>OX123208.2:7347595-8577218 GCA_944739405.2 Euclidia mi
CACGACTTAGACCCCCGGACTCGTCGCTCAGCTCCGCCTCACAGCCGCCGGCACCAGCGCCAGCATCGCCGAGTGTTGAGGCGTTGAGCTCATCGAGCGACGAGTATTTTTCCCCGCCGTCATCGCCACCACCAGCACGTCGCCGGGGAGAGGCCGGCCACCCTTACGCTTGGGACCCCGAGACCCACCGGTTTCGAACAGGGCCCCCGCTACCGGTGGTAATGTGCACCGCATGAGATGGACACAATCCATGAACGAAAATGTCATCGGGCATATTTTGTGGCTACAGAGGGAGGTACCAACCTTACGGCGTACCGTGATCGCATGCTGTCTCTGTTTCAGGGCTTGGAACCAGCTGTCAACGTTTCGGCACAGCGACTGTCGGATCAAGTGCGAGCCATCCAGCGCTGCCGCCTGCTTGATGACAACGCACTTGAGAGGCTACCCTCAGACTTGCCAGTTATCCCTGCCAACCAACCTCCTACACGCAATGTAGCTTCAGTGCCAAACATATTGCACAGACAACAAGAAGGAGGTGAAGAGGTGGTAGACAGGGATACACAAGTAAGTACCCAGTGCATTGATAAGATAAGGAGTGCTTTGGAGTGTGCCATTGGGGAATATCGGTACGTTGCATTGCAAGACAGACCTCGGCTGCCGCGTTTGCCCATGCATAAAAAGAATATGGCGCTTGTGTGTGCCCTGGATTCACTATTGCCTATTTACTTAGACAATAGTGAAAATCTTAGCGATACGCACTCAATTCTGTACTGTGCGGCTGTAGCGGCATGTCGAGTAGCTAATATTAAAATAGGAAACAGTTTTGATATTGCTCCTCGAGATGCCGTCCCGGCTTGGCAGCGTAGAATTGAGCGGCGTATTGCTGAGACCAGGGCACTCATAGGCAAACTAATCAGCTTCAGGTCGGGCAATACCCGCCCGAGAGTGATGCGTTTTGTGAACCGGGCGTTTAAAGGAACGGGACTCCGTCCTCAAGAGTATGTGTCACGGGTCACAGAACGCATCGACCTCCTGAAGCAGAAAGTTTATGCGGGGGCAAATCGTATCAAACGATACAAGAAAAGGGTAGCCCGATACTCCCAAAATCGTGCATTCCAAAGAGATGAGAGTTTGGTTTATAGAAATTGGGAGCGACCGGACCCACGTGTGGATGACAGAAGTCGGCCAGATGATGCGAATACGATTGAATTTTGGCGCAGCATATGGTCGACTCCCACCAGCCATACGGAAGATGACTGGATTAGAGATGTTAAACGATCATGTGAGGCAATACCTCACATGGAGCCCGTAGCCATTGACACCACAGATGTATATTGTGCAGTCCGTCAGTTAGCCAACTGGAAATCGGCAGGACCGGACGGGCTGCACAATTTCTGGTTAAAATGGCTACGCAGTGCACATGCTCGTTTGGCTTCTCAATTTCAGTCATCTCTGGATTCAGGGTCGCTGCCTATTTTTATGACAACTGGCGTAACTCATCTGCTCTTTAAGGCTGGTAGTACCACGGAGCCTACGAACTATAGGCCTATAACTTGCCTGCCTACAATGTATAAAGTTTTTACATCCATTTTGAGAACGAAATTAGAAGCATATATATTTAGAAATAACATCTTATCTGTATCTCAAAATGGATGTAGAAGCGGGGCCCGTGGTACTAAAGAGCTACTCCTTATTGACATGACCATAAGCCAACAGGTTCGCCGTAGTCGAAAGAATCTGGCGACATGCTGGATAGACTATAAGAAGGCCTATGACTCTGTGACACATACGTGGCTCTTGAGGGTGCTGGAGTTGTACAAAGTTGATGCAACTCTATGCGCCCTCTTGAAGGCATGTATGGGGCAGTGGAGTACGGTGCTTCGCTATCCAGGGTGTCGACAGCCTTGCGGGTATGGCGTACCTATAAGGATCAAGCGGGGTATTTTCCAAGGCGACAGTTTGAGTCCACTATGGTTTTGCCTAGCACTGAACCCACTGAGCACTTTGCTCGAAAGTTCAGGGCTAGGCTATAGATTGCAGAGTAGAGGTCAAGTTATTTCCCACCTCCTTTTCATGGATGACCTCAAAATATTTGCCACCACTGACCCCCAATTAACTGAGTTACTAAAGATAACTGAAAGCTTTAGTAATTCAATTAAGATGGAGTTCGGTGTGGATAAATGTGCGGTCATGCATGTAAGGCGAGGCAGGAGTGTGGAATCTGATGGTATAGAAGTTTCAGATTTCACACAACTTAGATCACTCTCTGCAACCGAAACCTATAAATATCTGGGTATGTCGCAGGCATTATGCATTGATGAGGCTGGCATGAAACAGTCGTTGCAGGCGCGTTTCTTTGGCCGCCTGAAGAAAGTTTTAAAAAGCTTTCTTTCGGGCGGAAATAAGGTGCGTGCCTGTAACGGTTGGGCCATGCCGGTCTTAATGTACTCCTTCGGCATACTCAGATGGACTCAGACGGAATTGGACGCCTTGGATAGGAAAGTTCGTTGTCTACTCACCACATACCGGATGCATCACCTGCGTTCGTCAGTGATGAGATTGTACATCCCGCGGAAGTGCGGGGGTCGGGGCTTCTTAAGTGCCAAGGCCCTCCACAATCGCGAGGTGTGCAATCCCAGAGAATACTTTCTCCACACTGCCGCGGGTGTGCACCGAGATGTGGTTGCTGTGGACAACGGACTTACCCCGCTGGGTCTGGCCAAAGAGAACTGGCGCAAACCTGCCGTACTTGGTGTAGAGGAGCGCAGGGAGGTATGGAGGGGCAAAGAGCTGCATGGACGATTTTACCGGGCCTTGCATGGGCCCGATGTAGATTTTCCAGCTTCGGTGTCCTGGCTGCGTTTCGGCGATCTTTTTTAAGGTTTTGTATTTGCAATTATGGACGAAGTTATCATGACGAACAACTACCGGAAGTATATTCTGAGGGATGGGACGGTCGACATATGTCGGGCATGTCACCAGCCTGGTGAATCGCTCAGACATATAGTATCCGGTTGTTCTCGTCTTGCCAACGGCGAATATTTGCATAGACACAACCAAGTAGCCAGGATTGTCCATCAGCAACTTGCCTTAAAGTACCAACTTGTCGACTCCGAAGTACCCTACTACAGGTATGTGCCCGACCCAGTTCTTGAAAATGGTCGTGCTACTCTGTACTGGGATCGGTCTACTCGTATCATTACTGACAGAACTATGGCGGCTAACAAGCCGGACATAGTGGTGATAGACCGATTAGAGCGCCTTGCAATGATCATCGACGTCACCATACCCCATGACGAGAATCTCGTGAAAGCCGAAAAAGATAAACAAATTAAGTATTTGGACCTGGCTCACGAGATTGTCGACATGTGGGATGTTGACTCGGCGATCATTGTACCGATAGTCGTGACCGTAAATGGTCTTATTGCCAAGAGCCTCGACCACCACCTCAAGAGGCTCTCGTTAGACGGCTGGATCAAGTCCTCTATACAGAAGGCAGTATTGCTGGACACGACACGCATCGTTCGGAGGTTCCTCTCTCTGGAGCCCTAACCACCGGTAGCTTGGTCCCTGTGCCCGGTGCCGGTGGGTCTCCGTGGTCCTGTTTTATATAGTTAATTATTTTTTTTGTTAAGTGATTTAATTATATAAAATAAGATTAATGAGAATGAAAATAAATAAAGAGGAATAATAATAATAAATTTATTTATTGTTTCACAAGTTACTAAAGAAACAATAGTAACTGTATCCCCTTGGTGGTAAGCAGATAATACTTACTACATTTACTAAAAACATTAGTATTAAAACTTCGCGTCCAATATTTCAGTATAATTTGTAGAAGGGGTAAATATTAACGTTAAAGTATCATTCCGGCTCATTTGGTATAAGTCTGTGCTCTATATTTTAAAAAGCACTCACTGTAATTTTTCTACGTTATTTTTGCTTGTTCAACGTGTATTTTGACCCGACGACACAGAGCCGAGACGATATATACTTACACGATTTTTTGCAGTCGATTTTTAATCATTTTTGGTAACTTGCCATGTTTCAGTATCGAAGAAGTTGTGTCAAAATCATTACTGATGGAAATTAAAGCAAATGGACGTCTTACGCTCGGTCGCAAGGTCATCATCAACATACCAGCGTTATTCCGGTCGGATGCAAGACTTTTATCTTGAAGCATGAGAACCGCGCATTAATCTAACTAAATTGATTGAATATTAGCTTTGCCACTGAGCGACTTCCATCCAACCTCCATAACCTGAAAGGATAGCGATATTTTTCATTTTATCAAATTCCTTGAAACAAGCAATTCTTGTATACTTAAACCTAGGTAAGTACTCAAATAATATGAATCTCAAAAACGACTCCAACTATTTTCCTGAAATTTAGTATGAAATGGGTGTCGGGAGCAATAAATCGATCTAGCTAGGATTCATTTATATAAAAACACGACATAATAAAATCTGTATCTAAATATATAAAATCCTTGCGTTACTGACTGACTGACAGACACGCTACAGCCGAAACTATTGGGCGCAGGAAGCTGAAATTTGGCATGTGTCTTCCTTGCGGACCGTAAGGGTGCACTAAGAAGGGATTTCCCGAAATTCCCACGGGATCGGCCAAAACGGGTAAATAAATAAAAAATGCTGGCGTAGCTGCTGGCGTCCTCTAGTAAAATATATACCTATGTAATCTCGAAAACGGCTCCAACGATTTGCAAGACATTTTGTATGCAGGGGGTTTCGGGAGGGATTAATTGATCCAGCTACGATTCACTTTTAGAAAACACCACATCCTAAACTCATCATCCTCTTAGCGTTATCCCAGTTTCAATCTGGGGTCCGCTTACTAGTCTAACCGGATTTGGTTGAATATTATCTTTTCCACAGAGCGACTGCCTGTCTGAGCTCTGCAACCCGAAGGGATAGCGATATCCCATAGTTTAGACTAGTATCAGTTTATTTTACAAGGTACTGACGCCCTGTAACGATTGTCAAAGATCTTCATGACAACCGGGACCGACGGCTTAACGTGCTCTCCGAGGCACGGGACAAGCGATAATTACCAATTCAATATGCACATAACTTCCGAAAAGTCATTGCTGCGCGCTGTGGATTCGAACCCGATGGATACCCTCTACATGGCAGTCTGTTGGTATCTACACTAGGCTATCGCTGCCTATATCCTTGATAAAAACTATTCGACAAGAATTATGGATAAATCGTACAAATATCGTGTAGTATAAAATTCCTAATAGATACTTACTCGTTCGTGGAGTGAAGCGAAAGCTTTTAGAAGCGTAACGATCGAACGTCGACCAAGTGATATTTTGTCACAGGCGCACAATTATGTGAAACTTTATCATCCATGTTTTATCAGTTAGGTAAAAGCGTTTGTTGTCCAAGTCTATTATATTAAATATTATGGAAATAAATAAAATCAAAGTGTATGTGTGTGTTTACAAGTAAATAGTAGATTTATGGGGTGTTTCGTCGTTTCGCACCACGAGTGGTTCGGACCGCGGTGTGAAACGCGGAAGAGCTCTTAGGAATAGGCTGTTTCGGACCGCGGTGTGAATCGGCCATAGAAGAATTTGAATGGGTTTATTCGAACCGCGAATGGAACAAAAAATTTTCTCAGTAATAATGCTTAAAATACAGCCAGGCACAAAATAAAATAGCCAAAATAAAATAAATTTTGTTTTGAACGCATTTGTTACACTGTCTTGTCGCCTACTCTACGTTATAGTGTTTGTACCTATTTTCAACTCTAATTTTTACTATGCATAGTGATGTATTTTAATGTTGGTTGGCTGACCAAAATATGTGTAAAAATATACAAAGTGTCGGTCTCTTTACAAACTATCCCTTTGTAAAACCCAGTCTGACTGGCAATAAACAATAGAAAAAGATAGAGCGCAATTATGCGCTTCTGATTGGTTCATCTGAGTCTTAGGGCCATAAATAATTTCTCTATATCTATCTCGCTTGCACTTATGGGTCTTATGGAGCCGTCTAGTGAAGGGCGTAACAATAAAATACATATTATCGATAAGGAACGTTTATTATCGTATCTTGTTCACAAAATTTAAAAAAAGTACAATATTTGATATTAAAGTATATTAAAAAATTGTATTCAGTATTTTCATACACAGAGAAACAAAGTAGATTATATTGTGTCCCTTAAATGAGCCGTTAATATTACAAAAATATATAAATTATATTATACTTAAGAAAATAAAATTAATTTTCATCGGAGTCTTCATCATCAGAATCTTCGTCTTCTGCCAAATTTATAAGTGGCGTGTGATTTCTAATTAGAGCTTTTTGTAATTCTTTGTTTTCAAGTTCTTCGGCATGCCTCACACATTTTACCCAGTCTTCTCGTGTGACATTATCTATGGCTTGGTGGAGGTGATTTTCGACATCTGCTATCTTGAAAGTATTATTGTTCTTCGCAACTTCTCCCTTTACTTGTGCCCAAATTAGTTCTATCGTTAGCACGTGCGCAGGTAGCCGTTTATTGATAACAAGGGTCCGGCGCGCTGCACATTCCTATCTTTTTTTTACTTTTATGACCTGGCGACTCAGGTGATAACGCGCGTACGTTACTATTAGCATGCTTTTGAATGCAAAAGGATCTCAGTGCCCTTCTGGCTTTCATAGTGGATTTAATGTGACGACATGAAGTGTTTTCCAAATATTGTGAACTTGTAAATCAAACAAGGTAAGTAAATCCTGTAATAATCTTCTTGTAATTTTCAAAGTGATATCATCTTAAAATCATATTTTATACTTAGCTATAAATAAATAAAGAAGCTCCATGATTACTTTTAATGTTTCACATCTCTGATAGGCAGCCCATAAAACATCAACAGTTTATATGAAAAACCCTGACACTACTTAGTTATTTCCCTTAAAAAAGTAATTAAATTACCCATAATATGAATATAACCAATTTATTTTTAACCACATACGTTTTCATCCATATTTTTTGTTTCGGTTGCTGCTTCATCTCTCTGAAAATGTCGGGTGACCCATCAACTTCACATGGTGGCCCAATTGTCCTCTTTCTAAAAACGAAGAGATGTGGCCAAATGCTGTGTCGTGTTGGATGTATGGATGTAAGGTATGTCGAAGTAAGATGGTTCGTAAGTGTAGTCTAGACAATTTATAAAAGATAAATAAGATAAATGAAACAAGTTTCGAAGTCTGTGATTTATAATAATTACTAGTGCATTTTGTCATGTGCCATCAAACTGTTAATTTAAACATTTACGTATGATGTTTCGAACTGTTGTTTTAATCAGTAGTAAATACTTAATTATTATTACATTTTAATCAGTTTTAAGTCAGAATGTGTACCTAATGATTCAACTGAAATTTAAATTAGTTCTCAATTACTAATCAAACTGTGATTTAAATTCAACCACTTTTATTAAATTTTAGTATGCGATTGTGATTTTGAAATATGATTACAAAATATTAAGTCGTAACTGTTTTATTTTCATGAAACACTTTTCTACTCGACTGTACATACAAACTTTGAAATTCGCTTGTACCTAAACATAGTGGTTCGAATCGCCCCATTCTTAAGAGCTATTGGTCGATTCACACCGCTCGGCTCTCCAAGGACCGCCGCGGTGCGAAACAGCCCATTCTTAAGAGCTCTTCTGCGTTTCACACCGCGGTCCGAACCACTCGTGGTGCGAAACGACGAAACACCCGATTTATGGCCGGTCGCAATATTTATTTGATCTATCACTCTAGGTATATTCAAATTCAAATTCAAATTCAAAATCGTTTATTCATTTGGGTCACAATGTGACGCTTATGAACGTCAAAATAATAAATTTATAAAATAATTACTTAAAGACTCTACATTTACATTTACTGCCACGTTCGCAAAGCAATAGGTAGAACCATGAGAAAGAACGGGCAATAAAACTCACGGTCACTCTTTTTCTTCGCCAGGTTTTGCATAATACACATAATTTACATTTTGTAAGGTGCTGCAACTGTTACACCTTCTATACCTACTATCTACTTATATCAACGACAACCCAGCCTACTAGACGGCAGAGGTAAGGCGAACACTTTTTGACAACACGTTAGACTTATACGTCTTACATACATAAGACCAATCCCAACACTAATTATGAATTATGACGTACCGAAAATTCCAACCGGCCAATTAGAATGCATTTTTTGTGGCCCCCTTCGCCCCGCATACCTCACCGCTTTGACATAATTGTTTGTTTGTAGAAATGAAAACATTAGGTGTCTAGGAGGCTGGGTTGTCGTTGACTTATATATACCTAATACCAATAGTATGTACTGACACGCCACACTTATGTCTGTATTTGATTTATTTTTTGTACTGTTTTTTTATTGTGTTTTTTTATTTGTGTGCGTGTTAAGAATAAAATTATTTTTCTTTTCTATTCTTTTTTATCCATGGATTTGACTACTAGAGATCCATGTAGGTCGTTAATGGTGTTTTATGTAATGGTTCCACCTCCATTATCCTCCCACAACCTTTCGCCTACTACTGTAGCGCCGTATATTACACTTGTGTATTCAGTCTTCGCAAATTTTGAATGTTTATGCCGCGTAATACCCATAATGTCTAGACCAAGAAAATGGATTCTAAGTCAATTCTGATTCGACCGGAGTGAAAGTTTTAGAAGCGTAACGATCGAACGTCGACCAAGTGATATTTTGTCACAGACGCGGAGTTACGGAGGAAACTATATCATTAATATTTTATCAGGTAAAAGCGTTTGTTGTCCAAGTTTATTATATTATATTCTAGAGAATGCCTACGGCTTCATCCACAGATAAACATTACTTTCATACAAAGCTGTGAGAACCTTTAGACGCCCTTAAGCCAGCCCTATGTATTAACTACTTCCCTGCCTATTTCATCTTTATACGTCCTGCGGTTTTCGAGACTTCGTTATGAGTGACTTTAATTTTTATATACATATACATATCGTCACGCCTTTTATCCCCGAAGGGGTAGGCAGAGGTGTACTTCTACACCCACTTTTCGCCAGATATACTTTAGTCCCACGTAATAAGGGGCGAGCCTATTGCCGTACCGGGCACATTACTAGACTCCGTGCTGCTACTGAGAATTTCGTGACAGAAAAACCCAATAACACTGCCCAATTTTTATATATAGATAGATTATAGAAATAAATAACATCAAGGTCTCTGTATGTCGTACAAGTAAAAAGAAGATTTAATTATGATTTGGTTTCGTATATTTTTGGGACTAGTTCCATCATGATTCCCCTCGCACCTCGCACCACCCTTCACCTACTAATTTATCAATTGGTATTCAGATTTCGCATATTGTGTACGTACCTACGAAATTGATAGACCACCTAAGTAGCTGATTCTAATTAATAATTATTTGTTCCAAGTGAAGTGAAACGACCAAACTTTACCATACATATTTTATCAGTTAAAAGCGCTCGTGTTGACCAAGTTTGTTATATTATTAATTTATGGAAAGTTACTTCTTATGCATAGAAATAAATGAAATAGAAGTGTTTTTTATATAGGGTTACTATACTACCTACTTAGGTATCGATTGGGATTATTTTCTGCGGGGTCTGATATACCTACAGGTAGAATATTAATGTAAAAGTTATTATATACATAGCAAATGTTTATTTTTATATTTTCCAGGCAAATATGACACAAAGAGCGTGATGATTACCATGAAGACGATAACCAAGTAGGCTAAATATACATCTTTATGGTCAGAAAACAGAAAACAGAACATTTTATTATATAACGAAAGAGTTTTTGCAAAAATATTATATTTCCACGTTCTTCACAGGGTCTTGTTGTCTACAAGACAGTTATAAGATATCCTGCTTCAACGCACCGACTTCGTTAAAAAAATCCAGCTGGCAAATACTGAAAATGGCAAAAGGCGTTACTGATAAAAGAATATACGTACTTAGGTTAGGTTTTGAAAATGCCATAAACTCATAGAATTTTCCAGAATACTTCGGCTCATTCCCTAGTACATATCTAATGCGAGATCACACAATTAATACAAACTAAAAAACGTACGCTACGTCACCAAACAGATTCAATATCAAATTACATTTATCTTTTTGACGATTTCCCAGAAAAAATTCAAAACCCACGTAAACAATTTTTACCTATCTACTCGAAAAAAAAGTAAAAACATCTACATCATTACGCTACCCCAGTGGGTAGGGTAGGTAGGGTAGGAGGGTGCGTCGCCATGGCAACCGACGGGGGCGGGCGTAGGTAAACGAAATGCAAAGAGGGGCAAGTGAAATATTCCGACGGGGAGAGGGAATTTTCACTGGCTGTTTTGGAAGAGACCGTCAGACTATTGTAAAAAGCCAGGGACTACTAAATATTCCTAAAAATCAGCATCAGGGTCTTATAAAAAACATATTCTAAACATAACAACTGACTTACTATGGAATTCAATATTCGAATTATAGATAGATCTGTAGATTTTAGATTCGTTTTTGACATAAGCTCCATACAAAATATGTCAAACACGAATCTCGAATTTCAAAAGCCACGTATGGATCGAATATTGAAAATGGCCGTTAGTCGTAGGTTAAGATAGTTAAGAGAGTCGTTACCTGTTACAATTAGATAATAGGAATCTCTCTATGTAACATTCTTTATATTGTGAATTTATGACAATTAGTACCTACTTTACTTGACCGCAAACAATAATTATGACGACAAACAATAATATAGGCAACTCTTCAAAAATATTTTGAAATAAGTAGGCTTAGCTGTGTGAAAGTTGTTATTGTACAAAAAGAAGGCTTAATTTTCTCTGAATCATTTGTTTCAATGAGGGTCTTCTGAAATCATGCTCACTACGCGGAAGCACTGAGGCATCAGGTCCAGAAACCTGTCCAAACTGTCAAAGCTCCTATATTTTCATACGTCTGTGTTTGTTAGTATTATGTGTGTGTACGCGTCTGTACATATTTGACGTCAGTTTGGACCTGACGCATAGTAAGCGCCGTCTGGTGGTAGAAGAAATATCAAACACTCTCATTATGCCTTAGGTATTCTAGAATTGAATGTGTCGACGAATTTCTCTGAAAAGGCTTTATATTTATTGGTAAATATAGGGAACGGCGCCGTGTACCGAAAACCGATACAAGTGATTCAGTACATGATACAAAATTTCATTAATTTTCTGATAATTTTGTCATTTTTTTCCATATCTTAATATATAAAATCCTTGCGTTACTGACTGACTGACAGACACGCTACAGCCGAAACTATTGGGCGCAGGAAGCTGAAATTTGGCATGTATGTTCTTTGGGGACCGTAGGGGTGCACTAAGAAGGGATTTCCCGAAATTCCCACGGGATCGGCCAAAACGGGTAAATTAAAAAAAATATGCAGGCGTAGCTGCTGGCGTCCTCTAGTATTTTTATAAAATAATAACTATTATCGACCCGCACTTAACTTTTTGAGGCCTGGATTGCAGTCTATAGCTTTTCCCACTAACCGATCGCAACTTAAAGTACTACATTGTAAATAAGCATATATTTTCTCCCATAATTAGTAACTAAGTATATGTTAGCCAATGAAACACCATACAATCTTGCATGAATAAATTATTTTGACATGCATTTGTATGGTTTTACATAGTATTTGTATTATTCATTGTGTATAATGGAATATATCTTGGCGTTATAATAAAAAATAATCGCCATTTTCATTGGGTTCATATTTGCATAATAACAGATTAGAGTATGAATGATGTTTTATTATTTATGACTAGCTGTTGCATGCGGTTTCACCAGCGTTTTTCCGTATCTCGGCAACAGTGCTCGGGTCAAATTACAGCGTATATGTATATAGTCCTCTATCTTTCAGTTAAAGGCCTTCTAAAATCGGTTATGCCATTCCGAAGATTACCCTAGACAAACAGAAACACAGTGAAAATGTTAAAAATATGTTTTATATGACTTGGTATCGGGTAACTAACTGTATGCACTTAAAAAGCATCGTTTTTTTTAATCACAGACGGGCACTTCCATTTTATTTATACCTATGTATGGAGTATAGATTCATTTTACAGATTGTTAATTTTAAATTTTTACCTGGATATCTTTGAAGCGATAGATAAGGCAGCGATAGTCTAGTGGAGATACCAACAGACTGCTATGCAGAGGGTTCGAATCCACGGCGCGCACCAATGACTTTTCCGAGTTATGTGCGTATTGAATTGTTAATTATCGCTTGTCCCGTGCCTCGGAGAGCACGTCTATGAAACACGTGTAAGCCGTCGGTCCCGGTTGTCATGAAGATCTTTGACAATCGTTACAGGACGTCAGTACCTTCTAAAATAAACTGACACTAGTCTAAACCATGGAATATCGCTATCCCTTCGGGTTGCGGAGGTCAGACAGGCAGTCGCTCTGTGGAAAAGCTAATATTCAGCCAAATCCGGTTAGACTAGTAAGCGGACCCCAGATTGAAACTGGGATAACGCTAAGAGGATGATGATGATCTTTGAAGCGATAGACTAGTGGAGATATTAATAGACTGCTACGCATGAGGTCTCAGGTTCATACCTACCCACAGCGTGCACCACTGATATTTTTATTTATTTATTTAACTTACATGGATGACTTACAGCTAAAATATACATGTAATAACAGAATGGTAAACATAAAGCCAATAACAAGTCATCACTTATAGGAATTGTTTAGGTAAAAGGAAGAAATAAATAAGTGAACATGCGTAGATCAGCTTTAGCTGCTAGGTTAAGACAAATTACATTCTACTTTGGTTTAGTAAAGTATGTATAATAATAATAATAATCATCTTTATTGCACCAAAGAAATTTACAATAATGAACCTTAACATAAATTATAGATAGAACAATTGGCGGCCTTATCACTATTAAGTAATCTCTTACAGGCAACCTTTGGAGAACAACATGGATTCAGAAGAAAGGGGGTAGTTTGGCGATCATTATTGATAAACATTATTAATACAAATTTTTACATAGATAAATAAGCATAAACATACATAAATAACGATATACTTACATAAATAACTATGTACATACATAAATAAATAATAAATAATTATAAAATACATAGATATTTATATTAATGATACATAAATTAGTGCTATATAAATGAAAGGAAATAGAAAAATGATAATTACAACAGTAGGAAGGTTAAAGAGTATACTTATATAAGAAAGAAAACCGTGACATATTATCACTACTATTAAAAATACAATCACACATCCATATTATCATCATCGATCATCATCAAAAGAATGTTTTTGAAGTTATGTGCGTAGTTGTTACCTAGGTACTTATCGCTCGCTAAACGACGATGGAAAACATCGTACGAAACCCGCATGTCTAAGAGTTCTCCATTATGTTCTTGAAAGACATAAACATGAAATGTGTTTATCCGCACTTGGTCATCGTAGTGGATTAGGGCCTAAGCTTTCTACTACCCGAAGGTACGTAGGAATGGAACAGTTTATATTATTATACGTATACAGAACTGATGATGATTTGTATATCAACGTAAAAAACTGTACTTGGAAATAGTTCTTCGTCTTTAGGTAGTAGAGCCTTGCTGATATCAGGATGAATGGGCCGGCTCGACCGGGGCAGTAGGTACTACCCTGTCAAAGAAAATCGACGTAAAGTAACAGTACCTAAAGTGTTGCGTTTCGTTTGGTGAGTGAGAGTGCCGGAGGCCCCATCCCTTTCCTTCTTCCGTATCCCACTCCTCATCCTATCCCTTTTCCCAACCTCAAGGGGCGGCAATGCACTTGTGTCTCATCTGGTGTTGCTTGTGTCCATGGGCGACGGTAATTGCTTGCCATCAGGCGATCCGTCTGTTCGTTTGCCGCCTCTTACCGTAAAAAAAAAGTATTTTTATAAAACACATCAACTTACACTACGTGCAGGAATCGAATTACCACAATTTATACGCAATATTGACTATCTAACACACTGAACTCTACCATCTTTATAGTGTTATACCAGTTGGCACCCGACCTCCGCTTACTAGTCTAGCCGGGTTTGACCGAATATTAGCTTTTGCTTAGAGCGACTGCCTGTCTGACTTCCCCTATATTCCATGGTTTAGGCTAGTGTCAGTTCATTCAGAAGACTCTCTATAACGACTGTTAAAGATCTTCATGACAACCGGGTTCGATAGTTTAACCTGCTCTCTTAAGCATGGGGCAAGCGATCATTTTATTAAGGTTTCAATAATTCATATACCTAACTAAGAAAAGTCCGTAGTGCGTGCCGTGGATTTGAATCCGATACCATCTGCATGGCGGTTTGTTTGTATGTCCACTAAGCTATCGGTGCTGTCCTATCGAGCTCTATATACAGTCAAAATAGACTGGTTTTAAATAAAATTAGTTTTGAAGAATATAATTATAGTAAGTAGCTTGTCTACTTTCACTTAATGACAAAATTGACATAATTAGATAACCAGCCAGTTGACAAATAATTATACCTACTTAATTTATATAATTATATACTTAGACGACAATTGTCTATTTGTTTCTTATGTAAATTAGTCAAATTACGAACATATATTATTTTACATAATGTCCGTGTGGTGACGGATTAAGAATACGAATTGTCACCACCCCATATCATCCCGTGGGTATCGTAAGAACCGACAGAGGGAGCATATTATGCAGAGAACAGCACTGTAAGAGAAGGAAAACTTGATACAAACCCTATACCAACCCGTTTGGCCAGCGTGGTATAGTAGGCCAATTCCTCCTTTCAAAGGAGAGGCCTAGTCCAGTAGTGGACTGTTAAAGGCTGATTATGATGATTATTTTACATTTCGCGGAAGGAATATATTTTACTTACTAAACTTTTCGTTCGGAAATTCTCAGTAGCAGCACGGAGTCTGGTAATGTGTCCGGTACGGCAATAGGCTCGCCCTCTATTACGTGGGACTAAAATAAATCTGGCGAGAAGTGGGTGTAGCAATATGTATACCTCTGCCTACCCCTCCTACCCCTTCGGGAATACAGGCGTGAGTCTATATAATAAAAAAACATTTTACTACAATAATGTCTTACCTAAGACTACTGTTATTCGATCCTAAACTCAACAGATGGTATGCCTGTTTTATGGTAATCGGATAGCTGATATAAACATAATTATGTACTTAAACATCTATCGTGGTCCAGTGGAAAGCGTATGCGTTTGGTGAAGAAGAGAACTAAATGGACAGCTAGAACAAATCTCTCTATTTCATCATCATCCTCCTAGCGTTATCCCAGTTGTAACGGGTCCGCTTACTAGTCTAACTGGATTTGACTGAATATTAGCTTTTCCACAGAGCGACTGCCCGTCTGCCTTCCCAAAGGGATAGCGATATTCCATGGCTTAGATTACTGTCATTCAGAGATACCTCCCATCAGATAAACGTAATGTACCTATTGCCCTGGCTAATAATACCTATATCATCAGACACACATCGCAGATAGGTACTAAAAAAAATTAAGTAAAGCTAGAAACTATTTTGGATAGCACGTTCCTTTTATGACGCAGGCATCTAACGAAGAATTTTTTATATTTACACTTCAGGGGTAAAATAAAAAAAAGCTTGAAAGTTAAGGACAGGTGAACCCGTGGGCTACTATTAGTTTCTACAAAATTGCCAAATTTCTGGATGATACAAGAACAGAACTATAAGTAGGCAAAATACCACTTCTTAAATATTACATGGTTACAGATCGATATCTTTAAAATAACGGTTAGGTTTGATTACTATCAAATCAGATTATTAGTACATCATCATGTCATCCCTTTAGGTATGGATAATGAATGAGTACAATGTAACAAATAGGTATCTATAAGTCTAGATTTTTCATTTATGCTATTCTGTAGGACCGGCGCGCCTTTGGCGTTGAGTTACGGAGAATTATGAATGGTTGTGTTGCCAAGTAAAATATAATGAAAACTTGCTTCAAGCAACCTCTTTTGAATGCAGTTTTTCACAAGTTCTTTAGTTACTGCGGGTTATAATGTCTAGATTGTGGTCTGGGCGTGAATATACTTAGGCAGTCGTGTGAAGTCAGAAGTGTTATTATTAATAATTAGGTAGGTAGGTACATACCTAAATTAAGTAAATAGGTTTAGTTAAACTATTATTAGCTCAAAAAATGTGTAGAGACCAACAGTGGGATAAACATTTATTGGGAGCCACATTTTCATCATTCCTGGGACATGAGACATACTTACATATTTTCTGACATAAGTATAATGTAATTATTATATTGCGGCTGACCCGAAGAGCTAAAAATCGTGCTCAGTGGCGTGCCCTTGGAGAGACCCATATCCACCAGTGGGCTATGATAGGCTGATAATGATTACCTAGGTATATTTTTGTATTCACATTAAAAAAATAGTCTGGAGTACCATCTTGCATGATTTCTCAAGTAATTTAAATAGAAGTAAAATATTATGAGTTATAATTTCTCGGTACCTACGTATTTCCAGGGCTACAAGCAAGCATGATCTGGCAAGAGTAGTAGTACCTATCGATGTAGCTGAAAGCTACGTGACAGGTACGATTCGGCAAGAGAATAATGCAAAGCTCACATGCTTATGAACACGAAGTTTAAATAGTCAGGAACCCATCACTCTCTTTAGGTAGGTAGGTACGTCGCTTTAATATTGAACACAAATTGTTGTTAGGCAGATAATTCTCAGCCAAATAACAACTTGGATCTGTGCTATTCTGTCCTTTGCAATTAATTGTGATATTCTGAAGATATCTAACTTTATTATTCATTCTTGGTCCTAAAGAAACCGCCACTTTGAAGGCAGACATTTTGTGAGCAACAATTCAAATTCGACCTGAAAATCACTACACAAATTTCCTTATTTCATCATGAGCTTGCCTTAGTCCACAGCCTAGGGATATAGGCCTTTCCAATGGCACGCCACTGAACTCTATTTTCGGCTCTTCGTGTTCTACCACTGCCAGCCTCTTTGCGTAGGTATATAGTCGCTCTATCTAGCGAAAAGAAAAGTTAGTTGAAGAGATGTTTATAATAATATAACATAAGATTTAGCTTCTGTTGTAAAAATGTGTACCATTAATGACTAATCACAAAGTTTTACAAAATCTGTCTACAATAGCTCATCAATTAGGTAGTATTAATCTCAAAATTACAAACTAATCAGAGATATATTCTGAAAAGATGAAATACCTAACTAATTCAATTTCTAGGATCAATAGAGGCAAAAAATAAATAACCATTTCACGATAAATTATTCTTATACCTAAATCAATTCATTACCATCACGTGAGCAGAAAATATTGTAATTAAAAATTCAAAGAACATAACTTAATCAGTTATCAGAATTGAATAATAATCGAAAGTATGAATAAATATTTTTCACGCGCAGGTATGCTATTAGCAAAATGAATATTAAACTGTACAAGAATTAATTCATAAGCATAACACTAATATTTATTGCTTTAGCTTCACTTACTTTTTAAAATGGACTACTCGGTAAACCCTTCAATGCTCGTAATATTTTCATAACAAAAACCTCGCATAATCGAGTATCATATTTCATCTGTCCATCTCGCTCAAACACGTAGCAAAACCCTCAGCTAAAAAGAGATAGAGCCATTCAATCGGCTACCACTCGAAACGACTTTTAATGATATGCAATACGACCCTCTTAATCATCTATCTTTATCGCTCATGACTGCTTCACGTTCGGGAAAGAGAGATAGAAATACATAATAGTGTTCCGTTTCAAAATTACATTATGAAGTAGTGGTAAGCGTCCAGCTTACGTTGAGCTCTGAACACCGTAGTGTTTATTCAATATCACGGATTTTTAAAGCAGATTGAGGGGAAGGGAGGTCTTGATAATCTGGTTGGTTACAGTACGATTATTTTTCATGGCTCCTAAAGTGACAAATGGCGAGGAAATAAATTTTATTTATAGTTTTAGTTGACAGCGAGTTGTAAATGAAGTTTTAATGGCGCCTGTGTTTGTTTACTGAGGTATTAGTGCCTTATGTGATTTATATAGCTACACTTGGTTTGGGGAAGTAATGTACTAATGGGTTGGATGTTTGGATAACGGCAGAATACCTAACCTACGTTATTTCTTCGTAAGTAAATTTAGTGGGAACTTTACATGTCTTTGAAGGGTTAGGCCGAATGTAGGTACTTTGTAAATTGGACTGTTTTAGTCAGAGAAGAAGAGGTATTTAAATAGGTATCTATTACTAGAGGAAGTTCGCAGCTACGCCCGTACATTTATTCATTTACCCTTTCTTCCCGAGACTTTGAGAATTTTGGAAAACCCGAACATGCATTAGGTATTTACATACCTTATTTTGCTTGACGTTTCGAGACGGTTTTCATCGGCGTGGAATCCAGTGAGTCGGCTAACAAAACCCCACATTAATACGCAGTAGGCGAATGTTCAATTGAATATACAGATACGGTTAGTGTGTTTTGCGCCGGTACCTCGAAAATCAACGACCCGGGGGTAGAAATAGAATATTCTACCTCGCACTCGGAGACGTGACTTCGCTACACCAGTCAGCTTGCGACCACGGGACGTGCAACCGTCTCGAAACGTCAAGCAAAATAAGGTATGTAAATACCTAATGCATGTTCGCGTTAATTCCCGTCCATATATAAATATTCTTAAACATGCAACGCGAGTGTTTAAAAGTTTTTATTTGGAAAACCCCTTCTTACTTACTGCCCCCCTACGGCCCCCAAGGAACATACATAGGTATTATCCAATTTCAGCGTCTTGTGTCTAATAATTTTGGCTGTGCGTTGCCTGTCAATTAGTCTATATTTAACGCAATCTAATATATAAAATTCTCGTGTCACAGTTTTCGTTGCCATACTCCTCAGAAACGGCTTGACCGATTTTGATGAAATTTTTTGTGCTTATCCGGTATCTATGAGAATCGGCCAACATCTATTTTTCAAAAAAAAAAATAAAAAAAAATTTGCAAAACAACGTTTGCCGGGTCAGCTAGTAATGTTATATATTTAAGTGCAGATATTTGTTAATTTACCTATGCGATTAAGATCCGTTAAATAACTTGAATTACCTACGTGTACCTACCTAATATGCGAATGTGAGGTACAAAAAATCAAATTTGTAATTAGACGAAATAGATGCTGTTTTTATATTTATGTATCTTAATTAATCACGATATCGTTTTCTTGATCTGCCTCTATGACGAGAACCTCTTAAGATTTTGTCAATATAAAACTATGGCACCGTGTTTATAGTTTGTCGCACTGCAAGGTAGTGGCCGTAGCAATTTTGTCATTATGGAAATAGTTTGGTCATAGTTGACCACCACGGCCAAGGGCAGACATCAAATGACTTTCGAGATCATTATGGAAAATCTCATCAGTTTTCCCTCAGACATTTTTAATGTTTTTCGTCTCCGTTTAGCAAGCTTCTCTCTCTCCGATAATTAACAATTTAATACGCATTTAACTATAAAAAATTGTGATGCGTGGCTTGGGTTTAAACTGGAGAACATTTTTAATCATCATCATTAGTTATACAGCCTTTCGCAGTCCACAGCTGGGTTTCGGTTAGGTGCCGCCTAATTGAACTCAGTGAGTTTGGAAATTAGGTAGATTGTGACTGCCTCGTTGGTCTCACGGCATACCTAAATGTGCGCGTGGGATTGGGAGGTCTCGGGTTCGATCCCCGGGTCGGACAGTGTTATTGAGTTTTTCCATTAGGAAATTCTCAGTAGTAGCACGGAGTCTGGTAATGTGCCCGGTACGGCAATAGGCTCGCCCCCTATTACGTGGGACTAAAATAAATTTTGCGAAAAGTGGGTGTAGCAATGAATATATCTCTGCCTAAGTACCTCTTCGGGGATATAGGCGTGAGACTATGTATGTATGTATGTGAGTCAATAGGAGAACTTGGCATATCTAAAACGACGCTAGCCAAACGGGTTGCTATAAGGTTTAACATCGAGTTTTCCGTCACTTCACGGAGACATTATTTGCTTCATGTATTTTATGTAGTCTTACTAGGTACATGGAACGAAATAGGGTAGTAACATACGTCCTCACGCCTTTTTCCTATCGGGGTTGGCAGATACACTTTGATTCCTAATCCATCACCACGCGAAAAGCTTATCGTACCTACTAAGTTATTAGTAAGTCAGCATCTTTCTATTAATTAATATACAATCTATACAGTCATAGGTATTCATATGCAAGGTCAAACGTGCAAGGGATCAGATAGAAACTGCAACGAACTTTACCTACTCTGTGTCCATCACATTTGAAACTTTGCTAAAACCGCGTAACCGATACTGTAGCAGTTACCCACGCTTGTGGCCGATTAGTCAGACTTGTTATTGTCTATGGCAGAGTTAGAAAAGGAAAGCAATTTACTGCGGCGGCCATGGCTGTCTAGAGGAAATTTGTTGGCTGTTATGGGGGGTCAGTACCCTTGAAATATACCTACTGACACTAGTCTAAGCCGTGGGATTTCGGTATCCTTTGGATTGCGGAGGTCAGACGGCAGTCGCTCTATAGAAAATATTCTGTGAAAGCTAGTGAGACTAATAGCAGACCCCGGGCGTCAAGAAACACGATGTAACAAGAAAAAAGATCTCTCTGTATGTTATCGATAAACTCAGAAAAAACTCTACCGATATAAATTAATAATTCTTACAAAAATTGCAAGTCTACTTATTCGTAATACCTAGCTTATGTAAACTTTATTATATTGCTAGCATTCTGAAAAATTGAACATTGAAATAAAGTTACATTGCATGTATATAACCGAAAGATCCAGAATTGTACAGAAATTATTACATATTTTTTTACCGACGTATTTCATTGCATGTGTTAAGTAAAGCTTAGTAAGTAATACGAGTAAGTACACCGATCTAGGCTTAAGTGTTGAGCATATTTAAACAGCATATAATTATGACTTGGCCAGCCATGTATGCTGCATTATTTATATCAATTGTAGAACAGGAGAAGTGATATGGTAAAATAAATGGGGAGTTTTCAGGTTGGAAATACTACCTATACTTAGGTAGTGATAGTCTTTTGGAGAGACAGACTGCTACGTAAAGTCTAGGGTTCAAAGCCACGGCACCAGTTAAGTGCGTATTAACTTTAAGACTGGCTCCATGGTCCAGTGGATAGCGAATGCGACTGCTGATCGGAGGTCCTGGGTTCCATTCCCGGGTCGGGCAAAAGTGTTACTGGGTTTTTCCAAATACTCAGTAGCAGCCCGGAGTCTGGTGATGTGCCCGGTAACGGCAATAGGCTCGCCCCCTATCACGTGGGACCTAAAAATTCATGGCGAAATGTGGGTGTAATATTTATACCTCTGCCTACCCCTTCGGGGATACAGACGTGAGACTATAAATAAATAAAATAAAAAAATTGCTTATTAAATTGTTACGTATTGTTTGCTAAAGGTGAAGAAATGCATTATGAGTCTAACCTGCATGTCTGAGAGTTCTCCATTATGATCTCGAAGACTACCAAGCAGCACTTAGCTGGCTTATTGGATGGCATATTCCTTCTCATAATTAGAAGAAGCCGGTGGCCATTAAAAACTCTACGGTCACTCAGCGACTGACTGACTGACTGGAAACGCGAAACTACAGGCCGAGAGGGTAGGTTAGGAGGTGTAGGGTCAAAAGGGCTACATGGTTTGTATGACACTTTATATGTAAGAGGCATTCAGGCGGACGAAGCAGCGGGAAAAGCTATTACTAAAATATTATAAAATGAAGTGCCCCTTCTTCCTGTTTGCCCGTATAAACACAATAAACTTAAAAACTATGGAACGGATTGTTGTGTTTTTCAGCAATATAGTGTGATTCCGGAGAAAGGTTTAGGTGTATAATTCAAGTGGACAGAGCCGCGAGCTCAGCTAGTTACTAATAAAAGAGGGAAAATTATAATTCGTATTTATAATAGAGTGCGTCAGCTCCCGACCTAACTAGCTAATGTTCACTGAGTACTGCTATAGAATATTAATTTATCGCCTAACTAGGCTCAATCAGTACAATATATGTTGATTTATGAGCTCGCCGGCCATTTTAATATACCAAGATGTAATCTATCCTTAATATTTTAAGGCTTGTCCGCCTTATTACAAAATAAGGTTTAAATATAAATCGGGGTTTATACCAACCTTTTTTTGTTTTACGAGGTGGAAAATCCCTTCGGATCTCCGACTCTTAGGGAAATGAGAGCCGGAGTATGTGGTGTTAGGTACCACTAAAAACCACCTCGACTTTCTCATGTACCTACCTACCCGTGTGTCGGAGGGTCGGGTATCGCCGAAGCATTCTTTGCTGTCCCCCGACGGGTATTGGCCCGCCAGATCGTCAGGCGGGCCCTGAACAAGACCCCCTTGGCGGCGGATGAAGGTGTTGGGCTCCGTCGCCAAAACACTCAGCGGCCGCAGAGGATATAGGTAGGACGGCAACGCAACACCGCATCTCCTCTTCCTCTGCGGCCCCACCGCGACGCAACAATGGCGCGCTCCCATTTGGTCGCGTGAGATAGGACGCGCGGCAACGCAACACCGACACGCCTCGCCTCCGGCGACCGCACCCGACTGCGAGGGACAGCCAGAACTGTCCCCCGCACCCGCACTTTGGATGCATCCTACGCAGGCCTCACCCAAGCACCGTGGAGCGTCCCTTACAGGTATCAAGCTTAGCTTCACCGTGGGTGTAGGTACCTGAAACCCACGGTTACTGAGCCACCCCACCACGGCAAGGTGGAGATCCCACGGGGGGGTGAGGGGTTTATACCTAGGCTTAACTACTTAAAATTAATTATATTTGCACTATACCAAAGATATATAGATGCGTTGCCCGCACTCTGAAATGGCAAACTGAAATGAAGGCAATTGCCGCCATTCCGTTTAGTTACGCGCGAACCTGTGTTGTGATAGTACGCTCCGTAACAATAATTTGTATATAAGAATTTAAAAAACAACTAAAATTATATCTCTCTAACAACAGGTGTCCCCTTTAGTAGTGTTTATTTACTTTCTCTTTCTTTATTCATACAAGATATTATTTGGTATTTGTAGCCGTTTTTCAGAGCCGCTTTGTGGGAGTATGGCGCGTCTATATTATAATCACTATACACACATTTTTGTAAAACTATTATCGCCTAAATTGGTTGGATTTTTTTAATATCCAATACTTTAATGGATGGGGTATAAACTGTCCCACTGCTCACTATGAGAAGTATAAAGTCTACAACGCTGGTCAAGCCGCCTTCATATGACTTACGAGAACATTATGGAGAATTATCAGACATGACATCATGACGATGTTTTCCTTTGCCATTAAGCAAGCGATAATAACCAAATTAATACCTACGCAAACTTCACATGTCTTCTGAAAACATTCCGGAAAAATATCATAATTAACAATTTATCATCCTCCTAGCTTTATACTAGTTTTAACCCAGGGTCCGCTTTCTAGTCTAACTAGATTTGACTGTAGGTATATTAGCTTTTCCAATGAGCGAATGTATGACCGACCTCCGAGAGCAAAAGGAATAGTGATATTCAATGGTTTAGACTAGTGTCAGTTTAGTTAGAGGTACAAACTCAATAAAACGATTGTCAAAGATCTTCATGACAACAGGGACCGACGGCTTAACGTGCTCTCCGAGGCACGGGACAAGCGATTATTAACAATTCAATACGCACATATGTAACTCCGAAAAGTCGGAGGTGCGTGCCCTAGGTTTCTATGCCCTATCTATGGACGATGTGTGGCAAGTAAAACCGTAGGGCAAGGCTAGTCTTTACTTAATTTGCAGTACGCGATCTGAATTTTTAGTACAAGCACAGCTAAGAATATATAATTATATTCTTGTATTAACACCTTTATATCCCCTTGGGAGTGTATTTAACGCACGTTTCGTCGATTTATATTATAAATGTCAAGTATTACGAGAAATTCAAGCTCTAATATTATCAGTAAGTGTAAATTAAAATGGTGGTGTTTATTATAAAGACTATTCTGAATTCATTTTGGATTATAGAATTAAACACCTTTTAAAGTGCGTGTTAGGCCAGGCAGAATATAAAGTTTTTGCAGTTGCTCTCAGAAATACTTATTTATTTTAGTTACTAGATTTCCCCTGTGGCTTCGCTCACGTGGCAGTCGGTTATTGTGGTAAAAAGTAGGCCGTGTCTCTCTGCAGCCCTCTAACTATATCCACACATTAAAATCATACCATTACTTCGCTCCGTTATGACGCGTTACAAATACAAATAAAGAAACTCGCTTCATAGACCTGTTACATAAATCTATACATATAAATAAAATTGGAGTGTCTGTTTGTAATATTAAAATAACCGCTTTTAACTAAATGCATATGGATGTATACACGGTACATATAACGAAATGTTTTTTTTTACAATTTGTGTCTATCTGTCTGTCTGTTTGTTCTCGCTAATCTCTGGAACGGCTGGACCGATTTTGACGGGACTTTCTCTGGCGGATAGCTGATGTACCAAGGAGTAGCTTAGGCTATAAATTAACCGGGTACGCGAAGTAGGTAGTTCCCTCAGGACGCGGGTGAAACCACGGGAAACAGCTAGTATTACTATTAGAAACACATACCTAGTATGTTCTTGGGTTTACACAAATGTTACCTACACATTGAAATTAAACTACAGTTTACGGATGTTATCGATAAAGTTCAGGAAAGTTTCTATAAGTTAGATTCGATATCCTTACATATTATAAAACAAAGTCTGTCTGTCTGTCCGCGATGCATTCACAAAGTACTGCGCGGATTTTCATACGGTTTTCATGAGAAAGGATTAGATATATAATTTAACGCGATCTGACATACAATTTTGATGGCGAAACAGTCACGCGCTGTTGGAGTCTACTAAAAATTATATTAGTTTATAATTTTTAGAACTACATTTGAGAGTCCTTTTTGAGAACAAATTCCTTACACCACCATCAGTCACATCAAAATATATATAATATTGTAACCCCACCCTACACGTCTTACCCCCGCCGCGGTTCACGACCGACTGAGCACGCACAATACAATTTGATTTCGCAATGTACGTCTACCCTCTTCTTTCGAACAATTTAACTTGACAACAATAAGCAAATTGGTTCTTTTGTGGAAAATTCTAGATAATTTTCTAGTTCAAACTAGTGGAAACATTGCTTGTTAAGCCTTTTGTTCGGTAAACTAGCTTTTTGTGTTCTTGTAGATTTTTTGTGAGGTTAATTGTGGATTAAATTTTTAGGTCGCAAATTATTACTGTATTTAATCAGAAAGGGACTTTCATGAGAAAATATGTGAAATAAAATTGTTTGTTATTCATTTATATATAGATCAACCAAAGACTGCCTCGTTGGTCTCGCGGCATAAATGTGCGCGTGGGATTGAGAGGTCTCGGGTTCGATTCCCGGGTCGGGCAAGTGTTATTGGGTTTTTCCGTTAGGAAATTCTCAGTAGCAGCACGGAGTCTGGTAATGTCGTGCCCGGTACGGCAATAGGCTCGCCCCCTATTACGTGGTACCTAAACATTCATGGCGAAATGTGGGTGTAATATTAATATTACACCTCTGCCTACCCCTTCGGGGATACAGGCGTGAGTCTACAATCATCATAGTCTGACGGTCTAGTGGTTAGTGAAACTTTTTGCTAAGCTGGAGGTCGTGGGTTATTTTATTTTCTATTGTATCTAGGACAAGAGGATGCCCGCGGTTACACCCGTGTTATTCAAGGCTACTGCTTCGCTTCCGTCACTCATAGCGCGATGTTATATAGCCTATAGTCTTCCTCGATAAATGGGCTATCTAACACTGAAAGAATTTTTCAAACCGGTCCAGTAGTTCCTGAGATTAGCGCGTTCAACCAAACAAACAAACTCTTCAGCTTTATATATTAGTAAGTATAATAAGATATGATAGAAATTAGCTTTACCACGAAGCAACTTTGTTCCAGACTAGTGACAGATCAGACTAATAAAAGTGTCAGGTTATTTTATGCCAGGGTACAGTCTCTCCGTAATTATTTTACAAGAACATTTTTGCCTTCTTGCTTCTAAAAAATATACTAGCAATACTCGCTGTTAATCGTATCTGCGAATTTTAACGCTAAAATAATACTGCAATGACTGTACGGTTGGCGTAGTGAATTAAGAGGAAACACCACGGGCGAGAGAATTGAAAAATAGGTATTTGTAAAATCTATTGCTGTCGCGCAGCCTTAAGCCTCCCCCCGCAGAGCGCGATAGAGACAACGCTACAGCTGGACCAAAAATACCTATTAAATGTACACAAAATCAACGTTTCGTATTCCCCTGATTCCTTCTCCAAAACTTTATCGATTTAACTAGTTTTTGATATTCAATTAAAGAAAGGCTTTGGCCGTGTTCTAGCCAAATTTGTTTTTTGGATGTTTGAACACAGCGAAAAATCTGGCCAATTTTTGAGATATTTGAAGGTTCATATCTTTTTCAATATTTAATTTATGAGAAAAAGGAAAACATAGGGACATGCCAATCGGGGCCATACATCTTTTGGAAAAAAAATAATTGCTCTACTAGCATTATCCAGGGAGAAAACAGGAGACTACGTTTGTATGGAAAAACGGCCGAGGTGTTTCCTCTTAAGCGGTCGCCTCGCCGTTTAACACTGCGCGCAGAGTGTTGTGGGTTCGATTCTCACACGAGATAACACTTTATGTGATCCATAAATAGTTGTTTCGAGTCTGGGTGTTCATTGTGTCCGTCGGTTGTATGTCTGTAAAGTCCCCCGCGACACAGGATTTATTCCCAGTGCGGGAGTTGTACTTTTGAACAGAAAAAATATTAAAGTAGCTTTCTGTTGTCTCTGCCTACACAACGGTAGGCAGAGACAACAGAAAGCTACTTGCTTCTATCCTTACAAAAATCACGCGCTTGCTCTACATTCTATTGCTCTATATTACTCTTTTTATATATGCTCGCAGATTGGATATAACATCATTATCATCCTCCTAGCGTTATCCCAGTTTCAACCTGCGGTCCGCTTACTAGTCCCGGATTTGGCTGAATATTAGCTTTTCCACAGAGTGACTGCCTGTCTGTCCTCCGTAACCCGAAGGGATAGCGATATTCCATGGTTTAGACTAGTGTCAGTTTATTTAGATGGTACTGACGCCTTATAACGACTGTCAAAGATAAAGACAAGCCATAATTAACAATTCAATAAAAAACATAACTCCGAAAAGTCATTGTTGCGCGCCGTGGATTCGAATCCGATACCCTCTGCATGTCAGTCTGTCGGTATCTCCTATATAGGATATAACATACCTATTGAACATTTTTAAAGCCTTCCCGGCCTTAAAATGTATCTCTCACGGTCTTTTAATGCGACAATTTATTAATACATACCAATGGCACATTAACAAACCATTTTGTAAGGTTTAAACTGCTAAATTTGGTTTAGGGATAGTTATTATTAATCCCTAAGTCACATTAAGAGAGAGAGAGTCATTTAAAGGCCGAAAAGGTTTTAAATATTTTCAAAGTTGTAAGTATGAAAAATATGTGCGAGTAGGTATGTATGAATGCCGTATTTTCTTCACCTTTTCAGTTAGTATTATTGCTCTTCTACACATCACCATGGTCGATTGGCGTCAAAAACTATAGTTTTCTCGCTATAGGTAAACAAATGTTTCAACAAACATATAACATCTATGACGACGTGTCATGTCGCAGTGCTGTCGATTCCCTATCTGTAGACTTCGCCTGTAGAAAACTCAATAAGACTTTTGCCATACTCGGGTATCGAACTAGTGACCCCGATTAGCATACTCTATGCACTAGACCACAGAGGCAGTAGATAATATTTACAATTGTGAAATCATACAGTGTATCAATAATAGTTTTCATGACGAAAATTTGTGAGTGCGCTATACCCTTACTACGGAATTCAATATTCGAAGTATAGGTAGATCTGTAGATTTTAGATTCGTTTTTGACTGTTTTTGACATAATTTCCATACAAAATGTATCAAACAAGAATTTAAATCTACTGATCTATCTATAGTTCGAATATTGAAAATGGCCGTTTGTGACCAAGTCTAGCTTAGATTGCAAGAATTGAGCATTTGGTTGGAAAATCCTTAGTTGAAATTTTGTTGTAGTTATGTTTATTAAAAGCAAACAACAACTATACCTAGTATTAAAATACCCTGATAAAGGGTTAATATTTTATTATTGTGGTAGCATTGTTATAAAATTCAGCAAATACTATGGCAATGTTTTTACGTAATAACATCATAGCATATACTTATGCGTATAACATATTCATAATAATACTATTGACTTTATTCATCACCGAATAAAACCAACACAAATATAGCAAAACACCATAATACAAAACCAACAATATCGATTGGAAATAAACATCATTACGCCACACAAAACCATTCGTAACAAAATCGATTGATTACATAACAATAATCATCAAATTTGACAGCCTAACATAGGGTTGTACCTCGAAAACAGCACACCCCTATTTACGGACCCGGAAACAGAAATGACTATATTTTTTTTAAAACCGCACTCGCGACAGACGCGCGGCGCCTGCGCAGGCGGCTTCGAAATTTGAATTTGAAATTGGAACGTAATGGCGTCCCTGGCGGCCATCATTAAAAATAGATCATAGACACGGATCAAATGATTTTGTATAATTTTCTATCGTTTAATGCTTGATCTCTTTGTAATCTTTGTTTTTTGGTGGATATTTAAGTATTAGGTATTATAAGTATGTCTGGGATGCAAGGAAGACATTAACTGTATGACTATTTGGGAATACCGTAGTTAAATGACTCTCCGTCCCCATAAGAAAGAGAAAATATTCATAGATATTACACAGTATTTTTTTTAAATCAAGTTGTAGGTTGTCTTCGACAGTCTACATACAAAATACATTGCATTGCATGACTTTGTGGATGGATATAAGCTCTCACGATCGCTCGTTAGAGCACAAGTAAATAAAATGTAAAACTACGCCCATCTTGTTATTTATTAATGTCCTATTTGAGACTATAAATACTATGAAGGGTAAGGTTATGTTGAAAAAGAATTGAGGATTTTTGTCGTGACGGTTTCTTTAGATATTTTCTTTCGGGGTTGCC
The DNA here is from genome assembly GCA_944739405.2 of Euclidia mi. Taxonomy (NCBI): domain Eukaryota; kingdom Metazoa; phylum Arthropoda; class Insecta; order Lepidoptera; family Erebidae; genus Euclidia; species Euclidia mi. The sequence continues at coordinate 7,376,845 of OX123208.2, forward strand.
ATTAAACTTATAATCAACCATGCTAACTGATGATACCTGAATTTACAAGAAAGCAATAATATACTTTGCATACATTTATTTACAGGAATTTCGTTATGAATTTTATTGCATATTTTAATCAAATACTAATTTAAAAAGCTGAAGAGTTTCTTTGTTTGTTTGTTTGGTTAAACGCGCTAATATCGGGATATATTGGTCCGATTTGAAAACTTCTTTCAGTGTTAGATAGGTCATTTATCGAGGGAGGCTATAGGCTATATAACATTACGCTATGAGCGACGGGAGCGGAGCAGTAGCCTTAAATAACGCGGGTGTAACCGCGGGCTCATCTACATAGTTTTCTACAAAATGTCTTGACGACATATTGTCGTGTCTTTTAAAGCGCCGTGGTTGGTGTATTTAAATGGACACGTATGGACGACAGGGATGCTGAAGACCGTGCTTAGTGTAGGCAGTATAGCTGGCAAGCGGACTCCGGGCTCCGAGGCTCAGCTCTTAGATCGCAACCGGAACAACGCAGTGATGATAGTGAATATGATGATGTTCATATAAGGGATCGACATCGTAGTCATCCAACATTACATTTATCATCACGACATAATTATTAAGAATGCGCTTTTAGGTAAGCATTCTGTATAAAGTGAAATAGTATTTGTATAAATTCAATATGAGAAAAGTCCAAGTCCACCATGCTGGCCAAGTGCGGGATGGCAGACTTCACACGTCTTTCTAGAACATTACTCTCATGCATGCAGGTTTCCTCACGATGTTTTCCTTCGCCGTTAAGCAAGCGATAATACAGACAAAATAACGGTGCCTATGCCTTTATCTTATAAATATAATCTTAATATATAAAATCCTTGCGTTACTGACTGACTGACATACACGCTACAGCCGAAACTATTGGGCGCAGGAAGCTGAAATTTGGCATGTATGTTCCTTGGGGACCGTAGGGGTGCACTAAGAAGGGATTTTCCGAAAATCCCACAGGATCGGCCAAAACGGGTAAATTTAATAAAAATGCAGGCGTAGCTGCTGGCGTCCTCTAGTTTACATATATGTTGGCTGTAGAGAATTTGAACATTGTTTCATAAAAATCTAAACAAATATATATTATTATTTTTTCTTTCATTGGTCTTTTTTTTTCTTAATCATAGATTAGTTTTAGGTTAGTTTGTATTGTTGATTAGGTTTCTTTTAGTTTTTATCTTAAATATGTGTAAAATTAGTTATTATTGTAAAGGGCTACGAATAAAAAATAAAAAACAAATACCTATACAATATCGTCTTTGCGTTATCTCAGTTGCAACCCGGACTAGTCTAACCATATTTGATGGAATATTAGCTTTTCGACTGAGCGACTGCCGTTTAACCGCTAGCACCAAAGAGTTAGCGATAGAAAGCTACATTACGGCAAAGTTTAACCCATATTCGTTCAGTAGTTTTTGCGTGACATCCATCCTCTTCACAAACTGTCGCGATTAATAGGATAGGATTGCCTATTATGCTTTTATCTTATAAATTTATATCTTAAGGCCATCCCGTAATTATTTTTTTAAATTTTTTTTTAGACTCACGCCTGTATCCCCGAAGGGGTAGGCAGAGGTGTAATATTACACTCACATTTCGCCATGAATTTTTAGGTCCCACGTAATAGGGGGCGAGCCTATTGCCGTACCGGGCACATTACCAGACTCCGTGCTGCTAGTGAGCATTTCCTAACGGGAAAACCCAATAACACTTTGCCAGACCCGGGAATCGAACCCGCGAACCTCCCAATCCCACGCGCAAATTTATGCCGCGAGACCAACGAGGCAGTCGCTGTAATTATATCTGTCCAAAATGCAGTTTCAATCTAGACTCGGTGTCATAAATGGTATTTTTGTAAATGAACTGATACTTAAGTGTATGATATCGCCACTAGGTCGTAAATTGAAAAAGTGTCAAACTATGTCATGTGTCAGACTATAATGACATTAAGTTAGCAGAATACCAATTGTAAGTCAATTCAAAATTAAATCGCAATCCGTTCAAAATATAGTGTCAATTTGACATTTTTGACTTTTATAACACGCTTTTATTATATCAAGCTCAAGTTTTGAATATCTAAGTCGAACCGCCTTAAGCGTTCCCTCTAACGTCTAGACGACATATTATTACATAAATATATTTTTACGTTTTTCTCTAGCTTCAAAATGGCCGGTAATGACAGGAAACAGTTTTGGGCTCATGAATATTTAACAAAATGTCGGATATGTCCTTATGCGGCACGCTGGCGCCTAAATATAATTATGTTAATGTGAATAGGGTACCAGCAGAGATGTAGATGCTTGTTTTCTTTTTATTCGACACTATGGAGGGTAAACATTAAGAAGATTTTTTGATCCACTAGATTTTGGCTCCTCGTGAAAGTGGGTTATCGTGAAAGAAGGTAACCTATGATGTACCTATGTATAAGCGATTTTTACTGCAAGATTCATCAAAATCCGTTTAGTAGTTTATGTTTGAAGGAGTTGCAAACGTACACCTATCCTCACAATCTTTCATCACCTTAGTATTTAGCGGTCGGATCTTATTGTACGCCGTCAATGGACACTTATCAATGCTAGGGAGTTTATTCGTTAGTCCGAATATAATTTACACGAAAGGAAGAAAGTGAAAACAATATAATTTTCTCTTTCCTTCGCTCTTCGCTCTTCTACGGAGAGTAATGATTTCAGTGTCTCTGTGCGTAAAAGTTCATCTGTTGCCACGTATCTTGGAGGCTACCTACCTATAATAACTTGAAAAATATTCTAATCTAGTAAGACGAGGTTTCGTAACAAATTTCTTTATTTTAAGCTAGGTGATAATATCACACCAAATTCATAATGGCTTTCTCTAGTACAGCAAAGAGTTCATAATTGTTTGCTAATAAAACAAAAAAAAGCCTTTATGATGTCCGTGTGGTGACGGATTAAGAATACGGAATGTCACCACCCCATATCATCCCATGGGTGCCGACAGAGGGAGCATATTATGCAGAGAACAGCAAGTTATGAGAAGGAAAACTTGATACAAACCCTATACCAACCCGTTTGGCCAGCGTGGTATAGTAGGCCAATTCCTCCTTTCAAAGGACAGGCCTAGTCCAGCAGTGGACTGTTAAAGGCTGACGATGATGAAAACAAAAAAAGATTCTTGAATTATGCCATGTTATGAAATCAAAGGGGTATTTGAATTTATCGGCTTTTACTTATCGATCTCTATCATGTTAGTTAGGTAGGTACTTATATCTACCTAGTTGTAAAGGCACTGGCAGTAAGACCACAAAGTTACAATTATTACACTTATCAGCTTACAGATTATCTTTGTAATAAAGCCTAATACAGAAGTTTTACCATGAATACAGCTGTCTTATTTGCGACAAAACCGTATCGTAGTTGCGATGTCATTCAAGTATCAGTTATAGACTAGCTCTACAACCATTAACTGCACCTATATAACAATTATTACAATGTTTCCTACTTACTTATCCTAAAATTGCTAGTCAGCTCTCAATATTGCTATGCTTGAAAAGGCGCTAAGTCTTAAGCACATACCATTGTATACCATCACCATGTACACTTAGTTTTGCAATAAATGATTTGATTTGATTATAATTTATGGCACCGAGCTAGGCTCGGCGTCATAATAAATTTATTCTCGAAAATAGTGAAACTGTATTTTAGTAAACAAAAATAATTAATCAATAATTACGAGATTTGGTTTCCAGATATAAGTTTATAGGCGTGTGGTTGACGGCATAGAATACAAGTGTCACCACCCCCTATCTTTCCGTGGGTGTCGTAAGAGGCGACTAAGGGATAACACGATGCAAATACCATCTTTGCGTAGAGACGGAAAACTCGACATCAAACCCTATACGACTGCCTCCTTGGTCTCGCGGCATAAATGTGCGCGTGGGCTCGGGAGGTCCCGGGTTTGATTCCTGGGTCGGGCAGTGTTATTGGGTTTTTCTGTCACGAAATTCTCAGTAGCAGCACGGAGTCTGGAAATCTGCCCGGTGCGGCAATAGGCTCGCCCCTTATTACGTGGGACTAAAGTATATCTGGCGAAAAGTGGGCGTAGAAATACACCTCTGCCTACCCCTTCGGGGATAAAAGGCGTGACGATATGTATGTATGTATGTATATAAGTTTATAAGATAGTAGGTAAGATAGGATTGCCTATTGAACCATTTCAACTATAGGCAATCCTATCTTACCTACTATGTTGATGTTTATTACTCTTTCACTCGAAATTACTGAACGGGTATTGTATCAAGCTTGGTATAAATGCCGGCAAACTTCTTGAACTCTACCATAGACCAATGCATGTTCAGGAGACATTTTTGTACGTAAAATTGCTACTGCGCAGCTCTTTTGGTCTATGGTTGTGTTCAAGATGTTTGCCGGCGTCTATAGTAATACATATTTTCTATCGCTAACGCTTTGCCAGCGGTCAGACGGCAGTCGATCTGTGGAAAAGCTAAACATTTTGCCAAACTGACCATTCTTTCCCCCGTTACTGGGAGTAGAAAATTAAAAAAAATCCTCCTTTAGAGTTCCCCTACACTCCTCAAGGAGCTGTCAGTGCCGTGCACTCGAAAGTTTCAGCAATTTTGCAATACTCGTTATGTAAATTTGTTAACTATGCTGCCGTAACTGCTACAACCAATCGTTATGAAACTTTGTATAGCAACTTACACGTTTTCAGGGTTCCAGAAAAGGTTAAAGTATCTTTCATCTACGGGTGATGTCGCAGGCAAAATCTACCAAAGTAATAACGATACGATGGATAAGAAAGATGGACTTTCAGACATGTGGGTATAAATTCAAAGGCAGTGGAGATACCAACAGATTGCTACGCAGGCGACCTCGGGTTCAGAACTCATTACGCTCACCACCGACTCTACATTAGTAGGTACATTTTTTAAACATACCTACATAATTATGTGAGAGTTCTCCATAATATTCTCGAAATAAGTACAAATAAATTTGTCACATTAATGTAATTTCGCGATTCATATTTGCTATACGTAATATAAGTACATATAAGTATTAAGTATAAGAAAATATTTTATGTATTTCTATTTACCTACTATATATAATAATTATATTTGTCAAAACATACACAATAGGTAATGCAGTCTAGGCAACACAAAATGAGGATACAAGATTTCGCGAACATTGCGTTTCCGGCCGGAGGTATATTTTTAACACATTAATGTACGAATGCGACAGTGAAATTAGCAATCACAAAAACCTAATTAGTAACCTTCAAAATATTTTCCAAATAGGTATTCATAGAAATACTTATGGCATACTTACATCATTTTGCACAGAGAAATACACTTGTAAAGAGATAATAGGTAGGTATGTATAATATTTTCTTGAACAACTAATTTCACTTATTAATATTAAGTAAGTATATCAAATAGTACACATTTTCCGACTCATAACTAACACAACCACTTTTCACAAATTAGCAAGTTTTACGAACTTCAATCGCGGCATATTCGAAATTCAAATATCGATCCGTCATCACAACCAAGAAGGTTTTACGTTCGCGAGTTTAATGTTTATTACTTCGCAGCTATTTTTTTAGAATATTTTTGTTATTGTATATTAATTTTACGTGTCTGTCTGTCCCCTCCGCGGGTTTGTGTTGTAATGATACGACACTATACGACGTGCGGTTTTCTACCTAATTATAATGGTGTACAATTTGAGTGAGCAAAGAGCATCAATTTGAGGTCAATACCAATTTAGTGACGCTCATTTTATATAATGCGAGCGCATTAGGCTGAATATTGTTTAACATTTTGAATATAGAAGCTTCTAAATCTATTTTAGCGGGAAAATCTATGGTCTGATAATGTAAATTACAGAGCAATGAGGTGTGATTACAGATTCATTGGCTCGTTGGTGTAAGAGCGAATGCTAATTACGATTTTCCGAGGACTATAAAGGGTTGAGGGTTGGTAAAGTGGTTCATAGATGTGGTGTAGGCAAATTGCCAGAAGAATCATAGTATAGATTTTATTTTAAAACTTTATCAGTTATCGCTTAAGTTGGCTGCCGATTGGTCTTGATTTCAGTAGAGTCGTCTGTAAGAACCGTTGAAAGATAGCTTGAGAAGAGATGGGTAACATTTATTTATTTTTACTGTTTTAAAACATATAAATACATTTCAAGAAATACAGAAGTAAAGTACCTACGAAGGGCGGTCTTATCGCTGAAACCGAAGTTTTACTGTGTTTAATCTTATTGCTTTAGTGCCCTGTACAACAGAATAACTTAAATATACTCAAAATCTGCTTTAATCTGCATTACATTTATTTAGTGTTCCCCTTCATTCCCCGAGGAATATTCATGTCACATTTCAGCTTCTTGCATCTAGTATTTTTGTGGCTGTGGCTGTGCGTTGCCTAGATCACAAGATCTTAAGCAATGTGCTGACAGCTGTTCAGTAACAGCTGTTCACGGTAGTAGAGCCTTGCTGATTTCAGCATGAATGGGCCGGCTCGACCGGGGATGTACTACCCTCTGACAGAAAATCGTCGTAAAGTAACAGCACCTAATCTGTTGCGTTTCGTTCGGTGAGTGAGAGTACCGGAGGCCCTATCCCCTATTCTTTCTCCCTCATCCCACTCCTCATCCTATCCTTTTCCCAACCCCAAGGGGCGGCAATGCACTTGTGACTCCTGTGGTGTTGCTTGAGTCTATGGGCGGCGGTAATTGCTTACCATCAGGCGATCCGTCTGCTCCTTTGCCGCCTATTACTATATAAAAAAACGTTGCTTAAGATCTTGTGTATAGATCATTATTATCATCATCGTAGCGTTTTCCCGGTCGCGATACAATTTAAGGCTCTCACCCGAAAGCCCGTGGTTCGCTTTCCTATTACTGTATTACACCGTCTCCACTTCGGCGGGTGTTCCACTGTTTCTTTGATATCTTGTGTATAGATGTCTACTACAAAAATAGGTAACTATTTTACTTAAACAGTAGTAATATCTTTGTCTAACTAAGCCGGCTTACAATTCAGCAATCACGACGTGTGGTAGAAGTATCTGAACTGGTCCGTTTCAGTCAGCCAATTGTGAACCTTGCCGTTCTTGATCTTGGGTGGCAATGAATTCGTGTATGTTGCCGCCATCGCATAGGATTTCGTCATTTACCATTGACAACTCGAGTGGTATAGAAAAGAATTCCTGGTAATTGTACCCGACTACGTTAAATTCAATCCCAAGATCCACTACAAAAAGGGATTCTCTTACTTAATTATTTTTTTCAGTTTTGTTCTCCATAAAAAAAACTGTCTATATTTTTAATGATTTAGAATTTATTTCCCCATTATTAGTATTTTTTCTTACGGCAAGTATTGCCATCTGTCCTCGATAAGTGGGCGAAGTATCACTTAAAGTCGACATTTTAAAGTTTGCGTTAAAAATTTCGTTACGTAGATTCATATTCGTAAATGCAAAACAAGCTAATTACAACGTGTAAAAAATTACCCCATTTCAAAAAATTCAACATCTTATTATTGTCAACAGGAGAAATTCCATTTTAATCTCAAACCCATTTCCAAATACGAAAATATAAAAAAATATTTTCAACATCAATGACGTCAGCTTTCGAATTGAAAAAAGAAGATCGCCTCATCACATATTCCCGCGGTTTTACCATAACCTATATTCAAAAACAAATTGTTTCTGCCCGGGACAGTTGGGTATCGGTGCTTATTATAATACTAATCCACCATTAGGTTATAGGACTAGATTTAAAACGAAAAACTTTGAATTAACATAATGATCAGTTGTTGGTTTGGTGCAGAGTAAAGGATGGCAGAGGCAACAATTTAAACAGCCATAGCTGTTTGCTGCAAATAGTCTGCACATGCTGTCCGAATTACACTCCGTGGTACCGTGACCCCGTAACTATACGTACGTTAATAGACAAATTATAAACCTGCATTGTAATTTACAACTATCATTGTAACAGTTTATGTACAAATAATTGGTTATTTATTTTATTATTCAGAACTAAGGGCTGTCGAGAACATCGCGGTGTTTTTAGTGTATAGGCTGAAGCTATTGAAAGTCACACTTACCTCCTCGACTAGGCTCTAAACTCAATTTCTTGGGTTTGAAGCCTTATTGAGGAAAAGAGGGTCTTGCCATCTGATACCAAAAAAAGGTATAGGTAAACTAAGGTGGTGGACATGTGAAGGTTCTGTCACATAAGTGCTCTGTGATTTCGTATGTTGTTGCTCATGTCAACATGGACGGTACATGTTCATAAATACTATAAGCGCATGTAATATCAAAATATAATAGTTTCTGTTTGTATATCACGAATGAATAATAAAATATCTACTTATATGTAGCAGAGCTGTGATTCCGTATGGAATCATCCTAGCCCGTCAGATTATGAATACAAGTAGATATACCTACCATACGGACATACCATATAAGGCAAGTGGGAATGGTACAGGACGAAGGGGAAGACCTAGGCGGACGTTCTCTGACCAGATTGGAGACATCCTAAAAACAGGATAGGGTAGAAGTAGGTACTTGAACAAATGAGCATGCATGAGGAATCTGATGGCAGAGAATGAAGCAAGAGAGATATGTCAGGATCGTTGCAAATGGTTCCGTAGTCTCTGCCTACCCCTCCGGGAAACAGGCGTGAGTCTATGTATGAATGTTACAAAGTGCTACTACTCCTTTTACATGGGTATCGTCAGAGGCGACTAAGGAAAATACACGAAGCTAATAGCATCCTTGCGAAGAGACGGAAAACTCTACATCAAACCTTGTACCTACCAACTGGTCTGGCCAGCGTGGCCAAATCCTTCTACTGAAACATAGTAGTACTGTGAAGCAAAACAGAAAAGGCTTAAGCGGCAGCAGTGGACTGTGAACAGTGAAAGGCTACACTGTAGCCTTTCGCCGCTACAGCCTATCTCTCTACAGAAAGAGAGAGCGAGGCCCCAGTGAAAAAATTGTGGGTGAACGTCCATACGTCCCTTAAAATTCACCCATTTATACAATTTTTTATTTTATTTTATTCATAGACCCACGCCTGTATCCCCGAAGGGGTAGGCAGAGGCGTAATAGGTATTACACCCACATTTCGCCATGAATGTTTAGGTCCCACGTAATAGGGGGCGAGCCAATTGCCGTTACCGGGCACATCACCAGACTCCGTGCTGCTACTGAGAATTCGGAATAACCCAGTAACACTTTTGCCCGACCCGGGAATCGAATCCGGGACCTCCGATCAGCTGTCGTATACGCTATTCACTGGACCACGGAGGCAGTATTATTCTTAATGTTTTCTGTACGACGATCTTGTAAGGATCGCAGGAGGCGCTTGGGTACGGTCGGCCGTGTGGAGAGCATTGGGGAAGGCATATGTTCAGCAGTGGTCGTCCTTAGACAATAAATTAAAGTGACGTAGTAGGGTGAAAGGTCTTTGATCAGCGGTGGCTTTTTTTATAGTATTAGGCGGCAAACGAGCAGACGGATCGCCTGATGGTAAGCAATTACCGCCGCCCATGGACACAAGCAGCACCACACGAGTCACAAGTGCGTTGCCGCCCCTTGGGGTTAGGAAAAGGGATAGGATGAGGAGTGAGATGAGGGAGAAGGAATAGGGTGTAGGGCCTCTGGCACTCTCACTCACCGAACGAAACGCAACAGTTTAGGTACTGTTACTTAACGTTGATTTTCTGTTAGAGGGTAGTACTTCCCCGGTCGAGCCGGCACATTCATGCTGAAATCAGCAAGGCTCTACTAGCGTGAAGGCTGTCCCTTAGCCTAGATTGATAGATAGTTAGCCCGACTGCGAACTCTGTGCTATTGAAAAAAAATATCTTGGTGTCGGAAATATTTCTCTTAGTTGGCTGATATTGTAACTTTTGAATATTTTTCGTCAATTAATAATATTCATAATAATAATATTCTACCACATACACACATCACCATCTAGTCCCAAGGTAAGCAGAGCTTGTGTTATGGGTACTAGATAATGGATAAACATACATACATACTTTTTTTGTAAATACATACATAATTATACATTGAAACACCCAGACCAAGACAAACATCCATGTTCATGCACACAAATGTTTGACTTGAGCGGGAATCGAAGCCGCGACCTTCGGCGTAGCAGTCGCTTACACTCCCGCTGCGCCAACCGGTCGTCTTTATTATATATATGCTTTTATTATTACTGTGAAGATACATTTTCTTTAATTCTTGAATCACGAGAACTTGTAAACACGCACAAAAACATATTCACAATATAAACTTTCTTTTCTGGACACCGAACCCACAACAGTTGACACTTTAGCTATCAGTACTCAACCGCTTGCTGCAATGATTCATAAACTACATTATAATGAGACATCCATATTCTACAACTGAAAAATTACCAAAAAGGCAAGCAAATCCGCCGGCCAACATAAGCATATGATATCCAAAGTTAATGATATTCGTTACCGACATAAGTACGGTACGCATACTTTAAATTATGAATATTAAAAACATGGTATTTTGAATATCTTAACCTTATTTAATAACTTTAATATTACTCATTATGTTTTAGAAGGAGTTTGGGTCGGCATGTGATGCAGTGAGAGCTACGCTTTATTTTATAGCTTCAATGCAGCGAGGTAGCCATCTTTACTGTAAGTGATTCAATACACATATGCTTACACCTTTTTTCCATCGGGGTAGGCAGAAACAACAGAACGCTTGAACTTGCTTCTATCCTTACAAACCTCATGCACTTCCTCTACATTCATTACTCTTTTCATACATGCTCGTCGGTCACGGGTGCTTCGGATGATTTAACGAATTGTATATTATTATATATTTATTTTAAAAACTGCTGCCTACTATTATTAATGCCAAAGTTGGTAAGAATAGATCGGTGTTTGTTACTCTTCGTTGCAAAAACTACTAAATGGATCTTGATGAAACTATGCAGGTTTATGTACCTTTCGGGGTGATAGCTGGCACTTATGCGAATGAATTCGCAGGCTGAAACTACAGTTTTAATAAATAATATTAATATGACGGAATTTATTAAGGAGCTGACGCATCCACACAAACCCCTTCAGTCAAAATTCATTACATTCACAAGAGTTAGTCTGTTATGCCGTGGGTAGGTACCTAATTCTAAGGTTTTTGAAGAAATCGAGGAAGATTTTGTGAATTTCTTAAAGAAGTCAGCTCATGCAGCTCTCATCATCATCATCATCTCAGCCAGACACGTCTACTGAAGGACTGAAGGCTGGACATAAGCCTATCCCTGAGCTCTCCACATAGCCCAAATTTTAGCCATCCGTTTCCACGATCGCAACTAGATTGTCAGTCCACCTTGCGGGAGGCTTACTCTTGACTGCACGGTTGGCGTAGTCGTTTAAGCGGCCGCCTCGCCGCTTGCCACTGCGCCGAGTGTTGTGGGTTCGATTCCCATACGAGACAACACTTTGTGTGATCCATAAATTGTTGTTTCGAGTCTGGGTGTTCATTGTCCTCGTTAGATGTATGTTTGTAAAGTCCCCCGCGACACAGGATTTAGTCCTAATGCGGGAGTCGTCTTTTTTAAAAAGAAAAAAAAAAGAATTAAATACATTCACTCATCATTCTGTAAACATTTGAGGTTACTCTTTATGTCTGCTATAGAAATATATTTTTGTACCCATTAATTGGAAAATTAATTTATAATTTAATGGAAAATGTCTGTAAATGAATTGCTATATTGGTTTTTCATCTTTCAGCTTCTTCTGGCCTGTAAAGCTTATCAAATTTTACCATCTTGGAATGTCAGCTTCCCACATGGTAAAATTCGAAAAGCTTCTCAACTGACGAATTAACGAAAGTCGTCTGAATATTCATAATTATCTAAGTTGCCCCACGATTATGCGCTAAATGGGCTCAAGGTCTATTATTTATAGAATTTCTACTTAAACCTCTCAGCGGCAAGTCTTCTGCTAAATATAGCCCTCCAGGTTCTCCACATACACCGAACTTGAGGCACCCGTATTGAACCACTCTAGAACCTTGCTGTTCCAACAGTTATCAGTTACTCACTACAATTATTATTGTAGTAAGTATGACTATTCGGATGTATCGACGATTTTGGTTTGTCTGTGGATCTCCTCATTTCTGATTCGATCTCTACGGGATAATCATGATTTAAAGTAACAGTCTAAAGATTCTGTATCGTTACTGGCGCTCTTCAGCCACCTTTTAAATTAATTTATAAATATTTTGTATGTATTTACAAACATATGTTTACTTATCCGTTTTGTTGTTGTCCTAGTTCAGCTTCTGCGTAGTTTCGAATTAGGTAATAATATGTGAGCGTTGTCCCGTCCGGGAATCGAACCTGACACATTGGCAATGTTGACGCACCCACAAACCCCTTCAGTCAAAATTCATTAGGTTCGTTAGTTCACCTGTCGCTTTACATTTTTATATCTTAGCTGCGACTGGTGTAGTTACCTAATATATTTTGGTGCGTTATACCATATAATGTGGGAAAATATCAAATATTTTAATTTGATGTTCATCGATTTTCACAGAATTAAGGATAGGTATATACATTTTAATATGTTTTAGTATTATAATCATTTATTATTAGGTGGTTCTCGGAGACTATATGGTTTCATATTAATAGGGGGAGTCATAAATATTGTTGGTGTGAAAATAGCGGGGATGAGATTTGGCATGTTTGTTTGAGTATCATCATCATGACTGTTCCACTGCTGGGCATAGGCCTCTTCTCACTACGTTGTACGTTGGTCAAGTGCGGCTTGACAGTCTTTACATGTCACCGACAACATTATAGAGAACTTCTCAAACATGTAGGTTTCCTCACAATCTTTAGTGATATGCATAACAAACAATTTAATATGTTTATGACTTTGAAATTTGACCGACGGACTGCTACGCAGAGGTTCTCTGGTTCGAATCCACTGCATACACCAATGACTTTTCCCATATAAGTGTGTATTAAATTGGCAATTATCGCTTGCTTATCGGTGAAGGAAAACATCGTGAGGAAACCTGCATGTCTGAGAGTTCTCCATAATGTTTTCGAAAGACATGTGAAGTCTGCCAACCCGTACTTGGCCAGCGTGGTGGACTATGGCCTTACCCTTCTCATAGTGAGATGAGGCCTGTGCCCAGCAGTGGGACAATATAAAGGGCAGATGATGACTTTGAAAAGTCAGTGGTGAGCTCTGTGTGTTTGAACCAGAGATACCCATCGCAGCAGTGGACACTCCACTTGACTATGGTTCCTTACTGGCTTAAGTGCTTTTGATACTAAGAAGCTTCTTGGCAGCCACTCAACAAAAAATGACCAATGTTTAACACTTTTACCCGAAGATCTTGTCGCACTTACAACAACCAAATTGAAATTAGGGGAGTCATGACGACATGGATATAGTTCATATATATCTGGCTAAATTTAAAAGATCGCTTACCATTTATTCAATTATGGCAACCTTAATAGGTGATAATGTATATTGTATTTTTCAAATTTTCTTGCCGTATTTTATGCTTTAGTCACTTAATACTATTTATATATCCACCACAAAGTGTAAAGCAATGTTGTGGAAACTCCTCTGGATTATGTTTTATTTGTATCTTATGTTCATTTAAAACTTATTCGTCAAATATTAAAACATACAATTTATTAATACGAAAGTTTGTGAAACTAGGTGGATTCCTTAAATGCTCTTTCACGCAAAAACTTCACAACGGATTTTGATAAATTAATATTGCAGTAAAAAAGCTAAGTTATAGGTATATCATAATAGCACATGAGCTAAGTATCCTTTGTCCCAATTACCCCAGTAGTAGTCCTTACACGGGAGAAGCCGCAGGCAGAAACTAGTACCTAATATTTATTTTAATAAAAGCAGCGATAGCCGAGTGGATATACCAACAGACTGCCATGCAGAGGGTATCGGGTTCGAATCCACGGCGCGCAGCAATGACTTTTCGGAGTTATGTGCGTATTGAATTGTTAATTATCGCTTGTTCCGTGCTTCGAAGAGCACGTTATGCCGTCGGTCCCGGTTGTCATGAAGATCACTGACAGTCGTTACAGGGCGTAAGTACCTTCTAAATAATCTGACACTAGTCTAAACCATGGAATATCGCTATCCCTTCGGATTGCGGAGGTCAGACAGACAGTCGCTTCGTGGATCGCAGCCAAATCCGGTTAGACTAGTAAGCTGATGATATATTGATATAATAGATACCTATACCTACTTGTGATACAATTTTACATTTATCAATACATATATTTCCGCATTTATCAAGTTTGCAGCTACGCCTGCACATATTTTTTTTACTGATTCTGCCGGATTCCATGAGCATTTCGGTTAATTCTATCTTAGTGCCCCTCTTCGGCCTCCAAGGAATATTTTGTGTGTGCGTTGTCTATCGATGTTTGTGTTTCTCCGTGTGGGGATGCCCTCAGCACAGTTTCAGGTGGAAAAGTCGCTTTACGCTTTGAAGGAGAGTAAACAAGATATAATTATGACGCTCATAGGACTTTAGGGCACCGATATCTTAGTGGAGCGACTAATAGACTGCCATGCATAGGATCTCGAGTTCAAATCTCCTACTACTATTCTAAATCTACTGCGCGCTCCACTGATATTTCAAGATAGTAGATGCGTATTAAAAAGGTAATTATCGCTTCCTAAACATGCGCATAGTGACAGATTAAGAATAAAAAAAAAACTATTCTTATAAGACTGCCTCCGTAGTCCAGTGGATAGCGTATGCAACTGCAGATCGGAGGTCCCGGTTTCGATTCACGGGTCGGGCAAAAGTGTTACTGGGTTTTTCCGGATACTCAGTAGCAGCACGGAGTCTGGTGATGCTGGTGATGTGATGCCGGTAACGGCAATAGGCTCGCCCCCTAATACGTGGGAGCTAAAAATTCATGGCGAAATGTGGGTGTAATGCTACTAATGTTACACCTCTGCCTACCCTTTTGGAGATACAGGCGTGAGTCTATAAAAAAAGAATTTTTCCGTGATTGTCGACTCGGAAAAGTACAAACAAAGCAAATAGTGTTATTGCGAAGAGATGGAAAATTCGACATCAAGACTCTGTACCAACCCTTTTAGTGAGGGAAGTGTAGTAGGCCAAATCTTCCTATTGACTCACACCGCAACTGAGAAACATAAGGAGACTGTAAAGGAAATATTGTGAAGAAACCTCTCCTCAGAAAGCGCTCCTAACAAAGAGTAGCGATCGATACAGACCGCTAGGGGGCGCATTTAGAAAATGTATGGAAATTGTTCCCGTCGACTAGTCTGTCGTCACCGTGACGATCGAGTGCAAACTCGTACTAGACCCCCTTGTATATGACCAGCGCGGTAGACTATGGCATAACGCTTCTCATAAAATTAGAAGAGGCATGCACCCAGCAGATTATAACAAGGCTGATGATGATGAGGCGGATACTGTCTTTGAAATTGTTAGTCCATAGATATTGGTCTATTTCGCTAGTCGTATCTGCGATTGTCAATTTCAGAGGGTCTAGTACGAGTTTTACATATTGACGATAGACTAGTCGACGGGAACAATTTTATACATTTTCTAAATGCGCCCCCTAGCGGACTCTATACAAGTCCGTTAGGGGCGCTTTAAGAAAATGTATGGAAATTGTTCCCGTCGACCAGGCTATCGTCACCGTTACAATCGTGTGCAAACTCGTACTAGACCCTCAGGAATTTTGTAATGAATATGTATTGCAGTAACTGTAGGCATATTTTAATTTTCTACAAAATGTCTTGACGACAGAATGTCGTGTCGTTTAAAGACCTTCAGCAGTGGACTGTTAGAGGCTGATGATGATGATGATGTACTGCGATTCTCAATTTCAGAAGCTTACTTAGTCTACTTACGTCCTCATCATCTTCTACTTTATTTCGGTTGCAAATAAGACATTTGCCTTGTAGCCCGGGGTCTGCTTTCTAGACTAACTCGATTTGACAGAGCGTTGCCGTCTGATCTCCGCAAAACAAAGGGATAATACGCTCGCCCCCTATTACGTGGGACCTAAAAATTCATGGCGAAATGTTGGTGTAAGGTTACACCTCTGTCTAACCCTTCTGGGATACAGGCGTGAGCCTTTAATATAAAAAGGGATAATATTCAATATTCCATAGCTTAGACTAGTACAGTGTCAGTATAACTTTCTCTTTTTATTGTTATTAAATATATCATATTTTGTTCAAATACCTGTTCCTTTTTTCTTTTTGAAAATATACATATTTTACTGCGTTGAATACAGCTCATGTCTGCTAACAGAAGTATATCTTTTTAATTAGTAATTTGATTGTAGAAAATGTAGTGGGTAGTATATTAGTTAAGCTTAGTAATAAGGACTTATTGTGTATACATAATGTACTACTGTTTGTTTTCCCAAACGTTAAATAAATAAATAACAGCTGAGAGCGACGGCTTAACGTCACGTCTTAGAGTAACTGATATGGGGCAGGTCATGATTAACAGATTAATAAAAAATATTTCTTACATCGCATTTTCTATAATTATGTTATTTGCGTAGCAATTTATACAAGACAAGAACTTCTTTATGTCATTTAAGTAAAAAGAAATATTTTATCAATCATCTATTGGTCAGATATTTTAAGCCAGATTATAATAATTTAATGAGTAATTTTAGCAATGAAAGGCGAAACAAGATACTAAAGATTTATCAACCGCGATACGAACCACAAACATTGATTTAACACCGCCATCTATCGTCGAGTAGCGTATAGCGCAACACTAGCGCTCTTCACGCGGTGGCGATTTCAAGTACTAGGCCATACATCAAAATGGTTGTACCATAATTGGAACAATTTGCTTATTAAATTAGATTTATTTACTTAACGCTTAAGTAATGTTTGTTTAAATGGTCTATTACACTATAGAAATAGTAATTATTACGTTGTTATAGTAAATTTGTGTTTAACTAGCATTTTTTTAAGTTATAAATGTAATAATTACCTATTTAATGACTATTTTCGTTGGGTAACCTTTATTCATAATTTGATTACATTAATTAGGTTTAGTGAATGAAACTTTCTTAATATTATAATCATCACTGCTGTTTTAATTGTACCACAACTGAGCACGGGCCTTCTTTTAGGCAAAAATGGCACAATAGCAATAATTATTTACCGAAGACATCTTTAAAATTAAAATGAAGGACTTTTACACACGCAAGTTTCTCGACGATGTTTTCTATCATAAAAGCGAGTGGCAAATAACAAAATTATGATTGATTTTATTACGTTCGTGTTTTACTAGGCTAATTCACTTTAAATGAATCTTCATGATTGCACTAAGCAAGTTTTTATAGGACTATGGGTAATGTATTTTTTAAGCTAATTGTTGAGTTAGGTAGGTCTATCCTGGGTTTGCGCAAAGTTTTGTTGAGTTCGATTCCAACTTGGGGTTATAGCTTCTATATGCCTTGTATTCAAATTAGGTCTCTTGGGGCAGATGTAGGTACATATTCTAATCCTTGATTAAATATATATTTTCCGACCTTATCAGTCATAAAGAATTGTCTTAATTTCCACCATAAGCAATGTCCGTTTTGTTTTAAAATATGGACTTAATATATATAGGGATTTAATCCTCGGCTTACTTGAATAAAATGCTTATACGTACTGACCGATCGATAGACAATGCTCAGACAAAATTATTGGATGCAATTAACTGAAATTTGGCATGTATGTTCTTTGGAGGCCGAAGAGGGGCACTAAGATAGGATTGACCTATATGCACATGGAATCCGGCAGAATCGGTAAAATAAATATGTGCAGGCGTAGCTGCGGGCTTGATAAATGCAGAAATAAAAAAATCCTTCTACGATTATCTTTGAAGAACATAGTGTTAATAATTTATTTCATAACAATGTACATATCATCATCATCATCCTTTAACAGTCCACTGCTGGACTAGGCCTCTCCTTTGAAAGGAGGAATTGGCCTACTAAACCACGCTGGCCAAACGGGTTGGTATAGGGTTTGTATCAAGTTTTCCTTCTCATACAGTGGTGTTATCTGCATAATATGCTCCCTCTGTCGGCTCTTACGACACCCATGGGATGATATGGGGTGGTGACATCCGTATTCTTAATCCGTCACCACATAGACTATGTACATATTATTTAGGTATATTACAACTTAACTATCTTAAAATACTATCCTAACAGAGCATAAAACATAGTTAGTCTGGAACATAGAACATGCTTATTTTTAGTAGGTATCATAGAATGATACACAATTTAATTTTAGTTTTGTACAAACGTTCAGTAAATTACTATCTGCTTGGTATTATACCTGCCAGATATTCAGCGACATTTTTAAAGCTTCAAATCAACTTCTAACTTAGAAGTGCTTTACGGTAGCAGTGCGAAGCGTCGGCTATACAACCCCGAGCTCTTGGACCGTACATTTTCTTTGTTTTCATAGAAGATATTACGAGTACACTCGCCACCTTTTGTCTCTTTTTTAAATTTATTTTACAAAACAATTGAAATACCTACACATATTTACATGGCCACACTAACCTCTAAAGGCGTACGTGTGAAATGCGAGTCGTTACACCGATTTAATGTAGATATATAAGGTACGTTTTCTAACATTCTGCAATCGAATCAGTTACATAACTCTACTACTACTTTGTGCTTGTATGCTCTATATATAATACAACCTTTTCAATTTACACTTAACACTTTCGAATTGGTTTTGTATACATTTTGAATTTCTACTGCAACAATAAAAACTCTCGTTCCGTACGTATTTTTAGGCAACGGGTCCATATTACGGGTACTGTATCCATATCTTGGGGCAAGCAGAGGATGTGTGTGACATTCCCCTTGAAGCTGTTCGGTACCTACGTAATAAAACCGACTTGGTGTCCGCGACGTCTCGTAAAGCTGGGCCACGCGAATTGTGATTAGTTAACTTTGCCCCGATCCCGTCGGAAATCAACAGCACGACATCTAAACCACTGGACCACTTGCGACACCTCCGGAATCAACAGATCTTTATTAACCACCGGCCATTGCGTAATCAATGCTTTCAAATGTGTTTTAATAGTTACATATGTAATATATGCGTCCATAATGTCTTTTAAATATATATAAGTCAAACTCAACTTTTTAGCATAGGTACACCTAGCATTAACCTCTGCACCACTCTAGGGTAGACTGGGAGAAAATACCTAAGGCATTAATGTCCACCTGTACACGCTATGTGTATAAACTATAAAGCTAGATGCTAAATAAAATAAAATATCATTCAAATCAATAAAATATGTGCATGAAAGTATATTCTACTGTTTTCGGATTTAATTGCAGTTTACCTACTTTCCTTTATTTAACCTTGAATAAATATCAAAAGCATGGGCACACTTCAGGTAACACGTTATTCTTTGTGTGTATAGTGCCAACCTCTTCAGGGGTGATTATGCTCTTTAATGTGAACAACTTTTGATCTGATCTGTTTAAACTGTGTTGGCGACGAGTACAAGATGTTACTAACCCATTTTATTTTCTGAGGGTGTCGTAAGAACCGCCTCATCATCATCAGCCTTTATCAGTCCACTGCTGGACTAGGCCTCTCCTTTGAAAGGAGGAATTGGCCTACTATACCACGCTGGCCAAACGGGTTGGTATAGGGTTTGTATCATGTGTTCCTTCTCTTACAGTGCTATTCTCTGCATAATATGCTCCCTCTGTCAGCTCTTACGATACCCATGGGATGATATGGGGTGGTGACAATCCGTATTCTTAATCCGTCACCACACGGACTTAATCCGAACCGACTAAGACTAAGGAAAAAATAAACCAAATGATATCTTTACGAAGAGTCCCGTCTGACCACCGACCATACACCAAATCCTCTTGTTAGCTCTCGTTGGTCACAGTGCTCTTGTGACACAAATTAGGAGAGACCTGAAGCCATGGCCGGAGGCCAGTTCCAGAATTGCAAAACGAAAGGTTGTCGTGATGATGATAACATCTTCATTTTTTAGGGTTCCGTACCTAAAAGGTAAAAAACGGAACCCTATTACTAAGCCTCCGCTGTCTGTCTGTCTGTCCGTCTGTCCATCTGTCTGTCTGTCACCAGGCTGTATCTCATAAACCGTGATAGCTAGAAAGCTGAAATTTTCACAAGTTATGTATTTCGGTTGCCGCTATAATAACAAATACTAAAAATAAAAAAAATGAAAATATTAAGGGGGTCCCATACAAAAATCGTGTTTTTTTTCGTCTTTATTGCTCTAAATTACTAACTGTAACAGGTAGACGCTTAAAATTTTCACAGAATATGTAGTTGTATATTACCTTTCAAAATAAATCATTAAATAAAAAAAGTTAATAATAAAGGGGGGCTCCCATACATCAAACGTTATTTTTAGGCAATTTGTTACTCGATCTTAATAAACGGGTAGAAACTTAAAAAGTATTTAAGTATACATACAACGAACGTGATTTTCTTTTATAGATGATGGAACGGAACCCTTTTTTTTTTTTTTTTTTTTTTAATCCATGTCTTGTTCTGATTGACATATTGCAGAGCTTAAACTATTGAAGCTCTATCATGCAATTTGGGCGGGGGGTATTTTTTATAACGTAGGCACCTATAATGAATAATATTCCACCTCTACACAAATCAACGGCTTTTCAAACACACTTCATACGCTTAGAAGTTAGAAGTTTGTTTGAAAATTTGCTGATATTGTCATAAGGCATACGGAAATGTGGGCGAGTGGCCTATAAATGATGTGTTTTCACATATTATTTTGCCAATCGGGCAAAGGACAGTTAGAATTAACGGAAGAATAAGAGCTGGTACAATACTAGGTACTTTCATATTGAAATGGATGGCAAAGCTAAAATTCTGTCAAATCTAGTTTGACTAAGAAACGAAACCCTTGCTTCGAGCTGGAAGTCTTGGATACAACTGGGATAACGCTAGATCGATGCTGATGATGAATTATAATATTAAAATAAATTATACAGAGGGTCTAGTATGAGTTTTGCACTCGATCGTCACGGTGACGATACACTAGTCGACGGGAACAATTTCCATACATTTTCTAAAAGCGCCCCTAACGGAGAGTAGCGATCGATAGAGTCCGCTAAGGGGCGCATTTATGAAATTTATGAATATTGTTCCCGTCGACTAGTCTATCCTCACCGTGTAAAACTCGTACTAGACCCTCTGTAGTATTACATAAGTATCTATAATGTTATTATTCCTGTCTATGAATAAATGTTTGGTCGAGTTGACCGCGCATCAAAGCCGTCGGTTCCGTAAATTTCAAACGTTTAATAATTCAATTATCGCGACTAAGACCCGCTAAATAATATAGTATAATATAGATTTTATTTGGATTCAGAGATAATATGTACCTAGGTGGGCATAACGTCGGTACGTTTGTTTCGAGTTAGTATAGTCTTATAATTCGGCATTGTTGCATCATGATGACGGATGTACTCAGATTATGGCGAAGAATTAAAATCGGTTCTTCAAGAAAATATTTCTGATTTGCATATTATATTTTATAATACTGTTTCCATGTCGTAACACTTGAGTTATTTTTGTATCTCAACAATAGCGCCTACTACCGCTCTACAATGTCCTCTATCTTCCAGTGAAAGCTCCAAATTTAAATCAGTTAAGCCGTTTCATAAATTAGGATAAAACAAGTAACAGAAAGGGATTTTTGTTAAAAGTTTAAATTACCCAACATATTGGCTATACTATATATTTTCATTCGAATGATTTATCTTCAACATTTACAGAAAACAAAGACATTTTCTTCAAATCATAATATAAAGATAACTTATGTATTACTAAAGATAGCTACAGGTTATATAACTAGCTGCATATATATAAATAGTCACGCAACGCTGGAGCACAGGGCTAGTGTTGCCACACAACAAAACGGATTGTTACTCAAGGAATGTAAACGCCGAAATGTCGTGCTGGCAACATTCAGGGACGGATTCTGTTACCGTAACATTTGCTAAATAAAACATATGCTAGCATTCTCTTAGAACTTGGCAGTATTACCTACTCCTGATACATTTTTTTTTATAGTAATAGGCGACAAACGAGCAGACGGATCGCCTGATGGTAAGCAATTACCGCCGCCCATGGACACAAGCAACACCACAGGAGTCACAAGTGCGTTGTCGCCCTTTGGGGTTGTGAAAAAGGTTAGGATGAGAAGTGGGATGAGGGAGAAGGAATAGGGCATAGGGCCTCCGGCACTCTCATTCACTGAACGAAACGCAACAGTTTAAGTATTGTTACTTTACGTCGATTTTCTGTGAGGGGGTAGTACTTCCCTAGTCGAGCCGGCCCATTCATACTGAAATCAGCAAGGCTCTGCTGCCTGTATTATAACATTAATAAATAGAATCATCTAGATTATTTTATCACATTATAAACGGCTAAAGTTTGTCGGGATGCATAAACGGACGCTTGTTATTCCTGCAGGCTAAAACTACTGCATGGATTCTGATGAATCTTTGCACTAACATTTTACATCGTTATAGCACAAAGGCTACCTTTTTGCGATAGCTGAAATACGTACGAATAGAGCCGTGGATGAAAGCTAATAATATAATTACGTGTGTAATTCAGTAGTACATACATACATACATACATAGACTCACGCCTATTTCCCTGAAGGGGTAGGCAGAGGCATATTAAACGCCCACTTTTCGCCAATGTTTTCATCCCACGGTGGCGAGCCCATTGCCGCTTATCGGGATATTTTTTTGCCAGAGCCTCGTCCAGGTGGCACCACTTGCAGGTGAGGTTGACTTGGGACCCTAAGTTCTTGGTGGGAACCCTATGCACCACCCTATGGACCCTATGTAATACAGTAGTCATTATTATATTTTATACATAGCCAATGTCCGTTTAAAATACAAAATGAGTTGCCAAAGTGATATTATCATGCACAAGTCTGCATTTATGCTGAAGGCACAATATTAACGTGATACTTACAAATTATCAACATTTACGATGTAAAACTGTAAGTATATAATTATTAAACAGGAGCCAGAATTCATACAACAAAACGCGTCGGCATATCAAGTTGATATTTAATAAAATACTAGAGGACGCCAGCAGCTACGCCAGCAATTTTTTTTAATTTACCCGTTTTGGCCGATCCCCTGGGAATTTCGGGAAATCCCTTCTTAGTGCACCCCTACGGTTCCCAAGGAACATACATGCCAAATTTCAGTTTCCTGCGCCCAATAGTTTCGGCTGTAGCGTGTCTGTCAGTCAGTCAGTAACGCAAGGATTTTATATATTAAGATATATAATGTATTGTACTAGATATTGCTTATATTATCACGCTGTTAGTTACAAAGTGGCAGATCTTGCAACCGACTTTCAACTCCAATTTTACCCCTTATGAGAGATATATTACAAAGGCTTTTTATGGTGGGTGCTCACTGCCTAAAATTCAAGTTTCTAGCTTCAGTACTTTAAGCTCAGTGACGATATTTCAGTAAGGACATGTTTTTTTATACCTCCACTAGAGGACGCCAGCAGCTACGCCTGCAATTATTTTAAATATACCCATTTAGGCCGATTCCGTGGGAATTTCGGGAAATCTCTTCTTAGTGCACCCCTACGGTCCCCAAGGACCTCACGGACTGCTTAACATCAGGCAGCTGGAGTCAATTTGTTCGGCTGAAAAAAAAAGGAACACACATGCCAAATTTCAGCTTCCTGCGCCCAATAATTTCGGCTGTAGCGTGTCTGTCAGTCAGTCAGTAACGCAAGGATTTTATATATTAAGATAATTAGGTCCTAGCTTACACGGCTAAACCTCCCATTAGGAATCGCGCTTATTTTTTAAATACATTCATAAAAGATGCGTAAAAATAACCTATGGTCTATTCTCAGACCTATCAAAAACACAATAAAATCATAAAAATCGGTCAAGCCGTTTCGGAGCAGTTCAATAACACGCATGGAGAAATGCAGTTTTGGGTCCTTACTTTCTTATAATAAAATGATTGCCTGTAAGATTTAGTAAGGTATATTGCTCATTAATTGAAAGGTTCTTCTGTTGTACAATAAACACGATTATTACTATCATAGGCAAGGCAATGAATAACTTTATCATATAAGTATGTATAATTCTTACTTTTATGTGGGCATTCTAAAAATAAGTAAAATATTCTACTTACTTACGCAAATAAACAATGATAATGCATTATGATATATTTTCTGCGTGGTACTAAATATTTATGTGTTTGAAGCATAAATAAGGGTTGGCTGATGGATGTATGTATATAATGACTATTTCGTACTATTCTTAAGCCCTTCTAAACCCCTTATTCATATACCTATCTAATAAGGCGTCTATTAACAGTACCAGAATGGATCGGACCAGAATTTTGACTAAACCGTATGTGCACTGACAGTTACAAAATGATGTTCAAATCACTGCACCAAAATATAGGTCATTAAATTTTATCAAATAAATTGTAATAAAGTCCATCCCTGTGCAAATACCGTGGGACCTGCCGTTTGACACACGCCATTTCGTCTAGAGCGAGACGGAGATATAGACTGTCCCCGTCACTCCCTATTTTTAATACTTACTTGTAATATGAGTATTATCTTCGTATGACAAAGTTCTATGAAGAAGATGAAAGTACAAGATAGAAAAATAAATAATTTGCGAAGTTAATTGAGCTTAGTTGATTTGTTTTATAAATTGTCTTTTGTAGGCAATTCCAGTAAAAGTGCAAAGGTTAAATGGATGAAGGGTTCGCTATTTCTCTTCGTTAGGTCAAAATTCTTTTATAATATAAATTGTGTTTGTTGTGCAATTAGGATTACCTACCTACCTATACCTATACTTTTTGTTGATTTGTTCGTCTAAAAAAGACGACTTCCGCGCTAGTAATAAATCCTGCTGCTTTTAATGCAGCGAAGGTGGTAAACGTAATCTCATATAACTGTAGCCCATGACACCAGTGACAGCTTAGAATATAAATAAAAGTTATAGCAATCTGCCTTCTCAACTCTAGATAAAGACATAAAACGCGGTCCTTGTCGTTTCTGAAAAACTGTTTGCCCCTATTTATTATCTCTTCCATCCTGCAGCAATCATCATACAGCCTTTAGCATTCCACTTCTGGACATAAATGTATGCCTCTTCTAACCTGCTTCTAACGTCTAGGTTGTTTCCAACTAGTCAAATCAAACACTTTTAACGAAAACGACCTAAGGCCTTTGTATGAAATATGACATAGTGACGTCATAAGTTTTTACTGTCAAGTAGAATACTTATTATCTATAAATTGACGATAAAAAATCTTATACTAATATATAAAATCCTTGCGTTACTGACTGACTGACAGACACGCTACAGCCGAAACTATTGGGCACAGGAAGCTGAAATTTGGCGTGTATGTTCCTTGAGGACCCTAGGGGTGCACTAAGAAGAGATTTCCCGAAATTCCCACGGGATCGGCCAAAACGGGTAAATTTTAAAAAATGCAGGCGTAGCTGCTGGCGTCCTCTAGTACTAATATATAAAGCTGAAGAGTTTATTTGTTTGAACGCGCTAATCTCAGAAACTACTGGTCCGAGTTTCTAAAATTCTTTCAGCGTTAGTTAGACCATTTATCGGGGAAGGCTATATACTTAACATCACGGTATGAACTACGGGAGCGGAGCAGTAGTCTTAAATAACGCGGATGTTACCGCGGGCACATCTAGTTTTAAATAAAGTTTAAACATTAATTGATGAATGAAATTACTATTATTTTGACAAGTTTCACTAGATAAAAATACTTGTATAATAATTTATTTCACTTGCAGGAAACTCCCTATAGCACTGTGAGTCAATACAAGGACGTGTTCTACTATACAACGCTAACCAGATGAGTTTGATGTCGCGTTTTCCTTCGATTTTCTTCGTGTTTTTTCCTTAGTCGCTTCTTAAGACACCCACGGAATGAAATGACGTGGCGACACCTCGTATTCTTAACCCGTCATCACACGAAGAACACGATGTACAAGTCTTAAAATTGAATGGTTCTGTTGAGTCTGAGCGTTCGAAGCACCCGTTGGTTGAACGTTGTCAAGTCACCCGCGTCTGTTTCTACTCAGCTGGCTTCAAATAAAAAAAATCAATAAGACATACAACCTCTTTGCTTATCCCTTTTTCCCTTAGCTTCCCAGGAGAAAATCTAAAAATAAAATACCCAGAATACTAAGCAAAAGTACGCTAACACTTCATACAAACTCATGTTAAAATTTCTTTGAATAACCAACAAGGACTCGCACTATTAAAATCTTCCTTAAGAGTAGGTACTACGTGCGTTTTTGTTTTAATCAGATAATTAATTAGTGTAATTAATCTCTCATTTGCATGTCGCACGAATGGTAAGGGCTAAGTAAAATTCATTGGTTATGGTGCTTTAATTGCTGATACTTTGTAAGTTTGTACAGAGTGTGGCAAATTCGCTGTGTAGATGTATTTTTTCGGGGAGATGGAATCGGGGGTCTAGTACGAGTTTGCACTCGATCGTCACGGTGGACGATATCCTAGTCGACGGGAACAATTTCCATACATTTTCTAAAAGCGCCCCTAACGGAGAGTAGCTATCGATAGAGTCCGCTAGGGGGCGCATTTAGAAATTGTATGGAAATTGTTTCCGTCGACTAGGCTATCGTCCACCGTGACGATCGAGTGCAAACTAGTACTAGACCCTCTGGCCTCTTTTATCGAGGCCTCCTTACAGAGAGAAAGACTGTAAGTGCACACTAATAAAAAAGATCTGATTTAATGTGTAGGTATGAGTAATTAAAAGCAACAGTGGATCAATAATTCCCCTTTTCTATGTCTTTTAAGTCATTCATTATTGTTTCTTTATTCTTTCCTTCTTCATTCGACCACGTACCGGACGAAGCGGCAGGGGTAGACCTCCCGCAAGGTGGACCGACGATCTGGTTAAGATCGCGGGAAGCGGTTGGCTGCGGGCGGCTCAACATCGGTCTGTGTGAAGAACCTTGGGGAGGCCTATGTCGTCTATGACGTCTCTAGGCTGACATGATCAAGATTCTTTCTTTTGGATGCTACTTTTTTAAGTATTAAGTTATTTAATTAAAATGCAATCAACGGAAACAAAGAATATCTAGGCTTGAGACAACAGTTTGTGGATCAAACTGTGTTGTCTCTTGTGGAAGATACGCTTTGCTATTGCGGCTATGGAAATAAACATTCCCAGAAAATTTCAAATCTCTTTTACCAGTCATGAGATGATTATGAATGCTGACAGACAGGCATACAGTGTTATGGACCGATAACGAAAACTTCAGTACAAATCAAGGATTGTATATAATTTGCTCTAAAGTTCTCTAGCGCTAGGACTAATTTAAAGCTCAAAAAGTAAAAATGCTTTTAAAAGAAGATTGTTTATTTAATCCGATATTTATTCAAAAGAGTTTTAGGGAGCAGCAGTTTTACAATAATTTATGATTAGGTATATTCTTTCTGTACAATACAATTACACAGATCTAATGGTGCCCACAACGTACTTATTTTATTGGATAACATATAGAAACACGGTTACATTCAATTACTTTTGGCAATAATCTATGGTAATAATATCTCGACCGTTTTTAGGGTTCCGTACCTCACAAGGTAAAAAAATGAACCCTTATAAGATCACTTTCTTGTCCGTCTGTCTGTCTGTCTGTCTATCTGTCCGTGTGTCACCACCGATTTTCTCAGGAACGAACTGGTGGACCTAGCAAATTGAAATTTATACCAGATACCTACTGAGGTCTATAGTTCCTATTAGGTGTATAAAAATCAGGGTCCTGGGTCAACCCGATAAAAAGATATGGTCAAAATTAGATTTTTGCGAAAACTTGCTCGAATTTTTTAGAACGTTGAGTTCTAAGAGTCTAAAATGTTGCTTAACATAAAGTAACTGTGGTGTGAATAAGACTTAGAATAAACTTGGAACTACTGTTGTATGTGTTATAATAACGCGACAGGGGATTAGTTATAATGACCTTTATGCAACACGCTGTATAAAATAAAGAAGAAAACTTGTTACATTTTTTATCATGCCGTATCGTGTAATGTACTTAATCAAAAATTTAATTTATAATGTGTACCGCGAAAATATATGCTGCGAAAATGCTATTTCTATCTAGCACATAAGATATATTAACGATTGGTACCTTTAATTTGATCTACCTCTCCATGGACATGGCTACAAGATAATACAATAAATTTGACAATTTCTGTTTTTAGCTGTCAAATATGTATTTCTGACTGCCTCCGTGGTCCAGCTGATCGGAGGTCCCGGGTTCGATTCCCGGGTCGGGCAAAAGTGTTTTGGGTTTTCCCGAATACTCAGTAGCAGTCCGGAGTCTGATGATGTGCCCGGTAACGGCAATAGGCTCGCCCCCTATTACGTGGGACCTAAAAATTCATGGCGAAATGTGCTTGTAATATTTACACCTCTGCCTACCCCTTCGGGGATACAGGCGTGAGACTATAAAAAAAAATGTATCTCTAGTAGTTTCGTAGTTAGTCTCGTTACCCCAGTTGCATCCAAGACTTCATCCCTTGGAGCCCGAAGTCCGCTTAGTACAACAGATTTGAAAAAACATAGCTTTTGTACTAAAGCGACTGCAATACATACTTATTTCGTAAACATCATTTATCTAATCTTAATATATAAAATCCTTGCGTTACTGACTGACTGACAGACACGCTACAGCCGAAACCATGGGCGCAGGACGCTGAAATTTGGCATGTATGTTCCTTGGGGACCGTAGGGGTGCACTAAAAAAGGATTTCCCGAAATTCCCACGGGATCGGCCAAAACGGGTAAATTAAAAAAAATGCTGGCGTAGCTGCTGGCATCGTCTAGTATGCAGTATAAAACTTGAAGAGTATCCTCAATTTCTCCAGGATTCTGCCATTAGATACCAGTCTGGGACAATCTGAGAAGTATATCATGAATTTGCCAAATCGGGTTATGCATCTTTGAGTAATCAGGGTCCTTACGTAGATAGGTAGGTATACATAAAAAATATGCCGACAAATTTAGAAAACGTCTCTAGACTCTATGTGGTGAGCCTAGGAGGCCATGATCAGCAGTGGACATCTTTAGACTGATAATGATAACGAATGAGATTCTTCTATTTTGAAGTCGGTTAAAAACTACCTTCCATAATATAAGTTTTCGCTATTCAAAACTAGATGGCGCTAGCAGTCGATAAAATTAATTCAACTCTTAATGTGAGTAGTTTAAAGTTTTTGCCTGTATTAAACACATATGAAGAACAGTGATTGAGTTAATATAATAATAAATATTATTATAATGGCTATTATTAAGTTCAAATTGTATGATATGTGCAATTTGTTTTTATTGGATTGTGCAACGATATGGTAATTGTTATAGGTGATTTATTGACGGACATACACACTTATATTTAGATATACATATTGTATGTACTTAAAATATAAATGAAACGATTACACAGCCAGCGATAGCCTAGCGGAAATACCAACAGACTACCATGCAGAGGGTATCGGGTTCGAATTTACTCGCGCCCCGTTTGGTTTCGGAAGTTATGTCCGTAGTAAATTGTATAGTCAAGAAATCTGTGTAGAGATGTTTGACAGTCTTTAGTTACGACGAGTCAGTTTTCTGATGAACTGACTCTAGTCTTACTATACCATGGAATGTTGCTATTCCTTTGGGTTGCAGAGAAACGGCAGTTGTTATGTGGAGAAGTTGATATTTTGTCAAATGTGGTCAGACTAGTAAGTGGACCCCCGGCTGCAACTGGGATAGGATGAGGTATTTAAAATGCGGACAACAAATGCCAAATTGTGTTTGTTTGTATTTCTTTCATACTAAAATTATAAATTAAACTAAAAAACAAATTTGTCCGTGTGGTGACGGATTAAGGATACGAAATGTCACCACCTCATATCATCCCATGGGTGTCGTAAGTGTCGACAGAGGGACCATTTTATGCAGAGAACAGCACTGTAAGAGAAGGAAAACTTGATACAAACCCTATACCAACCCGTTTGGCCAGCGTGGTATAGTAGGCCAATTCCTCCCTTCAAAGGAGAGGCCTAGTCCAGCAGTGGACTGTTAAAGGCTAATGATGATGCTGATGAAAATTACTAAATGGATTTTGAAATAGGTACCTTTAGTAGGTACTAAAGGTACCTACTTCAAAATTCGTTTAGGATTTGTAGGCTATAGGTATTAAGTAGGTAGTTAGGTACCTACTTAATATAGCCTACAAATCCTAAATAACATAACGGCTACCTTTTGTTTTTGTATAGTCAACACTTCACTCTCACTCTTTCGCGGAATTAAGTTACCTAGGAACAGATATCACAAAAATAACGCATTCTACAGCTAAAAAACCTTAATAAAAATGTCTTCCCCAGGAATCAAACCGAGTCACTCTAATTAACCTAATGTTGGCTGTCATCCCATTAGTCATTGCACTGTTAATTTGTGGCTTACATAGCTCAGCCGCTAAGTACTCTTGACAATTAAAAGGTCGCGGGTTCAAATCTGGAAATATTCTGATTAACTAAACATTGTGATGAGTTTGCACTTTTGAAGGACTTTGAATGCAAGGATTGTGTCGTGGTTTAAGGAGTCGCCTTTCATTTTAAAACTGCGTGAATGCTGTGGGTTCGATCCCCACGCGAGGACATACTTGGTTTTTTTATTTATAGTCTTACGCCTGTATCCCCGAAGGGGTAGGCAGAGGTGTAAATATTACACCCACATTTCGCCATGAATTTTTAGGTCCCACGTAATAGGAGGCGAGCCTATTGCCGTTACCGGGCACATCACCAGACTCCGGGCTGCTACTGACAATTCGGAAAAACCCAGTATCACTTTTGCCCGACCCGGGAATCGAACCCGGGACCTCCGATCAGCAGTCGCATACGCTATATCCACTCGACCACGGAGGCAGTTTGTGTGAACACAAATAGTTGTTTCGAGTATAAGTGTTGCTTGTGACTGTTGCTTATATGTTTGTAAAGTTACTATAGGTATAAGTAGACGTGTTATTTAATGTAAGTATATTTATATAATTTCAAAGTAATTAATCCAATAATAAATTAATAAAATTATACGTTAGATATTTGCACGTCATGAGAAATGACAGACATGTCATGAGCCACTTTTAGTTATTAAAATCTTGCATGCATGTATTAATGATTATTACATATTAATAATTCTGTGTGATACGAGAGAAGTGTGGTCTGAAAGAAGATGTAGTGATAAAGATTGAAAAAGGAATGTTGCGATGGTTTGGACATTTGGAACGGATGGATGAAAGAAGAAATACGAAAGAAGTGTATCGTGTAAGAATTAATGGAGATGTCGGTAGGGGGCGCCCAAGACGGACGTACGCCGACCAAATAGGTGACGTACTAAAAAAGGGCCAAATTAAAAGTACCCATAACCGGCGAGCATGTATGATGAGGTTTATGAATGTCGAGGAAGCGAAAGAGGTGTGTTTGAACCGGAGCATTTGGCGTTCCATAGTCTCTGCCTACCCCAATGGGAGACAGGCGTGACGATAGATAGATAGAAATAATTCTGTATGTCATACACAAGTCTGAGCAAATACATTTTCTTATTCTTATGTAATTACTGTATAACTATGCGAAATTTCAACCCCCTATTGCTTATGCCGCGTAAAACCGCGGACGGTCAGACGGACGGACGGACATTGAGAAGCTATACGGGATCCTCGAAAGTTTGAAGGTTACTACGGAACGCTTTAAAGGTAGGTAACGTTGGGGCAAGGAACTTTACGTTGTCATCAGGTTTAATCAAATAACGACAATAAGCTGGTATTTTCAGAGTACCTAATATTAGCGGTAGTAGAGCCTTGTTGATTTCAGCATGAATGGGCCGGCTTGACCAGGTAGGTACTACCCTCTCACAGAAAATCGACTTAAACTAACTGTACCTAGACTGTTGCGTTTCGTTCGCTGAGTGTGAGTGCCGGAGGTCCTATCCCCTATTCTTTCTCCCTCATCCCCCTCCTCATCCTACCTCATTACCCAACCCCAAGGGGCGGCAAAGCACTTGTGACTCCTGTGGTGCTGCTTGTATCCATGGGCGGCGGTAATTGCTTACCATCAGGCGATCCGTCAGCTCGTTTGCCACCTATTACTATAAAAAAAATACTAGCTTTTCCGGTCAAGGAAAAGGTTTTCGGCATCGAAAGTAGCCTTGCTATTCTGCTAAAACCTGTACAGTACTTTTTGTTAGAAAAAGAAGCAAATATATATCGATCCATAAACATCCATCTATATGCTAAACAGTCGTCCCTTTTAAGAAATGATGCAATTTCCCGAATATTTTTGTTATATATTTTTAATACAACCTCTAAGAATAATACACAGGTGTGTACCTACTGTGTAGTCAGAGGTGTGTAGCTGTGTACCCCGGGCACACACATCTGACTTTTCGAGGTTAGGTATGTGTGTATTAAAAATGTTAATTATCGCTCGCTTAACAATCTACCGGGCGTAGATGGTAATAGGCTCGCCCACTATTACATTGAGACCTAAACATAACTGGCGAAAAGTGGGTGTATAGTACACCTCTGCCTACCCCTTCGGGGATAAAAGGCGTGAAGTTATGTTATGAATAATAATCAATTTTAAACTTTCGCGATTTGTATATATCATACAAAATAATTTAGCGGGTCTTAATCACCACGATCGGTGCAACACGAGCGAAACGTCGAAAAAAAAAGTAGGATTAAGAACCTCTAAAAACTTTAAAATTTTATGTGACTTGACTTGTCGATCTTAACCGTTCGCATAATTAAGCAACGCTTACAGGTCACCTCTTGGACGGGTGACCGCGTGTGGTATTTATATCAGAGTGCTACCGTGCTTCGGAGGGCACGTAAAGCTGTCGGTCCCGGTTCTTGTCTCAGGATAAGAATCGTTAGGCCATGTCGGAGGCCTTCGGGCGGTCTGAAAACTCCGACACCAGAGTTGGCCACACATCTATGTATCTTCACACCTTTCTCTTATTGAGGTAGGCAGAGACTATAGAACGCCAAATACTCCAGTTCAAACACCTTCCAACCCGGGAATCGTACCCGTAACTAAGTATAGGCCCAAACCGCGCAAAGCCATGCAATACTAATCCGACGGCCGGCTTTAGTTTCCTAGTCAACAATAATGCACATCATACAATGTATTAAACAATGCGATAATAGCACATACAAATTGCATGTATGTGGGGGCAGTGAAATGAAACAGCTTCGTTTTTGTATGGGACGTACCTACAAATGTTGCATGAGTGATTAATGTTGGTTCAAATCACGCGTAAAAGATAATCTTTATAATGAGGATGTTATTTTTTTATTCACTAGTTGTTTCTTGTTTCAATCGTGCTTCGGTATATCGACAGCAGCGCCACCTACCAAGTGAAATAACAATCTATATGTAGCCCTACAAAGTTTTCTTTCTGCCTGTAAAATCGGTTCAGCCATTCCAAAGACTACCCCGAACAAACAGAAAGACAGACGGACAAAAATTTTAAAAATGTTTTTTTATGACTTGGTATTCTGTAACTAGCTTATATGTACTTATAAAACAAAATAATTTTGAAATGACAGACAGACACTTTAATTTTACTTATATGTATAGATATAATATGACTGTAAGGTTGGCGTAATGGTTTAGGCGGCTGCCTCGCCGCTTGACACTGTGCGAGTGTTGTGGGTTCGATTCCCACACGAGACAACACTTTGTGTGACTCATAAATTGTTGTTTCAAGTCTGGGTGTTCATTGTGTCCGTTACTTGTATGTTTGTAAGGTCCCCCGCGACACAGGATTTAGTCCTAATGCGGGAGTTGTCTCTTTTAAACTAGTAGATAATAATAAAAAATAATAATATAGATGAAATTTCGAGAAAGGCAGCCTTAGGTAGAGGGAGTATCAGATTGGCTATGATCTCAGGTTCAGACCCACGGCGCGTATCCCAGCAGGATTTGGCCTACTATATGTCGCTGGCCAAACGGGTTGATATAGGTTTGATGTCGACATCAAACCTATATCAACCCGTTTGGCATACGTAGTACCTTTGGGAAGAGTTATAATTGACGTTCTTTGTAGATGTTCAGATCTGATTCTCTTAAAAAGTTCTTTGTAAAGAACCAAGAACAATATTCAAATCGTCCAAAACCGCTAATTAACTCTGCCGTGACCCCAACAGTTACAGGCGCGATAATAGGTACAACATCTTCAATCTGAGCGTCTTATCATCAATTTGATTTCGTATGTGCACCCCTTTTCCTGTCTCTAAGGTCAAATAACACATCCACTCAAAAAGCAACCTTCATACAAACACATAGAACAGAAGTTCCCTTGAAGGCAATCCCCAAATTCGTAAGCAATAATAACGTAAGTGACAAGCAAAACTGCTGACGAAATTTCGACTTTGGATAGAAAAGGTTAAGGTTGTTTTTTGGGTGGAGATTTTAGTAAATTTTCAAGTGCACTTCGGCCGAAAGGAAGGTTCAATTAGGTCCAATTCTGTTGGATTAAACAACACTGTGGGATTTTCGGCGATCATGTGATGTTGGTCTTCGAGAGTGTGGACGCAGGATGGGACTGTCTTATATAGAACAAGTCGACGGTTATTAGGATACGCTGTAGCTACGCGGGATCTGCATAGAGTTGCTGCACGGCTAAAAATAAATTGAGCCAGCGAGTTTGGATACTTGGTTATCTGCAGTCATTGTTTTATTATTTAAAAAAATGACAGTTATTTTTTTTAAGTGGCGTAAAAGATGAAGCGGTACTAAAATATGATACAGATTAGGAAAGGAATTAGTTGAAAAGTAGATTGTCAAAATTTGAATTTCGTATTTATGGGCAAAACCTGACCTCTGCAAATCTCTGCAAATTTCCTGACGTTTCGACCGGCTTAGATAATAGGGAAGTTTCCTGCAAGTTAAATAAATTATACAAGTATTTTTATCTAGTGAAACATGTCAAAATAATAGTAGTTTCATTCATCAATTAATGTTGTGTTTATCGGCAATTTAGTGACAATAAGTATTCTACTTGACAGCAAAACACTATGACGTCACTACGTCATATTTCATACAAAACCCTTGTTGGCAAAGGTCGTTTTGACATTTGACTAGTTGGAAACAACCCTATCATGTAGGTTGTAGTCTTTGGTACTGATAGACTAATTACATCATACCTGTGATTAAGATCCACTAAATAAATCTATATCATAGTTGATTTGCAATTTGCCTTGCTGATATTGATATGAATACCTGGACCGTCTCGATGCAGAAAGTGCTTGTCTAGAATCAATCAATAAGATCTATCTCAATCTCTAAGATCTATAATGGGATACTGAGAAAATCGTGTTGTTTTAGAAAAATCGTGAGCCTTGGTTACGAGATGTCTGATGTTCCTTTTTTATTATTTTTTTATAGTCTCACGCCTGTATCCCCGAAGAGGTAGGCAGTAGTGTAATATCACACCCACATTTCGCCATGAATTTTTAGGTCCCACCCACGTAATAGAGGGCGAGCCTATTGCCGTTACCGGGTACATCACCAGACTCCATGCTGCTACTAAAAATTCGGAAAAACCCAGTAACACTTTTTCCCAAGCCGGGAATCGAACCCGGGACCTCCGATCAGCAGTCGCATACGCTATCCACTGGACCACGGAGGCAGTCTGATGTTCCTTGCCGATCATATATTTTGTAACACCTGGGATGGACTGTATAAATTTCTAGTTGGAAAACAGAAAACATATAAGATTCTAGCGTTCGTCCTGATCAGAAAATTAGAACTTATTCGATATTAAGTGCATCTATATATATTAGTTATGAATCCTTGTACATTTGCATGAACATGGATGTTTGTCTTGGTCTGGGTGTTTCTATGTATAATAATATATATGTATTTACAAAAAAAATGTATATATGTATGTTTATCCATTATCTAGTATCCACAGTACAAGCTCTGCTTAGTTTGGGACTAGATGGTGATGTGTGAATGTGGTGGAATATTATTATTATTATTACTTTGGTTTGCAAGGTCAGTGGAAGCTAATATTCTGTCAAATCTATACTTAATCAGTATTATCATCGTCGCGCTATCCCAGTTGCATCCAAGACTAACCAATTGGAGTCCGGTGGCCGTTCTCTAGTCTAACTAG
The DNA here is from genome assembly GCA_944739405.2 of Euclidia mi. Classification (NCBI taxonomy): domain Eukaryota; kingdom Metazoa; phylum Arthropoda; class Insecta; order Lepidoptera; family Erebidae; genus Euclidia; species Euclidia mi. Next base: position 7,413,219 of record OX123208.2, read on the forward strand.
ACTACAGAGCGACTGCGGTCTGACCTCCGTAAAAGAAAATGATAGCAATATTCCACTAGGCTTATGCTACGACATTTTATCATCATCACATCTATACACATAAATAAAATTGGAGTGTCTGTTTGTAATATTAAAATAACCGCTTGTTACTAAGTACTTATCTAAATGCATAATATATGTATGTACTATGTATACACGGTACATATACCGAAATGACATGTTTTACAATTATTGTCTGTCTGTCGGTCTGTCTGTCTGTCTGTCGGTCTGTCTGTCTGTCGGTCTGTCTGTATATCTGTTTGTTTTCGCTAATCTCTGGGACGGCTGGACCGATTTTGACGGGACTTTCACTGGCGGATAGCTGATGTACTAAGGAGTAACTTAGGCTATAAATTAACCGGGTACACGAAGTAGTACCTTCAGGACGCGGGTGAAACCGCGGGAAACAGCTAGTGATACAATATAACATCAATTTTTTTCATCCTCCTAGTGTTATCCCAGTTGTAGCCCAGGATCAGCTTACTAGTCTAGCAGGATTTGACTGAATATGAGCTTTTTTACAAAGCCACTGCCTAGGTGACCTCCGCAACTCAGCTCAGAGGGAAGCTATTTTCCATGATTTAGACTAGTGTCAGTTTATTTAGATTCAAGGTACCAAGACTTAAAGTACTCTTCGAAGCACGGGGCTAGTAATGATTAACAATTCAATACGCACGTAACTTCCAAAAGACGTTTCGAACCCGATACCTTCTGCATAGCAGTCTGTTGGTATCTCCACTGGCTATGCACAATCACCACTATATCACAAACCCTTAATCAATTCACCCAAGTACATCAAACAATGCACGGGAACCGAACCTACTCCCTCAACTAGGTTAACTCGCAACAGATGCGATAATAACCATTATATCGATGTCAATTCTTCTATAAAGCACTCTTCAATACCACCACTTCTATTCAATTTAAATAACCCTTATTCTGAAAGACATAAGAATCATTTTCCTTTATCCGAATTCAGTAGACCTATTCAGTGTTACTTTGCCAAGTTAAATTTGAACTCTAACTCATACTATATAAAGTCTAATTTTGTGTAGTAGAAAAGTTTCTTGTTGGAAGTAGAGTAAGTTAAGAGTCCTCATGCTGAGTGGACTAGTGAATGATTCTGAGAGGTCGTCGGTTCGATTATAGGGGCTTGTAGTGATTTGTATCTATTAAATGTTTTGCTCTTGAAATTTAATTCTTTCACTATTAAAAGATTAATATGAGTTACAAGGATACTTATGAAGCTGTCATCACATCTGAGGGTACTGTTCTTACATTCATTTTCGTGTGTGTGTAAAACCGACTCTGTTTTTTTAAGGATAACCGGCCATCTGAAGGCCTCCGACATGGTCTAACGCTTCATGTCTTAGGATAAGAACTGACACCGATGGTTTTACATACTCTTCGAAGGGTGGTAGCGGCCTGATGTAAAAGACGGTCACCGATCCAAATGGCGACTGCAGACGTTGCTTAACTTTGCCAACCTACAGCGGACGACAAGCCATGTCACGCTGTAATCGTTATAAAGCTATTACATCATCAACAGCCCTATGTACTGTCCCACTGCTGGGCACGGGCCTCTTCTCACTATGAGAAGGGTTCACCACGCTGGCCAAGTGCGGGTTGGCAGACTTCACATGTCTTTCGAGAACATTATGGAGAACTCTCAGACATGCAGGTTTCCTCACGATGTTTTCCTTCACCGATAAACAAGCAATAATTAACAATTTAATACGCACTTAACTTCGAAAAGTCATTGGTGCGCGCCGTGGATTCGAACCCGAGATCCGCTGCGTAGCAGTCTGTCGGTCTCTCCACTCGACTATCGCTGCTTTTAGAAGAAGCTATTACATATTATCTTTCGTTAATGTTACGGAGAATTTCACAGATTATCATCATCATCCTAGCGCTGTCCCGGTTGCAATCCAAGGGCACGCTTTTTAGTCCAGGGTACGCTAAAGAGAGAGAAATCAGATATACAGGCTAAATTAAAATTAAAAAACATATTCACTCACACCTGTACCCCCGAAGGGGTAGGCAGAGGTGTAATATTACACATACATTTCGCCATGAATTTTTAGGTCCCACGTAAGAGGGGGCGAGTCTATTGCCGTACCGGGCACATTACCAGACTCCGTGCTGCTACTGAGAATTTCTTAACGGAAAAACCCAATAACACTTTGCCCGACCAGGGAATCGAACCCGAGACCTCCTAATCCCACACGCACATTTATGCCGCGACACCAACGAGGCAGTCAAAAGACTTTAAAAAAAAGGTCTAATAAATTAAAAACTTGTCAACATCTATACTATCCAAGTTAAATTTCACTAAATACCAACTCCCAATAAATCTATCCACCGATTAAACCATGGATTATAACCTAAACTATGAAATGTCACTCCCTATCGAAGCACGCTTCGCCGAAGCACAATAGCTAATATTTATTTATACACAATAATAATTATGATTTGCTCAGATTATGACGGGGTTTACAATAAAATTATAATGTGAATGCCTATTGTGTTGGCTTGTTTGGGGTACTAAGACCCTTTCAAGCCGTAGCATAGGATGATTTTGACATAATAACTGTCAAAATTTTGGGTTTTCGTTTGGGTGATGCAGTGGTTTAAAAGGTTGTATTTCTGTTTATGTGTGTATGGTGCTGTGGTTAGATTCCTCGGTGAGTCAAAATAATGTATCTGAATAACGAATAATGTAGTATTTTTACATTCTATATAAATCATTTCGATATTTTTAACTGCTTTTATTTCTGCTGGTGGCAGACGATCCCATCTGATTATAAATGGTACCCGCTACTCTAGTGCTCAAGGATTTCGCTAATGTAGAGCGTATACACAGCAAAGTCGCTGTCTACCTTGTAACTCTCTTAAAGCGTTTGAAGAAGATCAAGACAGGTTATGGCGCTCGGGAATTTTGATTTTATTGCGCTATATTACGTAGATACTTGGTATAATTTTTTTTTAATTTAAAATCTAGCACAGTAGACAGTAGTTAGAGCAGCCTTATTGTTATCAGCATAAATGTGCCCGCCTCGTTGCTCTCGCTGCATATAAATGTGCGCGTGGGATTGGGAGTCTCGGGGTCTCGGGTTCGATTCCCGGGTCGGGCAAAGTGTTATTGGGTTTTCCCGTTAGGAAATTCTCAGTAGCAGCACGAAGTCTGGTAATGTGCCCGGTACGGCAATAGGCTCGCCTCCTATTACGTGGGACCTAACAATTCATGGCGAAATGTGGGTGTAATCTTACACCTCTGCCTACCCCTTCGGGTATACAGGCGTGAGTTTGTAAAAAAAAAGAAAAATCAAAATCCCATCAATTTAATAAATGCTGCGCCATATAACGTAGATTCTTGACCATCATTTTGTTTGAAAGTTAAAATCTTTCACAGTATATCAGTAGACAGTTTGTAGAGCCTTGCTGATTTCAGCATGAATGGACCGGCTCGACCGAGGAAGTACTACCCTCTCATAAAATCGTTGCGTTTCGTTCAGTGAGTGAGAGTACCGGAAGCCCCATTCCCTTTTCCCTCATCCAGCTTCTCATCCTATTCCTGTTCCTATCCCATAAGATGGCAACGTATTTGTGACTTCTCTGGTTGCGTGTTTTTTTATGGTAATAGGTCGCAAACGAGCAGACGGATCGCCTGATGGTGAGCAATTACCGCCACCCATGGACACGGGCAACACCACAGGAGTCACAAGTGCGTTGCCGCCCCTTGGGTTTGGGAAAATGGATAGGATGAGGAGTGGGATGAGGGAGAAGGAATAGGAGATAGGGCCTCCGGCACTCTCACTCACCGAACGAAACGCAACAGTTTAGGTACTGTTACTTTACGTCGATTTTCTGTGAGAGGGTAGTAGGTACTTCCCCGGTCGAGCCGGCCCATTCATGCTGAAATCAGCAAGGCTCTACTACCGTCTAAAGTGTCAGTGCAGGCTTACCATCAGGCGATCCGCCTGCTTATTTATTTGCCAGTATATACTTATTATTTTTTTATGACAACTCCCGCACTAGGACTAAATCCTGTGTCGCGGGGGACTTTACAAACATACAACCAACGGACACAATGAACACCCAGACTCGAAACAACAATTTATGGATCACACAAAGTGTTGTCTCGTGTGGTGATCGAACCCACAACACTCGGCGCAGTGTCAAGCAGCGTGGCGACCGCTTAAACCACTACGCCAACCGTGCAGTCAAATTATATACTTATTATACTATACTTAACTAAACCGTAACGTATACGTATACCAAATTTGACTATACTTAATTCATCATTGTCTTGCCCTGGTCCCAATTTATTTGGGGTCGGCGCAGTATGTCCTTCGCTTCCATACTTCTCTGTCACCAGTCATCCGATCGTTTATCCCTTTCTCTTTCATATACATCCTCACACAGTCCATCCATCTTTTCCTTGGCCGCCCTCTCCCTTTTCGTCCTTCTACGTGCATATTCATCACTTTCTTACCTACGTACATCTCATCTCTTCGCATAACATGTCCATACCAGGCCAATCGACTCCCTTTTACCTTTTCATCAATGGGCGCTACTTTCATACTACCTCTAATGTATTCATTCCTAATTCTGTCCATTCTTGTCACTCCACACATCCATCGTAACATTCTCATCTCAGCAACATGCAATCGTTTCTCATCCATCTTCTTTGTAGCCCAACACTCAGCTCCATACAGTACGACAGGCCTTATAACCGATTGACTATACTTAATTACTTGTAATTAAATATCATCAAATCTTGCTCTAAAGTAAAATATGGATTTATTCAATCTTACGATGATAATCGAAGTTACCCGAGAGTATAACCCATCCTAAATCTTTCCTTACAAGGAGACCCTTCACCTCTCAACACCTGAGAATAACAAGCATTAATAAACAAAGCTACTACAAACTAAATCAAATGGCACCCGCCGTAATAACATAATAATGAATTAAAATCTAATCTTCACCGGTTATTGTCCTTTGAGAGGGACAAAGGGCCGTCCGCTGTGGAGCACAGTGGGACACTCGGAACATTAGTGCCACTGTGTTAACGTAAAAAGATCAATGTTCGTCCTTTTTTGATTGGATGTAAGGGAAAGGCGGGAGCGGAAGCGAGAGCGGGATTAGAACGTATGACGGTTGCTTGCTTTATTTATCTGTTATTAATATGTTGTCTTTTGTATGTACAAGATATTGTTGTAATGTTTTGTTTCAAAATTGAAATATTTTGTAGCTGTCTCCACTTACGGCCGTTCATCGTTATTTTACCTTGCCTCGGACCAATGCAATAAGTACGGAAGAGTGCATTGCCATTTATTTACTAGAAATTTGCATTCATAAACTATTATGAACGGAAGTGAGGTGGTGGTGAGGTGAAATGATCATTACGAGTTGAAAGTGAAAACCAAGAAGTAATATATCTTTGAAAGTATATCTTTTAGAGATTTACTAAAGTAATGTATCTTCGAAAGCAGCGACGACGCTTAGTAGAGATATACCTGTAAGAGGATTACTACCCAGCCTTTTTCATGTTCATCATTTTCATTAGATTGCTACTTTTAACCCGCTACCGCTGCCTCCTATAACTCGCCCCACACAATAAAGCCGTGTTCACACGTCCCCCGCTGCGCGCATTAGCACGCCGATAAGCCGGCGCCCCGCCGTCTCATTGTGCCCCTGGACTAATCGCGAAGCGACCAGGTAGGTGTGGCACGGTCTTAATGGGACATGGTTCCGTATCAACAAGGCTTTTGTTTGGTGCTGTTTGCTTTAGCTATTCAAACTACCCTGTGATAAATTCTGATTGCACGCAGCAATAGATACGTGGAGATACCAACAGACTGCCATGCTGAATTCACCGTTAGTAAATCTTGTTCTCCATAAATTATGTACCCAGAATTGTTTTCTCTTCTACGTATCAGTTTGTATTTGGCGTTCTTCATTTTTGGCGTTCTTCAGCGAGAAGTGCTGTTGATACTAAATTCCAGTCAATTGGATGCCTCGGTATGATGCGGTATGCCGCGGCACGTCACGGCATGCCGCGTCATGCCGAAGCGTCCTACGGGTTACTGAAGCATGTCGTGCCACGCCGTGCCGCGCCGTGCCGTCAGTCGGCGACGGCTTCAATGCCTCGTTGAGTACGTTGATTCGTCGATCCTAGCTGCCTTGAAGATCTTCAACAGTCGCTACAGGGAGTTAGTAACCTTAATACACTGGCTGATCTAAGCCATGGGAAATTGCTATACCTTTGGGTTGCGGCGGTCAGACGGCAGACGTTCTGTGGAAAAGCTAATATTCTTTCGAATCTGGAGTAGTAAGCAGACCTGAGGGTCTAGTACGAGTTTTATACAGTGACGATAGACTAGTCGACGGGAACAATTTTCATACATTTCCTAAATGCGCCCCCTAGCGGACTCTATCGATCGCTACTCTCCGTTAGGGGCGCTTTTAGAAAATGTATGGAAATTGTTCCGTCGACTAGTGGTATCGTCACCGTGACGACCGAGTGCAAAACTCGTGGTAGATCCTCTGGGCTCTAAGGTAAAACACTTGGATGCGCCTGGAACAACGCTAGGACGATGATGAACCGACCTCCATTCGGGCGGAGCCCCGGCTGAATCTTCTACACAGAAAACTAGAATCCTTCTAGTTTTATGTCGTGTTTTGAAACATCGCGACAGTTTCCCAGCTAATCCTTTTGAACCCAAAACACTGGTTCAAAAACAAAAAGCTTGCGATCTTTCCGGCTTCAATTTGCGTCTGATGAGCCCGCGACGTATAGAGATGTGGTTTTTATCTCCACCTTGTGACCGGAATGAATCGCTTTTCGGAAACTGAGCGAATGTAGCTATCCACTTGGAACTTGGGAATCATGCCTTGCAGCTGCAAAGGTTTGCATATACCTACGTTTGTAAAGGTATGTATTAGTGGCAGACTAGTAGCATTTGAGGGGAATAAAGTGTAAGGATTATTGTATGAAAAGTGAAAAGTTAACTTCTTACTTCTAATCAGATACACACAGAATACCAGCGTTGTATTGTGGACACTACCACAATGCAACAATATAACTGAGTATGTACCTTGCGTACGTGTGGTTACGGATTAAGAATACGGAATGTCACCACCCCATATCATTCCATGGGTGTCGTAAGAGCCGACAGAGGGAGCATATTATGCAGAGAACAGCACTGTAAGAGAAGGAAAACTTGATACAAACCCTATACCAACCTGTCTGGCCAGCGTGGTATAGTAGGGCAATTCCTCCTTTTAAAGGAGAGGCCTATTCCAGCAGTGGACTGTTAAAGGCTGATGATGTATGTATGATGATGTGTGACCTTTCTGTCATAGACTAATGTTAAGGTTAAGTATGCCTTGCGATTTGTTATTTTCTTATATGTTGTACTTGTTCTGTGTCTGTCCCATATAAATGGTTTTCTTTCTTCTTCTTTCTAATCTTTTCTTAGTGGGTTCCTACACCATAAAACAAATTGACTGTCTAAATGTCATGTTCCTAACCTCAGTATTTTAGGCTCTGCGATGATAAATACAGAAAGGCCAAGTCTTTTTCATAGAGTATGGAGTGAAATGACTGTCAATTAATGGAATTATCATTTTCTTTTTATAGCATAGGAAGACAAATGAACAAGCGGGTCACCTGATGGTAAGTAATCACCGCCGTCCATAGACACCTGCAATGCCCGAAGGATCACAAGTGCGTTGCCTACCTTTTAAAAAGGAATATGCTCGCTTCTTGAAGATTCCAACGTCGAACTGGCGATGAGTGAGATTTTGCCTTAAAATTAAGACACCTGGCATAAAGTTAATGTACTCCTGGTGGCTCCTAAGGGGATTTTACTAATTGCCAGGAGCAGCACGGAGTCTGGCAATCTGCCCGGTAATGGCAATAAGGTCGCTCTTTATTACGTGCGACCTAAATTCATAATATAACGAAATGTGGGTGTAATATTACACCTGTGCGTACCCCTTTAGGGATAAATGTGTGAGTGTATAAAAAAGCTCCTAAGGTTAGCCTTGAATGCCCTGGATTGCGCTTTAACATATCTTCAGTGCAATACGTAGGTCCCAAAAGGAACACACCAAACCAAGGTCGACGTTTTTATCCAAAATTCAATATTAATAAATTCTTTACTTGTCGTGTAAAATAAAATGAGAAAATAAAATCCTTTTGTTTGACGCGCATCGTAATGGCGATGCGTGATTCCGGTGCGGGTTCGAATCCGTGTCATTGCGTTTTTGTATTAATGTTTTAGTTATTTTTTACAGTAGCAACACCTATGGTTTGTTGTTTATATTTTGCTGTAATAAGGATGTGCGTTTTCCTGTGTCAAAATTATTATGGTTTGGTTTTAATGTGTTAGTTTTTGTTAATGTTTAGATTGGTCGATTTATGGATTTAGGTGTGAAATTGATAATTATAATTTGTCGTATGATGATTATGTTGAATTAGTTCACTAATGCTTATAAAAAGGTACTATTTACTGTCTGAGGACTTTATAAATATTGATGGGTAGGTAGTGGACACTACAAATGCTAAGTGTGAGGCTCTCAATTGAAACATACCTTCCTGGTTAGACCAATTACTTTCCCTTTCGACTGCACGGTTAGCGTAGCGGTTTAAGCGGCCGCCTCGCCGCTTGACACTACGCCGAGTGTTGTGGATTCGATCCCCGCACGACGCAACGCTTTGTGTGATTCATAAATTGTTGTCTCGAGTCTGGGTGTTCATTGTTTCCGTTAGATGTATGTTTGTAAAGCCCTCCGCGACTCAGGGTATAGTCCTAGTGCGGGAGTTGTCTTTAAAAAAAAAATCGTTATTTTAGGGTTTACTTATTTAGAGGCGAATTATCAGTAAATTTTTCTGATAATTATATTTTTATTCTAGACTAGTTTACCATCGTTTCCGGAATTTTAATTTAACACGTTAAACGCCATCAAAATTTTGATGTAGTTCCATTGAAGCCACGGGGGACACCGGTGTCCGACATGAAGTTTTCTGTTTAGGCCATGAGGCTCACGCGTGACCGCGGGTAAGACTGAAGTTTGAACGGCTTTATTTTAACGGTGGTCACAGTTTAACAGATAATTTATATACGATGTGACCGGCGTGGAAAACATTATTTTCGCCTTGGTTCGTGAAAACGTGGGGTTGTGGAACGAAACTCCAAAGTTATTTGAGTGAATAGGTGAAGTAAGCTAGAGAAATTAAAAATGAAAGAAATATAATACAAATCAATGTTTTATTATATTTTTATCACGAATGCTGAAAATTACAATTATTCAAATAAATAAACAATCAATTAACTAAAATACCCTTATATAGAAAAATATTAGGAACTTCTGTAAGGAGATCAAAATCATACCTATATTCAATACAATATTAAATATAATTTAAAATCAATGTTTACTATTTATTATTATTTATTAGAGATACTTTTTACGTATACACATTTATTTATTATTATTTATTAGAGATACTTTTTACGTATACCATAAACACAGACCTAACATTCAAAAACCCTCATATGAAAAATAATAAAAAATAAAAATGACACTTCTGAAAGTGAAATTATACATTTTCATTGTCAAAAACTAACGATGAGTTACATTAAAACATTGGATACATAAATAAGGTTTGTTTGTTTCGAAATGACAGTGTCCGACGATGTGACCGCGTGGCCTGACAGTAAACAAAAACGAATTTGCCTCGGCCCGAGCCATGGGGGCTACCGGTGAGTGACGTTTAAATTTCGTTAGGATTTTGTCAAAAATAAACTTATGTTCAATTTAATATGATTTATTACTATAATTCTATAAAATAAGAACATAAAACAATGTTCTTAATTTTGGCCATATTATAAAATTTCATGTGGCCCATGCTCAAAGTTTAGTGCCGGCACATGGTGTCTCCCATGGCGTTCAACGTGTTAAGAAAATGCCATACCTGTATGGCATTTTCTTGGTACAATTTGCAGGGCCGGATCTACCTAAGGGCTGCTTGGGCTGCAGCCCAGGGCCCCGGGGTTACAAGGGGCCCCCAGATCCCGCTACAACAATAGGCGATAATTTGAATTTAAAAAATGGTTGTCTGTAAAGTCGGTTTATGGACGATATTTTTACGTGATAACGTCATAAGAAAACGTTGATGAAAAATTGCATACTTCTATGAATTGAGTTAAGAGGGCAAATACGTGTAAAAGGATGTTTTCAAGCAGATTTTTATTAATTTTTTAAGCTATAAAAATTTAACATTATTTATTGAAACTATTAGGTTATTTTAAACATATATTCATGAGTTTCTTTTTTCATATTTTACAAAAATATAATACTTATAGATATCAGCCGATACACATCGTAGGTTGTCATCCGACTTTGCAGTTGGTACACGATGCAAGCCACAATTTTTATCCGAAATTAATGGCACAGAAAAATTACTTTCTATTAATATTATTTCTTTCTCTTTTTTTCTGAAAAATGTATATGTGTGTCTTCTATATAAACCTCAATTTATAAAAAAGGGAGAGCTATTAAAATGAGTCATATTTTTTACCATTATTTAACATTTTGTTTACTATAAAAAAGTAGTTAAAATAAAAATATCGCTTATGATTGAGGTTCATATTCAGTACAATTGTGTAAGGAAATTATAAATCAAAGGAGATCACCCAAATTGGACTAATTTTGATTTTGCCGGCAAATCAATAAAATTGTGTTATTTTAATAGATAGAATATTTTTTTACTATTACAACAAACTTCTAAGTCAATACCAGGCCTCCTTCACTCGGCCGTACCTACAGCGATAAGTGCCTACACTTTGGCGCGGCTTCCACGCCGCGTCGTCACCGCTCGCGCGCAGTGCTAGCTAATAACGTGAATTTTAATAGTGAACAACAAAAATGTTCACATCACAAGTCTGGTGCGAAGTATTGCTCATTTAACGGATGTGTATCCGAAGCAACTTGAAATTTTGATTTTATTTATTTTACGAGAGCAACTTGAAAATTGTACTTTTTATTTGTTGAGATATCTCAACGATTGATGGTGTCAAATTAAAGCTCTAGTTCAAAAACCATTTTATCTGTTTGAGTCATGTAAATCGGTCTACGCGTTTAGGAAATAACTAAGAATTAGTATAGTGAAAATGTAAACCACCAGAATTTTTGTGGTTTTCGTTCTACGAGCTCAAATAGTGGGATAGGATACTTATAGTATAAATATTTATTATTAGGTACGTGGTCAAGTAGGTAGATAGACGATGAATAAATATTATAGTAGCAGCGGCAAGTCGACAACCCTAGCGCACCGCTCCGCGCCAGACAGCGACAGCGTTATGTGTTAGAAAAGAGCGGGAACAGTTAGGTCAATATCGCGTTAGGTACTGAATGCTCATGCGAGCTGAATTGCACTTTCTTGCTTAGTAGCAAGAGTCGCCACTTCTTTAAATTGGTTTGCGAAGTGGTGCTTCTGTTCGTAAGAACTATCTATTCTGTGTCAATACTCTGAGACAATACTTAGGTTTGAATGCATGTACTTATATCTCAAACTACCGTAGAGCAGTTTTGTTTGGTCAAAAGTGATCAATCTAAGAGGTGTAAAGGTGGTCAACTATACGTTTTCAGCCTAACGTGAAGCTTAAAATGCAGTGGGCTCATAAACAGAAGTTTTTTTTTATTCTACTGTCCAAATATAAAAATATCGCCTAAACCATCCGTAGGAATGTCTATGACAGGCAATCTTGTATATAGGCATGCCAATGCCACCATAGTGGCGATAATTCCTGTTCTCCACATGTGGTTGAAGAGATGTCGCGTCGGGACGTTCACGCTTTCCATGGTTGTTGCGGCTCTTACTTGGGGAGGAAAGGGCAGGTGGAAACGCCTAGATGTCACAATTGTGACAGCAACCGCAACCTTGTCGAAAAAACGGCGCTGCAAATGTTGGTGGAATGCTCCAACTCATCATCATCTCGACCTATTCTCGACCATTTTGGTGTAGGCCTCTTCAACAACTTCCATTCCGGTCTGTTTAGGACAGTCTTCAACCAATTACTGCCCGCTATCTTATGATGTCACCTTTTCATCTCATTCACGGTCTTCCAGCTAGTCTTTTACAAACCCACAGTCTCCATTTCAATATTTGCTTGCAGCATACTTCGGGTTTTCTGGCTACATGTCCGGCCCACTGCCACACTTAAGCTTCGCTACTCTTTTGACAACATCTGATAGTTCTTAGTTACTTTCTTCTCTTAGTGTCACTGCTGCCAGTTTTCACTACTTTGAGTGCAATACTTTGAGCTACTTCTAAGTTTTTCAAAAGCTGCCTTTGTAGTAACTCAAGTTTTGGCTCCGTAGGTAAGCACTGACAGAACACACTGGTTGAATATTGTTGCTTCGTAATATTCATAGCAAAAATAAAAATGCCAGTTTGCCGAAAGCGGCCCAATCCAAACCGATACCTCTATCAATCCCTTTCACCTGGTTTGCTTTGACCATCTTTATCTTTTGCCCTAGGTAGGTATATAATTATATTTATTGACAAATTTCAATGGGGTACTTCCTATTGCAATTGTTATTCCGCTGGATTTTAACTCATCATGTCATGTTTCAAATTGCCCGTGAACTGGTCACGGCAATTGTTACAGTCGTACCCTCGCTCCCTGCCCTGTCCATGGACCGGTGTGTGATGGCTTGGAACATCACCGCTTCTTTCTGTGAGACAGTAATGCTGATCAAGGAGACGGCGAAGCGAGAGAGGGAGGTGATGCCAGCCATAGGGGCCGCTCCCCGTCCGCCGGTAGGCTGAGGCGGCGGCGCTGTGAGCACGTGCGCCTCTAGAAATGTGGATTAGCAAATATGACGTGGCCCACCCGCATCCAACGGCGAGCCGAACCCTGACAGGGTCATGGTGTACGTCGCAATGATAACAGCAATTCGCGTGGCCGCCGTCGAGGGAAACCGTGGTTTTATAATATGTAGAGCTAACCACGCACCAAAGAAAAGGTGGCTTGCATATTATCTCATGTAATACAAAACACATTACATGGGACCAGCAGCCGATAGGTCTTCTCCATTAAAGCATACAGAAGGAACAAGCAGCGCACACGATGAGCGCAGTGCGAATTAGAGCGCGACAGCGTGACAGATGCTGCGTCTAATGCTACCTCACTCTTGGCTGACCTGCTATTACCTGATGCCATTTAAATTGCAGCTTGCACATTATTTTAGGCAAAATATTACAATAATTAGGATTTATTTCACTAACAGAACAGATTCTTTGAGCTCGAATATTATCTCACAGACTACACTTAGGACTTTGGTGTAGTAATAAAAAGTGTTTATGTCGTACTATTCTATAATAATTTTAAGTTAATTTTAGTTGGCCGGCACTTTTAGAACTGAAGCTAGAGTGTATACATACCCTTTCGAAAAAACTTGTTTCAAGAAAAACGCGTTTAAAAAAAAAGTGACAGAACGGTGCTATACCGAAGGGCACTTACTAAATCGCTTATATTATAACTTCTGAACGAATAAGAATTTTAACTTGAAATTTTAAATATTTTTTTAATAGTTTAGGGTAGTAGAGCCTTGCTGATTTCAGTATGAATGGGCCGGCTCGACGGGGGTAGTACTACCCTCTCACAGAAAATCGACGTAAAGTAACAGTACCTAAACTGTTGCGTTTCGTTCGGAGAGTGAGAGTGCCGGAGCCCCTATCCCCTATTCCTTCTCCCTCATCCCACTCCTCATCCTATCCCTTTTCCCAGCCCTAAGGGGCCGCAACGCACTTGTGTCTCCTATGGTGTTGCTTGTGTCCATGGGCGGCGGTAATTGCTTACCATCAGGCGATCCGTCTGCTCGTTGGTCGCCTATTGCCATAAAAAAATAGTTTTACAAGGGATTAATGAAAAAAAATGATTTTTTTTTAAGCCTCTACACGTATTGCCATCCTTAACAGAAAACAATTTTTTTTCGATAAATTAACGTTATAATGTTTTATTTGTGCAATAAAGAATACCTATATAATAACTCTATATCATTATAAAAACAGTTTTTGACGTGGCAATTAGTTGAGTAGGTACTTAGATAGGCCCCTAAGTAGTATTAGCCCAGGGCCCCACAAATTCACGATCCGCACCTGACAATTTGGTCTTTTAACCGACCATATTTTTTTTATTTGATTCTAAAATACAATCTAAAGTCTTTCCTCACGCACTAGGAATAAAATTTTACAGTATAAAGAAAGCCCTATTGGGCAAGTGCTTAAAATTGCATCAAAATGTGTTTAGTGATTTAGGCGTTGAAGCGTAGCTGACGCTGGCGTACTAAATTCGCATTTACATATTATATCTTCAGCTTTATAATATTAGTCATCATTCATCCTTCTAGCGTTATCCTAGTCTCAACCTTGGGTCCGCTTTCTAGTCTAACCGGATTTGGCGGAATTAATATTCCGCTTTTCCACGGAGCGACTGCCTGTCTGACCTCCGCAACCCGAAGGGATAGCGATATTCCATGGTTTAGACTAGTGTCCGTTTATATTAGAGGTACTGACACCCTATAGCGACTGTCAAAGATCTTCATGACAACCAGGACCGACGGCTTAACGTGCTCTCCGAGGCACGAGACAAGCCATACTGAACAATTTAATCCGCACTTAACTTCGAAAAGTCATTGTTCGCACCGTGGATTCGAACCCGATACCCTCTGCATGGCAGTCCGTTGGTATCTCCTCTAGGCTATCGCTGCCTTTAGCTTTATAATATTAGTATAGATTACTAGAGATATAAATATTACTATAGATATAAATATCTCTTTGCTGGATAAGCTAAGTTAGCTGGTTTGCTGCTGGTATTAAATTTCTCCTGGTTTTACGATGTATTGAAAATAAAATGTTAATGATAATTGTTAATAGTTACGTACTTCTACTTAAAACAGCAATAACTAGCTGACGGTAATAAAATTTAGTTCAGATATGTTATGAGTTTGACATTAAATTTCTTACGACCGATCGCGGTTGTTTTTCAAAAAGTGTGGCAAAGTGAAACTGTGGCAACAAATTTAAATTCAAATATGTGGCAACTGCACAAATATTTCGATACGTGGTAGGAATAATAAGGATGTTTCCAACTAGTATTTTTTATTTATTAAACGTCTAAAACAATCTTCAGTGATTTTGAACGAAATATGGCATACTGACGCCATATTTTTGCGCTATCCGGTAGAGTACTTATTATCAACTGGAGGACGCCAGCAGCTACGCCTGCACTTTTTTTAAATTTATCGGTTTTTACCGATCCCGTGGGTATTTCGGGAAAACCCTTCTTAGTGCACCCGCCAGCGCCCAATAGTTTTGGCTGTAGCTTGTCTGTCAGTCAGTCAGTAACGCAAGGATTTTATATATTATGATGACAATTTGTCTACAACAAATATAAAATTGAGTTTTAAAACTAATTGATGAAAGAATCTGCCTTTATTTTGGCATGTTTTTCTAGATGAAATACTTATGGCAATTATTTGACTTGCAGGAGACATAACTATTATGAGGCCTACGAAAAAAGCCCATAAAGTTGTTGGCAGAATGAACTTAGTATTTTGCTTCGTAAATATAAATAATCATCACTATAATCAACTTAACGTATCCCGATACCATCTCAAGCTTTTTCAAATCCAATCAATTTATTATTGCAATAATTTTCGCTTTATTTACGTTTATTTTCGTCATCAATTTATTTTCACATTGGAGTCCGGGGTTCGGTTTCAAGTCTAACCAACTTCGACAGAATATTAGTTTTTCCACAGAGCGACCGCGTCTGACTTCAAAGCAATCCAAAGGGATAGTGATGGTCCACAGTCCAAAGTCACCGGTATCAGGTTCAAATACCAGTGTCTATATATTTAAGGACGACACAACTGACTGTCAAAAATCTTCATGACAACTGAACCCGATGGCATAGAGCATAGATATTTTCATAGAGGCGCATTTCTTATGAGCGCTCTGTAGACAAACTTTCTGTGACCCAAATTGCCGCTTGGCGGCGTGGCAGTCGCGCTGTGAGTCTGTGACAGCTGTCTCTATGAGTGCAAGAGAGACGAACGTTCCTCCTGTGTATCTTAACTACGAGAGCAAGAGAGACGGAGAACGACGCCAGCGCCGCGAACGGCGCCAACTACGTACTACACTGACAACCGCCAACTCGCCACTTGCAATCGGCACACGAAATCCTTAAGAAATACGCTTCTATTGTTAAATCTGTATTCATTGCCGACGGCTTCACGTGCTCTCTGACGCACGGACCAAACGAAAATTGCCCCTGGGTTTGAATCCGATAGCTATTGCTGACACATAAATAAAATATGTATTTATGGAATTAAATAATATTTCTAGTCCTCCTAGCGCTATCCCAGTTGCAACCCAGGGTCCGCTTACTAGTCTAATTGGCTTTGACTAAATTATAAACCACAGAGCGACTGCCGAACGGCAACAGGCTCGCCCCCTATTAGGTACGTAGGACCTGAAATTCATAACATAGCGTGGTGTAATATTGTAAATTCCAATGTGGGTATAATACCACACCTCTACTTTCTCCTTTTGGGGATGCAGGTGTGTGTCTATAAATGAAAATATAATATCCTAATATATAAAATCCTTGCGTTACTGACTGACTGACAGACACGCTACAGCCGAAACTATTGGGCGCAGGAAGCTGAAATTTGGCATGTATGTTCCTCGGGGACCGTAGGGGTGCACTAAGAAGGGATTTCCCGAAATTCCCACGGGATTCGCCAAAACGGGTAAATTTAAAATAAGTGCATGCGTAGCTGCTGGCGTCCTCTAGTTTATTTTAAAATGTATTTTCGGCGTAATATACACTACCTACCTATCTTTTTTTTTTAAGGGACTAATCCCACCCTCATTCCCACTACTGTGTCACAGTAGTGGGTATGATATATGACATATATGACATATATGACAGTGGGGGGATTAAAAACAAAACCACCTATCTTTTTAGAACGACTAAAAGATCTCTGATCTTCTTTAAACCTTATAACCTCTAAGCCACACAATTCTTACAATCGATACATCGGCCAGTTTTTGAGTGTCCGCGAAAAACATGGCTGCCATAATTAAAATAGCGATTGTCGGCCAATTATCGTCGAGTTTATTGAAATGTTGGGCAGATGGCACTATAGTTGCGGGTTTTTGTAATGGCGGCCAGCCACAAAGGATACTTTAGTTTTTGCCCCGATGTGCCTGTACCACAAAGCATTTGAAGACTTGGTATAGTGGGGAGTTAGGGAAATTTGTTTGAAGCAGTGTCATTTGTGTATCTGAAGGATAAATGTAGATGTGAGCTTGAGAATAGTGGGCTAAACTTAGGTTAGATTAGGTACATGCTCGAAGTAATGTCCGTCTTTGTCACTGTTTAAAACAAGTATAGAGAAAACTTAATACAAACTCTTTACCAATCCGTTTGGCTAGCGTGGTATAATAGGCCAATTCCTCCTTTCAAAGGAGAGCCCTAGTCCAGCAGTGGACTGTTAAAGGCTGATGCAATAATAGAGAACAATAGTGTACTTGCTTGTGTATTTATTTCATATATTAAATTTCATAATTAGGTATTTGTTTGAATTTTCTTTTACTTGGAACTAGGTCACTCTGAGTTCATTTAGTGTAGTATTTAATACAAAAAGTTCTACAAAAACTTACTTATTTGAAATATGAGTTTTTAAAGACAGATTCTCGTTAAGTGAGAGTCATATAATAAGAGTTTACTCTCATTAAGGAAACCTATTTCAGTAGAAAATCCTTATCTATTGAAATCATTGAATATAATTATCCTAATCTAATAACACCTTACTAGAGTTAGGATCGAAACCGTAACCTCTCCAGCCATAACTTCAGGCCGTAGATCCAAAAATACAGCCATTGTTTTCCGAGGAATACCAATATTTTACCAAGTCCACACACAACGAAGTCTTAAAACGAATAAAATAGATAAACTTGGTTAGATCCAATTAATAACGACTTACAACTAAAGGTTGACAATTACCTACAGTTCTGTTAACTGTCAACGACCGAAAAAATGACAGCTCGACAATTGACATCAAAATTAAAGTACGGAATGAACATGAAAATAACTGTTAATTTAATTTGTTCTCAGTGAGAATTTATGTCTCGCAGTTATGTAGTATTTCAATCGAATGATCATAATTCTGTTTCATGACTAGACTTTGCCTGAGGCGTCGCTTGCGTGGGAATTTTACCTCCTTGGGAAGGAATTGTCAAATATCTTCCTTAGTCGCCTCTTCAGATACCTACTAACGACAATCATATATCAGAATAATTTTATTTTTGGTTCCAAAATAACAAACGAATCCATGAGCTTTGCTTAGCAGTCAGGATTACCAACCACTAGATGAACGGGCTTGTCTACTATTAATAGAGTTGTTGCCAACTAGTCAAATCAAGCACTTTTAATGAAATGTCAAAAACGACCTTTGCTAAAAGGCTATTGTATGAAATATGACGTAGTGACGTCATAGTTGTTTGCTGTCAAGTAGAATTCTTATTATCAATAAATTGACGATAAAAAATGTTAAATATTTTTTTAACATTAATTGATAAATGATACTACTATTAGATAAAAATACTTGTATAATTTATTTCACTTGCAGGAAACTTTCCTATTGCAGTGTCAGTCATCCTAGTACTGAGCTCAGGCTTCTCCTCATCATAAAAAGGGTAAGGCCATAGTCCACCACGTTGGTCAAGTGAGGATTGGTAGATGCTTCAGGAAGATCTTTTAGTCATGCAAGGAAAACATCGTATGAAAATTTCTCACTATGTTTTCCTTCAACAATCAGCAAGGGATGACAATTTTTTTTATGTACAAAGTTTCGTAATGTCGGTGGTTTGAATAGATAGATGGAACCCGAGATCCTCCGCGTAGAAGACTGATAGTCTCTCAACTAGTTAATCGATAACTTTAAGTATGTACCTAATTATTATCTAGCAATATACTAGGGCTGAGTCTAGAAAATAAAATGCTTCCTATGTTGAATAAAAAAAAATCTAAAGCAAAATACTCATAGGTGTCTTTGATTTTTTGTCAAGGAAAAGATTATGATGAAAAGTATCGAACCCAATCTAAACTTGGCACACATCTCATCATCATCAGCCCTGTTATTTTTTATACTGTCCCACTGCTGGGCACGGGCCTCTTCTCACTATGAGAAGGGTAACGCCATAGTCCACCACGCTGGCCAAGTGTGGGTTGGCAGACTTCACATGTCTTTCGAGAACATTATGGAGAACTCTCAGACATGCAGGTTTCCTCACGAGGTTTTCCTTTCACCGTTTAGCAAGCAAGCGATGCTTAACAATTTAATGCTAACTCCGAAAAGTCATTGGTGCGCGCCGTGGATTCGAACCCGGACCCTCTGCGTAGCAGCCTGTCGGTTTCTCCACTAGGCTATCGCTGCCTACATCTCTGAACCTGAATATTTTAGGAGGAATTGCATGTTTTGGCAGCGAGAGCAATGAGAGATAACTAATGCCAAAGTTTTTATAATACATAGTTATATTTAAAATCGCCTACTCTTTACAATAATATTATCTTATTTTCTGGCCCTTGGTATTGTTTTCTGTAAATATATGGATTTTTAAGTTTTTCGAAATATTATTTATTTTTATTAATTACATATCTACTTGACTGGTGAGAGGCCGGGAATCGGCCGCGTCAAAAAAGTGCCTGACTGGCGAGAGGCCGGAAACCGGTCGATCGTTATATTTGAATTTTTTTTTCCTTCTTTATTTTCAGCAGTTTTATGATTAAAATGTATAATTACGTAAGGATAATTTATATACCAATCTGTAGGAAACTTTATGAAGAATCTAAATATATATATATGTTAGCAGAAATTAATAAAAATCACCGGGTAATCAACAATAGAATGGAGCGGCCCCCCCCGTCGCGGGTTACCCCGCGCGCAGGGCCCGCCAGACGCGGGGGGTGGCAGCATGCAAGTAGCGCCACGTGACTGGTTATGATTGTCTTAATTCGCAAGGATTGGCAAGAACTCGCGCGTGATCGCGAAAAGTGGAAGATGGAAGGGGAGGCCTTTGCCCAGCAGTGGGACATAAATTAGGCTATTAATAATAATTATTATTATTGTCTTGTCACCGCTCCTTGATAAGATGCGAAGTTTCACTTAAATCCGATGTTTCAAAGTGGGTGAAAATTAGATACGTTATACAATGTAGAAACTTAACAAGCTAATATATACCTAAGCGTGTTAAAAATCAACTAATCAAAAGCGATTCATCAATTTATAACTTCGAAAGAAAGAAACAAGCAGACATTTTCGCATATCCAAGTAAGAATTCAATTCAATTTATAACGCACATTGGGTTTCATAGCCAGATGTGTTTTAAAAACTGCTTCTTTAAAAAATACCTTTTGTATGTATCAAAAGCTTTATACTCTAACAAAGAGGTCGGTTTTATTATTTTTTAAAAGGGTTCCGTAGGCGTGACGCTTCCGTTCCGTTCTCTAATAGTTTTTGGGGTAGGCAACACACTTTTTGTTCTTTTTTTAAAGTTAAACATGACACTTTTTAAAAGGGCGGGAATTCGCATATTCGATAACGTAGAAATTCAAATGTGTTTAGGATTTATAAAGATGAAGGAAACTTAAAAAAACTGTTATTTTTTACCGTTATGAGGAAAGACGTTGCGTTGTAATGTTACTGTTTCTTATAAAATTACTAAGACTAGCTGACCTCGCGGTTACTTCCGCGTTATTTAGGGCTACTGCGCGGCACCCGTGGCTCATAGCGTGATGCTATATACTATATGGCCTTGCTCAATAAATAGGTTATACGTCTGAAAAAAAAAATCGAACCAGTAGTTCCTGAGATTAGCGGGTTCAACCAAACAAACAAATATGCAAATAAACGATGAAATCTTCAAAATTCTAGTAATAGCCAGGCGATCTGATGATAGCGGATCAAGGGCTCAGAGGGATATCGCCATAAAAATGAAATTAATATTACTGTTGATGACTTAAGAGTGTAAATATATTTAAGTCATATTAGAGATAGTGTAGTCTGTCTCTTGATTCAAGTGAAAAATCCTGAAAATCTGATGGTAAAACAAATAATCTTAGAAAGATAAATTCATTTAGATATCTATACATATAATAAAATGGTAGGAAAGTCAAAACTGTACATTGAATATTTTTTTAAAGAATTCTTGGGGTGTGATCTACAATCGATACCGAAGCCAAAAATATAGTTTTTAGAATTTTTGTCTGTTTGTCCTTGGATGTCCGGGATAAACTCAAAAAGTACTGTATGGGTTTACTTCAAATTTGGCACGAATATTGTTAGAATGCCGGGTCAACGCATAGGCTACATATTATTACGCTATCACCTACGGGGAACGAGCAGTGAACCTTTATTTCTTCAACGCATTCTGTAACAACGTGTAATCTAACGATGCATATTTGAATGTTGCTATTATGTTAACCATGCAATAAGCTAGCTTCACACTATAAAAATATCGCAATATTAGTAACTTAAGCTGATAAACATAATTCAATGAATATAAGTAGTATCAAGACAATTTTAAAGCAGCGTCATCTATGAGAGTTCAAAAACATCAAGTTGAATTAAATGTGTAAGCCCTTTTTGGATATAAATAATTTAAATTTGATCATGTTGGCGAAGCTGTTAGTTGTTTTCAAAAGTCATAGAGAGAGTTGTATCGTTCATTCGTTTTAGAGATGAGGAAGACAATTAAAAAAAAATGTGTTTATATAAATTTTAAGCTGCTCCATCTGTTTTATAAAATTCATCGAGTTTGTATGTTGATACAAACAGAACTCAAAAAGAACTGCATAGATTTATAACAAAAGTTAAACTCGAAAACGGTACGCTATTGCTGTAAGCAATTTGAGCTAAATAACGAAGTAAGAGGAAAATTAAGCATGTCATATATATCTTAAAGATAAGAGATGCTTATGTTTTACAGTACAGAATAAATAGTAATAGATTTAGTACAAAATAAACATTTTGGCCACATTGGTGTAATTATTGCTTCTTAATGAATATAATATATTCATGTCGCATATAAACTTTTGTGAGATGTGGAACTAGCTAGATTTTTTTTATATATTTTGATCCCGACAGCGTTGCTGAGCGCTTGGAAAATTCGCGCCAAACAACTCTCTTGGTTTTCAGGCTCTGTGAAGTCTACCAGTTTGGGAGGTCCCTTACGTATGACGAGATGCCTTCATATTATACGTAGGTACGACAGGCAAAAGGGTATATTTAACCCGTCGATGAGGAGGTGCTGTGGAAGGTTTTCCGGGAAGTTTCAAGGACGCCACATTTTGTAGAGTTCATACCGTACACACGAATAATGGCGAATGCTATTTTCGCCTTTCTGAGGACATTTGATGGCGTGGAGTATCCCACTTACCGCACAGCCTGCGTAGTACGTCACTTTCTCGACGGTGACCAAAACTGGAATGACACCCTCGTGGAGGCGAGCGTCAGTGACTGGGCGGCTGGGACCCGCATGCGTCATCTGTTTGACGTCATCTTGGTGTTTTATAGAGTCGCAAATACTGTAGAATTGTGGGAAAAGTATCGCCATCATCTGTCTGAAGGTTTTCTTCGAGCTTTGAGGCGTGCTACTGGAGACAAAGTCGAAGTAACTGATGAACGCGTGCTGAACACCTGTCTCAGTTCACTTCAAGACGTGGTCATTTCTATCAGCGGCAATCCACTGGTGGAATATGGGTTACCAGCTTCCCAATCATCACCGCATCAAGACCGTGGCAATTGGGAGTATAACGCTGAGACAATTTACGATCCGGGTGAAATGACCACCACACGAAATTTATGACACCGTCTTTGAAAGCGTTGGGCAAAGCCAGGGTAAAATGTTTTTCTTGGATGCTCCTGGTGGAACAGGAAAAGCATTTGTTACCACTGGCATACTTGCAAAGGTCAAGAAGGAAGGCAAAATTGCCTTTGCCGTAGCGTTGTTGGGAATCGCTGCCACACTGCTTCCAGGTGGCAAAACAGCACATGCTGCCATGCTTAAAATTCCCATCGATTTAGAGAGCGCCGAAACGCCTGTTTGTGGTGTGTCACGTAACAGCGATAAGGGACACGTGCTCAAGAATTGCTCTCTGATCGTATGGGATGAGCAGTTGAGGCTGTGGACAGAACTCTGCAGGGCATCCGCAGCGATCATTTGATGGGTGGTCACAGTTCAGTTCAGTGGCGATTTCCAACAAACGCTTCCCGTGGTGACGCGGGGATCGAGGGCTGACAAGGTGAGTGCTTCGTTGAAACAATCTTCGTTGTGGTCATGAGTTCGTACGCTGCGCTTGACCATTAATTTGAGAGCTCGGCTCGGCGTCAATGCACGTGCTCAACAATTCTCCGATTTCCTTCTAAGTCTTGGCGAAGGCACTCTACCAGAGTAGAGAGCTGGGCAGGTGGTGCTTCTAGAGTCTCTCAGTAGAGATGTATCCAGCTTAGAAGAACCCATTCGCTGTGTGTACCGGGACATCAGTTGAATACCGTAATAGCAGAATTTTTGGGTGTGTGAGCGGGCTATTTTGAGAGCCAAAAATGATCAGGCTGTAGCAATAAACGAATGCATTCTCTCGGATATAGAGGGAAATGAAGTTATCTACACCTTTGTAAACACTGTCGTCCACCAAGATGATGCCACACATTATCCCGTGGAATTTCTGAACTCCCTGTCAGCAAATGAACTTCCTGAATGAACTTCTGCCTTAAAGTCATCTCGCTCCACAGACACACCATTGAAGCGGAAATTCTTGCGGGTTGTGGCGTCGGCGAGGCAGTATTTATACCACGCATTCCCTTCATACCTCATAACTTCCCGTTCCCGTTCACGTACGTACAGTTCCCCGTGAGTGTTTGCTTTGCGATGACCATCAATAAGTCGCAGGGGCAGACACTGAGGGCAGCGGGTGTCAACCTCAGGACGAGCTGCCTCTCACACGGGCAGCTGTACGTCGCTTGCTCCAGCGTCACCAGTCCTGACTCTCTTTACATTTTGGCTGCGGAGAGCCAGACCACTAATATTGTTTATCGAGAAGTCCCATAAATATGTATTCTTACCCTATTCAGTATTCCTTATTTTCTCCATCTGCTTCAGTCACAACTTATGACTTAATTCAGCAGAATCACCATAAAGTCATTTATTCAAAGCAGGCTGAAAATCAGCACTTTTTGAAGGTCAATTTTACAGTCTCTCTCTATTATTGCACTTTCTGCAGATATGAAAATAATATAAAGAAGAAACGGGTAAATGAATGTTATTTTAAAAGGTATAATCGTAGGTATTTGTTTAATAATTTGGTGCTGTATAACGTTCACGCAGACGACGTCGCGGGCAGCAGCTAGTAGAAAAATAAAAATACTAGGAATAATAAACATGAATTCCTAAGACAGGGAAAATTGTTTTACCATGTTTGAAATGATAACGTTAAAATATACTTACGCCTTTTTCCCGTCGGGGTAGGCAGAGACAACGGAACGCCAATTACATCTATCCTTACAAACCTCACGCGCTTCCTCTACATTAATTACTCTCTTCATACATGCTTTATAAAATATTTTATTCGTTAGTAAAATTGAAGTCCTAGCGCAGTTTTCACTAATTGATTTCTTATGCTATTGCTACACCTGCGTTGGCATTAACTGCCAACTGGCCATAAAAATTCGTATTGGAAATTAGTATTTTAACGCGTTAAAACGCTGGCCACATCTACGTAGCACCTAAATTAACGCGCTAATTAACGCGTTATGACGCAGGTGTAGCAGGAGCATCATTTAGACTTGCCACCTTTAGCGATTAACATGTAATTTATTTAAGATTAGTCAATTTAAAAAAAAAACAATATAATACTATCTAATAATGATACTCTCCGAACAATCTGTGGTGGGCGCCAGTTGTTTCGAACCCGATACATCCTGCAGGCAGTCTGTTGGTATCTCCACTAGGCTATCGCTGCCTATCTCGAACTAAAGCTTACTGTTTAAACAATATGTTGTTTGCCGGCCGGTTGGCGTAGCGGGAGTGTAAGCGACTGCTACGGCGAAGGTCGCGGGTTCGATTCCCGCTCAAGTCAAACATTTGTGTGCATGAACATGAATGTTTGTCTTGGTCTGGGTGTTTCTATGTATGATATGTATGTATTTACAAAAAAAAAGTATATATGTATGTTTATCCATTATCTAGTACCCATAGTACAAGCTCTGCTTAGTTTGGGACTAGATGGTGTTGTGTGAAAGTGGCAGAATATTATTATTATTAATATTATTCAAGGTAAGTATTCTCTGAACCTCATAGTGAGTGATTGTAGGTACTCCTTATTATGAGCAACTTTTGTTGAACACTACCTAAATCATAAAACTACCTAAGAAAAATAGAATCGGTTGTGTATTTTGACGAGGTAAATGTCCAGTTTGTTATGGAACATTTCTACGACTAGGAAGATGGCTTGATGAAGAGACTGCTACGCAGACGGTCTCGGGTTTGAATCCACGGCGCGCACTACACTACACACAAAAAAATCTCGAAGTTTATTGCTTATTAAATTGTTAATTATCGCTATCTTAACGGTGAAGAAAAACATCGTGAGGAAACATACATGTCTGAGAGTTCTTCATAATTTTCTCAAAATATATGTAAAGTCTGCCAACCCGCACTCGGCCAGCGTAGTGTACACCTGCCCAGTAGTGGGATGGCATAATTATATACAGATGATTTCTCTTATACTTATGTGATTTCAGCAATATCGGCTTTTATTGCTGCCTATCAAAATGACTCCATGCCGCCTGATCTAAAGCAGATATGGAGTCCCATAGTAAAGTTCATAATACCAAAATCATATCAATAATAATGGCATGATGGTCCTCACCTTGATCGTCTAAAGAACAGCTTTTTAACAGGTTTGAACTTTTTTATCGAATCACGCTTGTATCCTAGAAGGGGTAGGCGAAGATGTTAAATTATACCTACATTTCGCCTAAAGAATTCTTTAGGTCCCACATAATAGGGGGCGAGCCTATTGCCGTTACAGCACGTAGCATCACGGAGTCTGGCAATGTCGGGCACATTAATTGGGATTATTGAGAATTCGGCAATACTCAGTAACACTTTGGCCTCCCGACCAGCAGACGCATAAGCTATTCACTGGACCACGGCGGCAGTCTTTGATGGCGGTGATTTTTATATATTTCAGCAATATCAGAGAAAGTTACTTTTTATAAAGAGTAAGATTATTCCCTAACAGGTTTAAACTACACTAAAATATAGTGTATGATGAGTATTATGCTCTAAAGAACCCAGTCCAAGTGTGGTGTGGCCAGGGATCCCTAAGACGAAGCAATGAACCACGCGTCAAAGTGCTGGTACGTCAAAACAATAGCAGTGGAGGAATCTTGCGCAGGGCTACCACACAGACCGTGTTGTGGTCACGTTATATACGAAGACGAAAGTGAATTTAGGTAGTAAGCAGAAGTAACTTTAGGTATGTTTGATTAGAGGGAATGGGTATAAACTGACTGACAGAGCACAAATGACCATGTTGGATTCTATGAGGATATCTACGAAGGAAGGTGTACTGAGGAAGTAAGCAGAAATAACATTAAGGGCGCCTTCAAATTTGCCGCAACGTGACGCGCGACGGCAGCGCGGCAGCAGCGCTGCGGCCGCGCTGCAGCCGCGCTGCTGTCGCTAGGTTTGAGATTCGTAGTGTTGTACATTTAGTTTCACGATGGATTCTGACGAAGAAACGCCTTTCTTAGTGTTACTATTAAAACGAAAAAGGATTTTGTCCAAAAAACAAAAAGAAACCTAATAAAACCTTGCCGTTATTTTGTATAGGTAACTCAACAAACTGAATTTTATAAAGTAAAAGACTACAAGTGACAAACAATTTCAGAATTACTTAAGATTGTCAAGAAAACAATTCTACGAATTACTTTACCGTTTTGGTAACATTACGTGTTGTTGTTATTAAAAGTGTGTTTCATTTGACATACCTACCTAATAATTTCAAGATGAATAAAATAAATAATTTGTATTGTAATGTAAATTGATTGTAAGTTATACCTAACATAGATATAAAATTATCTTATATATTTGTAAGCCATATACCTAAATGGTAAATGTGCAGCACCAATTTTCTATATCATCCTATTGTAACTACATTTATGCAAATAAATTCATTTCATTTCATTCCTATTCACTATAATTAATAAGCTAAATAAGGAATACAAAAATAAAGTGCTTCGTGCATTCGTGAAAACGTTGTGTTCATTTAGGTTCTTTTAGTTTATATTCCTAAATAATAATTTATTTTTGTCGGTTTACTAGATGAAGACACGATTTATAATGGTGCATCAGCAGAAATATTAAATTACGTGTGGTTATTCTGATGAAGCGCTGAAAAAAGTCTATTTTCCATTTTGTGACCGAATAACTGCTAGGGACTCTTAACAATATACTTACTGCTTCATTTTTTTCACTTGCGGTTTTGTTTGTGAAATTCTCAATAAATTTATTACAAATTTCTTCCCATGTATTTTTCTTTTCAATTTTATTACTGTACTTGTCGGACCTCGAATCCCATATCGCTGGACGACTTTCAACCTCATCGATAAATTCTTCAACCTGATTTTCGTTCATGTTTAGACTTGTACAAAAAAATACGTGCGCGCAGTCACTAGTCGATCGATGAACTGATGCGTGGCCGCAGCGCGGGTGTAGCGCTGCAATCGCGCGTTTTTTATTTACATAGATTTACAAAGCAGCGCGGCCGCAGCGCACGCGCTGCGGCCGCGCGGCTCTTTGCGGCTAATTTGAAGGCGCCCTTAATTGTTTGGTTAGTAATGTTTGTTTTTTTGGAATGGGTAGGAAACTGACTTACAGACAACGCATAGTCAAAATTACTGGGTACAAGAAGCTGAAATTTGGCATGTGTTGGGGAGTGAAGTTTTTTGGAAATTCTCTCTGTTAGTGGGTTAAATATCGCACGTGGGCTGCGGGTGAAGTCGAGTTATAAATAATTGTATCTTCCTTCCAGAGACCTGTAAACTGCGAGGAAGATATTATTATAGTGCATAAGTACCTATGTGTGTAAACAAAAGTGCACTCTAATCCCTTATATAGTCCGGTTCCGATCTAAGGCTTACCACTTACTTTCTAAAGTTAAATATTAGCATACTTATAATACATATGTATTCACATGTTTAGTTCGGGATCCTGCCGTTTTGCCGAAAAGATTTTCATATAATTTCATTACCCAAGCAAATTTTAGCAACCTTTTTTATACCACTGCAATATTTCGAATGATTTTAGTACGCATATTTTTATTTGGTCAAATTTTTACTTGGCAAAATGTTACCAAGTATAATGTCATTATGACATTTGGTCTTTAATCAAATGATTTATTACAGCAAACAACCTTCTTACAATAAACGTTTAGTGATATTAGTTTATTTATGGAAGTAGTTAGAGTAGGTTAATTATTAAAAAAATGGTTAGGTTAGGTTACCTAGAACTGTGACCTCCTACGCACGAGCCGAGCGAGCGAAGCGGGCGGTGCCGCGGTAGCGACCGGCGAGTGCCAGAAACGACTTGCATTTATAGAAAAAAGAGATTGTTTTTAGTAGGTTACCTGGAACTAAAACTATTCAGATAAGATAATTATTGATTTTGCGTAAAAACTGTTATTCCAACTGAAATATTTGACTAAATAAAAAATGTTAAAAGTACTAGTTGGTAAACAAGTTATAGTTTAAACGTTATTTCCCAAACATTAGGTTTGCGTTAAGATTTTTTTCTAAGTAATAATTTGGCAAATTAAATTATGCGCATAATTTTTTGGGAAGTGAAAATTTGTCAAATTCCTTTCGGTCAAACAAGGGAGACCTGTTTAGTTCATATCTCTGCGCCCAAAGTTTTTCTCTTATCGACTCTACAATACAACAAGAAACCCACAGAAAACACAACAAGTCAAATCTGTGCCAACCCTATATACGAGGGAAAAACTAAAGACATATTTGTCCCTCCGAGGCTGTGGTGGACAAGAAAGAAGTTATTTTTGTGTGAAAAAAGGACAGATATACAGTGAGGCGGCGGGATCAAAGCGCGCCGCGAGAGACACCGCTCACAACACAGCTAGGGATTTATCCCGGTGCCACTTGCTGAATTTTTTATTTTGGTTTTTAAAGACAACTCCTACACTAGTACTTAATCCTGTGTCACTTTACACATATACAACTAACGGACACAGTGAACACACAGACTCGAAACAGCAATGTCATCATCATCAGCCTTTAACAGTTCACTGCTGGACTAGGCCTCTCCTTTGAAAGGAGGAATTGGCCTACTATAGGTAGGGTTTGTATCAAGTTTCCTTCTCTTACAATGTTGTTCTCTGCATAATATGCTTCCTCTATCGGCTCTTACGACACCCATGGGATGATATGGGGTGTTGACATTTCGTATTCTTAATCCGGTACCACACGGACTCGACAAACATCAATGTACGAATCACATTAATTGTTGTCTCGTGTGAGATCAATACCTCAACACTCGGCGTAGTGTCAAGCGGCGAGGCGGCTATTTAAACCGCTACGCCTACCGTGCAGTCTAATAAACCACAGCTTACCCACTTGGTAAAAACTGAGGATTTTTGCAATTTCTGATGACGCTAAGCATGTATATGAATATAGCAAACTTTGATTCTATCATCATCATCATCATCCACAGCCCGACTGTGTCCACTGCGGAACATAGGCCTCTCTTTGTTCTTGCCATTGCCCTCGATCTTGTGATAATCTAGTCCAGGTTAGGCCCGCGATTGCAACGATATCGTTGGCCCATCTTGCAAAGGGACGGCCGACACTTCTTTTCCCCATTCGTGGCTGCCATTCTGTTACTGCCTTACTACACCTGTTATCACCCCGTCTAGCCAGATGTCCTGCCCAATTCCATTTTTGACGTTATTATTTGAGTTCACCTTTGTGCGTTTCCGAATTTCAATGTTGGGAACTCGGTCAATCTGACGGATACCAAGCATGGAGCGCTCCATGGCTCTTTGTGCGACTCTCACTCGGTATATCGCCTTTTGTGTGAGCGTCCATGTCTCGGCACCGAAGGTCATTGTGGGCACAACACACTGGTTGTAGAGGCGGATCTTCAAACTTTGAGGAACTTTTACAGACTTTAAGAGGTGATCTAGTTTTGAAAATGCGGCCCATCCGAGCTGAATCCTCCTTGATATCTCAGTTTTCTGATGATCTTTATCAAAGGAAAGATTATGGCCGAGGTAAATATATCGGCTAACTAGATCAAATTTATCACAATTTTTCTTTGATTCTATACGCCTCACATATTATAAAGAGGGTTGGGATTATGTTTCCCACTGCTAATGCTATAGCTTAGTACGATTTGTGCGTAATCGATTTTAATATAGACATACATTCACTACAGTTAAAGTTCATCAGCTTTGTTGGTAATCTGTCTGTATCTGTCCCACTGCTGTGCCCACGCCTCTTCTCATGATTGGAAGGGCAAGACCACATTGTCGGCCATATTGAATAGCAAAGTGCGGGTTAGCAGAATTCACTCTGGTTCTGCGCTGTACATCATCCGCCCAGGTGCAACCGGGGTTCGCTTAGTAGTGTAGCTGGATTTAACTGAATATTAGCTTTTACACAGAATAACACTAACTGTTTGATGATGATGCCATTCAAAGGGACATCGACATGACGATATTCCATGGTTTAGACTAGTGGCAGTTTATTCAAGGTTACTGACTTCCTAATACGTCTGTTAAAGATGTTTATGACAGCCAGGACCAACACTTAAAGACGCTCTCTGAGGCACAGTGCAAGAGATAATTATGGATCACTGTTATTGCCATAAAAGTGTAACACGATCATAAAGTAGTTGGATTGTCATATTTTGATAAGATGAGAACCGTTTCAAAGCAGCAAGAAAACTGCCCTGCAAGAGAATAGCATTACTCAGCAACACATGAATAAAATCTTAGGTTTCTTCGAATAACAAAAATAGCAAAGAGCTCTTAGTTTTAAAAGCTGTCTTAATTTTGTTGAAACCGATAATTTCAAAACTTATTTCTCCAATGTGCAGCCAGAAACACGGCAACACCGACAAACATTTTTGTACATGGTAACACTGCAACATTTTAGCGCATGTTATTTACACCACTATAAAATTTATATGCCCGCGTTATAAGCCTGCCTACACCCACTGGTTAAGCCGCAATAATACCTAAACTTAAATACTGGCAAGGATTTTAATTCTTAGCTGCCGTTTTTTTACTACCAAGTTATTGAGCTGTTTTTATTAGGTGCGTCTGTATACGCGCGGGTTCGTGTCTTGGGTAAGGTAAAATGTTTTCGGCATTCTACTAGAGATTATAGTTGTAAGTTTGGGAATGGGTGTTGTGAATACTTAGGTATCTATCCCTACTTAATATTATAAATTCGAAAGTAAGTAGATCTTCCGTTTTTACGCTACAACGGCTGAACCGATTTTCTTGAAATTTAATATAGACATGCCTGCCTCGTTGGTCTCGCGGCATAAATGTGCGCGTGGGATTGGGAGGTCTCGGGTTCGATTCCCGAGTCGGGCAAAAAGTGTTACAGGGTTTTGCCGAATACTCAGTAGCGGCCCGGAGTCTGGTGATGTGCCCGGTAACGGCAATAGGCCCACCCCCTATTACGTGGGACCTAAAAATTCATGGCGAAATGTGGGTGTAATATTTACCTACACCTCTGCCTACCCCTTCGGGGATACAGGCGTGGGACAATAAGTAAAAAAACAAAATAATTTAGACATATATTGAACCATGGAGACGGCCATAGGCTACTATTAGTTGCAAAAAATAAACTGGCAGGGACTGTAGGGAGGGTAGAAGTTTGTAGGGCACAAATCTAACTGTTGGAAGCACATGAATCTGGTTGGAAGTAAGAACACATGCGCTGTAACAATTGAGTGCACATGTGCTATCATATGTATGTATATTTGTGCTGAGACAGACGCGTCACTTCACCAACATTACAGCGATAAGGGTCCTGTATGACGCGCTTGTCAGAAGTCAGCTGGAACATAACGCTGTCATATGGGCACCGCATGAAGCTAAATACTCTATAATGTTGGAGCGTGTCCAGAACAAATTCACACGCCACTTGTACATGAAACTATATGGGGTATATCCGTTTTATCCATTAATGTACCCCACTCTATTTGTACTTGACATGGTCGGGTATAATGAATTGAAGGTGCGACGGGAATTCACACTCGTAGAGTATATAGTCAAATTACTCCGTGGCACTGAGCATAATCCGGGCGTGTTACAACACTTAAGTTTTTGTGTTCCCGACCGCTACGTCTGGCGGCGACGCACGTAGGTCCTTTATGGTAATCTATGCGTGCAAAAGTTATAAACTTTAGGCGATGCAAATGGATTATGTTCTATATTAATAAATACTCAGATAGCCAGACAAATCAAAACACTCGTTGCCTAAGCAAATCGCGTAATTTTGAACTTACAAATAAGTGTGCAAGTTACATCTCGTCCACGCGTCCGATTGCACATCGTGTGTCTGCCAGTTAGCGACGAAGTTTCAAGGCACATAAGTTTGTCTATAAGGGAATTTATTTAATAGATATAATATGGAACTTGAGCGGACAGGTATGGCTTGATTATTTCGTATTTATTTCGATACCAAACTTTTTACTGTCGAGATATTGATGTAATAAAAATATTAGTAAATAGTACAAAAATGTAGAATTAAATTCGTTTACACCAGAGTAGTACTATTGTGATTGATGTGGATTGGTCGTGAACTGTGCTTTATCCATTACTTCAGTTTATCAAGTTACCAAGATTCCCATTTTTTTGTGCCGTTATCCGCCGTAAGTAATTATTTTGATTTTTTAGATATGGCGGTCGCGTCCGTGTAAAACGTATTGAGGTTTGGCGTAATTGAAAAAGTCACTGGTCGAAAAACCGATACAATAGGTACTGAAACATTTTAAGGACACGACGAATATTGAGGAGTTAGACGAAGTATCCAAAGTACAATTTTGCAAAATAAAAAAAAAACTTATGTGGACGATTTGCTATGTGGACAATTTGCACCAGAAGTTTAAACTATTTAAGGATTATTTTATGTTTGTTCTTATATTTTTGATCTTTGGTTTATTAATTAATTAAAAATAT
This sequence comes from Euclidia mi, assembly GCA_944739405.2. Taxonomy (NCBI): domain Eukaryota; kingdom Metazoa; phylum Arthropoda; class Insecta; order Lepidoptera; family Erebidae; genus Euclidia; species Euclidia mi. The sequence goes on from OX123208.2 coordinate 7,446,617, forward strand.
TCATTAATAATAATTCAATGTATTTTCTTTTCATTTTTTTATTCAAATATTATTTTACTTGTAGTAAACATCACAAATGCCGTCTTTTTACTCTCTTGCCTCGTAATAGGTACGAGCAGGTAGCATGAGTAGGTAATTATGATTCGGCTTCTTGTAACATGTTGTCATGTGTCATGCCTAATACTTTAAAACACTTGAACTGCACAATTTTAGAAAGTGATACTTTTGCACGCATAGATTATCAAAAAGGACCTACGTGCGACGTCGTCCGCCACTCCTGGCCGTACCGACAGCGAGAAACAATCTGCTCGCCAAATCTTCTCTTACCCGAGCAATTCGGGTTACCAATATCATACATGATGAAATTGACATCATTACGTGTCAATGGTGCGAATTCACAAAGCTACTAATGCACAAGTTATGCTATGAATAATTAATAGTGTGGTGGGTTGTATAAGAGAGAGTAATGTATAATTCGTATTTTCTTTTCTAGCTTTGTTGTGTTAAACTCACTTCACAGTGTTGTTTTATTGTTATATAATATTTTTATTTTGTTGTTTTCATTGTTATCTTCTTTGTTTTTTATAAGATGTTTTAAATATAATTTTAAGTGTCTTGCTATTGCATTAGGTTAATGACCTGTAATAATAGTTATAAGAAAAATAAATGTGTATATCTGTCAGTACTGTCGCACCATACATATTGTCAAAATAAAGTAAATATTTATCCGTACAATAAAGGAGATTTGTGATACCCCGAATATAACGCGCGCGAAGCCGCGGGCAAAAGCTAGTAACTATTATAAAATGAAGTCCACTTTTCTTTCTGTCTCTCTGTATGAACAATATAAGCTCAAAAACTACCAAACGGATTTTTTACGGTTTTCGGCAAAAGATAGTGAGATACTTGAGGAAGGTTTAGGTGTATAATTCGCGCGAGTGGACCCGCGGGAGCAGGCTAGTAATGAATATAATTATTGTAGTTTGTTTCATCATCATCATCATCAGCCTTTAACAGTCCACTGCTGGACTAGGCCTCTCCTTTGAAAGTAGGAATTGGCCTACTATACCACGCTGGCCAATCGGGTTGGCATAGGGTTTGTATCAAGTTTTCCTTCTCTGGTGGCTCTTACGACACCCATGGGATGATATGGGGTGGTGACATTCCGTATTCTTAATCCGACACCACACGGACATAACTACTAATCCCTAATACAAAATCAATATCATCATCATCAGCCTTTTTGTAGTGAACTGCTGTCATAGGCCTCTCCTTTTTACGTTACAATAGCATTCATCATCATCATCAGCCTGCAAGAGTCCACTGCTGGATATACGCCTCTATAATGGCACGCCACTGAGCCCGATTTTCGGCTTTTTGTGTCCAGCCGCTGCCAGCCACTTTACAATAGCATTGTTAACTTGAAATTAAAATTAAATAGTTTTGCTAATAAGGTTTTAATTCGCCACGCGGCACACAGCACGCCTGCTGAGAAAAATATAATTAAATAACTGCAATTTCCCCACTCGGGGGTAATAATCCTATTATGTGACGGAATGCTACCCCTTGTAATGGGGTTGGAAATATGATTTATTGCTATTATAGGTGGATATGCCACGCAGGTCTCGTGCCATGAGGAGCACAGAGATTTGAGATTGATAGAGTTGTAGGTTCAATTCTCGGTTACAACTATGTGTTTAATGAACGTTTTTGTAAGAAAATATCAGTAGCAGAAACGAGTTGAAATGTATATTTTTTTATTTGTTTACCTACCATACCCAATAATATAATATTTATAAATATAACTAGAGGACGCCAGCAGCTACGCCTGCATTTTTTTTTAATTTACCCGTTTTCGTCGATCCCGTGGGAATTTCGGGAAATCCCTTCTTAGTGCACCCCTACGGTCCCCAAGGAACATACATGCCAAATTTCAGCTTCTTGCGCCCAAAAGTTTCGGCTGTAGCGTATCTGTCAGTCAGTCAGTAACGCAAGGATTTTATATATTAAGACATAATAGATCTGAGCGGTCTCTGTTTTCATCCATTGACCCTCATCGAGATAAAATTCATCGGATAGCTAGTGCTATAAGTGCTGTTACTTCACAGAATGATTAATTACTATACATGTATGTAGCCATAGTAACCTCTGACCCTGATTTTCGGCATTCGTTCATTCTGTATTGCAGTTGTGGAAGTTTGTAGGTATCATCGTATCATCACAATTTAGGTAAAACTCTCAAAGCGTCTGCACGTTGGACCCATATGTCCAAGTACGCCTGCCAAAGGACCGTGTATTTTCTTAACATTAAAGGTCAGAACAAGTCATGGAATATAGAAACATACAATAACAATTTGTAAATATAATCTATTAAAGAGTAGGCACAGATTCTCCATATCGGCAGTCACAGCTTTATGGCGGGACCAACGTCTAAACGTGCTCTACGAGAATACTCTTATCAAATTGTTCGCATTGTAACTAGTATAAAATACTTACCCAACGGAATATTCTCCAAATATTTTCGAGACTGTTACGCATTGAAATCAAACAGCATTTTAGCAGACGTAATTTTTTCATTCAATAAAAAATATTGCCATACAAATCAAGTCTTGCATGGAACGACCTGTGATTACTTGAAACCATATACCATAGAATTAAGTCTCCATACATCGTCAGCCATGACCGTTTGCATGGCACGCGTCAACACCGAATACTTAAATTATATGTTTTATTATTTATATTATAATGATTATCGAATAAAAAATGTCAAATGGTGTATTTAGCTTTTTATTTTTGCACTGGTAAGCTGAATATGTCGCGAGTCTTGCGATGTATAGTTTTAACGTTCCTATTTTTTTCATTAATATAATATTATATTATTTGTTTTTATTGGTTTTCTAGATGAAAATAATGTAATTGGCATTTTGGGAAGTTTAAAGTGAGGAAAAGTTTAACTATTAAAGAATTATGTTGGAGTTTTATACTCTACTTGAAAGGAACTCTACTTTTGAGTATAATGAAAGGCATGTATTTAACTAAGTAAAGCGAATACAAGTTTCAAAAATAATTAGAGTGGGTACCATATATAATGGGTTGGCAGCTAATAAGGAGTATCGTAATAAGTAAAATGTAGCATATTAATATGTCAGTAATAAGCTTCGGTTTAATTTAAACTAGCAGCATTTCTTTTTTGCAACTGAATTAGTATCTAAGCGGAAACTTGATGATGAACAAACGATAGAAAATGGACACAAGAAAACTTAACATAACCTACCTACTAACATTATTAGTCGCCAAGTCATATCATTATTTATAGCTCCTCGGCTATTATTTCAATTGACTTGTATAGTTTATTTGCTACCTAAACGCAGCTGCTAGTTTTAAGTTTTTATAACATCCTTAGTTTTGAATCTTATTTAATATAATAGTCGCGAAAATATTTAATCGCTAGCAACTTATTTTATTAGTTGCAAACATTTAGTCATCTTTTATGTTATTAGTCACTCTGAAAATAATAAGCTATAAAGAAATACGGTAAATGTATGTAGTTTCTTGAAGCAAGTTGCTTGTTGTCTTTGTCTTTACCGAAGAGTTTGGAGGATAAGTCTGACCAGAGAGGTTGGACTACGTGACTTAATAAGGTTATATTTCTTTGAGTCTGACCTACACTACACTTCTACTGTCACACGCGACAGTACTTCCATCCCCATCATTTTAGATGGTTGGCAGTCGACACTTGTGCGTTTTTCTAGTCCTGTGGTATCTCCGGACCAATACTCCGATGTTGCTAGTGTCCATGGGCGGCGGTAATCTCTTACCACAAGGCGATCCATTTGCTCGTTTGCCCCTTATATCATATTAATAATAGCTTTCGCAATCATAGCCTCATGAAAATCAGTCATTAACTACTATAAGAATCCGTTGGCTTCTCAATTCTGAATTCCAGGGAGCAAGTAAAACCTTCAGACGTCATTAGTATTACAATAAGCATAAAGTCACAAAATTCGCATCTCGTTTAATAATATCTTAATCCCAAAGATGTCTTTTATAGTCGTATCTACTCCACTTCTTAGACAGTCACGCCTATTTCGTGCCATTTCTAAAGTCCTCTCAAAGTACTCTTATTTCGGAAGCAAGCTGTGAGAGTTCTTTGTATCAAATAAAAAATGGCGCGGGAATTTGTACGGTGTTGTTCTTTTTTATATTTTGAAATAGTTATTTGGTCAACGGAAATAGTGTTTGGTTTGGAGGTTGGCTAAAAAATACTGACAACAAACTAGGTGCTTCAGGTTTTGATAATAGTTTGAGCAACATTCATAAAGTCTTTGGTCTAAGTTGCTGAATATTGATAACTCTTCTAGATTGTGGACGTTAAACTGCAGTTGTTCGGGAATAATCTAATATTCTGTCACATCTGGTAAGACCAGTAAGCGGACCGAGGGCTCCCAATTTGTAAGTATTGTCTGCAACCGGGATAACTCAAGAACGATAATGAATGCTTTCTTTCAACATAATTACTGTGCTGCTTGGAAGATTAGATGTAGCCTAAGTCTTGTACTGTACTGTAGCTATATTTTGTGACACACACACACTTCGATCAATTACTCTTTTTGCAGGTCAAACCAAAAAAATGTGTGTAATGAGACCAATATGGTGAACTTTTTACAAATATGACACCATACGTAGTCAGAGGCCACACCATTTTATACCATCTATACACATAAAAAAATTGGAGTGTCTGTTTGTAATATTAAAATAACCGCTGTTTACTAAATGCATATGGATGAATACACGGTACATATACCGAAAAGACATTTTTTACAATTTTGTCTGTCTGTCTGTTTGTTCTCGCTAATATCTGTAACGGCTGGACCGATTTTTCCGAGACTTTCACTGGCGGATAGCTGATGTACCAAGGAGTAACTAAGGCTATAAATTAACCGGGTACGTGAAGTAGTTTCCTCAGGGCGCGGGTGAAACCGCGGGAAACAGCTAGTCTTATTTAAGATCGCAATTATTTTTACCGATTTGATATATGTTCCAACGAATTTTGGAGACACACTTTACAAAACTGTTATTATTCAAAGCTTTGTCTGTCTTATACACAGATGAGGTTAGGTAAGGAACTTGATCGAAGTGTGTGTGACACTAAATATAGCGGTAAGTACTCATACCAGTAAAATTTCAGCTGCTTCTAATCTCAATGGAATATTCTACTGAGTGCAGTGGGGAAACATCATGGGCAAACCTGCATGTCTGAGAGTTCCCCGTTGTGTTTTCGGAAGATATTTGAAGTCTGCCAACTTTTACTTTGCCAGCTTGGTGGACTATGGTGTAACCTTACTCAAAGTGGTAAAAGGCTCGTACATGGTTGTAGGTCAGTTTACAAACATGGCTGGTATTATTATATTATGCAGCAGATGAATTATATAATATATGCCTCCGAAATCTCTTAGCAATCGAATACAAAGCAAAGTTATTCATTATTTGCACCATAGGGTATCTACAGAGCACCTCTTGTTGAACTACTCTTAACCTCATTCCCACTACTGCATGGCGTGTGTACCCAGGTTCACCAGCAGTGACCAAAATACTCGAGTATTGATATTCATGAAGTCCCGAAGAAAGCTAAACTGCCTTCAAGGCAGTTAAGCCTGCCCGCAACGAATTTAATCCGAAATATATTGAAGGAGTTAGAAATATCAATAGTCCATTTAAAATGAAATAAAATCTCACTTGCAAGACAATTTTATTTCAAACTCAAATAACATTCATAGCTACCAAATCTGAATTTAACAAACAACCAACACAATATATTCTCGCATGGTCCTCGAACCCCAGTCCCTTGAATACCAGTGTATAAAGGATTTTTTGCTACTGACCACACCCCATATATCACAATGGTTCAAATTCACAAAGACTCAGGAAGCGTGTATAGAGTTACTTTTATGATATTGTTATTGTATAGGTACTTCTATTTTAAGTAGTTGGCTTAAGAGATTTGGTCAAATATTTGTGATGTTGTTGGGTTCAAATGTTTGGTTAAACATGACTATTGTATAGTTTGTACTGAATTTATTGTTGGTTATTTTGATGTATCCATATGAGTTAGTTTTGTTAAATAACCTTTTAATGACTATTCCAATTAACGCCTGTTTTCAATATTCGTTCGCGTTAAGAATGCAGTAAATAAAATAGATTAAAATATGATATTAATGATTTTATTTTGATTTTAAACTTTTGAGAGTATTTTTATTAATTCATTTAACTTAATCTATTAAAATATAATTTGTTTGAATGTAACACCACTGTGAATACACTTTTATCTTGTAGTTGCACTGACGACTCACTGCATTCTTAACGCGAACGAACTATAGTATGCATTGATGGATTTGGCTATAAGAGATATGACAATTATATAATATGTCACAAGCATATTGTTAGCAAATTTTATCACAAGCATATTGTTAGCTTAACAGGTGACTTCAATAGGCTTGTGTCCTAAAATGTAATTAGCGATTGATTCGTTTCTTTATTAGATGTTAGATCCGTGGAGAGAGCTAGACTAGAATTCGACGAACGGCACCCTATGCACAACTATCAACCAGTACCACCAAGGCTAAGAAGTCGAAAGAGTTTTTATAGATGTGTTGCGGCGATCGACAATGAAGTCTCCTAAGCCAGACAAGACCTATGGACGGCACAAAGCTCACTTCCTTCCCCTTTTGTCCCTATTTCGGCAAACCTGCCCCCTGGTCACGAGCTTCCCAGGTCTACGTGGAAGTCCATTAATAGATTGCGGACCCAAGTTGGACGGTGCAAGGAAAACCGAGCCAGATGGGGTTTCTTGGACAAATCCGAAACCATGTGTGAGTGTGGCACTAGCATACAGTCAATGCTCCATCTACTATCGTGCCCTAACTGCCCAGACACATGTTCGCTTCAAGACGTAATGAACGCCTCCGAAAATGCAGTAAGGGTGGCTGCGTACTGGCAAACAAAATTTGATGACACGAAAGAAGAAGAATTAGATGTTAAACTGAAATACCTGATTTTTCTTCAAAAATCGATCAGCAACATTACGAATTACGGCTTATTAAAAACCTTTTTGAATTTGACACGAAAGGGCTGTAAACCATCATGGCGGTTGAGTGATATCACAAAGTCCAAAAAAAAACAAACCGTGAATGAAGTCTGGTCTGATGTACCCACTTTTATTTTGTTATATTCGATTTGACAGTTAGAAAGTTTGACGATTTTGTTGTATTTACTACTAAAACGTCAACAACATGAATGGCGGACGTACTGTTTGACGTAATGCTCTCTGATTGGTGTTCACTGTCACAAGAATAAATAAATCATTTTTAGTTTTAGAATCCTAAAAATAACATTAATCTTACCTTTTTATAATAAATTTTGATATTTTTGAAGTTAGTTTTTTTTGTAAAGCAGTCGTTTAACGATTTTACTATTTCTCCGATCAATGTAAAAGATACTTACATATACTTACCTATTGTATAATTGTCAACAGACTGCACGGAACTGGCTGCATTAACTGCTGCTGACGTAAGCGGCTACTCAGGGTCGGATTTAGGGAAGGAAGAGCCAAGAGACCCAGACATCTATTTTTTCTAAGACAAATTACTTTTTAGAGTTTTTCTGGTTAAATCCTTCTTTCACCAGGTTGAAGGTTCCCTTTCAACGAATAATCCACCTTCTCCTCAAAATAAAATTCTGGATTCGCCACTGCAGCTACTTAACACAATCCTGACGTCAGATATGTACGGACGCGTACACACACATAATACAAATAAACACAGACGTACGAAAATATAGTAGCTTTGACAATTTTGACAGGTTTCTGGATCTGATGCCTCAGTGCTGCCGCGTAGTGAGCGTCATTTTAGAAGACCCTCAATGTGACAAATAAACGAACTTCATAAATAAATTCCGGTAGAATCTCAGCTACGGGTATCTTGTCGAGTATTTATTTTGACTGAAGAGGTTTTCAATATGGACAAAATAAAAACACAAAAATATAATATTTTTCTCTTTTTATTTGACAAAAGAAATTAATTCACTTTTTTCTTATTCCGTTGCCTTATAATACATTGTAGTTATAAAGTAATTACGCTACCTATATTTATATGTATAGTTTATTTGCCTATATATTACAAAAAATATTTACAATGTATCATCCCGTAAAGACCCATTCTAGAAATAAAGAATATAATGTAGTCTATTCAAATAAAACAATATAAAAAGAAAATTAAAAAAATAAGACTAAAAAAGAAAAACAGAAAATGTGAAATATTTTCAATGAACTAAAATGTTTTAAATGAATAGACTATATCATTTAACAGGTAATAAAGAAATTGCAGTTGACATTAAAGATAATATATTTATAGCTTAAAACAAAATTCTTTTTGCATTCAGAACACATTATTTTTGCACAAAATGTAATAAATACAATTTTTAATTCGAAATTATTGTTCTACAAAAAATTAACTTAAAATTATTTATCACAACAGACTGGTTTGTGTTCCCGTTTATTTGATTTGTTTTTAGAGTTTTTCATTTAAAATCTAAATAAATAAAAATATTGGATTAAAGCTTACTTTACGAATACAATTTTCAAATAATTATAATATATAGTTACAGTTCCAGATATTTTAATAAGAAATTCATTTGGAAAATAAAATAAATCGAATATTGCAACCATTCATTTTTATTTTCATTTAATAATGTTTAATATTTTCTAATATTTCCAACGCCAATTGATTTTCTATCTATAAATTGTTCATATTTCAAGTTGTGCCCTTATTGAAATGAACTTAACATCCCAATATGTAAGTATCTAGTGAAACGCAAAAATCAAAAGTGCATAACACAAAAAATACTTTTATGACTATATTCTCATAAACCAGTGAGATTGCTAATATTCGAAACTCTATTAATAATATTTAATAAAATCATAATATTTTAGTACACGGGAAACTATGGGTTTCTGTCAAAAGAGCCAACACATTTACATTCTGTCAAACGTCAAAGTTGATGACGTGTGATGCGTCCGTGGAGAGGTCGCGAGATTATTGGCCAATCAGAGACGTGTGTTTCAGGACGCTTGGTCTCTGATTGGCCAATATTTATGTCCCTTTCCTGACGTTACATTTATTTATAAGGATACAATTTGAAGGATGGGCCAAATAATGGATGAAAGGTCATTATCCAAAGTACTTTAATTTCAATAAAAAATGAATAAAAATGTTATTAGGATATCTTCAAATTGTAAATAAGTTAGTTAAATAATGAATAAAAATTAACGATACTTTAGTAGTAACATAAATAAATAGGCAAAATTAGCTGCCATCGTTTTGACAAGATAAATTCCTAGAATATTAGTTTGCCACTGCAATTAAGCTGACATCATAATAATTATTTGGCCCATTCCACAAACCTCTTCCATTAAAATATTACATATACAGTAACCATTATGAACATTTATTCCCTATTTATAATTAATTATAAAAATTTACAATGATTTTCATTATTACTATTAAATAATTCTGCTTACAATTAAAAGTTGGTTGTGCCGATGATTTTGGCGCCAAAATAGGACGCCATTTTGTGATGGCCGCCATTTCGTGTCCTGCCATGTTTTATAGTGAATATACACTTACGTTTTATTTAGTTTTCTTTTGCTTTGTGCGATGGCTGTTAAACCGCTGGCCATACCCTGCTGACAAAATAAAAGTTTTGTAGAATTGTGGAGATTTCAAGTTGTTTATCACAGATGAATATAGGCAGAATTGTGAAATGGTTACACACTAAAGGTTACTATTCGATTTGATATTATTTATTTAGTAGATAGGTTAGATTGTATCTAAATCTGATAATAAGTATGTATTTTATCTTGTAGCTACGACTTGTCACTTCTTAAATTCTTTGTATCTAGGAATAAAATAGTTTTTCGTCAAGTCTAATGTAGCATTCTTGACCAATTTTTATGTTTGCGTAAATCTACTTATAAGAAGTGTTCATCCTCATGTAGGTACCATATATGATACATTTGCTACACTATTATCACGTATCATAATATACTATCGTCATCGTCATGTAAGACCATCGTCACGTAACACATTATTAGATACATTAGCTATCATCATTGTTTCATACATGATTCGTATTGCTATCGTCAAGTAGCACATGTGATACATTGGCGACCATCACCGTGTGCCTATCATGTATGATACACGATGCTATCGTCATGTAGCACATATGATACATAGGGTATTTAAAGCCAGGTATAAAATACTCACGTGAGTAGTCCAGGGTTGGTGTCGGTCTGGTACCAGGAGTACTGCGGCACGTAGGGGGGGTGCGGCTGTGGCGCCCCCTGGTGGTGCAGCGCGTGCGCGTGCGCGCCCTTCATGTCCCACGGGCCGGGCGGCGCGCCCTGTGACAACAGAAAACGTACTTTAGATTCATGCGCTTAAAGACCAGTTTGGCTTGGAAAGATGCTGCGAATTTTGTCCTATACATAAAGAGAAAAGTATTTTAGAAAAATGTTCTTAGAGATTAGTTTGGGTTGATCTAGATGCTGCAAATATTGCTCTGTACATAGAGGCTAGTTTCGATTGAACTGGATTATGCAATAGAGAAATTTATGCCCTACCTGGGACGTAGTTTGTAGTGAAACAATGATCTACTATGAGTACCTACTAAACGATAATGTCAATTTTCATGGTTTGTCGTGAGCTCGCTTAGCTACGATAGTACATTGCGTAGATATTTAATTTAGGTGATAAGTCAAATGTTTGAGTGATACATAGTATGACATATTATACTATGTTTACTGGACTGCCGAGACCGACGCATGATGCCGACGGCTTAAAACAGTTCTTGATAGATTATGACTCTACTGTTGTATAATTTGCTTTTATTTCTTATACGATTTCAAAGTTAAAAAGAAAATAGTAAACTGAATTTCATAAATAACATAGACGGTATTAACAATGATACCCATAGCTGTTGTTCCGGTTGCAGCGAAGACACGACTTACAGAACGGGGTAAATATTTAGTTTAACCGGATTTGTCAGAATATGAACTAAAATTTTCAACACTGTAGCGTCTGCTAAAGCACTCGCAAAAGAAATCATATGCAACAATATCGCTAGGAATACCCCATCTGATCGCCATTTTGAAATTAACCGGACTCTTTCAAAGTAATTAACTACACCACTAAAACACAGATTAAAAAGTACCTACTTTTACCGTAAACAAACGATGTAAAAGTCAGAAGAAAACTAATCATTCAAAACGTTAGGTGCGGCCGGCACTCCCCATACCTATTATCTAATCACTTTTATACTAAAACTATATAGTTTTTTATAATTTTTCAACACGCAACTACGTAAACATGTTTTTACAAACTTTCTACGAAATACCTCGTCCCAAAAATGTTTGTAACAGATAGAATGTGCTGTTTCTTGTTAAACGCTCTTTATGGAATGTGGTATTTTACGGTTTTTGGTATATAAGAATTTGTTTTTATCGAAATATGTGAAGTTACAAATGTTGTCAGTTCAATAATTTTATCAGTTATGTTGCTAAAATATTGTAATAGAAATCTTATACTAATATATAAAGCTGAAGAGTTTGTTTGTTTGGTTGAACGCGCTAATCTCAGGAACTACTGGTCTGATTTGAAAAATTCTTTCAGTGTTAGATAGCCCATTTATCGAGGAAGGCTATAAGCTATATAACATCACGCTATGAGCAACGGCAGCAGAGCAGTAGCCTTAAATAACGCGGATGTAACCGCGGGCATCGTCTAGTATACAATAATCATAGTTATTTTGCCCGATTCTGACAATAAAAGAAATGTTATGTTGTAGTACTTTTTGTTATGTTATTATTTCACTTGCTAAAAAGATACTTAAATTCTTGCAATAGCTTTAGTTATTTATTTTAATAAACTTGTAAAGAATTTTAATACGGATCAAACTTCAAAATAGTTCGCGATACCTACCCAACGACTGAAATAGTGTCCCTGTTAAGTACAGTAATAAGTAAAATCTATCTGCACGAATCATTATCCTCCTAGCGTTATCCCAGTTTCAACCATAAAGTCTAACCGGATTTGACAGAATACTAGCTTTATTAATCTCAATATGCAAGAATCCGCACTTTATTTAAATTTCTAAAAGGAATATAACAATCAATAATTACGTTAAATTTATAATCTGTATAACAAAAGAAGAAAAAACAGCGCATTCTTTTACTTTAAAAAGCATTCATTTGTTTTATATTTTATTTTAAAAGCATTAAATCTGTTTAATATCGAGCTATCGGCCTTACCTTGAGCATCCAAGGCATGGGTCGGCCCCTGACTCCATCGGCACCCGGCGAGCCCTCTATGTCATCGGACTGAGGTGCGAAATAACCCTCCTATAGACAAATAAGCTCCCCTCAAAAATATGTAATTTAAAGCACCTACACTTATTTAAACGTACAACTCAAGCAATATACTTGCGATAAAGCTATATATTAATTAAAAAGAAATAAAGATCTACAGTTCTATATTTTGGATTCAAAGAAAGAATTTTCAAAAACCGTTACAACTAGTTCTATATTTGAATTGGTTTAAAATTAGGCCCAAACATTAACTTATGGTGCATGAAAGTTACATTTCCTAGCTTCCATATCTTCCATCTTAGTTTAGGATGCATATTAGAAGTATTGAAACCTTTTTCGTAATGTCCGACAGAATAAAATCTAGATGAAATAGATACGAAATGAAAGGTAACCACTAGAAATTAGATTTCAAATAATAATAATAAAAATAAATATTATGTCTGCAATGGTTAATTTTATATCTTAGGAATTCACTTCATAAAATATAAGTACATGTGAACAATTAAATGAAACATAAACTTCCTATTTTAATAAGTATAAAGAGATAGCACTTAAAATTAAAAAAGATGCTTATTTTCCAATTATTGTGTATTTTATTAAAAAAAGGAATAGAAAACAAAAATGAACCATTAACTTTAATAAAGAACAAAATTTATTCATTTGAAACGTGAATTCTTGTTTCATTTAAATCCAATAATTGAAAAACCGTTAATTTAAATCCGTTAAACTTACATATCCGACCCTAGGGTCCCATGACTGTTGGTGTGGAGGCTTTACGTCGCAAGAGCTGCCGTCCGGCGACCGCCCTGCCGTCGGCTAAAACAAACATACACATTGTTAGACTAATGTAATGGGAAAATAAAAATAAAATAATTTAAAATGTATGAAAAGAGTTGGTATGTAGAGGAAGCGCGTTAAGTTTATAAGGATAGAAGCAAGTGGCGTTCTGTTGTCTCTGTCTATCCCGACGGGAAAATGTATTTAAATATTTGTGTACTGAGAATAATATTAGAGACATACAGTATTAATAAAATAGGAATGAGACATTTTGACTAAAGTTCTTGAAATGCTTATCTGGGGATTCCATATAAAAAATTACCTAATAGAGCATATTTGAGTAAATTCTGAATCTATGTAGGTATAATTATTTATTACAATAAAGTTATCAGGTTATAAAAATATGATAATACACACATATTTTTTGAAAGGGTGTATAGATTACTAAGCAAGAAAAAAGAAATTACATTGGTAATTTGGGACATACACCTGAAGCAATAAAAGATCGCTCGTTTTATGTTCTTACTTAGTATTGAGTCTTATTCAATAGATACCTATTAGATTACTGTCCGTATATTTATACAGTAGGTATAGGTTAGGTTTACCTAAAGAAGAAGTACAAAAATAGTAAATCGCGTACGTGTTATTTTCGTAATGTTTCTTTACTAATCTAAAAGAAAGAATATATATTTTTTTTTGGATATTCGAGTGCAAATCAGCTTGGATTTTTAAGTAGGTATCCTAAAAGTAAATACTATGACAAACAAAATTCAATCTCTCTTACATATCCGACCTTGACATCCCAGGACGGTTGCGGCGGTTGCTTCACATCCCACGGGGTCCCTGTAGGCGAGAGTCCCGGACTGAGTTCCGACACGGGAGTCGAACTGGGGGTCGGCGAGTGCGCCTGTGCCGGACCTCCGCCTTGGTACGCTGAGGGGGAGTGCTGGGAGCCGCTCGAGCTGCCGCCGCCGCCACCTGGACAAAGAAAATTTCATCAGACGTGTAAAAAAATAAAAAATCGAGACAAAAGAGTTTTGTTTTTGTTTCATAGCCCTAGCCGCTGCCACTTAGACAACGGAACACAGGCATCAGTCCTGTCAGAAAGTACAAAAAAAGAATGAAAAGAAAATCTATAAACTAAGTACTTGTTGAAATTATTAAGCTGAAGAAGTTTTTTTGTTTGATTACGCTTATCTCAGAAGCTACTGATTTAATATGGATATTTCTTTTTGATTCTCGTTGGTCTCGCGGCATAAATGTGCGCGTGAGATTGGCAGGTCTCGGGTTCGATTCCCGGGTCGGGAAAGTGTTATTGGGTTTTTCCGTTAGGAAATTCTCAGAAGCAGCTCGGAGTCTGGTAATGTGCCCGGTACGGCAATAGGCTCGCCCCCTATTAGGTACGTGGGACCTAAAAGTTCATGGCGAAATGTGGGTGTTATATCACACCTCTGCCTACCCCTTCGGGGATACAGGCGTGAGTCTATAAATAAAGAAAATAAAAAAAAAACGTTTTGAATTTATAGCCCATATATCGAGCAAGGCTTTAGGCTATAAAACATCACTCCGTAGTCCACGGGTGCAGAGCAGTACTCCTAAATAACGCGAGCGTAATTGCAGCTCAGTCACAGGAAACTAGTCTAGTCTTACATAATATATTATGTCATTCACATTCTTTCTGGTTTGGAATGTAAATAAATAAATCTTAATCCATCATATATAATATATATGGCTGTCCGTGTGTTGACGGATTAAGAATACGAAATGTCACCACCCCATATCATCCCATGGGTGTCGTAAGAGCCGACAGAGGGAGCAAATTATGCAGAGAACAGCACTGTAAGAGAAGGAAAACTTGATACAAACCCTACACCAACCCGTTGGGCCAGCGTGGTATAGTAGGTCCAATTCCTCCTTTCAAAGGAGAGGCCTAGTCCAGCAGTGGACTGTTAAAGGCTGATGACGATGATGATGAATCCATCATAAGATTATTTGTGCGTCTGTCCGTCTGCTGTATTACAGTTAATCTAGGCTCAAAACAACAATGTGTGGATCAGGCAAAGAGTTGTTTTGTGTGGAGATGTAAACCAGTGCAGTTAAAAAATAAAGCCTGAAATTTTTGCATGGGCCTTTTCAGAGCCATATTAATTAGCCTTCAGACTTAAACAAACAGAGGTATATATTTATAGTCAATATTTTGGTACTGTGTACTGCATTCCTGCTTCCGTTCAAATATTGCTCAATGTTCTATTTTTCAAGAACAGGCTATAACATTGTTGCATCTTCAATAAAAGCAATAATACAGACCGGCGTTTCCGACTTCCTTACTTACTTAATGGACAGTTTAAACAATAATCTTAGAACTATAAAGATGATAATAAACATTGTTTTCCGAAGATCAGCATAAAAATATCATTTGGTATTCTAAATCGTCAAGGAAACAGCAATTTTCGTAATAATGTTAACATAACGATACAAAAATGCTAATAACTACGTTCACGGAAATATGTTTTATTTAAATCAAACAATTTTCATTTTTATTTGAGTTTAAATTAAATGAATTTAACTGAAACATGAATAAGCCTAAATGAAACGTAATCATTTGTGAATTTAATATATTTCTTTTATTTCTTTTACCACTAGCTACCACATAGGTACCTATTTCATTCCGAGATAGATATGTCTTACTACGGAATTCAATATTCGAATTTTAGATAAATCTGTAGATTTTAGATTCGTTTTTGACAGTTGTCAAAATATGTCAAACACGAATCTAAAAGCTACAAATCTATCTAATAGTTCGAATATTGAAAATGGCCGTAGAGAAATAATATGGTGTCTGGGTGTTCATTGTGTCCGTTGGCTGTATGTTTGTAAAGTCCCCCGAGACACAGGATTTAGACCTACTACGGGAGGGGTCTTTAAAAAAAAATTATAAAAATGACTGCCTCGTTGGTCTCGCGGCATAAATGTGCGCGTGGGATTGGGATGTCTCGGATTCGATTCCCGGGTCGGGCAAAGTGTTATTGGGTTTTTCCGTCTGGAAATTTTCAGTAGCAGCACGGAGTCTGGTAATGTGCCCGGTACGGCAATAGGCTCGCCCCCTATTACGTGGGACCTAAAAAATTTTTGGCGAAATGTGGGTGTAATATTACACCTCTGCCTACCCCTTTAGGGATACAGGCGTGAGTCTATAAATTACAATAATAAAAAGAAATATCTTTGTGAAGAGACGGCTCACTCTACATCAACCCCAACACCAGCCCGTCTGGCCAGCGTGATATAGTAAACCAAATCCTCCTATTAACTCATAATGTTAAAATGTAACGCAAATAGGAGAGGCCTACAGCAGTGCACTGTAATACTGAATGATTTTTTAAAATAGCTTCCGTAACCCCGAAGGGGTAACCAGAGGAGTTACCTATTTATTTCACTATGTTACGAGTTTTAGGTCCCACGTAATAGGGGGCGAGCCTATTGCCGTTACCGGGCACATTGCTAGATTTCGGCTGCTACTGACAATTCGGAAAACTCAGAAACACTTTTACCCGACCCGGGAATCAAACCGCCCGATCTGCAGAAGCTATCTATCCACTGCACTACGGAGGCTGTCTATATCTTGATATATACCTATAGAAAACCAAATATTTCTCCAATTGACACACAATGAAATTGTGACACAAATGTCTAGCATAGAATGCAAAAGGCTCTATGAATAGAAGATGCCTATGCCATACATTGCCGAAGTCTGTATGATGATATGATATGTGTTCTTACCATGTAATAGTTGGTTGTTATTCGGCGGGCTGGACGGAGCTAGTCCAAGACTTGGCGGTGGTGCCCCAACTTGAGCAGCCTTCATCATCTTCTTGTATTTACTGCGCCGATTCTGGAACCAGATCTTCACCTGTTGGGAGAAAGGTATAGGTTTAAATATGGACCATATAAAACATTTTAAAGGAAAATTGTGTTTTAAAGACAATCGTGTCTATGCAGTGAAATATGATCATCCTTCTAGGATTATCCCAGTTGCAATCCGGGGTCTGCAAACTAGTCTACCCGGATTTGACTGAATATGAGCTTTTCCATAGAGCAATTGCCTGTCAGACCTCCGCAACCCAAAGGGATAGCGATATTCAATGGCTTAGACTAGTGTCAGTTTGTTCTAACTTCCTATAACGACTGCCAAAGATCTTCATAACTGCAGGGACCGACGGCTTAACATGCTCTCTATTTAGTAAAATATATATGTAGGTAGTAATACTTTTAAAGCAATAGCTTAGACTACAGGCACGAAATGCGTTTTCCTAGTTGCTTCAAAAATTTTCTTCTTGGTACCCGTAGGTAGGCTATTATTATTTTAGGAAATGCAAATAAATCGTAAAACACCAAGATATTCACAGTTCATTCGTTTATATACCTAAACCTTTTCTTTTAATTCTTGTCTTTAAATATTTATTGCTATGAAAATACCCAAAACATACATATGTAAATATTACGTGGGCGGGCACGAACTTATATGTAAATTATTTAATCGTCCAATCGTATAAACATACCTAAATCAAATTACCGTACGGTCATAAAAATATATATTGCATTCATAATGATTGATAATCGCTGCATATTTACATAAGACAGACTTGATTTTGGTTTCGCTGAGGTCAAAAACTACAGTGATAGCCTAGTGCAGTGGCTCTCAAACTTTTTTAGGCATGGAACCCTTTCGGGTTACCAAATATTTGGCGGAGCCCTAAAATAAAACAAAGCCGAGTCTTATGTGCATTTTAAAACCATTTATTTTACTAACATACGCCTTCGTGGAGCCCCTAGAGATGCTGCGTGGAGCCCTGGGGCTCCGCGGAGCATACTTTGAGAGTGGCTGGCCTAGTGGATAGACTAACAGACTGGTTCTTAGCGTTCTGCTACACTGCTACAGAACGTTACGGGTTCTAACCCACGACAATACCATTTTTTCGAAGTTATCTACCTATTAAATTGTTAAACATCGCTTACTAAACGGTGAAAGAAAAAATTGTGAGGAATTCTGCATGTCTGAGAGTTCTTCTTAATGTTCTCGAAAGATTTGTGAAGTCTCCTAACCCGCACTTGGCCAGCGTGGTGGACTATGTACTAACCCTTCATAGTGAGAAGAGGCCCGTGCTAAGCAGTGGGACAGTTATATACAGCAGTAGCGGCGCTAGACCACATGTGGACGTCGGCGACATCAAGTACGCAAGGCCCTATATATCGTGGGCGAGGCCCCTTTTACTTCGTAGCAAAAAAAACGTTAAAGTAAGTGAGCCAAATTATAGAATTATGTATGAATAAGTAAATGACAAAACAAACACTTTCACCCCGTACAGATATCGTGTCGGGGCGTCGGGCAGTGTGTGTGAAAACGAAAATAATAAATGTCATTATCATCTGCTTAGCTTTTTCCTAAATTTTCGGAGTCGGTTACCTAGGCCAGTACTTGCCAGTAACTTGTAAAACTTTTTTGCGAGGCCCCCTTAGGCTCGAGGCCGTCGGCGGTGGTCGTCGTCGCCGACGTCTAGCGCCGCCACTGAATACAGAGCTGATGATGACAGAAGTGTTGTCCCGGGTGAATTGAACCCACGAAACTAGATGCGGTGTTTAAGCGGCGAATCAATTCAATCATCATTCTATGCAATAAAATAGTTATTGAGGCTATTTTGACAACCTTAAAGTTTTCTTAAATGTTTGCAGAATATATTTCTATTTTGTGTATACGAATACCCGATGAAAATATCAGAATTATTCGCTTCTTTTTGACACAGCGGTACGACAGTCATACATCGAATTCATTGGAATACCTAAAGTGATATTAATGTATATACATAGGGTGCCATAGAGGGGTAGCGTGAATAGGGGCGGGGCTTCGGGGTTGCCAGCCGTTACTGTACCGTTAACGCTAGGGGTGGGACGTGTCGATAAAATTGTCGATACTTTTTTTTTTATAATTAACTTACTTTCAGCCAATTATGTGAGTGGATTCTGTAATATACTCGTGTATTAGTTAATTAATTAAAAGTTAATATAATGTTATTAATAGTTGTTGCCCTGTCGAATTGTGTCACAGTTTTTAGTGTAATAAATTACTTAGCAAATGTTTTGTTTGTTAAAAATAGCTCTTGGCTATACTGTGCATGAAAAATAATATAATATATCGATGTCGTGTAATTGACTTATAAACGCTATAATTATCTTGAGTGAGTTATTATTTTTATTGATCGCCGAAATTGTAAAAATAGAAACAATTTTATATTATAGCGATATAGTACACAAAACAAGAAAAGGGTGATAACAAAGAACTGAGACCATAAATTCAAAGTTATGAACTTTTAAAACGTCAGATTTTAATCTGGTGGTTTGCTCGTTGAATTTGTAGCCTTTTGCCCATAGCTACGCTGCTAGCCAAGGCTTATCATAGTACATAGATATTGGAGTATGTTATTTTGTACCACTGACAATATGCATGCAAAATTTTAAATGTTTCGGTTGAGTAGATAAGGAATCCTTACGAAACAACAAGCAAAATCACAATTGCATGAATCGTTCATATTCAGAAGATGTGGGTAAGACCAACTTTCATACAGAGATAAATGTTTATATCCAAGGCAGACTGATGACGTAGATATGACGTTTATATATATGTATAAAACAGTGCTCCACTAATCATAGCTCAATTTGATATGTTGACGCCACGATCGGTATGTAGCAAACCTGAGTGACAAGAAACTTTATTGATAAACGTTGAGCAGTAGAAATGTTGAGAATTGATGTAATTTGTTCTGAATGTCTTTATGGTTAAAATATCAAAGTAGGTAATATTATACAACATTTTTATGAGTCTCAGTAATAAGGGGTTTGTCAAAATGCTTGTATAAGCATTAGGTTTGTTTAAAGGAAAGAGATATAGAATATGTCTTCATCGTCCTGGCGTTATCTAGGTTGCATCAAAGATTTTCGGTCACTTGTCTTACTAGTAAGTACAACAGAACAAAAGAATATTAATAATGGCTAATATCTCGCAAAGTGATAGAGCTGTTCTATGTTTAATAAAAGTTTCGATATATTCCAATGTGTTAAAATTGTTGCCAGTAATTATCATTTATTTATTATTTTATTAAAGCTATTGCAAGTGTATAAGGTTTCAAGTAGGTATGTATAATAACAAAGTATTTGTACGCTTTCTCATAATATACGACAACAACATAAAAAATACATATTGTGCTCATATTTATGCAACGATTTGCAATATAATATTTATTACTGATACTTTATTCTCTTGGTACAGTTCTAGAACTGTAACAACACGAGTGTCTAACTAAGTTGCGAATTCGTATAATAAATGCATAACTGGTCTATCGTGCGCGTAAAAAAACTATACGGCGGATATTTTTTCAAACTTCATTATATATGAGTAATATTTTACGTTGACAGTCGTTCGTTGTCACTCGCATAGAAAGTATAGAGGAAAACGTCAAGCGAAGAATATGAAATATCTTAGAGACTTGTATGTGCTGATATTGCATTTTCTGTATCTAATTTAAAACACTGATTCAAAGGTACACGATGATAATTTACGATAAGTATGACAAGCTTTTGTCCGCGGCTACGCCGAGTTACAGCCTGTTATTCAAAAAAGTTAGTCCACCTGTTAATATAACGTATAATTTATCTTACTGAAAAGTTTAATATTATAGGTATACATGGTGTACTTTCCGAGCAAAATTATTGAAAACGTAAGGAAGCGATGGCTGAGTGTATTAGACATTTAAGACCGTCTTGTAGATAGACCAGCTCTAAACTTAAAAACTCGGTTACTTATGAACTTCGATTTTTGGTTGTTATCTTCATCGATATCGATAGTCCACTTCCCCATCTCTAACCACCCACCCCTCGATTAGCCGGGTCGCAGTGCACGATATAACTTAACCCCAGCGTCGTGTCTAGCTTATTGTATTGGTATTCAGCATTCGAATCACTTACCCCGCTCGTACGAGGTCACATCGACTTGTTTGCTTTACGATTTTTGAATAGTAGGTGAAAATTCAAATACAATGGGGGGAAATATTTTATTGATTCTGCCAACACGCTTTCCAAATAATGGTAAGCAGTTTGTGTTAATGTCAAAGCATACCTATGTATATTTGCAAATGCAGAAATGGGTAGACTTTATTTTTATATTTTTGACATCGAATCATTTGCAAGAGATGGAAAACTCAACGTTAAACTCTATGCCGATCGATCTGGCCGGCGTAGTAGGTAGGTATAGTAGGCTTTAACCTCCTGTTGGCTCACAAAGCTATTGTGACAGAAATTAGAAGAGGCTTATCTCTAGCACTGCACAGTGAAAGGCTCTATGATGATGATTTATCTTAATCGCCTCATCATCAGCTTTTAACAGTCCACTGGACTAGGCCTCTCCTTTGAAAGGAGGAATTGGCCTACTATTCCACGCTGGCCAAACGGGTTGGTATAGGGTCTGTATCAAGTTTTCCTTCTCTTACAGAGATTTTCTCTGCATAACATGCTCCCTGTGTCGGCTCTTACGACACCCATGGGATGATATGGGTGGTGACTTTCCGTATTCTTAATCCGTCACCACTCAGATAATCGCCTATTTATTTTAAATTAGAGGTGATTTGCATTTTATACGCCCATAATTGCCCTAAATTTGGCTATAAGCTGTAAGGCTATAAGAATTAAGATAAAAATGCATGGCAAGAGTATGAAATCATTTTTATAGAGGTAGAATTTACTAAACAGAAGTCGTAATATTTAACGAGCAATCAAAAATAGTTTCATTTCAAACAAATCACGATACTTTGTTACTACTTCGGTTCCAGTCTAAACGGGGTTGAAATTTAAATACTATTAGTGTTTTTGTCAGCACTTGTAAATACATTAAATGCTGTTCCAAGTATTATTAGTACGACGGATAGAAACCGAATTTGAATGCAGTCAACCATGTCTATTGCGTTAGACATCGAATAATACACGTTTTCCTTGATTATTTATACATTTTCCCAACAAATATCTCGGTAACTAAGACTTGAATTGACCCGATAGGTACTTGTAAGACTAAGTGAGTGATGGGCAATATGTAGGTAAGTACGTTTTGTTGTTAATAAGTAAGTTATAAGCTAGTACGTTGGCTATTAGTTGTAAGCTAGTAGTCTCTGGTCAAAGCCATAGAATAACGTTATTCTTTGGTTGCAGAGGTCAGACGGCACTCGGTCTGTAGAAAAGCTATAGGTATAATAACTACTTCTAATATAAACGCAATATTTTTATGAGAATGGATGAATTTTTGTTACTTCTACACATAAAATTACTGAAAGACAAAGACACTGAAACACATACACACATTAAGACGAATCTAGTAATCTATACATATTGTAAATATCGGTCCCCGACCAAAAGCTACCGAACAGATTGTGGTTCAGTTTTCAGCAACAGATTAGTAATTCATGAGGAAAATTTAAGTGTATAATTTACTCAGACAGAGCTACGGGCAAAGTCTTGTATTATAAACAGTCAATCCTAGGCAAATTTACTCCACATGTACATATAGAAACACCATATTCTTCAAACAACAATAACCCATTGTCAGCCAAAAATATTTCAAAAAAGCAACTTTCATCATATTTGAATAGTAACAAAGTTCAACAATTAAACTTGTGTCCCAATGTCACATCCTCTTCCATACATTTCATACATTTATTTGACAAAATTCATACAAGAGTCTTTTGTTGGGGTTCAATTATTCGCGGTCCGATGATTCATGTAATATGTTCCTCCATGCCATATGTATTGTGAGTAGTATTTTTCGTTAAACCTTGTGGTATTTCGTCATGTTATTGAATGTTTTGATGTTTTGTAATAAAATGGTGTAAATAATTTTTGGTTGAAGGTTGGAAGAGAGTGTTTGTTTGTTTGGTAGTGCAAGCTTAAAATTGATGCTTTTATTATATTCACTAGGTTTAAGTTCTTCCCGTGTGAATTATTCTCCTACTCCTTACTCAGGAATCTCACTATCTATTAGTGAAAACCTTACGAAAATCTATTCAGTCATTTTTGAGTTAATCATGTTTATACAGCCATTGTCGTCCGTGTGGTGACGGATTAAGAATACGGAATGTCACCACCCCATATCATCCCATGGGTGTCGTAAGAGCCGACAGAGGGAGCATATTATGCAGAGAACAGCACTGTGAGAGAAGGAAAACTTGGTACAAACCCGATACCAACCCGTTTGGCCAGCGTGGTATAGTAGGCCAATTCCTCCTTTCAAAGGAGAGGCCTAGTCCAGCAGTGGACTGTTTAAGGCTGATGATGATACAGCCAGATAAGACGCATGGGAGATTTTATTTTTGATAATTATATATAGACAGTTCAGGTTGTGGCTTCTATTCCCGTCTAGAATAATTTTTTGTTATATCAGCACAATTATTGTCTATGAGTCTGCGTGTAATTTTCAATTGTATATTTTTATTTAAGAAATCCGGTACGTCGATTATCGAAACAAAGTTTAATTAGAATTTGTTCAGTCGTTTGTGTGAGCAACTAACAAACATTGTTACATCTACGCTTACAAACTTTCATGTCTAATAATAGCAGGATATACAAATAAACTGAATAATACTTACATCTAATGCAGGATACGGGCGTCATAAAACTACAATGTAATTTTTATTTATTTATTTTTATTTATAGACTCACGCCTGCATCCCCGAAGGGGTAGGCAGAGGTGTAATATTACACCCATATTTCGCCATGAATTTTTAGGTCCCACGTAATAGGGGGCGAGCCTATTGCCGTACCGGGCACATTACCAGACTCCGTGCTGCTACTGAGAATTTCCTAACGAAAAAACCCAATAACACTTTGCTCGACCCGGGAATCGAACCCGAGACCTCCCAATCCCACGCGCACATTTATGCCGCGAGACCAAAGAGGCAGTCTACTATTGTAACTTTTATACCTAACTATAAAATAGTTTACATCATCAAAAGACACCAAAGAAAATATAAACAGAAAATAGAAAAAAAACATCCATCTTAATCTTGAATTAAAAAACTTAAATGCACTTACACCTTGACTACATAAATATTTACGACATTTTTATATACACATGAAATACAGCTAAACTTTATAAATAAATTCATCGATATTCAAATTTATCGATAAGGCCCGCCTCTATCCGTCATCTGTCACATGAACTGTCATTGTTAACGAAAAAAGAATAAAAAAGAAAAAGCAAAATGGCGGGCGGCATATGTGACCACAATGCAATATGTATTTACTGACGGTCACGCAGCTTTTCATGTATTGTTACTGTTAAATGTGGTTCGGGGAACAGGCTTCTGTTTTTAGACAGATTATGGCGGCTTTTGAATATATCATGTTAGGTTTTACAGCGGTTTTGTTCGCTTGGTACGTCGGATAAAGGATGCGTACTATTTGTACTAGAAAACTAGATAAACAAATGTGGCTAGTGATAAGAGTGAACCAAAATAAGATTTGAGGCGTAGGTATCTACAGAGCTATTTTGAATAAAGAAATATATCTAGGTTACGTTTTATGCAGTGTCTTTATCTACTGAATTTCTGAAAACGTAACAGAGTTGCCGGCATTAAATTAAAATTCTTGGAGTATCTATTTTAAAAACGTGAAAAATTTGATTACAAGCTAAAATAAGACTTAAACATTTATAAGGAGGTTTATATTAAGGACGATAATTCTAGCACTATATTCTGTGTTTGATCCACATACGGTACAAAATGGTGCCAAAAAGGACCCAAAAATTGTTGAACCAGGCTTATTTGTTCTTTGAGATTGCTGATCCAAAGTTTCTAACAAGTTCTTCGTGTAGAGATAAATTAAGAATACACTGTATTAATAGCATCTTTTGAGTTAACCCGACATCAGACCCTATACCAACCTGTCTGGCCAGCGTGGTACATATATTTATTAAAACATCTTGCACATAATAAAAAAGGATGTACCAAGGTGGACTGAATGCCAATGGCATTCTATACCAGTACAACCTTTAGGTGGTACAGAGACATCATATTTTATTTTACCTATTTATTTATATTCAGGAAACATACAGTTATTTACAACCCAATTGTTACCTACCTAGAGTTCCATTTCAATTATTTATATTCTATATCATCCTATTGACTCATTATACTTTAGTGACGCAAATTGGGAATAGCCTATGTCCAGCAGTGGACTGTGAAAAGCTGTGTGATGAAGATGACACAAGCACAAGAACCATACCACAAGAATTTTATTATTTAAGATCCACTTGCCTGCCTATTTTTAAGTAAGAGTCTTGTTATAGTTCATAACAATTTTTATTTTATAATTACCCGTTTGTATGTGAAAATTATAATTGAATAGGTAGCGTTTAGGAAGAGTTAGTACCCACATACCAACATCCGGTATAATAATATTTATTACCAAAAGCAATGTGTAAACATATGCTCATAAAATACGTTATTAGGCACATCAATTAATAAACTATCGACCGTTAAGATTGTGCAACACAAGTGGGCATAAAGTCCTCGATGAATCATGTCATGCCTAGTGGAGAGACCGACAGACTGCTACGCAGAGGGTCCGGGTTCGAATCCATGGCGCGCACCGATGACTTTCGGAGTTATTTGCGTCTCAAATTGCTAATTCTCGCTTGCTAAACGGTTAAGGAAAACATTGTGAGGAAACCTGCATATCTGAGAGTTAGATAGATAGATAGATCTATCTTACTCTCAGACATGCACATGAGTGTTCATGACATGAGAGTTCTCCATAATGTTCTCGAAAGACATGTGAAGTCTGCCAACCCGCACTTGGCCAGCGTAGTGGACTATGGTCTTAGCCTTCTCATAATGGGAAGAGGCCCGTGCCCAGCAGTGGGACAGTACAAAAGGCTGATGATGAGTCATGGTAGAGCATGCCGACGGTGATTCGCTTGATTCCAAAGAACATACAGGATACCAGGGTGGTTTAGTGAGTAGGCTCTTTGTACCTATGTTTACAGGCTGAAGTTTCTTTATTTGGTTGTTACATAATTTATTTATACGTTTTTTGGTTGTATTTTAAAAAAGTTAGACTACAGATTCATTATATACACAAAAAATAGCGGTAGGTATGGTACCTACAGAATATTTTATAGATTTTTGGTGATATTAAAACCAGTACTTACCAAAAGGTAGAAAATTACATGTTTTTCTAGCAAAGTCAAACCATTCGGTTCGGTGAGAATCTTTCACGTAAAAACTACTATGTACTTGGATTTTGTTGAAACGTGCAGTAGTGTAGCTTAAAGTACAAACATCCATCCTCACAAATTTTCGCATTTTTATCTGTAGTAAGAAGGTAAGATAGGCATACTCCGTAAACAACCTTAACCATAGCTATATAAAAGTAAAAAAAAAAAACAATCGTCCGTTTCCCATCGGTTTCGTCAGTGGCCGGCGGTATGCACTAGCGCGGCATGCGCACCGGCGGCCACAAAGACGCACTTGGCATACGTCGCATAGCGTACTTGGTTCTGTTTCGCATACAACTATTCCGCCACTTGGGGACAGGTTTATGTCTGATGTCCCTTCATACCGGTGGGCTTGTACAGCTAAGGATGTTGTTGTGTGAGTTGGCTGTTTGTTTGTTTGAATTTTACTGGTAAACTGCTTGATTGATTTTGATGCAGTTTGGTATATTATTATAGAGAGGTGTTCATTATTTAGTTTTGCTAGTAATTAAGTTATGCTCTGATCACATTAGCAAAAAGCTACATTTCCAAAAGCTAAAAAAGGGCCTTTAGTTTATTCTAAGCATTTACAGAACATGCTTTGTAAGTTTTGTGAAATGGTAATGTGGACTTTCACCTGGTTTTATCTCATCATAGTAGTAGTTATCCCGGTTGGATTTAACACTTTTACCAGCGAGACCAGATTCCGCCATTCTAGTCCAGCCAGAATTGACACCCTTGGTGGTAGTCTTATCACATTGCAAATGGTATGACGAGAGGTGGTGTTTTCTACAAGATGTAATAGTGACACAAAGTGTTTAGATAATTATAATAAAATAATTTTGGGTGTGCTATGGTTACAATTAGATCACAAATGTCTTTGATATTGAATCCAGAAATTAATCCCATAGAAAGTGTTTCTTATATTATCAACTACCAGCATCCTTCCGCATGGAAAAGATGGAGAGGTGGCAGGAAAGATACTGCGGTTATCGAAACAAAAGGTAGCACATGTCTTATTCTGATTTATAAGCTAAATTACTGCAAAGCTTCAACAAAATCAGTTCAGCAGTTTTTGCGTAAAAGACTAACAAACATCCATCTATACTTACGTACTTGCATATTTATAAAAGTCGTAAAATGAAGTTATTTCTCAGCAGAGTCAACCTACTTATTCCCAAGACTACTATTTAAAAATGCATAATTATTTTTAGAAAATTACTTTTTACTGCAAACAGGGAGGAAACACTTCATAGTAAGGAAATGGGAGTGATTGTGCATCGAGCCGACTGACGCTGGTAGGAAGGGAGTGCTTATTATGGTATTCAAATTGCATACTAAGACAGCACATATTTAATGAAGGAGATTTCTAAATAGTGGCTTACAATGTAGACTCTTAAGCTGGTGTAAGCTAATGGATTGGAAGCAAATAGTAGTATGGAAAATATTGAAGACTAACGCTTGTGTATTATACTTTTGCGATTTTATATACTTATTGGTTTTTTCGAAACTCTATAAGTAATAAAACAGGTAACAGTATAACTAACACACATTATTTCAAAATGTTCTACTTAAAAGAAATAAATAATATTCTCACTACTACCTATTATAAATAGGAAGTTTTGAGAATAGGTGGATATTATTTTTTCACGCAACAAATTATGTACAGTTTTTCATGAGGTATTGCAGCAATATATTATTATGTAGCTTGTCCAACAGAACAGTATATAGGCTAGTTTTAATACCGATAACCCGCCCCACGTGGATGAAGCATAAGACAAAGGCTAGTATTTATTTAATAAATAAATAAATATACAATCATTACAATATAGTACATGTCATCAAAAAGACAGCAGTGCGCGCCGTAGCTTAGAACTTGATACCCTCTTCGTAGCAGTCTAATCATCTTAATATATAAAATCCTTGCGTTACTGACTGACTGGCAGACAAGCTACAGCCAAACTATTGGGCGCAGGAAGCTGAAATTTGGCATGTATGTTCCTTGGGGACTGTGGGCGTGCACTAAGAAGGGATTTCCCGAAATACCCAAGGGATCGGTCAAAACAGATATATTTTAAAAAATGTGCATGCGTAGCTGCTGGCGTCCTCTAGTAAACTATACTAGGCTATTACTGCCATACATACGTTTACATATTTATTATTATAATGTGACTACCGCCTACGCAGATCCCTCAATATCCATTTCAAATGACTGTAACTGTAATTGTATCCCAAAAAGGCATTCGATTAAAATCTAGCTCAGTCCAATGTTGTACTAGAATTAAATGTAATAAGCTGATAGCATATTGGCAATTACAGTTTGAAAAGAGTAATCTGTTTTGTATTACCACTTTTAGACTATAATACTATGGCCTTATGTAGACATAGCAAATTATTATCATCATGATATACATATAGCTGTATAAAATCAGTTGTACTGACTAAACTTTTGATTACACAAGTTTATTTAACGGATCTTACTCGAAATAGCTAAGATATTTAAGGTATAATCATTAAAGTAAGTCATCATCGCCCTAGCGTTATCCCGGTAGCATCCAAGACTGGCACACCTTGGAGCCCAAGGTCCGCTTACTGGTCTAACCAGATATGACAGAATATCAACTTTTCCACAGAGCGACTGCCGTCTGACCTCCGCAACCCAAAGGGATAGCGATATTCCATGGTTTAGACCAGTATCAGTTTATTTGAGGATACTGACTCCCCGTAACGACTGTCAAAGATCTCCATGACAGCCGGGACCGACGGTTTAACGTGCTCTCCGAGGCACGGGGCAAGCGATGATTATAATCATTATAGTAAGTAAGACCCGCTAAATACACTTTTATATTATATAAATCGCAAATGGTTAAAATCGTTTATTTGAAACTATTGAAACTAGAAACATAAAATTTACTACCCGTATGGCCCTGCGCAATGTTTTTGAAAATTAGATTTTTGTGACGATATAACAGGGTACCTACTTAACAGGTTTGGAAATAAGAAATCTTACGTGTCAACGTAAATAAAACTCTTTCAAACAGCTGTCACCGACCATTCCAACAAATATAAATAACAAATAAAACGAAAAAAGTAATAAAACAACAAAAATTAATGACACATAATTCAATAATTCAAAAACATGACACCGATAACCATGCGCATCCATCACGAATGTCCAAACGTCTCAATCACAGCTGACTAAATGAGAAATATAAATAATTAATGGACTATATTAATGTTAATGCATTGAACAGTCTTGCATGATGCGGTCCATGCGAAAAAAAAACAGTAGCCGCGCGTTTCTGCGGACAGTGAATGATGTGGAGTCACCATGCGTTTTTATTTTTACATTTTTATTTTATTTTATTTTGCAATTGTTGTTTTCTTATTCTTATAACTAAAGTTCTGTTTTTTTTTGTTGTACTCGTGTGTAACCACTTAATTTATCTTCGATAATTAATATTAATGAAGTTATAAAAATGAACAACTATATTTTCAATGGCCAATAGAGCATCAAATGATCGCTTAACATGAACGGGGCTGATTTAAATAAACATATCTCTGTTTTGCGGGTTCAATGCTATGATCAAAGGCATATTTATAGAAAAAACTTGTTGATTTCTACTATGAAGATATGAATCTTACTGGGAATATAATTAGCATTGCCAATATCATAGGTAATTAGTAATCATATTCTATAAATATTACTTTCGTTTTACCGACTAACGACTAACTAATCTGTGGCAATAGTTTGTGGAAGTTTGATTGTATATTTTTTTGTTTCTTCAGGATGAAGAAATAAAACTTATATTTTTTTTAGAAATATGTAAATAGGTAGTATAGTTAAATATACGTAGAAACATGTACATAGGTAAATATTTGTGAACTGCATCATAAAACATGAGTTGAATATACCTTGTTTAAGTCAAATGTATCAAATGCAGACAATAGGATGATACCTAAAGCTTCATTTTAAAACTCCTAACTTTAAAACTGTTAAAACAAATTACCAATTTGAAGATAACTAAAATGAAGTACATTTTTTAGAAAGTCAATGAAACAAACCTTTAAGACCTATTTATGACTTAGTCTAGTATGTTTCTTAGTCTCTGTACTGTAATTATGTCTATAAACTCATCCTTTAATAGGCTAATACGATACCACAGTTGACTGGACAGTAATACGTATCGGAAAAATGTCAAAGCGTCATATCAAACTGATACATGTCTGCCTGAACTGTAACGAACTTATAACATCGTTTACGAGGACAATATGCAAATGATACAGTCACATTAGCATGCGTAATACAACAAAACATCACAAATTAAACCATATGTCAAAGGAAATTAAGCTCAATTTGCATCGACACGTCGAAACAGGTGTTAATGTCATCACCCTTATAAAACCCTTGTAATCCAATGAATTAGTGATGCGAGTATTTTACATATCGATATACAGACAGTGCTGTGACATGCGCAATAGGCGGTCGTTTTCATACAAAAACGAAGTATTGAATAAAAGAAGCGGTTTTTATTGCATGAATATGACTTCTTTTACTTGAAACTGCATTTTATGGCGTAATATGTATGCAATTATTTGTCATTGTATTTTTTCTGTTATGCTAATGATGTTTCTGTATTGCAGTGGTTACTCAGCGGGGGATAGGAGGCACGGGGCTGTAATGTTTATGTTTATAGCATGAAAATATGCAAAGCTTAAAAAAGGTACAGTTAAAAACTGAGTTTAAGCATATGTTATGGGCGTTGACAGGTAAACTCGTATACTTGTCTAATAATAACTACATTCGAAAGCGAAAAAATTGGTTGCCTGTAAAGTCGGTATACGGGCGAAAGTTTTACGTGACAACGACTTTGAGTGGTAAAATAATTTTAATGTGAATATTCATTCGTATAGTAGGAAGAAGGATGAAAGACGCGTGCCTTTCACTTTTTATGTCTGTCTCTCTCGCTCTTAGGCGGGACGCGTGCCTCTCACTCGCTCTCATTGTGAGCGCATAACGTGAGCGGAGCGTAACGCAGTTTCTTGAAGTGTCACCCGGCAAACCAATTTATAAGACGTTGTCACGTCAAAAAATGACTTTAGTACTCTATAGTAGGTATGACAAAATAGTTGTATAGACTAATCTCTTTGTCGAAAATATTAAAAACAGATCACTTCAAAATGATACTACTAAATTGAGAGAATCAAAATTTAATCAAAATGCATAGTAATTTATAGACTTACTAGTCGACGCCAGCGGCTTCGCACGCACATATTTTCGAATTTCCCGTTTTGCCCGATCCCGTGGGCATTTCGGGAAATCCCGTGTTAGTGCACCCCTACGGTCCCCAAGGAACATGCATGCTAAATTTCAGCTTCTTGCGCCGTGTAGTTTCGGCTGTAGCTTGTCTATTAGTCAGTCAGCAACGGAAGGATTTTATATATTAAGATTATTAGAGCATTCTCGATAAAAGGCATATAATGAAAAAACTGCATAGATCAAATCTGATTAATCAAGGTTCCTTTAGGCACAATATATGGTATTGGTATACTGTTTACGTTATACATTTAATATAGTCTGATAGTCTCCACAGGTCCCTAAGGCTTCCTGGCAAAAATTCATCGTTGCGCCAATAACTTGAAGTCCCATGAGGCTTCAGCCTGCCGCGGGAAAATCCCCGGCATTCTACTTAGAAGTAAAAATACCAGCCCGTATGCTTTCGATAGTTCTTGCCCCACAATTACAACGAAAAGTTGGACGCGCTATACACGTCAAAGCTCAAAAATGTTGATGTTTCTGACTTATTGTCTTTTGTCACAAGGTGTCTTCTTTTTGACTTATTGTCTTGTCAGGTGTCTAATGATTATATAATCTTATTGAGGGATATGTATTTATTTTGTGGTTAGAAGTTGTTTGTTTGGTTTTGCAGCATTGACCTTTATTGGAAGACATTTTGTAATAAAATGGGACTAGCTTAGTATCCTATTTCACCCTTAACTTGAAGGTGTTTTATATTAACCCATTCACTGTCCGGCGCGAGACACAATAGAAAATCAATTATTATGAATCACAATATGAAACATGGGACAGCGAAACTGTTAAAATTGTAATACCAGGTTAGTGTCCAATTTCAAGTTGTTCTATACTTTTTAACTTATATAGCAAATTCATGGCGCTGTGAGCGCTCAGAGTCGAAAAGTAAAAATATTTGCCAATCCAACATAGATTAAGACTGAAAAATCGTTGTCTCAAATCCATAAACATACTTTTATAGCAAAATAAGCGTATACAATTCAATACCACAGCCATTGCATCCACTAGATAACAGAAAAACAAACTAAAACATTAATTTAATCTAGACCATCGATCATTTACTAACGTTTTTCCTCATGACTATTCCATGCTAAGCACATATATTTTCCTCCAACACACACAGTCAACTAATCTTCAATCGTATCGCAAGAAACCTCAACGTATCCTTATAAGTCGCACATTACAATGTACTATGACCATTGACAAATAATTACCATAAATAACTACTCTATCTTGCCAACTTAATGATACACCTATTCATTGCTAATAGCTGTATGTGTATCGACATCGATAACCTTTTTTATCGATACTCGCACGTCACTATCGTTACGTAATAACGATTTTATGGTATTATGATGAGCTTTTTATTTGCGCTTTAGTTTATTTTAAATGTTTAGCAACGGGTCATAAGTTTTACATGTGCGGGTCTTACTTGAGGAGTACTGAAAATTATATTAATTTAATATTCGTTGTTCTGCCATTTGTTTTAATGGTAAAATATACAACACTAGTCTCCACTCGCGGTTTCATCCATGTTGGTGTCGGTCATGGCGACAAAAGGTAGACTATGTGCTATTTGACGAATAAGCTATATAACTGCAGAGTTTCATCAAAATTCGGTTCAGTAGTTTATGCTTGAAAGAGTAACAGGCTCATCTATCTATTTTCACCAATTTCCACAAGGTAGTCATCATCAACATTTGCAATGCTGTAATTTTGTCTTGAGCAACATTTTTTATGATTTACGAATTTACAATTTCTGTTATATAAAATAGGTGTATAGAATGATATGGTGCATATATTATTCAGTTTATCTCTTAGCAGCACTTAACTTTTAATTGATAAAATAACATAACGTGTACACTCATTCTAATTTTATATCTCATTCTGTCACATTTATCGAAGCATAACAGGTTAAACACTAAGCTATCGTGATCGATATATCGTTACTTTGTAACACTATCGGCATGGACAACTGATGTTGGTAAAAACTTAATTAAACTTTATTATTTAACGTCTGAAAATATCGGTACGGTTTATTGCTTTTGAAGTAGGTAAATATCAGCTGTGTTTTAGATTGTCTCTTTAATGCACTAGCTTCATCTAAAAATAATTATATTATGATCATCGTGGTCCGTGTGGTGACGGATTAAGAATACGGAATATCACCAACCCGTATCATCCCATGGGTGTCGTAATAGCCGACAGAGGGAGCATATTATGCAGAGAACAGCACTGTAAGAGAAGGAGAACTTGATACAAACCCTATACCAACCCGTTTGGCCAGTGTGGTATAGTAGGCCGATTCTTCCTTTCAAAGGAGAGGCCTAGTCGAGCAATGGACTGTTAAAGGCTGATGATGATGATGATGATCATCGTCCTAGCATTATTCTGGTTTTATCCAAAACTTCATCCCAGAGACGGCGAACTAGTCCAACCCGATTTGATGGCTTACAAGTAACTAAATTTGATGGCTTGTTAGCTGTTTCACTGAGCGGTTGCTGGCTGATCACTTAAACCAAAGGGATTAGCGATATACCATGGCTTAGACCAGTGACACTTTATTAAAGGGAACTGAATACCACCACTAAAATAATATAATATTCTACCGCATTTACACAGCACCATCTAATCCCTAACTAAGCAGAGCTTGTGTACTATGGGTACTAGATAATGGATAAACATACATATATACTTTTTTTTTGTAAATACATAGATACATATTATACATTGAAAAGATATTATGATAACGTAAGATAATATCACAGTCATCTGATCTCTAAGTAGGTGGTAGTAATAGTGATATGATAGACATATCTCTTTCTCCTAGCGTTAACTTAGTAGCAACCCGGAGTCCACTTACCAGTATATCCGAATTTGACTGAATATTCATCATCATCATCTGCCTTTAACAGTCCACTGCTGGACTAGGCCTCTCCTTTAAAAAGAGGAATTGGCCTACTATACCACGCTGGCCAAGCGGATTGGTATAGGGTTTGTATCAAGTTTTCCTTCTCTTACAGCGGTGTTCTCTGCATAATATGCTCCCTCTGTCGGCTCTTACGACACCCATGGGATGATATGGGGTGGTGACAATCCGTATTCTTAATCCGTCACCACACGGACTATTGAATATTAGCTTTTCCATAAAGTGACTGCGTCTCTGCCCTCCACAACCCAAAGAGGTAGCGATATTTCATGGTTTAGACTAGTGTCTTATAATACCTTTATGATCTCCCGTTTTACCTTTACATATTTCAATCAGTCAGTTTTCATTACCGACCTCAAAAAGGCATATCTAAAGCCACAATGCACCGAACAGTGCCCACAAACATGACATCGCAGAACTTTTTACCTCCAATTCCTTCCGAAACATCGTTAAGTATTTAAAAAATTAACTTGCTCCAAAAAACCGAATACGCTTGCAAGGTCTCGCTTGTCGAAAAAAAAAGTCGCAACGACTTTTTGTCGCAGTGAAAGCCTGTCGGGAACCCGCGAAATGTCTTTATTGTCGCCGACGCAGTTTTATTGCGGAGCAGAGCAATGTATTGATTTTTTATCGATATGTTGTCGGTGAGTGGTGGCCTTCACTAATTTTTGTGACGTTTAGAGGTTGTTGGGTTTGGTTTTTGAAGGTTATGTGTAAAGTTTTGACATACGAAATTAGTAGGAGGATGCTGAGTCCATTCGTCACTCTATTAAAATCTTCAACTTCTGTCACAATTTACCTGACACTAAGAAAGCAATCCTTTTCGCATTAAAGCAAATTAAACCTTTTTAAGTAATTACATAGGTATATTTTTAGTAAAGCGAAGTGTTATGTTTTATCAAAATAATTTTGAAATTATGCTATACCTGAACTTTGATTCGATCTGTGCGGTGATAGATTGGTATCCTATCCTCAGACCTCTAAAACTAGTCTAAGCATTGTATTACATCTATTCACTATGATTGCAGAACTAATATACAACCTTATACAATATCAAACCATATTAGACCAGAAAGCGGATTTCGGTCCCCAAAAAGTTTGGGATGCAATCGAGACAACACTGATGATGATGATGATTTTGCGTGATACAGACATCGCAACATTAAAAGAAAAAGCT
The DNA here is from genome assembly GCA_944739405.2 of Euclidia mi. Taxonomy (NCBI): domain Eukaryota; kingdom Metazoa; phylum Arthropoda; class Insecta; order Lepidoptera; family Erebidae; genus Euclidia; species Euclidia mi. Next base: position 7,482,517 of record OX123208.2, read on the forward strand.
TTCAGATCTATCTGATAAATATAATAAATATTAGTTTGTGTAAAGGTATTTGACTCAATTACGTAAGGCCTAGCGTTATCCCGGTTGCATCCAAGACGTTCGCCTCCGAGACCTGAGACCGCTTTCTCGTCTACACAGTTTTTTTATAGACTCACACAGCCTGTAACCCTGAAGGGGTAGGCAGAGGTGTAATTATTACACCCACATTTCGCCATTCATTTTTAGGTCCCACGGAATAGGGGCCGAGCTTATTGCCGTTACCGGGCACATCACCAGACTCCGCGCTGCTACTGAGAATTCGGAAAAACCCAGTAACACTTGTGCCCGACCCGGGAATCGAACCCGGGACCTCCGATCAGTAGTCGCATACGCTATCCACTGGACCACGGATATCAGTCAGTGACTCGCATAACGACGGTATAAAATCTTCATGATTATTACCCACGACTTAATATTTTCTACGAGAGACGAGACGAGCTTTTTCTAACAGTTTAATAAGCACATATCTTCGGAAACTCAGCAGTGGGGTATCTCCACTGGGCAATAGCTGCCACGAATTATTATTACCATCTTTCTCCTAGCGTTACCTTTAGCTTCGTCCAAGGTTCATGGTTTAGAACCTGGGTCTGTTTTCTGAATGCTAACCTAGAATTAGAGTGATATTACTGTGCTTATGCCATAATTCATATGTCGGTATCTCCACTAGGCTATCTCTGGTCTCAAATAAAACAGAAAAATAATCTTCATTTCTATCTATAGAACAAGAAATTAAGATAAATCTTCACAAATACAATAACAGTCTGATTAACCGGGCCCGAGGTCAATTTACTAACAACAAGGGCTGTCGCAAATATAATAAGGACGCTAATTGTAATTGGCATGTTGGCCGCGATTTCGGCAGCCCTATTACAAGGGGGTTGCTATGGTGACGGCGGGATATAATTCCCAACATATGTCTGTGATTTTGTTTGTAATTTGATGTTCTTTTTAGTTTAAAAGGGTGGAATTTAAACAAGATTGAGTTATATCAGACATGGATAGAGTACCTATATCAGACATGTACTTAAGTAGGTATTCATATTTAGCAGTTCTTGATCAAAAAGATGATGTGAGTCAACATGGATATACAAGTACCATATCACGTCGGCCAAACAGATTGGTAAAAGCTTTGATATCGAGTTTTCCGTCTCTTCGGAAAGATATGATTTCCTTCGTGTATTTTCGTTAGTCTCTCGACTTCCACGGACTCTCACGATTTCCACGGAAGGAAATGTACATACATACATACATAGACTCACACCTGTTTCCCCAAGGGGTAGATAGAGACTTCGGAACGCCATTTGCAACGATCCTGACATACCTCTCTTACTACATTCACTCCCATCAAGTTTCTCATGCATGCTCTTCTGTTTAGGGTACTTCTGACCTGTCCTTTTTTTTAGGATGTCAGAGAACGTCCGCCTAGGTCTTCCCCTTCGTCCTTGCATACGGACTATACATTTATTTATGATTACATAAGTAAATTTCGTAATTGGTTAAATTATTGATTTGTTTTCCTGTTACAAAAAGCTTTGACTGACCCGAAAATCGAATCCGGAAAACTTGCATAAGCGTTAGGTTACTCTTCGGAACTGCCACTGTCCCCCTTCTAATTTAAAGATAAATATTGTACCAATACTCCCTTTAACCCTTCGTATGTCTCTTGTAACGAAATAATGATCAAATGAGCCTTGTTACTTGATAACAATAAATTAAGAGCAAATTTATGTTTGTGTTTAACATACAAATGATGCTGGGTTATTAGCAAATTGACTGATGGTAGCGCGGCGTAGGCATAGACTTTGGTTTGCGATAGTATTAGGTGCTAATGGTTTTTATGAATGACTTTGGTTACAGATATCTAAACCATTAGTGCAATTCTAATACTAAACTTTTCTCTTCGTTTTTACTGGACAATGGTAAATCATAATTCGTCTGGATGGAAATTCTGTTCAAACAACAAACTCCTTAAGTCGTTTTCGGTCAATGTTTTCGGTAATCTAATGTAGAATGTTTTCAATTAAGACATGTCATGGGCATTTTTATTGAAAACTATTATCCATTGAAAAAGTAACATAGTACCACAAAATTGCTTATGAGTATTAAAAAATAATGGCCTATTATTTGAGTCACTAAATTGTCTTAGCAACTGATCAACATCAGTAATTCAAATCAGACTGACAATTCTCTGTACAACCAGGATGTCAAAAGACAAACAAGATCGTCAGCTATAATTTCCTCAACCTATGTCCCCAATAATAACTAGCAAAACCCGCCAAGTCACTGTCCACATAACGGCAAACCATTGTAATACTTCGGTAGCTTCGTACGCAATCTAAATGCACAAAAGTTCCACATCACGAAATTCACATCAATCATAAAATGAAAACGCATAAAATTGGAGTTTTTGAGAAAATTCAACGCACCTAACTATTAGGTACTCATAGACCGTTCAGAGCAAAAAACAAATTTGAAAATACCGTCCCGAAAACTAATGATAAGCTATTCTGATCTTTATTCTGAAGGAGTAAGAGTTCTGTTCGTGTTTTTTGTATTGTATATTTACTCTATACATGATATTATTTTTTCTATTTTTCTTCACATTGTTTTTAAGAACACGCAATGGAACAATTGTAATGTTTTTCTTGCAGCCGGAAGTCGGTATATAATTATTTTCAAATTAGTCACAATTGTGAGTTTTCGGATGTCTACAGCGTGAGAATCTTAGCGACATTTTTTTTCGTTGTTATGTCAAACTAATATGTGATTTGTTTTTAAGTATATAGTAAAAAATCGTGTGAAATGCTAAGAACAATTGCTTTTTTGGAGGTCTGTCGTCCAATATTTCAGAATGACTTGGCCTCGCTCTGCCGTGCGCTTAGTTTTGCATTTACGTAATCAGACTATTTCTAAGAAGTAATTTTGAAGCTATTCTTAGTTTTCAATGGTCTGTAAAAACTTCAAGTAATTTGTTATATTCATGTAATTTTTTGATTGCACGGTTGGCGTAGTGGTTTGTCGCCTCGCCTCTTGACATTGCGCCGAGTGTTGTGGGTTCGATTCCCACACGAGACAACACTTTGTGTGATCCATAAATTGTTGTTTTGAGTCTGGGTGTTCATTGTGTACTTTGGTTGTATGTTTGTTAAGTCCCCCGCGACACAGGCTTTATTCCTAGTGCGAGAGTAGTCTTTAAAAACAAAAAATAGTATAATTGCAAAACACAGTCATATCAAGTAGGTAATCCGTGATCATCAAGCAAAAATGTTTGCCTTAAGAGGGAATCGAACCGACGCGCGACGACAGCGTTGCAGTTAGGGACGCTCACCACTACTAGAGTCTAGACCAAAAGCATTATTAAAGGGACTAGGACACCATCATGACAAGTCCTTATCTAAAATTATAGTATTCAATTTAGCCATAAACTTAGCCACAGTTACTAGTCTATAAAGTCTGTCTAGATATAAATCAGTGTTTACGCATCGGCTACCTCGTAGAACGGTTAAGGGGCGGTGACAAGGCATAGAAATAGATGGGTGCGCGGTGAAAGTGATGTTGACTTTCTATGGCACAAGAAAATATTGTCGCAATGATTTATATTTTATCGCAACTGGTATTTTTGTTGAGTCTGTTGTATTTATGTTGTTTCATCTTGGTAGTTTTGTAGTGATAGCCGGGGTATACCTAGTAGTTTTAAGAGTTAGAGCCGGAAATAGAACCTGGTAACTATATGTAAAATATTGCGGAACGCAAGCTCCAAGGCGTTTAAGTCTTGGATGCAACCGGGATAACGCTAGGACGATGATGAATAGAGCTTTTTGTAGTTCACTGCTGGACATAGGCGTCTCCTTTCGTCATAATATACTATACAACACTGACCATACACCCATATGGTATAACTAGAGGAAGCCAGCAGCTACGCCTGCATTTTTTTTAAATTTACTCGTTTTGGCCGATCCCGTGGGAATTTCGGGAAATCCCTTCTTAGTGCACCCCTACGGTCCCCAAGGAACATACATGCCAAATTTCAGCTTCCTGCGCCCAATAGTTTCGGCTGTAGCGTGTCTGTCAGTCAGTCAGTAACGCAAGGATTTTATATATTAAGATAATAGAGGGTTTGTTTCGACGTCGAATTTTGCCTCCCATCCCAAAGATACTATTGATTTTTTGTACTTTCTTGACTCGCCTCTTAGGACACCCATTGAATGAAATGGGGTTGTGGTATCTGCTTTGTATTCTTAATCCGTCACAATACGAATACAAACGGTCATCTGATTCAAAATTTGCAATGCCCGTGCTATGACAACCAAGCAACTAGATGCCTGACCATCTCCTTAATAATTTGGAAAAATAAAAAACATTCAGTATTTAATTTCGTCAACACCACACTAGGAATTGTTTCTGAGTTTTGGGGGACTTGCTAAATAAACAATCAATGGATACAAAAAACACCTTGACTCGAAACAACCATTTGCACACAAAGTGTTGTCTCCTGTGGGATCGAACCCACAACACTCGACGCAGTGTCAAGTAGCGAGGCAGTTGTTTTTAAACCAACACGCCATACATGCAGTCAAGTTAGATTAATTTCCCTTCTAATCAGCAGATAATAACAAAACGTGTTTTAATTATTAGTTCTTTAATTAGTTCATAGATGCCATTACTCATCTATTAAATTGAGCCACAATTTTATGTAGAGCTCTCAGTCCTTTCGTTTTTTTTCTATTGGAAATACCTGACGTATTGGTTGACTTTCGTTGTTATGTATAACTATCATTAGTGTTCCCCTGTCAAATATAAGTAGATGAAGACCCGTTGGACTAACTTGGTTATCGAATACAGATCTTTTAATAATTTAAAATCACACATTTGTTTGTTCGAACTCATTATTTTACTATAAGATTTCAGCTTTCTATAATACTTAATAATATCAGTCCTCATTATAAACTGTCCCACTGCTGGGCACGGGTGCCTGTTAAATCAACCCATAGTCCACCACACTGGCCCAAACATACTTCATGTCTTTCGAGAACATTATGGAGAACTCTCAGACATGCAGGTTTCCTCACGATGTTCTCCTTCACCGTTTAGCAAGCCATAATTAAATAAAAAAGTCGGTTTAAACCCGTGATCTTCGTTATAATATCTGTTGGCCTACTAAACTATCGCTGTTTTATATATATTTTCTATATATTAGAATACAAAGGCACAGTTTTCATTGCAATCTTAAGACATCAATCATTTGCCCATAATGAGAGCCGTAGATACAATCTTTACGTGGCCTTACAAACATACAAACATATTTATAGTATATACAATACGTAATGCATAAGGTAGGGTGTTTTATGTACTGCTTTATGACACGGAGTCGCTTGAGTTTTAGGTCTGTTTTTCAACGGATTTGAAATTAACAGCCTGTTGATTCTGTTGTCTTTTTCGTGTCATATGGTAGATTGTTTTTAAGGAAATATTTTAAACGTATCTACTGATTTCCTTGAACTATTGAAATATAAAGCGTTTATCCGTAAATCCATATAAGTAGCATTATAAATGCCAATTGTCCGTGTGGTGACGGATTAAGAATACGGAATGTCACTACTGCATATCGTCCCATTGGTGTCGTAAGAGCCGACAGAGGGAGCATATTATGCAGAGAACAGCACTATACTCTTATAGTGCTGTTCTCTGCATAATATGGGGCCCCGACAAGGCACGCTACGCCACTGGTGTCGTAAAAGCCGACAGAGAGGGCATATTCTGCAGATACCAGCACTGTAAGAGAAGGAAAACTTGATACAAACCCTATGCCAACCCGTTTGGCCAGCGTGGTATAGTAGGCCAATTCCTCCTTTCAAAGGAGAGACCTAGTCCAGCAGTGGACTGTTGAAGGCTGATGATGATGGTAAATGCCAAAGTGTGACTGTTTATTTTTCCGTACATGCCGTAAGTAACTACTGAAAGGATTTCGACAAAAAACTGCACTGTGATATATTATATTCTTAGATAAATGATTGGCTCGTTAGTATAGATTATTGAATAACACATTGTCTGCCTTTTGTAAAAGGTAGGTAGTGCGTTAAAGTTAAGATTTTTAAGGTAATCTTTAAATTTTGATTTATTAAGATGACATTCAAAGTTACCCGTATTGAATTAAAAGTTTTCATTATAAAATTGTTCGTAATGAAGCAACTGCAATTTCTTGGTAGCCTTTTGTAACATTTCTGGGTTGTCGTTGCATTTAAATATATATGAGTATATTAACAGTTCAAGACTTTACTGCATTTTGCATGTATTTCTGAAGATGTTTCTAAAGTTATGTTCTACGATAAACGTAACAGTAAAATAAATGGACAATTATACTATACCATCATAACTCAAGATAACCGTTTCTAAAATTATTATAATATACCTAGTTGGCGGTAAAATTTCACTAAATATGTTCCTAGCCTCGCCACTAAGATTATAACAACCAGTTTTCCCCGATTGACTTGTTCGCAGGAAGCAGCCGATACATATCTATGGTTTTCTCCCATTTGCATTTAGTTAAGAAAGTTTTTTCCGAGAGAAAAACGCGAAACACTTGAGGCTGAACACGCTCCCATTAAAGCCTTCAACGTAAAAAAATAAACAGTTTCCGAACGAACAATCAAACTTCAAACTGACGATCAGATTTTTATTTCGAATTCCAAAATCAAAAATCGATTTCCCGCCGTCATTTTGTCACGTCACAACCTAAAAACGGCATTTGCAGGGTAAAGGCAGGCTTATGTTGATGTGTTAAAGGTTGTATTTTGCTTGTAGTTTCGTAATTGTCACTGAAAAGTACCACTTGCGGTATTTTTGCCTCACGTAGCATGGTCTCGGGCTGAGATCTGTCATTATTCTGATAACACTGTCTGTCTACGTGCGGGAACTGTCCGTCGAGATAGTGATGCGACAGTGTAGAGTTCTGTGGTTATCGATATCGATTTTGAGAGATTTTTAAGATGACTTAAGGTTGTGGTTTACGAATTAAAAATAAAGTTACATGGTCTTTGTACGTGCTAAGCAATCACAAACCGTTATTGGTAAAATATAAAAGTATTAGGTATATTACAGTACGATAAAATAATGACGTTAGTACCCACTACATGGAAAGGAATGTAAGTATCCCTATATGATAATAATAATTAAACTAAATGTTGTCTCTATCTCATAATAGATTTATGTTTAAGGATGTTTTTTTTTTGGTTTCCTGAACTTAGTAAAAGAAATTATAGAATTTAAACATTACCTACTGCACTTACATAAATATGTTATAAAATTGACCTGAAACTCAGGATAACCTATTTCTACAAAGACTAACCAAGATTGCGGGCAATTTGTTGTAGTGCACTCTCTGTTACCTCGCTTTAATAGTGTAATGAGACGGTATACCTTCTTTTTTAATAAAAAATACTTCTCCTGAGGGTCTAGTACGAGTTTTACACGGTGACGATAGACTAGTCGTCGGGAACAATTTTCATACATTTTCTAAATGCCTAGCGGTCTCTATCGATCACTACTGTCCGTTAGGGGCGCTTTTAGAAAATAGGCTATCGTCACCGTGATAATCGTGTGTAAAACTCGTACTAGACCCTCTGACTGACTATCATCATAGAGCCCAAATAACTAGAAACATGAAATTAGGACAGCGGCTTGCTTTTATACCGGAGGAAGGAAGGAAGAATTAAAGAGCTCCTGGTATATTGAGTAACTCAAGGACTCTCAGGAGTTGGCATTTTAGGGCAGATAAAGCTGCGGGCAAGATCCAGTTATCAACACATAAATACTATTTATGTGAGGTTTAAATATATTTTATATAGATTATGCCTTCTCGGTCAGCATAGTATCATTACCATACGATAATTTATATTATTACAATAATTGTACAACAATTTGAGCTCTCGATATCGACACCTACCCCGCACTATTACCTCCACATCTATAGCTATACAGCCAGTGTTTGTAAACATATAATTACTTGGTAAGTTGATGCATATCAACGGGTTGTTAGTGTGCAACTCGTTTGCATGTGTGCGTGTGTTTTACACTGTAAGTATAGGCGGTATACATGTGTGCAGACATGTTTTGTGTGTGTGCAAGAACTAGTTTTCTGAGGCGAGCGCTTGAGTGATTGTATAGTATGGCCACACTTGGTGCTAAATTAATTTGTTTATTATTTTCGATTTTATTATGAATTGGGATAGATGTGGATTGGTTTAAAGAGGTTGATAAGCAAAGGGTACAGTGGCTGTACGATGCTAATATTATAGTACTATCCCTTGTTTGTATGTATGAACCGTTTTTACTTCTAAACGGTTGGACCGAATCTGATGAACTTTAGCTTAGTTATAGATTGGATCTTGGAGATGGATACTGCTCACCTATCCTATCTAATATTATTAATACAAAGGTGTATGTATGTTCTGATTTCATGTAAAATGGCTCAACCAATTTTGATGCATTTTTGCATACGTATAGATTAGACCTTCGATATGGATATAACCTACTTTATTTGATGCGAACATTAACCTTAAAAGAGTTTAAAATGGGACTGAAATGTAGGTATTAAGGTTCATTTCCTTTTTATTGACATATAATCGTGGCGATACCTAAGTAGCCTAGCGTTTCCCTGTATAAATGGTTGACACTATGTCACGACTGGGAATCGACAACGCAACCAGTGGCGTGACTATGTACCTCACAAAACATACAATTGCTTAATCATATCACTTAAAAACGGCCGTGAAACAAAAAAAAAACCTACACACAATTTTGAAAGAATTTCATAATATTATCAATTTCAAATGTATGTTATTTCAAAGATCTCACGCGAAATAAAAAGATAATTATATAATTTCCTTAAGTAATTTTATGTCAGAGAAAAATACAATACTTAAATGTCAATTATTAAGTAAAATACTTAGTTATGTCCTGTTGTGACATTACAATAATATTATTATCGGCCCTGTATATAAACTGTCCCACTGTTGGACACAGACCACTATGAGAAGTGCTAGGCCATAGTCCACCACGCTGCCCAAGTGCGCGTTGGCAGACTTTATACGTATTTTGTGAACATTATAGAGAGCTCTAAGACTCGCAGATTTCCTCACAACTTTGCCTTCACTGTTTAGCAAGCGACAATAAATAATTTAATACGCACATACTACTTTTTGTTTTTCTGTATTTTGTTTGTAAAATTAAGTGGCCCTTTTGTGTACAAAATTTAAAAAAATTCTTAATTTTTTCTAACTTTAGAGAGTCAGTGGTGTTGCTCTAGCAGCATCTTGAAACGCAGTAGGCTATCGCAGCATTTCCTTATCACTAACACATCTCTTGATAGCTAAATGATAACAAATAAATTTTTGGAAGGTTAAACCTTAAAAGGTTCACTCATTCTTCCTTTCTAGGATTCTTAAAAACCTACCAAACATACCTATTTTATTAATCAATCCTCACAATTTCACATTTATAACAAAATTGTTGTAAGATGTGCTAAATTATACTATCCCCACACTATTTGGTGTGCAAATAAAACACGTTGACTACATACATATATGTTTCTACCAATATAAATATAATTTTATTCATACTTTTATCGCAGTAATTAATTTTACTACAGGATTAAAATTGCAGACAAGATAACTAATATTATAAAGCGTGCTTTTGGCATATTTTATTTTATGATAATCTGTGCCAAGTGTTGTCATTTTTTGTGATATAAATTGATATAAATAAGTATGTACACACCTAATTACTTCTTAAAATACCACCCCTGATTTGTCATAGAGTCTAGGTCGGTGAAATAGAGCATGAACGTTTATAAAAAAATTTGCTGATTTTGAGGCTAGCTTTGTAAAAATGCGAGCACCAGGGCTAATATTTTACATTAAAAATTGGTATATAATTTGGCAAATGATCAAAATACAAGTATTACGGAAATAATGCAAGCAGTCGTACTAGAAAAGTAAATAACGCTGAGCATCCAAAGACAAACAGTGATGTATCTGGGCACCAAACTAGATTAACAATTAAAAAGCTACATAATACCATAGATAATTAATTAAACAAAGATAAAAACAAAACAAAAGCCACGAAAAAGCTATGAAACGAAACAAAACACTATTACACAGACGGTTGATTATGCAAAATTTTGCACTAAATACATTATAAACTGACATTTAAACAATTAACTATTTAAGTTTAAATAGTGATTAACATCCACTCATAATAATAGCTATTATAATAGTTAAATAGCTGTTATTTAACGTTGTTCAAGTTAAATTCAACTGATAAATCGACTTAAAACATTTTTATTAAACTTAATTTGAATATATAAACAATTTGTTTAATTTTGCTTGTGTTTGTAATTTTAGTATTTGTGTACAAAAATGTGCGCAATGTAACTGTTATTTAATAATTATCTGCTACGTTGAAAGTAACAGCTTTTTTATCTGCGTTTTTAATTGCGATATGCTGTTTGCGTTTTGTTGTAAGTCATTTAGTTTTTCTGATCGTATCAAAGATGATGGTGTAAGAAAGACTAGGTTTTAAGCTAAGGAGGTTGTATAGTAAGATGAGAGTCAAGAAAAGGATGATAGGAGTGTTCTGGAGGGGCAGTCACTTACAGGACGACGCAGAAGGGCTAAGTAGGTGGCCTGACAAATTTCTAGGATTGCGGGAAGCTGTTAGCTGGGGACCACTCAAAATTGGTTTGTGATTAAAACTTTGAAAGGAAGATATGTACAACAGTAGACTTATTTGGCTGAGATGATTACTCATTTTGAGAGATAGTATGGTTACCCATTTTGGTATGGTTAATTTTTGAATCCATGTATCTTTATCGTAACATTTAGGGCTCTATGTTTGTGGTATTCGTTTGAGAGTTCGTTTGTCCATATGTAAATATCTATGATGCCAACGTCTATGATGCCTACGTCTATTGTGTCTTTGGTATCTACTTCATAATAACAAGAAAAAGGCTTGACAACAATATTTACCCATAGCAGCTCTGCTTAGTTTTGGACAACATGGTCTTGTGTGAATGTGGTAGCATATTATTATTATTGGTTTTGCCTCGACTTAACCCTATGCCAATAGAGTTTTAGCTTCTTACCCGCTGGTTCCTCACCTCCACGATAACTTTAGGTTTCTCAACAGTAGATCGGCACATAATAGTGTTGTGACCTCCAAAACGCACGCCACCCCGGCGTACGTTCCGCGCTGTGCCTTCGTAATTGATGTGCATACACAGCACAGTGTGTTTTATTTATGACTTTATTTTACATTTATTTGTTTGGGAGAGCCAATCGTGTGTGAATTTTATTCAATGAGGCTTAGGAGTTGTGTTGGACAGATGACGTTATTTTGTGCAGGTAGTTTTTTTTTAATTACTGATATTGAAACTAGTATGCTGGATTAAGCTAACCAATCTATTTTAAATTATCCTGATACTACCTGTAATTGAAATCTAATTTCTGTAACTAAAAAACTAACAAAAACTAACTAAAATCCGATGAACTAATAATATAATGTCATTAAAATACGAAAACACAAGAATGGTGTATGTCATGACGCATCTTGATATCGTATAAGTAGGTATAATAAATTCACAATTGGTCAATATTTCAATTTTTTCTTATTTAAAAGTAGAGCTGCGATGTCCGGGAAAAGTAGGTAAATCATATAAGATAAGTTATTTTATATTGGAAACTAGAAGCAACCAATAGATAACCTTGGAAAACGTTAGGGGAGGCCTATGTCCAGCAGTGGACATCTCTAGACTGACATGATGATGAGTAACCAATATATAATAATTGCAACAGTTCGCACCCATACCCAAGGATAATCCATTTTACATCCACATTTTCATCTACATGTACCCTACATCATACACACAGCAAACTTATCCACAAAAAAATACACCCAAAACCCACGCAAAACTCAAACTACCTATAAACAAATATTAATTTTAGAAAGCACACAAACACACGTAATTAATCAATCATCATTCACGAACATCCTATATCTACACTCACACAGACAGACCGTGTACACACACACACCCACACATACAAACACGGACGCGTGCGCAACGGCGCGTAAATATATTTTGTCCGGACAAAACTGTTATTTTAAAATAATAATTGATGTGCATTCACAATGTCCATAGCAATCGTCTATGGTCATGTATTTTTTTCCCTTTGTGTCAGTGTCATTATCTTTCTAGCACTAAATGTAGGGACAGAATTAATCTTTCCGTCGACCCAAGGTCTGTATATTGTGGGTCTGTGGATATAGTTGCATAAGTACTTGTTTTGTTGAGCGTATAATTTGAGCTTGAGATTTTGTTAGGGATTATAGTTCTGCCGGTATGTTGATGTTGCCATATAAAAAAATATTGATGAAGGATTTTACATAATTATGTCTATGGCGTATTTCTGATAAAGAACATTAAACCGCTACTATGCAGATAAGAATCAAATCCGATTTTAAGTGCACTAAGAGACCGTAAAACACGTGTTTGGTTCCAGGTTTAAATTAAATTTGCATATCTTTTGACATATATTTTTAGTATTTTGATCAAATCAGCAGACTATGGAGTTATCATCTGTCACATAAGGCATAAACACCTAATACTTATTGCAAGTATGCGCCTGCTCTTCTCAGCCTTTCAAGTAAATCGTGATGTTCCCATAAGCTCCATGAGTCATACAAGCTTGGCAGGCTTAGTGGCCATGGCACTATATGACAGACAGTTCTCAAAGACCCCGTATTTTTCTCACATGTTTTGACGCAAGGAAGATAACTATCACAATACTCATTATTCGTAGGTCACACTTGTAACTATTTCCAAGACTATAACATAATAGATTCTTAAAATTAACGTCATACCAAACTTAAAAGACAGTATGCGAGATAATATTAATGCAATTTTAAAAAGGTCAAACCACCTTCTTAACTGCCGAATGTCAAATTATTTGGCGCCAATCTTACTGCAAGTTGAATTTCGAACGTTTAAAAACAGATGCGGCATACTTCAATGTTTGACGGTAACAAATTGTTGCAAGTTAAAAAATGAGAATAAAAAAAAAGAAATACGCTGTATTTTTACAACTATTTAACCTTTATGGTTTTAATTCGAATTTATATTGTAATGTAACCTGTTTCGATGTACCTACACGTCCGACAAAAAATATATGGATTTTGAAACGTGCGCCCGACACGAAACTGTTTTTCATTATGATTCAAATTACTATAAATTTCTTGTAAAAACAGACGTAACAACAAAAACATTACCTATTTAAAAAAATATATAAATAAAATAATTATATTGCCTTTCTTAGCTTTTCCTGAACATCATTTTGATTCTAAAAATGTTACTAATTATCATTGCGTAACTAAAGCTTCGGGTAACTATGGCCCAATAAAAAAGACAATTGGTCAAACGGTACTTCCTCGACAACATAGGGCTACTGTCGAGGCAGTCATTAAATATCCATAAATTAAAGGAGCCCGTTCGATTCCCGACCGACATATGTTCGCATCGACAGCCTGCTCTTGTAAAAATAAATACGCGACAAGGCACAGACCACGAAAGTTTTAGACTCGGCAGATAAAAATATACCTATATTATAAATATAATATAGACTCATCCTTTTATTCCCAAAGTGTAGGCAGAGGTGTTATATTACACCCACATTTCGCCTTACGAATTTTAGTTCCCGAAGTACCTGGGCATCGAACTCAGACCATCGGCTGGGCAGTCCGTTTAAGTACACCACCGGGCTGTCGCCCCTCTTTAAAAATAATCATAAAAAGAATAATTATTAAATTATAATTAAGTACTCAAGCCTACATGTGCGAGGAAGTCGTTAAGACGGAGTAAGTTTAAACGGGTTAAAATTAAGTAAGAATGTGATTAAACTTATTACATGCGTTAATTGACACCTGAATGAAAGTGAATTAATGTAAATAACCAATTATTTTGATAAGTTGGATTGGTTTTAACACGACAGAATGATATAATACAAGATGTACGTAAGTATGTAGGTTACTGTAACATTTTTAAATTGTTTTTATGTTGGGAATATTTAAGTACCTTCAAGAAGAAGAAAGGATCGATATTGTGGGGAATTTTACGGTGTTTTTCTGATGATAAAACTGTTGATACCTTGTATAGGTACTGTGATTCTGAAAATTGTTTATATTCGGTTTACCATAACTCCAAAAGACAGTTCGGCTAATGACGTCATTTCAAAAACTTTTGACGAAAATAGGTACAAAAGTATACAGGTATTTTACAAGTAAACGAAGCTTACTATGAGGACTACAATGTAATAAAATTTCATTACAATATTCACATTCCCGATACGCTACAGTTACCTTGAAATAAAAAAGGCAAACTGAATTCTAGAGCAAGCCACCAAGCTGCCATTATTTTACCATAGTGTCACTAATTTATTCAAAATAGCAACAATGCATTCACGACCAAGCATAACCTGCCAAGTGTCCGAGATGACCAAGTGTATAAATATGGTAACTATATGACAAGACCGGGTATTCATACAAGGTACCGACATCAAGGGACAGACACCTATTAGACTTTTTGACTGTATTACAATTTTTTCTGCACATGACATGACTAAGTGAGAATTTATAACCTATTGTCACATAGCTGCATGTACATAATTATGGCACAATGAATTGTTCATAGTGATAAAAAAAAGTTATGCATTATGCTTTGGATTACGTGCTGCCAGCAGTTGCTGCATAGTTTTGTTTAAAAAATCAATTTGACATTTGGCGTAGTTGTATGACGTTGACGTATACATTCTGTTTTAAATTTCTAAGCGGTGTAAGTTCAATTGTAAAACAGCACCGTGAAATTATAATCTTGATGTGTTTATATTACTGGTTTCGTATTGTATTTCAGAAATAAATTATTAATTATAACATAATATACCATTGTAGAGCCTAAGCTACTGAAGCTAGTTTAGGGTCTAGTTTAGTCTAGATACATGAAATTTAGATTTTACAATAGGTCATCATCATCATCAGCCTTTAACAGTCCACTGCTGGACTAGGCCTCTCCTTTGAAAGGAGGAATTGGTCTACTATACCACGCTGGCCAAACGGGTTGGTATAGGGTTTGTATCAAGTTTTCCTTTTCTGTAGTTCTGTTCTCTGCATAATATGCTCCCGGTTGGATTGGTGACATTCCGTATTCTTAATCCGTCACCACACGGAATTTTCAATAAGTATTCTATCCTTATTGGATAAAAAGTTGAATATTTGAAAAGCCGCTGTATTAGAAGTTGGCATTATGGAAATACGGGTAACAGCAAAAGGAAATAATTAATATTCATTCGCAGAAAGAAAACATCGATTTTTTTTATCACCATTTTACTTCAGAATTTATAATTAACTAAGTACAA
This sequence comes from Euclidia mi, assembly GCA_944739405.2. Lineage (NCBI taxonomy): Eukaryota > Metazoa > Arthropoda > Insecta > Lepidoptera > Erebidae > Euclidia > Euclidia mi. Next base: position 7,498,017 of record OX123208.2, read on the forward strand.
AAGTGTCAACATTAATCATGATAAAGTGTTGTGTCAATTCTAACACATTCCGATGCCAGAACGTATTAATTGTGAATGTTATTAGTACGCAAGGTGTGAAGGGACTAAACCGAGAATGGCAGAACAGAACACTTGTATTTGTATAAAAAAGTAAAAAAAAAACAAAAGCTTGATTTGAAAACGCAAAAAGTTTATTCGTTTCCTTTATCGGACTGTTCCCTTTAGAGGTTCCTAGTCGTAAAAATTACAACGTGCTTTACTTTTGTAAAAATCTACATATTTATTAGTTTTCTTGTTTTTCTGGCATTGTTATGGTCTAGTTAGTAAAGTAGCTCCTCAATTCATGTACTGAATAAAATACTTAATTTCCTTTTTGTTACTAAAATAGGCTATTTTAAATTCTTAGAAATGTGTTGCCGGTTGTAAAAATTCCTTTTACGGATAACGTTTTGCCTTCACTTGCAATAACAGCTGTTTAAGTATAAAAACAAAAAATGTTAGTACCGTAAAATTAGGGATATATTAAATTTAGTATTTTTCTTTTATGCTTTTGAGATTATCCTACGTGCTTTTCTGATGAATAACCTACATTACTGCATAGTTTGAAAGAAGCCGTTCAGTAGTTTTTGCGTGAAATAGTGACAACTTTTGCGTTAATGACAATCGTATTACAACTTCTCATAATCATCATCAGCCCTGAATATAAACAGTCTCACAGCTGGGCATGGGCCTCTTCTCACTGTGAGAATGGTAAGGCTATACCTAGTCCACCACGCTGGCCAATTGCAAGATGGCAGACTTCACTTGTCTTCCGAGAACATTATGGTATACTCCCAAATATGCAGTTTCCTCAGTCCTTTACTATTTAATCAGCGACAATCAACAATGTATAACTTCTAAAAGTTCATCATACAACAATTTTATAATACCTTCTCGAAATTTTTACGCGAAGCTACAACCAGTTTTGATTACAAGTATATTTTTGATTGATCAGTGCATCTAAAGGCAATTAATCAGACTATTTTTAATCGCCCGAGACAAGTAATTTTAATTACTTTTTGTGTCTACTAGGTTGCTTGTAAGAAATTAGTTTCAACGATAAGACTGTCTTATAGTATAAAACAATTACATACAAGGGAGTGTGCACTCACTACTAATATTTTACGTATTATGTATATGTCCTTTTGTCACGTCTAAACGGCTGTCCTGGATTTGATGATTTTTAGCAAACGTGCAATGTGGAGAGCCTGGGGAAGCCTTTGTCCAGCAGTGGTTGTCTTTCACCTGATATGATGATGTTGACTTTTCATTCTAGATAGTCAAAAGATGGCTTTTCATGCGAAAATAAAACTTTATGAAATTGAAATAGGAGGTGAAGATTAATAATTATGGGGAATCAATTATTTTTACGGCGAAGATCATCGCGATGGTTTTAGTGTGTAGGCACTGAACGCATGGAGTGCATAGTACCTACGTATGCACACAGATTAAGAGTAAATAAAAAAGGTCCCGGTGAGGTACCGGTAAAGTATTGTAAACGAGATTGGTCCTGCCACTTTGGGACGTCCATGTTAGTCCACGGATAACGATAGGAGGTTAATGATTGTCATTGGATTGCTTTTTATATAGGTAAATATTGGTTTTAGATTATACTATCACAATGCTTGTAAAAGGCAATAAGTTTTATTCACTTTAATTATAACTGAACATCCTATGTTTGTACGCTTAGTTCGCAATAAACGCTTTGACTTTGACTTTGATGTGCGAATTGGATTTGAACTCGAGATCCTCTACGTAGCAGTCTGTTAGTCTCCACTAGGCTATCACTACCTTCGTATTGTTGTAAAAAAAACAATTACAAACGGTTTCTTGATTTTCCAAGATGGCGTCGTCACGGGCGACACACGAGTTAATAGCGATATCTCCACATCGGCCTTAGACGCATCCGTAGCCGCCACAAAATTGTTTATTATTTTTTAATACAAAGTATTGTAACAATGCATGCGAACTATTCTTGCCTTATTAAAAAACAACAGGTTGTATTTGTTATCTGTGTTGTCAAAAAGTCATCTGTCAATATGAAAAAAAGTTGGAGAAGACTGCCGCGAAAAATATTTTTATTACCTAACTGCTAGTACAGGCGATATTTTACCCTAAGTAGATAGTTTTTGTATAATTTAAGTACTTCCTTTGCAAAAGCTTGCATAGAATTGTGATTACTTTTACTCGTTTTAAACTTTTATGGCTGCGTCTTATGTAAATTATATTAACATTTTCTTTTAAACATAATATATTTGCATGCAAAATATACCTGTCAGAATTCCCGCGGATTCCAAAAAAGCATAACGTACCTGCAACAAGAATAAAAAATATATTACACTGTGCCTTTAAAAAAATACTGAGCCTGACTTAAGTTTCATCGCAAAATCTATATTACAGAAGCCAGATACAAAAATTGTATGTTGGCATTAGGCACCCACTATGAAAGGATCTTATAATATTCATAAAATAGGGGTTAAAAGGTTGTCCTACACCCAGACATCGAATAAATAATAAATGATCATGCTCAGCACTCAGACATTGTTTTGACCTAGGAGGGAATCGGACCCACGACCTCCGGCGTAGCAGTCAGATTCACTAACGACTAGCCCAGAGTAAAAAAAAAATATCCACGTACTATGAAAATGCGGCAACACTACTAAAATACAAAATTTTGGCGCCGAAACAAACGCTGGCCGCCATAAATTCTAGTCCAATAAAAAAGCAATTTAAAATACATTCAAATTTCAAAAATGACCAGTTCGCTTGACCCGTAAGTTGGTCATTGTGGTTCTATTTTCGTTTGAGTTAGGGGGGCTTGAGGGCTCAAAGTATTCTGGTTGTTCGACTCACGCAAGCGTAACGTCACTGTTCGGTAACCACGCTTGGTGCGCAGCGTTATAACTTCACTATCGTGAGATTATCGTTTGTACTGTTAGCTCGCTTTTGCACATAAAATATTTTTTATTGACAGTTAAAAAAATGATAACCGATGATGGACGAGATTAGCTTTTTAATTATTTTACCTGTTTAGTCAGCTTTGAGAACTCATAGTGTCAGTTACGGGGCACTAGGTATGTCCGACTCCGACTACTGAAAATTTGAAAAAAACTCCGTAATACTTTGCCCAACCCGGGAATCGAACCTGGGACCGAGGCAATCGAGCAAGTCTTTCCTCAAAAATCTTTGGTTTATAATATTTTATCTAAGGAGTTTATAATAAGTATATTCACACGCGACAGCATATGCATGATTTTCAATCACAAAAATCACAAAAAATACTACAGTTAACTCAAAACTATGAAACACGCAAGCCAAAACTAAAGACTTGCCCACTCTTGACGTTTCCGGTTAGAAAAAAAAAGACTGACGTGTAACAAAGTTAATCTTGCAACGCAAAACTCGGTAAGCTTCCTTATTACCATAGCCGTAAAGGTCAAAATAAAATAAAATAAAAGGAGCTACATGTAAGATATATTCTTGTTAGTTGTACAAATTCGTCATAAAAGTATCTTTTGATTTCGGTGCTGTTATCCGACATAAATATGGTATTTTCTCTAACAGTTGGTGTTTCTGTACATCGTATAGTTCGTGAGTACGTATAGGTAAGATGATCTCTAAAACTGCTGGTCTGATACTTAGGTATGTTTTGAAGCAAAGCTAATGCTATACGTGGGTTCCTTAGCCCGTTGGTCACTTTAGCCATAAGAAGCACTATTTCTTTACGTAAGGTAGACCATCGCAATATTAATTTGTTATATATCTATATATAAGCAATACTAAAATATGAGGTAATCTGAGGTTTCCTTTGTACAACTCAAGCTTTACAGTTAAAAATGTTTCAGCGTTTCATATTTGGGATAAACTACCTAAATAGAATACTTCATCTTCCACCGTTAGGTACCTACTCCTTTAATTGTAGATCTATGTCTGTGCCTTTAATATATTTACTACATCAAGTTTTTGTTTGTAGCAATAAGGAAAATAATTGTAAGTATCTGTAAAATCATATAAAATGGTTATTTTCTTTACAGTTGGCTCACGTCATCGATTCATCGCGCGTATTATTTACATGTTAGGAATATGATCGATGACATCAACTGTAGCAAAAACAACGTACCACAAAGATTACGTAAAAAAATACTGTCTGGTGTCTAATCCTTACATTTTTATAAATATTGAAGCGATGGACGTTAAGACAGACATTTAATACTTTTCAGATCAGAAATCAGGTAATACAAATTGATATATACTTATAGAAAAAAAAAAACATCCCTCTACTATTAAAAACGCGAAACTTAGCGAAGTTAGATGAATAATCTCTTTCACGCTTAAAATACTGATCTGATTTTGATTAAACGTGCCAGTAATATAGCTCATATATAACAACGGCACATAGGCTACCTCTTCCGCGACAGCTGACATTGGAACGAGCGGCAGAATCTAGATTCTTTATAAATTGATCGCTCGGTTTTCGCCGCACTGATATAGCTATTAGTTAGCTGTGTCATGGTGATCAGTATAATCCCTCCGCCAATTGATTTTTGATATAATTCTTTCGAAACAACCAATATTATTACTAATTTCATAATAAATGAAGATTAAACTGAGGATGTCTCTCTGTAACGGCAATTAAAATGTATAAATAACATCGACGCATCTGAAAGACAGCCCAATTAAACAATACATTTACAATTGGCTACACCAATTTTATATTGTAGTGGGTAACACTAGGCAGAACGCAAACCAGTACTTTCGCCTATAAAGGAAAAAGAAAAATAAACAAAGACTGGCCCCACGATATTCAAATTTGGAATTATGAATGGTTTCGCCTGAGTTCGTTCGGTTAGGGTTCGGACGATGAAATCCTTGTTAGTAAGATTATTTAGTCATTCATGGCAACAATTAAGTATTTATTTATTCATATGGCATCACCAGCAGTTGCAGTTGTTCATCCCAGAGCACGTTAAGCCTTTTATGAGATCTTTATGGGTAGTCGGTACCTATTCTTGAATACACTCCTAGTCTAAACTAAACCATAGAACATCGTTATCCCTTTGGGTTGTAGAGGTCAGACGATAGTCGTTCTGTGGAAAAGTTGATATTATGTCATATCTGGTTGGACTGTTGTGACTGCCTCCGTGGTCCAGTGGATAGCGTATGCGACTGCTATCGGAGGTCCCGGGTTCGATGCCCGGGTCGGTCAAAAGTGTTACTGGGTTTTTCAGAAATCTCAGTAGCAGCACGGAGTCTGGTGATGTGCCCGGTAACGGCAATAGGCTCGCCCCTATTACGTGGGAAATTTCATGGCGAAATGTGGGTGTAATATTACACCTCTGCCTACCCCTTCGGGGACACAGGCGTGAGTCTGTAGGTAGGTATCTGGTTGGACTAGGAAGCGGACCCCGGCTGTGTAAGTCTTGGATGCAACAGGGATGACGCTAGGACGATGATGAGTACTCTTGAACATACTGCCACTCTGCCCTCCCCAACCTAAAGTGCAGTAACTGCAAAAACATGATATAGGAATTTAAACTTTAAAACCAAACACGAAAGTTTCAATTTATCTGAGCCAGGGAATATCGCTATATATTATCCCTTCGGGTTAAGGTGGTCAGACGCCAGTCGCTCTGACAAAACGTCTGAGACTGAGGAGTTACTGGTTATGTTGTTACGGTGTCTCGATAGTCTCTAACATTTACTACAGTCTTAGTATATTTGAAATATAAAAACCTACTTAGCAGTTTATTTACGTCTTAGTTCTGACCTTCTGTTCTCATATGGATTTTTTGTGATGCAATTTCGTGCAAATTTTATTTTGATTGATTTTAGGGTTATATAATTAAATCAGCAACTAATGCGATCAAAAAGAGATAAACATATTTTTATTGTTTCCTAATTATTGGCTTAGCAAAATACCGTATCTAATGTTTTCTAAGTATTAAAATCTACATCATCATCATAACCGTCCTAGCGTTATCCCAGTTGCATCCAAGATTTACACGCTCTGGAGCCCGAGGACCGCTTACTGGTCTAACCAGATATGACAGAATATCAACTTTTCTACAGAGCGGCTGCCGTCTGACCTCCGCAACCCAAAGGGATAGCGATATTCATGGTTTAGACCAGTATGTATCAGTTTAATTGAAGGTACTGACTCCCCGTAACGACTGTCAAAGATCATCATGACAGCCGTGACCGACAGTTTAACGTGCTCTCTGAGGCACAGGGCAAGTGCTATTTAACAATTTAATGCGCACATAACTTCGAAAAGTCAGTGATGCACGCCGTGGATTCGAACCCGATTCCCTCTGCGTGGCAGTCCGTTGGTATCTCCACTAGGCTATCGCTGCCTCTTTCTAGGTATAAATAAAAAATCTGTGGCTTAAAAATAGACACCAAGATATAAAAAATTATTAAACGTTTAATACAAAAAAATTTGTAATTTTGCGTACTTCACATCCTTCTTCACTTCACTATACACAAAATAAAAATACAATTCAAATTTCAAACAGCCTTATTTTTTTAATGTTACCAGCCAGCTATAAAACAGAGCGGAACCCTCATTCCCGTAGTGTCGTTCATTCCGTTCATTCATTTTTTTCAAATAGACGAATGATTGATAGATTGGTTGATGTCTTTTTTGTGCGTTCGTCATTAGGAGTTAATTAGTTGTGAACTTGTTCATTTGTTGGCGCGTACTTTTGTTGACAAGAGGTAGGAATAGGGGATGTGGTAGTTTAATTTTCATATTTTATTGAAGTTTCCTAGTTTTTATCATGGTGGGTCTCATCGTTGTATAAGTTTGATTGTTCGACCATGATAATAATGAGATATTTTTTATAGTAAAAGATTACTTGTAGAGAAAGTTACACTTTATACGATGATTCCACACACAAGTTGGCTTTAAAAAAGTTGAGATGTAAAGTAAATTTTCCATGATAATTTTTTTGACCGGCTAAAACGTGTCGTGTTCTCAGTTGTACTAAGATTACTTTGAGGCCTATAGTATATTTTGCTTCAGTACCCTTTCGCTATCTCTTTATCAAGTTCAAGTCTATTTTGTATGCATTTTTTTCACACAACAGGGCTACGGAGTACTTACATTTGGAAATTTCCGCTACAGAAATCGATCACACGGTAGTTTCACTTATGTCACGAGACCAGTATTCAATCTTAGAGGTTTTAATCGAAAACAAAAACCCCTAAAAAGGTCAGCCCTACCAAGGCAGTGGCCGTCACCTTTTAAACTTTTTATCAGAGAATTACCTTCCTGATTCATTTCCGTGCTCAATTCTTTGAAATCTCACGATAAAGTTAACATTTTATTTGCCATGCATTTGGTATGCCATATGTTTGTGTTTAAATGTTACATATGATCCTGTAATAAATTATGCAAAAGAGTTGTAAAATGTTAATGAATTTCGCAAAATGGCGAATTGAGAGTAGTATACTGATGAATGAAACGAGCGAACTTGTTTATGTGGGATTATAATTTTATAGTATCATCATCAGAAAGATAAATTCAAAAATATGTCCTGACTGTCGTATTTATTACCGCAGTCTAAAATATTTAAGGTATGAAACTGAAATTTGGACAGTGATTTCCTTTTTTAATGTAGACAAGTAGGAAGGATTTTTTTAAATATTCTACCTCTAACTGGAAGAAGAAAAACGCTAAGGGAGATGGAATCGAGAGTTAAACTATAAGGCACACAGCTAGTACTTATTCAATATTTAATAGGTCATAGTTCTTATCAAATATAGCCGTGGTAGCGGTATCTAGACCATATGGCACTAGTTCACTAAAGGGTGTAGGTACACTGAGAAATATTGACACGTAACTGTCAAACTTCACATAAAAGAGACAGCTGAGGAAATGCATACTTATATATTGTCGCCTAATTTATCCACATTCGATTGTTGCCTACTATTGGTTATTACATTAATTTCATAACGGAGCAAATAGCCAATGTTTTACCTAAGGCCTGTGATCTCACAATCTGCCAACATTTTGCGCCAACTACAACCAACGAGTCGGTCATTCACCAACATCATTTAAGTATATTATTACCATGACTCACAGTAAACCTCTCACCATAATAAGGACTGAGAACTCCAACCTTGAACACCCACGATTACCATATCCAAAAATCCCACATCCACGTACCTACAAGCAGGTGCCTAGTATATATTTTGATTTATGGCAACACCAAAACAAATCGATCTACACTAATTGGATCGACTGAGTTTAGTCGAATCGAGTATTGCACAACACTAATAGTAAGTTTTATTACGTTCGAAAATTGATTAAGACATTTCAAAAAGTATGGTATCCCTTTGACGGCTTGTAATAATTAAGTTTTAATATTAATATTTTAACGTTCGGTGAGTTTTAAGTTGAAGTGAAATGAAAATATTTTTATAATATCAGCTGCATTCGATGTAAATTAATGTGGGAACTCGTATGGAAATGTAAGTAAGTAGTTACTTGTTATTGGTACGATTATGCTTTTAATGATTTAACGATTTTGTGATTTAAACACGATTGGAAAGATGAATTATGAGTATAACGTTTATGTCAATAAATAGAGGCTCGCAACTATATACCGAAGAAGTAGACGGAAATGTGAAGGTGAGATACATCGTAAAATAATTTAAGTTTGCTGGCAATATTGTGACTATTTTGGCGTTTCTAGATGGACTAGTTTCTGCCTGTGGCTCCGACCTCGTAGGTGTTGTTTGTCACGACAAACAGTAGCCTATGTGCTATTCAAATGTTCAAGCTATGTTGCCAAAAGTTTTATCAAAATTAGTTTAGTAGTTTGCATACATCCATCCACCCTCACATACTTTCGTGTTTATAATACAAGTAGGACTAGAAGGATGTCAGTAAGAAGCTATGTTACGTAACAATGAATATAATAAACAACAAATTGAGTATACATTTCCTTGACCCATTCACGGAACGTCAGAAAGACGTGGGTTTCTACTTGTAAACAGTTTATTGAACATGTTTTTTTCTACCCATAACAGAAGCCTAAAGTTAATGCACAATTTAGATAACACACAAAAAATGGCATAATTACTAAAACATAATTAGTCGATTAAAAGGAACGGATACCATTAAAACAGTATTACAACACTATACTTTCTTTTTAATACCTAACCTTAATAATGTATGTTTTTTTACCTTTTACCATTGCCGCGGCATTAAGGTCATAAGACTGGCATTTACTTACTTGACATTTTATTTTATAGACCTCAATAAAAATAATAAATATACGTACAGTTAATATTTGTTATGATTTGCGCTGTTTATGAGGAGTAAACACGCTATCATCATCTGATAAAGGGACAGTAGGTTAGTAGACATGTGATGGTAGTATTGTATAATTCTTTTGTACTTATGTGTGTTTGCCATCCTACTCCTTCTAAACGGCTTGCCCGATAGATGTAATCTTGTGTGTATATTTCAAACTGTTTTATGGTGGTTTGAAAAGAAGTACAATTGGATTCAAAATGTGGCTTTCGCTTTACAGTCGGTGTGCCAGCCGGGTCTGTTCTGCTGGTGTACTTATGTAGTTTAATAGTTCAATACTTTCTGCCTTTTCTGTTCTCATTTTTTTAATAAAAACCCACTGCAATGAAGCGTGCTACTGTGCTTGCTTGTTGTTGACCCGAGAACATCAGTAACATTCAGGCAACGGACAAAGAACTTCCAGTGGCAAAACTAAATGACAATTTTTGGATCACACAGTGTATAAATAAAGCAACTTTGAAATTGTTGTCCCAGTTGAGGATCTGAGTGCAACTCTTGAATGATATAGGTACTACATCAGTATACTATCAATGCCCTTGGATGATATACATCAGTATCCTACTGCAGTATTGAAATCGGCCGCGAGCTACCAGGCTAGCAGTAACTCAAAGAGTCATCGAAACACATCTTATATTAACGCGTTGTACCTCAACTAGCTGGTATGGTACTTACGAACGTACAACTAGATAACCGCCCGTCTTGAGCAAGCATCCGGTAAACCAATAAAGCCAATGTAACAACCAATATAGCAAGAACTATGACCTATTTCAACCTTCCTCTTGGTTTATCCGCGTTTGTGCGGCCTTAGAGAGGGGAGGGAGCTCTAGGTATGCTGGTGAATTTTAACAGAGCGAACGTCACTTGAGCAAATTAGACAGTAATGGGGACTTCCTACTTATGTCCAGTGCTGCCACTGATTTGTTACAGTTTTCGAGTTGGGCTCCTGATTTTGGTAGCCGATTTGACTCCGTTGGATGTAGTGTGTAATGCACACGGTCACAGTAAGTGGAAACTCGTGACCTCTTTTCAACTGAGACGAATTTTGGCCAGAGCAAATGCCCAAATCAAAATTCATATGGCGAAGTAAGTGTATGGTCATTCTAATATAATGATCTTATTTTTTTGGGAATTTAGTGTCAGTTTACTTTTTTTTTATATAAAATTAGGCGGCAAACGGTCGCCTGATGGTTAGCAATTGCCGCCGCCCATGGACACAAGCAACACCACAGGAGTCATAAGTGCGTTGCCGCCCCTTGGGGTTGTGAAAAGGGACAGGAGGAGGCATAGGTTGAAGGAGAAGGAATAGGGGATGGGCCTCCGGCACTCTCACTCACCGAACGATACGCAACAATTTGGTTACTGTTACTTTAAGTCGATTTTCTGTGAGAGGGTAGTACTTCCCCGGTCGAGCCGGGCCATTCACGCTGAAATCAGCAAGGCTCTACGACCTGGAAATTACTTATACTTTTATGTTTACTGCGATGTAGGAATTACACGTATCGCGGAAATTTACTGTCATAATTATTTTACTCTATTCCCATTGCAGTTCGCTTAAATAAACTCAAATTCTTAAATCTTCGCATCATTGTGGATGAAGTTCAGAAAATAATTTGAGCAAAATAGGACCTACTCGTCCCATCTCTTACTGGTCATACAGAGGTATACTATTTTCTGTCCGTGGCTTCGCCCGTGTGGATATCGGTTATTAATACAGAAGTATAGCGTTACTGGCTGACAGACAACGAATAGTCAAATCTATGTAATGCAAGAAGCTGAAATTTTGTATGTTTGTTCCTCAGAGACCGTAGGGGTGCACTAAGAAGGGATTTCCAAAAATTCGCACGTGTTCTGCGGTAGCTGCGGGTATTCTCTAGTACCCTATAAACCTAAAAAGTTTAACCGAAATCCGTTCAGCAGTTTCACGTGAAATACCAACAGTCATACATCCATCCTCACTATAATAGTAGGATAGTACAAAGTACCCCGCAGGCTGGCTAGGTGCCTCCGTTGGACCATCGTAATGGGTTTTTTGTGCGACCAGTAATGTCATTATTGCGTTTTAATCAGCGCCGTGTGAGGCCCTTGTCGTTCAATGGAAGTCCTATGCTTTTTTGCTCAACATTGCGATTACTTTTTAGATGACTTTTTCTTAAGATAGGTAAAGTTGCAGTTTGGTTGATGTTGGTTGGTAGTGCTGTACGTTGGTTTAGGTTTGATTCTTGCGCGGAGTGCAATGCATGTATCGAGAATACTACGTAACGAAGAAAGAATAAAGGCAAAGAACAATGCAGTCATACTTTTAGATAGTTTCATCTCACACTGTGTAAATAGTAAGAATAAAGACTAATGGCTAGTTACAATACAGTCATGACTGCACGGTTGGCGTAGTGGTTTAAGCGGCCGCCTCATCGCTTGACACTGTGCAGCAGTAGCAGTCTGTCGGTCTCTCCACTAGGCTATCGCTGCTTACTGTCTAATAACTTCCAGATAAAATGCATGGTCACATAACTGAAACAAATTTCATTAAAATTATGAATTTGTCTAGCAGATGACGACCTTACACTCCCGCTACGCCAACCGGTCGTAAGCCGAAGGTCGCGGGTTCGATTCCCGCTCAAGTCAGACATTTGTGTGCATGAACATGGATGTTTGTCTTGGTCTGGGTGTTTCTATATATAATATGTATATTATAATATGTATATGTATTTACAAAAAAAAGTATATATGTATGTTTATCCATTATCTAGTACCCATAGTACAAGCTCTGCTTAGTTTGGGACTAGCTGGTGCTGTGTAAATGTGGTAGAATATTATTTAGAATATTATTTAGTCTTTCAATATACACTATTTCAGTAAGATGGCCTATATCCTAACGATCTTCACGTTAAATTAAAAGGGCCATCAATAAAACACTTAAACCTGTAGGTACTGCCATTACATAATTATAGTAAACTTCGGTGACGAGAAAATGACTGTCACAGATAATAATATGATTTAATTATGCGACAAATAAGAAACCTTTGCCATCAATTATAACTTAAACGATTATATAATAAAATAATTACCTTATTTGCAATCCTTGACCAGTGTAATGAGAGCTTCCTTGTCCCCCGCATTGAAACAAAGGTCGAAGTAAAAACGGTTGTATGAATATAAATGAAGTGTCAACTTACATTGGGTGCTGCATGTCTTATTTTTATTATTGTATGTGCGATTTTGTTTCCATTGATTGACGACAAATGTGTCTAGAGAATCTATTTCATCATCATCAGCCCTTTATACTGTCCCACTGCTGGACACGGGCCTCTTCCCACTATGAGAAGGGTAAGGCCATAGTCCACCACGCTGGCCAAGTGCGGGTTGGCAGACTTCACATGCCTTTCGAGAACATTATAGAGAACTCTCAGACATGCAGGTTTCCTCACGATGTTTGCCTTCACCGTTTAGCAAGCGATAATGAACAATTTAATACGCACATAACTCCGAAAAGTCATCGGTGCGCGCCGTGGTTTCGAACCCTGACCCTCAGCGTAACATTCTGTCGGTCTCTCCACTAGGCTATCGCTACATGAGAATCTATTTATATTATATAAAATGCATATATATATTTATGTTATATTTCTCGATGGAAATATCTGTGTGATTAATTTCCTAAGCCATACTATAGTTATCTACTATGTAAGTAGATTTCGATATCAACTAAAATACGCTAACAGAAAAGTTTGTACTGCAAAAATAAAAAGAAAGAGGCTCTACCACAGACTGAACTGCCTTCAAGCAAAGAGCTCAAATATTTACATAGAGACGCATTTCTTATGGGCGCTCTGTAGACTAAATTTCTGTGACCCAAATTGCCGCTTGGCGGCGTGGCATTTGCGCTGTGACAGCTGTCTCTATGAGTGCAAGAGAGACGAACGTTCCTACTGTCTATCTTAACTACGAGAGCAAGAGAGACGGAGAACGACGCTAGCGCTGCCAATGGCGCCAACTACGAACTACACTGGCAACAGTCGCCACTTGGAATCGGCACACGAAATCCTTTAGAAATGCGCTTCTATGTAAATCTGTATTCAGTGCTTCAAGTAGGAGCGAAGGAAATAACATTGCCCTTCGAGTTATGAGTTTTGCCAGCCACTTGCAGATTTTAACACATTTTCAAGTAAAACTATCGAATTTTGTAAGTGAGCTCGAAGTACTAGAAACTGTTACTGTCTTATACCTGGTTTCAAAAACTTTAGAGAACCATGTCTTGTAATACCTTAGGCTGTACCACCGCTGCCAGTGAAAAATATAACCTACCTTCAAAATAATAAAGTCCAGTATCGTGTCGTAACAAACAACGGACACTTCACACATCACGCCACGTGCATACTATGCGGGTTTCCTTGTACACTATATTTTTTATATTTTTTCCTATAAAACTTGTTCTTTTAAATAAAAAATGTACCAGCTATGTACATGCTTCTATTGTTTTCTAATAAGGTTTCACGTTTCTATGGAATAGTTTTTAGTATGAGTCAGATGCGATGGAAAATATGTAGGTTGTCACGAAAAATGACTTAGGGCTGTTTATATTTTATTTGTAATACCGGTAATGATGGCGGCTTTTAATAAAGACTTCATTGATAGTTTAGCATAATGGTGGCGTCACAGTATTTTTTTATAGAGCAGCATTTTAGAATGTTAGAGCACAACCTTTTAGTACAAAGTCGTTCAGATATTTCCATAAATTGTTGCAAAATGTATTAAAAATGTAACCGTATTTCTAAATCGACGTAGCGGGAGTGTAAGCGACTGCTACGTTGAAGGTCGCGGGTTCGATTCCCGCTCAAGTCAAACATTTGTGTGCATGAACATGGATGTTTGTCTTGGTCTGGGTGTTTCTATGTATAATATGACTGTATGTATTTACAAAAAAAAGTATATTATGTATGTTTATCCATTATTTAGTACTCATAGTACAAGCTCTGCTTAGTTTGGGACTAGATGGTGTTGTGTGAATGTGGTAAAAAATGTGGCAACTAAAGTGTATCGCCTGCAACTGTTTTATATAAGTGGAATACCTTTTATTTGCTCCTACATTTCGGCATGGGATACACCAGCTACAGTCAAGAGATTATAGGTGACTTAACCTTTATTTTCAATTCATTACGCGACTTAGAGGTCCGTAAATAATAGTACCATACGTCTTAAAATCGCGAAAGTGCGAATACTTATAATTTTCTGGGTCAGTATGTTACTTCACCTACTTAACCGAATATTTACATAGAGAAAATATTGTCCAATGTAATATTCTTAGGTTACAGAGATCACACGTTAAGGTTGTGCCGTCTGCTTGTCTGTGCGTCAAAAGGAAAAATAAATCGTGTCCTGCCGTGCTGCCGTTTGTGCAGAAATAATTTATGAGTAAAGCAACGCTATTGCGGTGGAAGAATGATGGATGACCATGCAGGAAGTTGGGAAACTGGCTTGTGAAATTACGAGATCTAATAAACGTGTTTACTTGAAGTGTATAGTATTAATTACTGTTTATACGGGGTAGGAGTTAATCTACATATATACAGGCACATTTTTACTGATTTATAAAAGTAAAGAATTCTCAAGCCATTTGTTTAAAGACTTGTACACATATTCAAAGTTCAAACATCATCCTAGCGTTACCCTAATTTCAACCCGGGGCCCGGATTTGACTGCATATGAGCTTTTCCTAGAGTAAAGAATTGTGCGATAAGAGAGTGTTGTGGGGTAAAAGAAGATGTTGTGACAAGCATTGAGAAAGGTATGCTAAGATGGTTTGGACACATGGACAGGATGGATGACGAAAGATTGACCAAGAAGTTATATAAGTCAAGTATGAATGGGACAGGAGGAAGGGGAAGACCTAGACAAGCGTTCTCTGACCAGATTGGAGACATCCTAAAAAAAGGACAGGTTAGAAGTACCGAAGAGCATGCATGATAAATTTGATGGGAGTGAATCAAGCAAGAGAGATATGTCAGGATCGTTGCAAATGGCGTTCCGTAGGCTCTGCCTATCCCTCTAGGAAACAGGCGTGAGTCTATGTTGTTTTAGCTTTTCCTCAGAGCGACTGTTACCTACGTCCTCAACCTAAGCGGACAGTGATATGTCCATAGTTTAAACCAGTGTCAATTTATACAGAGTTACTGACTCCCTACAACCATTGGCAAACATCATCACTACCGTCGGGACCGATAGCTTACCGTGCTCTCCGAGTCACGGGGCATGCGATAATCAACAATTCAATACGCAGATAACTCCGAAAAGTCAGTACCAAGTGCCCGCCTAGGATTCGGACCCGATGCCATCTTCATGGCAGTCTGTTGGCATCTCCACTTGGCAATCGCTGCTAGAAGTAAGGAGGTGCATTTATCTAGATACGCAAAAATAATCGTCACAGGATCCGATAATTTTTTTTGTAACACATTCTTTGGGGCTTTTCTGTGCCAATACTAAATCAGAGTCATCATCATCTTCCTAACGATCCCGAGGTCCACTTCTAGTTTAACCAGATCTGGCTGAATATTAGCTTTTCCACAGAGCGGTTGCCTCTCTGACCTCTGCAACCCGAAGGGATGGCTTATATTCCATGGTTTAGACTAGTTTCAGTTTTGTTTGTTTTTCGTTTTTCGTGTTAGTGTGTTGCCAACTCTGGTGTCGGAGTTTTCAGACCGCCCGAAGGCCTCCGACATGGACTAACGATCCTTATCCTTAGACAAGAACCGGAACCGATAGCTTTACGTGCTCTCCGAAGCACGGTAGCGCTCAGATGTAAATGCCACACACGGTCACCCATCCAAGTGGCGACCTGTGCAAGCGTTGCTTAACTTTGCTGATCTGTTACGAATGGCAAGGCAAGTCTCGCTATGAGCGCTACAAAGCTATTAGTTTCAGTTTATTTAGAGGTACTGACTTCCTATAGCGACTGTCCAAGAAATGTATGATATCCGATGGCTTACCACGCTTTGCGAGGCACGGGTAAGTGATAATTAACAATTCACACACATGACTAACACGTACCGGACGACGCAGCAGGGGCAAGTCCCGCATGGTGGAACGACGATCTGGTTAAGACCGCGGGGAGCGGTTGGGTTCGGGCGGCTCAGCATCGGTCTGTGTGGAGAACCTTGAGGGAGGCCTATGGCCAGCAGTGGACGTCTCTAGGTTGTCATGATGATAATGATGACACATAACTTCGAAAAGCCTACGGTGCACTCCGTGGATTCTAACCCGTGTATCACCGAGGAGGTAGACAGAGGTGTAAATATTACACCCACATTTCACCATGATTTTTAGGTCCCACGTAATAGGGGGCGAGCCTATTGCCGTTACCGGGCACATCACCAGACTCCGGGCTGCTACTGAGTATTGGAAAAACCCAGAAACACTTTTGCCCGACCTGGGAATCGAACCCGGGACCTCCGATCAGCAGACCACGGAGGCAGTCTAAGTATGTATGTATAATCTATCGAAGTTTTTAAGTCTATATTTTAATCGATTTTCGGCCGCCATGATGTAACGTTTTCACTTTTTTGCGTACACACGTACCTACTTATAATGTTGCATGTCCAAGGTTGTGTTTTTTGTGATATTTTGTTGTTGCAATCGCTCGTATAGTTATTAATATGAATTTCTGTTTACGAGTTTCTAAAAATAGTTGTGTATGATCTGATATGATTTCATGATGATTTTTAGGTTTTAAGAATATATGTTGCTCTGATTTTGGAATAATAGTTTTATTTTTGTAGTGTATGTTTGAGTAACTGTCTTGTGTCGTCCTTCATTTTTTCCGGGCTGCTTTTAGTTTTGGTCAAATTATTGAAGTATGAGTCATAAACAGAGGACAATGACGTGCCATGGGTAGTATAATGTGTGTACGATGCCTATCTCTTCACTGAGTATGTATCTACATATGGCTGACTTCAGTTAATAAAGGAACAGCCACCCATCCAAAATTTTACCTCGGTTAAGTTTCTTGACTCCAAATGCTAATTTCCTGTCACAATCACAAGACACTAATGATCAACTTGCTCACCCATCCAAAAAATTACCTTGTCAAGTTTGCTTAACTTGAACGTTAAGTACGTAAAATAGGTCTATTTTATCTTCACCATGGTTTGAGTGAACGTGAGCGTATTGAATGCGAAGGTACAGCTCTGTGGCATGAATGAAGGGGCGGGCTGCCTGGCCCCGATACGACTAGTACACTCACACACACAAATGATTTGATTGTTAATTACATTATTATTATGGATATGAAACAGACATATTTCTGCGGTTTATATTTTTATTCTACATAGTTATAGAGTGCTGTATTGCGTTGAGGGAAAATATACATATGTATCTGTATATTAGTGAAGTAAAACCATATTTTGCCATATATCAAAAATACTAATTTATTGTAATATGGATACTGGACAACAAGACCATTGCCAGTGCCATTTCATGTGCTACATCCACAGAAGACTGAGGTAGTTCCCATTGAAAATAACATATTTGCAAAAAAAATTTCATGTAAAAGCAGCAATAGCTCCTTGAAGAGACTAATAAAGTACCTTACTGATGCCTCGGGTCCGAATTCATGCTAATTTCAGACTGGAGACTTTCTGTAGAAAAGCTAACATTCCGTCCAATCTGGTTGGACCAGAAACCCATTGACATCTTGCAGTGCAAAATAGCGGTAGAACAAGGAAATTTTCCATAATCTTATAACTATTGAAATCCGAAAATAAATTTAATAAAATTCGTATCAAGATATGGAAGCAAAAACAAGAAGATTCATCGAATAAGGACGGTTTCAGATAAGCGTATTTTTCTGCGCGTTATACGATCGTTTCAGTATACGCGCTTACGCGCGCGCTACATTACGCGCTTCACAAAACCGGACTCGCGTAAACGGGCATACTTCGGCGTAATTCATTCGAAACGGTAGTGACATCTTGTCAGTGTCAACATGAATTCTGACGGCTCAGTGCGTCAACGCTCGTACGAGTAGCGCGTGTGCCAAAAGGCGCGCCTATACGCGCAAAACGAGCTTATACGCGCGTATAAAACGCTAATCTGAAACCGCCCTAATAAGTGAGTATGTATACCTAGGCATGTGCAGTCTTTACGATGAGTAGGTATAGCAATGAAACGCTATGATAAATTACTCGTCAAATAAATCAATCATATCCATTAGAACTTTTTCTCATTAAATACTTATGGTGTTGGTTGTACACAAAAATTCCTGCTTAACAAGCCTTGGGCTCTACCTTTTACCTTTAGGTTATTTACCAAGTTTTTGTCAATGTCAGTTAAAAAGTCACCGCCGGCCAGTTCACCCTGCATTGAAAAAACGTACCACTTTCTCCTTATGCAATGCTAATTTGGACAAAATGTGTTTTTGGGTACAAGGAAATGTTCTTGTAATATTATGTTGGGTAAGCAGCAGTATACTAGTGACTGACGGACTACTAGCTAAACCACTGATGGCTATTGTTAATTTTCGGTTGGTATGCGGTGAAGGAAAACCTCGTGAGGCAATCTGGATGTCTGATCGAGAGCTTTCCATAGAGTTCTGGAGAGAGATGAGGTCTTTCAACCCACATTTGGCTAGCGTACCTTATCCCCTGTATTAGTAAAATGAGAGTCGTGCTGTGACAGATTTTGCAAAAGGTCGATGGTATAAAGCTCACATAGAATCATGCTGATTAACTAGAAGAGTTAGTGAGAGAAAGAAGAACAACATGACACAGAAAGAAGAAGCAAAATAGGGGACTGCGTTTCCTACGCTCGTAATTCATATATTCATATTTAATATTTATTTTCTTTGAGGAAATACTAACATGAAACATCATAAAATTTTATTCAAGAGCTATATCCCATCAGCAGTGCCTACACATTTATTTTTGTCTATAATTGTTTGCACAAAAACCCTTAACGTAATGAATTCTGTCTTAGGACAAAATTGGGACTGACAGCTTAATGTGCTCGCCGAAATATGATACCATTCTAGAGAATACAACTTATACGCCTATCAAACCATTGACCACCATTAAAACTTTGGCGATAAGTGGCCGCTTGGTAAGCTTTTCTATTAAATAAAAACAGTACCGTTTAGAAAATGTCTAGCATTTTGCGTCTTGTTTTGCCCTGAATACATTACAGTTGTGTAAAGACAAAGGTCTATTTCTCCCAGAGTGCTTGCAACATGTATTTAAGTAGACACGTTTCCCATACCGCATGTGTTACATAAATTGAAAACGTGGATCTTATAGTACAATGGGAACGGTAGGACTACAAACTCTAGGGTTATCCCTACTTATAACTGGCAAGCATTATAATGCTAGATACCTCGAAAATAATTTCATTCACAGTAGGCTAATTCTGCTATTTTTATATGACATTGATATTATATTTTGAATGGATTTAAAAGCGGTATTCTGATAACCTAATGTCATTATCGTATAATTTAAAATCAGTTCGTCGTTGACACATACGATCTCGTTACAATTTCATTCAAATATCATCATAGAATACGTTTTTTGTGTCGTAAGTATGACACAGACATGATATCGAGACTATTTATTTAGCAGAATTGGGCCCTTCGCTATCAAATTTTAGATGATAATTTAATTATGACATTTTACCAGCTCGTCTTTGACATTTCAAAGATTCGTATTAGTCATATAATTACTACGAGGGTCAAACTGAAAGTTCTTAGAACTGGCCACTTATAAACAATATAATAAAAAACATATTCTAAAATTTGAAAATAGAACTCTTTGCCAATATTACTGAGTATATATTTCATTCATTTGTCATTTGTTTTACGATTTGGCGGCAAATTGAAAATTGTCTGTGTCACGTCAACATGAATTTAACACGAGAAAATTTTCGTGCAATGATTTTTTATGACTTTCGATGTCATTTAAGTCAACAAGAAAGTTATGATAGACTACGATTGGCCTTTCACGATGAAGCCCCATCTCGTGCGACTGTTTACAACTGGTTTAATGAGTTTAAACGTGGTCGCACTAATCTCACTGATGATGTACGTGAGGGACGGCCTTCTACGGCGACGACTGAAAATAACATCTGTGTTGTGCGGCGTATGATAGAGACTGACAAAAGAGTGACCTATCAGCAGATTCGGACAAGCTTAGGCATCGGTATGAGTCAAGTGCACAAAATCCTCCACGAACATTTAGCGGTCAGGAAGCTTTGCGCCCGGTGGATACCTCATAATTTGACTAAGGCTCAAAAACTCCATCGTGTGGATTGGTGCCGTAAAATGATTGAAAGATTTAACGGAGGTGACTCAAATGCTGTGTTCGACATACTAACAGGTGACGAAAGCTGGATTTACTGTTATGATCCTGAAACCAAAAGACAATCTGCTCAGTGGGTGTTTCCTTTCGAGGAGTTGCCAACTAAAGTGAAGAGAGATCGAAGTGCGGGAAAAAAAATGGTGGCCTCGTTCTTTGGAAGGATAGGTCATTTCGCAACAATTGTGTTAGAGGATCAAAAAACAGTTTCTGCAGAATGGTACACTACCAATTGTTTCCCACTTGTCTTGGAAAAAGTTCGAGAGAAACGACCTCGCAGTAGGATCCTCCTTCACCACGACAACGCCTCGTCGCACACCGCCAAGCGAACGATCGACTATTTGGCGACATCAAACGTTGAATTACTGGGTCACCCGCCGTATAGCCCCGACCTCGCGCCTTGTGATTTTTATTTATTTCCAAAAATTAAAGAGAAACTTAAAGGAAAGCGGTTTATGAATGCTGAAGAAGCGGTGGCTGCGTATCGCGATGCCATTGAAGAGGACGAGTGGGCAAAGTGCTTTTCCCAGTGGTTCCATCGCATGCAGCGGTGTATTGACGTTAATGGACAATATTTTGAAAAGATATAATAAAACTAATAACTGGCTAATGTAATCAGTTTTTGATTTTCTAAGAACTTTCAGTTTGACCCTCGTATTTATTATAAGAAACTGTTATATTGTAAGAAGAAAAATATGCTATCAGAAAGCGAGAAAAAGATGTTGAAAGAAATGACGTGAAGTTCGCTTATAAAATCTTTAAAATCAACCTGCGGTAAACGGATTATATCGCGCTATGACATAAACTTAAGCCGAACGAACTTGAAACTACGATACATTATATACCCTGGGCCCAATTCTACTACATAAATACAGTTTCGATATGATGTCAGTGTCATACTTACGTCACAAAAAGCGTATTCTCCTAAATTATGTGATATTTGAATGAAATTGTAACGAGATCGTACCTGTCAACGGTGAACTGTTTATTTTAAATTATACGATAATGACATTAGGTTATCAGAATACCGCTTTTGAGTCCATTCAAAATATAATATTTTAATGTCATATAAAAATACGAGAATTGAGCCACCTATGTTTCGGCTACATTACAGGAGCCGTTGTCACGGAAGACTGAGATGGCGTTTATTTTGTCTTTATCTTGAAATGTAGAAGTTATTTCAAAGTACTCGAAAAATTTTCAACTACCTACTTGTGTTACTCTGTCACAGTTCTCAGTCACAGTTTTGAAATTCTGCTCATAAGATACTTTTCAGTTTGTCCTTCATAAAACTGCAACAGTAGGCTATTTATAAATCTTTGCAACAGATTCAATGTTTCCTATATAAAACATTTTTCCTGTATCCACAGCGATTCTAAGAACAATGATCATTCAACGTGGGTATAAAAAAAGTTGATTCACACTTGTTTTTCTCTGAAAGATATCTTATCAGACTTAGTCAGACTTTGCCCCAAGTTTTGCCATACCTTTGCCCCAAGAGTTTGGTCAAACATGTGACATTTTTATGACTCCAAGGAAGCAAAGACAGTATAGCCAAAGGGTTCGATTTCTCGACGGGGCAATAATTTTATGTGTCGCAATTTTTTTCTGAGATTTCATATTTCTTAGTACTTGTCAGTTCAAGAACATGTAACAAGCATATTAATCAAAGTAAAAAAAAAGTTAATCTCATTACAGAAGAAGACAAAATGATCGTCCTTCTCTTTCGCTCAACCTTTCAAATTCCGTTAATTAACGCACAAAATTAATTGAAAATGAAGTGATTAATAAAATTTCGCTGAGTAACTAAAAAATGCGCGCTACGGTCCGCGCGCATATGGTTGCGCGTTCGGCGCAAAAAATACGCGATCCGACTGATATGAAGAAAAAAAAGCAACGGTACTGTGTTATACAATGTGTATGAGTGATGTGTCAGTTTGTATGTCTGTACTGACTTGTGTATTTATCAAGAAAATAAACAAATTAGTAATCATTAAAATTATATGACTTAAATAGTTCATTCAATAAGTACGACTTCGTCACAGAGGTATGTATCTACGCATCTAAATGAAAATTCCATATGCTGACCAAAACGGCCAAAATGATCAGGAAAATTTGGCATTCTTTAATTGTCTCCTATATAATATTGCATACTGCCAAAGGATGAGAGAGAGGAAGGGAGAACACTAAAAAGTAGAGTCAGAAAAAATTTAAAGAGGTTGATTAACCTACACTTAGCACACGCCCAAATAGATAAACCAATAATATAGATCAAGAAAACTGTTTGTAATGTGACAACGGGCATATCCATAGTAAAATCAAAGCTGTAAATATGAAATGCGCAGAGATATCACAACGTGTTGTAAAGGTCGCCGTATCGCGGCACTTTCGCCGCGCAACGCATTATGTCACTTTACATGCAGTAGACAAGTGTATGTCTTGTCAAAGTTTATGCTTACGGGGTGAAGGTAAGCGTCAGTTTTAATAATATACATATGATATCAGCTCTGTATGTGAACTGTCCCAAAGCTGGACTCGAATCTTTTCTTAATATGATAAGGGTAAGGCCACAGTCCAGCACGCTGGCCAAGTGTGAGTTGGCAGATTTCGCATATTTTTGTAGAGCTTTATGAAGAACTCTCTGACATACAGTTTTACCCACGATGTTTTTCTATACCATTTACCACGTAATACACTATACTTCACACTGTGAAAAGAGCCCAGCCTAGCAATGAGACAGTATATAAAATAAACCAGACTAAAATTAGACTTTTTTACATATTTTTACTTTTAAAATTCTTCTTCATAACGAAAAAAATTTATTAAAGTATTTCACCTCGGAGTCGGCTGCGAAATAAGTTCGTGTATTTTTTTCTGCAATGAAGAGATTTTAATAAATATGATGACCACTCCCAGATGTTGTACGGGACGCTGTGTATGACACGGAAGCGTAACTTACAATGTTGATCAATATCGGGCGTGTATTGAATTATCAGTAACGTATACTATTATACATACATACATACATATCGTCACGCCTTTTATCCCCGAAGGGGTAGGCAGAGGTGTATTTCTACACCCACTTTTCGCCAGATATACTTTAGTCCCACGTAATAAGGGGCGAGCCTATTGCCGTACCGGGCACATTTCCAGACTCCGTGCTGCTACTGAGAATTTCGTGACAGAAAAACCCAATAACACTTCTCGACCCAGGAATCGAATCCGGGACCTCTTGATCCCACGCGCACATTTATGCCGCGAGACCAACGAGGCAGTCGCATAGGGTTTGATGTCGAGTTTTCCGTCTCTACTCAAAGATGGTATTTGCATCTTGTTATCCCTTAGTCGCCTCTTACGACACCCACGGGAAGATAGGGGGTGGTGACACTTGTATTCTATGCCGTCAATCACACGGCTACTATTATATGAAAAGCTATTCATTTATTTATAGGCTTGATATTAAAATCTATTTTTTTTTCAGACTCAACATTAGCTATCCAACCAAAGCAGAGTATGAAGGTAGGTACATTAGCGATAAATGATAAACGTACTTATATTTTCGTAAATAAATACTCGTATTATAAATACATTACACTCAGACACAGAAAATTATTTATTTATTCCGTTTGGGAGTCGAAGCTACGACCTCGAAGCCTAGCAGTAAGTGACCACTAGACCAACACGCCATTCAAAAGTAAAAACGATAAAATATCTGAAATGAACCTTAACATAATAAATCAAATTTGATCAACACTATTCTACAATACGTCATCATCAACCTGTTCCTCTGCTGAGCAGAGATCCCCTTTCATTCTTTTAAGAATATTACGGAGCGTTCTATAGTACATTACGGTGTAATGCATCCAAATATGTGGGTGTGAATGAATCTGTAAGTGCCAACTTACGGGATGTTAAAATTAATAAATAATATCGACCGCCCCTTGAGACGTGAGGAGTTTAATATATGCAAGATTAAAACTGGGCAAGGATTGTAGTATTTTAGTTAGATTGATGTAGTTAATTTAGTATCTAGGCTGTTTATTTGTAAAGGGTTTACAAGAGGTTTACAAGAGTTTGGTCACAAATAAGGCTTTTCCATCAAAATTAAACATGCTTACAATCTGTCCTAGTGGTATAATATTAAGCCTCCTTTCATTATGATAAAGGTCAGGCTATAATCCACCACGCTGACCAAGTATACTTCAAATGAAAATTATGGAGAATTGTCAGACAGGTTTTCTCACGTTTTCCTACGCGGTTTAGCAACCAATAACAATTTAATAAGCGGTAAGTTTGAAAGTCATTGTCAACGGACAGTGACTTTTCCACGTAACACGAAAAATATATTGGAGGACTTGAAAAATCTTTACCAGTCTTTCTTCTCCCGCAATGCGCCTTCGTGACTTAGCCGGCTTAAATTATACACCTAAGCCTTCTTCAGGAGTCACACTATGTATTTATGAAAATAGCATAACAATCCCTGTAGTAGTTTTTGAGTTTATGGTGTTTATATTAACAGGACGAAAAGGGAACTTAATTTTATTATAAGTATAGATTACTCATTAATGTATCCAGTTGCAGCAATTACCAATTCCTAATAATTTAGGTCATACAACAAGTAACAAAATATATGAATATATTAATATATTATAAATAATTTATTAGCGATAATTCCAGTTGGAAAAGCCAGTTAGATTTTACTTGCAATATACGAGGCTTATTCTAGGTTTATATTACTTGAAGGCTAACTGGGTTATAAATTAAATTAATATTGAATTTTAAGAATATACTAAACCGATAAATTTTCTTGGCAAATGTGATGGATACGAATCCCTTTATGTACCTAATGAGTTATACATGTGGGATAATGAATGGAATATAATTATGGCTATAATCGCAAGTAAGAATTTTCTTGAATTTTCTAGAAGCATTTTGTTGTTAGAGTATGTATTTTATTTTCTATTCCATCTATGCCGTGTATTTTAGGAGGGACAGTTAGTGATGCACTCCATGGATTCGAACCCAGTATCCCCTGCATGGTAGTCTGTTGGTATCTCCACTAGACCATCGCTGCCTTAGTACTGTGAGTAACATGATTTATCGTAACCTTTGAATAGAAATAGGTAAGTTAGCAACAGATGATGTAATGTTGTTTAATTTAAATCAAATACTTTGAACAAAAAATAGTAACACATCATCTTAATATATAAAATCCTTGCGTTACTGACTGACTGACAGACACGCTACAGCCAAAACTATTAGGCGCAGGAGGCTGAAATTTGGCATGTATGTTCCTTGGGGACCGTAGGGGTGCACTAAGAAGGGATTTCCCGAAATTCCCACGGGATCGGCCAAAACAGGTAAATTTAAAAAGAAAAATGCAGGCGTTGCTGCTGGCGTCCTCTAGTTAATAATATAAAGGAGGAATTTGTCGGCAGATATTTTTATATGACGGTGGATTAAAACAAATTTACTTTATGGTAAGAAGAGTTCGGCGTTATAATATAATCGGTACTTGAGAGTGAAGGGTTTGGCCCTTTAGACATGCTTCAGGGTTAAAAAGTACTCCTGCTGATAGCTAAGTGTCGACTCTTTCTTTGTAAAATGAAGTCCCTTTTTCTTTCCTCTGTATGTATGCGCTTTCTCAAAAACGGCTGCACCGATTTTTGTACGGTTTTCACAAATAGATAGTATGATTCGCGAGGAAGATTTAGCTGTACAGTTGGGAGAAGTGTAGTATTCCATAAAGTTAACCTTATTAATAGTCTTATTGTATATTTTGTACTTTCAATGCAGGGATAAAGTGATATTAAGTAGGTTCTAAAACCCCGTTGAGAATACGAAATTTTTTTTAGATAGAGGGTATTTTCCACAGTTTGTTCTGGAAAATCCCTGATCTTACAATACAAATACAAAAGTTGCTTAATTAGATATGTTTCCTAAATAAATATTTACTTCAAACAAGCTTTTGGGCCCCTGTATTTTCCACTATTTTGCAGGCCATATATTTTATTCTATATTAATTAAATGAAATGAGCATTAAAAGTAAAATAAATATTGTTTTATTTTAGCGAGGATCGCTAAATTTTCTCAATAAAAGGATATTTCTACACATCGAGTACCAGGCGAGCATAAAAGAAAAGAAGTCGCTTCAAATACTTGGAAATCAAGAAAACGGCCGCACACGAAATTCGAACACAGAACTGTGTGTCCGCACACTGTGTTCTAGCTCTTTTATGTTTCATACATTGAAAGAGACACAGTGTCAATGTTTTGTGCAGTTGGAAAGCGGATTGTGAGTAAACGTTGATTGCCTTGAAGTAGTGCCGGCTGTTGCCGTCCCTTTTACTCGCGTGCGAATATATATTGCTGTCTCTGTCCGCAAGTTACGCAAAAGCCGATTTTAAAGAATGCTGGCACTTGTACTGATGGTTGATTTTCTAATCGCGAATTGGTAATTTTAATCAAGAGGCTTTGTGATGTTCTTGTGTATATAAGATACTGAAACTTTTCCACTTTTTTATTTTAAATATTTTGCAACATACGTAAACAAACCTACGTTTTACCAGCTTTTTTATTGATGCCCGAAATAGTGAATTTCAAGCTACTTACAAGGAATGTATTTATTTTTTCTTACTCGGTAAACGAACCAGGGATTCTACAATCAGTACGTAAGCGTAAACCTTTCACAGATACGCTTATAATATACTTTTGTGTTAGGTGGGAATCGAACCCAGACCACCGGCTTAGCAGTCAGGGATAGTCACCATTACACTAACAGGCCAGTCGATATACAAATATACCTACAATCACATACAATACACAACACCTTATCACAACACCATCTAGCCCCTAACAAAGCAGAGCTTGTATTATGGCTACTAAGAACGTGTTGTGTCTACGTTTCATCCATCACTGCCCGGACTCGAACGTATGGCCTCCACTTGAAAATAACTACTGAGCTACAGGTACTTTATTAGGAAAATAACGATTGATTTTTTGTACATTTTTGTAAGACAACTCCCGCACTAGAAATAAATCCTATGTCACGAAAAATCCATTAAAATTGTATATAAATTATTTTTCTCTTTGTAATTTCACTCTCTATTTAATCTCTAAGGCTTTACTTTCGCTACAAAAACTTCTTCCTTTGCACTTATAATAGAAATGCCGATAATATCCTTACTATCTTTAAAAGCATTTTTAAATTGCCACTATCAAATCTCAACCACAAAATAATTACATTACAGATTCATTCATTATTTAACAAGTGTGTTATAAGTAGCTCGCATTAAAAATGTTTTAGTAGTTCCTGATAAAGATCTACTAGACGAACGAATAGACACTTGCTCTACACTGGTTGAATAATGTGGGGAAAACCGGAGGATATTACGTAATCTAATATACTAGGTTAAGACTGTGACTTTGATCAAGTTTAAGTTCATCATCTTACTATATTGCATCAAAATTGGTACAGCATTTTATGAGTGACAATCAACAGACATACATTGAGATTATCAATATCAGCACCTTATTTGATTATTAATTTACATGATTTAATAAACCTAGGTATGTGTATAATCATGCGATTTCGTTTTTTATGTATAACTGAACTTAGGTTTGTCAACTGAAGTTTTGATCTCCGTGGCAAATTTTATCGAAAGCTATGAAGCTATGTAAACATAAACGCGTGACATGCAAATATATTAAAAACAGACTGTTGTGCCGAGTGTGCATGCTGGGTAGAGGGCAATGGGTTCGAAGCCAGGGCGCGCACTGGTAACTGTTCAAAATGAAATGCGTATTAAATTAGTAATTAACAGTTGCTATACGGTGAAGGAAAACATCGCAAGGAAACCTGCACGTTTAGTGAGTTCTCCATCATGTTCTCGAAAGACATTTTGAAGTCTGCCAACTCGCACTTGGTAACCTTCTCATAGTAAAAAGAGGCCCGTGCCCAGCAGTGGGACCGTTTATGTACAGGGTTGAAATATTTTCGTAGATAGCCGAATACCTTTCGATTTCTTATACCCTAGTACTTTATATAAACTATTGATTATAGCAGCGAGATATTATATACATTTATATGTATATTAAATACTTATGTATGTATAGTATATAAACCAGTAAGACGTATAATTACAGGAAATGCACCACTACAGTGACTTTTATGTGTGTATATAACGCACACTGCAACGATAAGTCACTGTTGATTTGTAGTGGTAGCAAAAAAAATTGTTTTTCTGTAAGGTGCTGGATAGTAGCGGGATAGGGTGATATTTGTGGTTTGATAACAGTACTCTAAGAAATAAATGTTAAGGCACTGGCAAAAATCATATTGTTTGTTTTTCTATAAGGTTTTTTGTTGGATGTTAGCGGGATAGGGTGATATTTGTGGTTTGATAACAGTACTCTAAGAAATAAATGTTAAGGCACCGGCAAAAATCATATTGTTTGTTTTTCTATAAGGTTTTTTGTTGGATGTTAGCGGGATAGGGTGATATTTGTGGTTTGATAACAGTACTCTAAGAAATAAATGTTAAGGCACCGGCAAAAATCATATTGTTTGTTTTTCTATAAGGTTTTTTGTTGGATGTTAGCGGGATAGGGTGATATTTGTGGTTTGATAACAGTACTCTAAGAAATAAATGTTAAGGCAGCGATAGCCTAGTGAAGATACCTACAGACTGCTACGCAAAGGGTTCAAACCATTGTATTTCATTGCGTGTTTAATCTATTGCCCCGTAGCGCACTGAGTTAAGCCGTTGATCCCGGCTGTCATGAAGATCTCGACAGTAATTTTGGGGAGTAAATTAGTGCCCCTAAATACACTGACACTGCTCTGAGCCATGGAATTATTTTATTCCTTTGGGTTGTAAAGGTCAGACGGCAGTCGTTCTATGGAAAAGTTAATATTATGTCAAAGCTGGTTAGAGTCGAAAGCGGACCCGCCGTGGCTCCAAATTTAAAATCTTGGACTGATATAAAGCAAGGACGACGCTGATAACTATTAAAAATAAATTAATGTACTTACTTATGAAGATCCTGTCCTATGAAATAGAAAACAAACATCATTCCAACCTAAAAAAAATATATTATTATAAAAGTAAAATTATTCTCAAATAACCATTCTGTTTTGTAAACTTTATTAACATTTTCCCGTCATTACTTTTTTTTTGCTATCGCTACTATAAGTTTTCCTGGTATAATGAATGCATTTAGATCTAGCCGTTCGAGATGCAGAGTGACTCAGTGTATGATAAACTAATAAAGTATTATACGCAATAATATGTACATACCTACTTCTCATAACTACTGCTTGTATCATCATATAGCCTTTCGCAGTCCACGCCTGGACATAAGCCAGTCTTATTTTGCGTCAGAATAGCGTTATAATAATTTAATAATATTCACATTCGGGGAAACAGGTGTGAGTCTATGTATGTATAAATGTCAGTAAATTCGAAGTTAAAAAATTGTGTGACAAGAGAGTGTTGTGGGGTAAAAGAAGATGTAATGAAAAGCATTGAGAAAGGCATGTTAAGATGGTTTGGGCACATGGAGAGGATGGATGACGATAGACTGACAAAGAAGATATATTAAGACAAGTGTGAATGGGACAGGACAAAGGGGAAGACCTAGACGGACGTTCTCTGACCAGATTGGAGACATCCTGAAAAAAGGACAAGTCAGAAGTACCCTTAACAGAAGAGCATGCATGAGAAACTTGAGGGGAGTGAGTGAAGCAAGAGAGGTATGCCAGGATCGTTGCAAATGGCGTTCCGTAGTCTCTGCCTACCCCTCCGGTAAACAGGCGTGAGTCTATGCATGTATGTAATTCGGAGTTACTGGCCCCCTATAACGACTGTCAATGATCTTCATAACAGCCAGTACTAACGTGGTCTCCAACTATCTAATATGGAGTTGGACAAAGTTTAAAAATCTTATAAAGAAATACCCTTTTCTTATACACTTCTATACTGACAGGTATCTTAAAACTGTTTACTACTTTACAAAAAGATTTATTAGATTTCTTAGTATATTAAAGGTTATATAGAATTTCTAGGTTCATTGACACCTGTTTTAGGTCAGTGATGTCAAATCTCTACGAGTTAATTAATCTTTCTATCTTAGAATACTGAATGAATTATCATTTGATTATACCTAAGGTTTACGATTCTGATTTACAAAGGTGTAAAATGGTTGTCAGTACGGCATGTCTGGAAGTTTATGAGATCGGAAAACTGCTGTACCGATTTTTTATGTCTTTACCAAGTAAGCCATGGTATAGGTACAGCTCATAAACGTGAAAGTTTGCTAGGATGGATGAATTGATCTTTAAACGGACATTTGTTACTCTGTCAGACAAAAACTACTGAACCGATTTTGATACAACTTTACAGTAGTGTACCATTACCCTTAAAATCAACTCTCACGCGGGCAAAGTTACGAGCAAAACTTAGCTTTCGGTTTATAAGGACACTTGATGATGCCCGCGGTTACACTCGCGTAATTTAAGGCTACTGCTCCGCTCCCGTGGCTCATAGCGTGATGTTATATGGCCTATATAGCCTTCCTTGATAAATGGGCTATCTAACACTGAAAGATTTTTTGAAATCGGTCCAGTTGTCCCTTAGATTAGCGCGTTCAACCAACCAAACAAACTCTTCAGCTTTATATATTAGTATTAGATGTTGCCAACCTATATTTACGAAAAGGGAGTCTCCAAATGAGTGTAGAATTTAACAAAGAGGTTTATAGTTCGTGTTTTGACTCGGAACCATGAAACCGTGACAGTTTTTGTGCCGGCACATCCGTTCGCGTTATGAGTAACGCGGTATCTTACAAGGAAGATCTGACGGGAGATAGCAGACTGACCTGTTTATAAAGCTGGTCATTTGGCAGCTTGCTTTGAAGTATCATAAGTTGAAGTAAGATTTAGTACTAAAGGTGCTACAGCATTCACCTGTAATGAGCATTTTTGCAAATGTTATAAAATAGCAAAACAAACGAGAGTGTTCTAGCGAGCATTCTTGCGAACGTTTGAAGAGCATTCCAGCGAATTGCCAGTTTTTTTTAATAGTACTTAATAGGCGGCAAACGAGCAGACGGATCACCTGATTTGACCTGATGGCAAGCAATTACCGCCGCCTTTGAACACAAGCAACACCACTGGAGTCACAAGTGCGTTGTCGCCCCTTGGGGTTGGGAAAAGGGATAAGATGAGGAGTGGGATGAGGGAGAAGGAATAGGGGATAGGGCCTCCGGCACTCTCACTCACCGAACGAAACGCAACTGTTTAGGTACTGTTACTTTACGTCGATTTTCTGTGAGAGGGTAGTACTTCCCCGGTCGAGCCGGGACATTCATGGTGAAATCAGCAAGGCTCTACCACCTATTAGTATAACGAATGGTAGGCCAAGTCTTGCGACAATTTTTGCTTGCTAAAATTAACTGATATTATTTTGATGAAAATGTCCAGTGGATAGCGTAAGTGTCTGGTGATTAGGAGGTGCAAGGTTCGATTCTCGGGTCGGGCAAGTATTACTGAGTTTGCCGAATTCTGAGTAGCAGCACCGAGTCTGGCAAAGTGCCCGGTAACGGCAATAGGCTCGTCCCCAAT
The DNA here is from genome assembly GCA_944739405.2 of Euclidia mi. Taxonomy (NCBI): domain Eukaryota; kingdom Metazoa; phylum Arthropoda; class Insecta; order Lepidoptera; family Erebidae; genus Euclidia; species Euclidia mi. The sequence continues at coordinate 7,530,328 of OX123208.2, forward strand.
TACGTGGGACCTAAAAATTCATGGCGAAATGTGGGTGTAATATTACACCTCTGCCTACCTCTACGAGGAAAAAGGCGTGAGTCTATAAATAAAAATATAAAACTTTATACTTAATTCAGTTTACTAAGCAAAGCTATTTTATACGTAATAGATTTATTATTTACTTGACATACGTGTATGTAGATGATGTTTAATATATGTATGTATGTTGGCATTACTTGCATGTGTAGTACATTCCTGTGTTCCTACGACATACAACACATAAGTATGGCATTCATCATGTATAACTATGATAGGGGCAGTTCATAAATATTATAGAGGTAATAGTAATTGGCAAAATCAAGTAAAGTTTATAAAGGTCACCTTGAGGATGGGTGAGCGTATATGCCATTTATATAAGAGAACGACTGCTTAGGAACGTACGTAAAGCCGGCAGTCCCGGTTCTTGTCTCAGGATAAGAATCATTAGGCCATGTCGAAGACCTCAGGGCTCTCTATAAACTCCGATACCAAAGTAGGCCACACACTCACAGAAAACAAAGAAAATATCATAGAGGTTTCGGTTCAATGATAAAAGTAACAGCTCTGATCGTAAGCTGAGGAATAGAAATGGATAGGTTATTGTAGCCGAAGGTCCTTGTCGGAAACTTGTCTAAATAACTGGGATTGGATTTGGTTAGCCTGTAGCTGAAATAATAAACTAATTTATAACCCTAATTGCCAAGCTGATGGTTGTGACAGACTATAGTAGATACAGACATGACAGACCACAGTAAAAATGGTTGCTTCTTCAGAAATTTTATTCGTGAATATCTTTAAGGATATGTAAATGTAATCTAAAGATAATTCAAAATAAAACGCTTGTTTTAACAACTATAGGCGTAATAAAATAAAGTTGATCGTATTACTACAATTAAATACCAACTCTATTTCAATTAATTAAGGTGAAGTTTCGTTTGAAAGGAAACTCATTCAATGTTAACCTTTTTACTATCATTTCGTACAGTTAGCCAAACATGTTTTCCAATGAAAATGTAAATATACAAGGGACTTTTTGCGCGTACTGCGTTCTTTACTGTATCGGTTGAAAATTTTTAATTTATTGCCAACATTCTTTGTACAAGGTGAGATTAAAGTTACGATAAACAGTAAATAAACAACAGCTTGAGAAGGCTGATGTGTTTTGTCAATCGTTGGACAGCTTATTTAAGGAAATCGTTTATTTAGAGCCTTTTTCACCGATGTCTGCTAAGATGATTTCAATTATTTGGTAGATAGCTACACAAAATATGTGCCAATATTTATTTTATCAGGAAGATAAAGCCTGAAATGGTGAAACAAGGTTTTAAGTGTTGTAAAAAACGTGTTAGCTTCTTAATTAAGGTAACTTTAGGTTTAAGGTTTCCGAATTTATGTGCGAAGTAATAAATTGTTTATTTTCGCTTGCTACGGAGTACGAATAACACCATTAAGAAACCTGCATGTCTAAGAGTTCTCTACAATGTTCTTGAAAGACATGTGAAGTCGACTAATCAGCAATTGACCAGCGTTGTAGACTATGGCCTAACCGTTCTCATAGTGAGACGTAACCCGGTCACAGCAGTAGCCCAGTTTATGTACAGGGCTGATGATAAATCTATACCTATCTCTACCTAAATATCCCTATAACCTGGACCAGCATTAAGTATTTCTTGCCTTTCTTCTTCAGCTTAAGACTCGATTAGAATACGATAGAAATGACATCAGACTCAAATACAAAGGTGATTAACTAAGGTACGTACAATTATACGTGTAGATTACGATATGGTGGGTCATACGGGGCGTCAAGTATATGATTAATTATATTATTAACACCAATAACTTATGCATTGAGTTATAAATGCCAAATTGATATTATATGCAGGCTGTTGGATGTAGTTATAGAAGTTATAGACTCATAGGAACGAGGTGAATCATCATCATCATAAATATGATGTAGTTATAGATATCCTGCTTAGTCTTTTGGAGGAATACACAGCCAGTAATTTGACCAGATTTGAGAAAGTCCTCTAGCTTTCGCAATCCAAACGAATTGCAATAAAAGTTCAATCTAGTATTGGGTTTCTAGTTAATGGTATAAAATTGAAGTTTGAAGAGTCATCACAGCCGTGTTCGTCTGTTTATGTACGTTAGGAAGAACGGATTGGTGTCATATGTAGTGACCGGTCACCAATCTAAAATTAAGACGGTGATGAAGTCCCTGACTCTCGTTAACCGATTGAGTCTCTTGGGGTTGTCAGTTTTGTCACAAGCCCTTCCATGAACTTGTCTTGCAACGGCAAGACAAGGTAAGTATATGAGTTTCTTTGGTATATTTTAAAGGTGTATTATATTTACTAAGGTCTCTGCTTACCCTATTAGTAATAATCGCAAAAGCATCGAGTGCCGTGTTTTCCCTTGGCACCGGCGCGGCAAGTTTTTGCGTTTCTTTCATACTGCCACCTACTAAACCACGCGGCGAAACGAACGAGGCGGCCATGAGATTGGAAATCGTAGGATATTCGGCGCCTTTTTTGTTTGGCTGTGCGTACTACCGTTGGTGGCTTGCTACAGGTACTTACAGCGAATGTTTGTGCCTACGGCGGGATACTACCAAGGTGGAAGTTAAGTTTAAGTTCATGTCAACTTGTGACCACAGCTGATGCAACCTACGTTGAAACGACATGGCAAATATAAGTGTGGACTTTGGTGGTGGAATGGGAATATTTAGTATACATCTATAGTCTACAGATAGTTTCACACTCCAGTGATGAGCCGAGGAGGACGAGAAGAAGAAAGAAAATACTGCCAATTTCTCTTTAAAGAGTAGTTTAGATTTTGAGAATAAGTCGACCTATATTGGTAGGCACCTACTAGGTATAGGTTCTGCTCTTACATAACATACCTTTACGCCTTTATCCCCGAAGGGGTAGGCAGAAGTGTATCAGATACCCTTACTTTGCCAGTCATGTTTCGGTCCCAATGTAATAGAGGGCGAGCCTATTGCCATCTACCGAGCACATTATGAAGCGGGTCTTACTTGTAAATATTAAAAAGATCTGGTAGAATGTATAAGGTATGAGGAGAATACTGGCGTATTCAGTCAGTTCTCAAGCAACAATATCAAGAATTCACTACATACACAAGTAGTATTACGAAAGATGATCGTGAGATAAGGATCTTTGAATTAATCACTTTAATATTATCATCGAACACAAACTGGTGCTGACGAGTATTTATTAACAAATTTAACGCATTCTACTGACATTGTCAAGCGTAGAATAATAAAGGTTTTTTTACTATTTTTGACAGATGGTACACCATTTTGACAAACGGTATGTAGCCCTGACGCCTAGAAGTTAGTAATTTTGCCTCACTCAAAGTGAAAATCCTTCTGATATTTTTACAGTGTTTAAGGCAGCGATATGGAGGCGGCCTAGTGGAGATACCAACAGACTGCCATGCAGAGGGTATCGGGTTCAAATCCACGGCGCGCACCAATGACTTTTCGAAGCTATGTGCGTATTCAATTGTTAATTATTGCTAGCGCCGTGCTGTCATTCCCAGCTGTCATGAAGATATTTGTCAGTCCTTGTGAGGACCAATACAATGTCATGAATCTATCAAACTCATGAAATATCCTTGTCGTAAGTTACATTATGGTGTCTCTATTGATTATGCAAACGTCAATGACCAGGGACTCAACGATTATTCTTAATTAATACTTAGGTACAATAATTTCTCAACTATTCTCAACTTGTACACAGAGTAATATACCTAATGTGTATTAATATAACGAAATTATCTTAATATATAAAATCCTTGCGTTACTTACTGACTGACAGATACGCTACAGCCGAAACTATTGGGCGCACGAAGCTGAAATTTGGCATGTATGTTCCTTGGGGACCGTAGGGGTGCACTAAGAAGGGATTTCCCGAAATTCCCACGGGATCGGCCAAAACGGGTAAATTTAAAAAAATTGCAGGCGTAGCTGCTGGCGTCCTCTAGTTCTAATATAAAATGTTAATTATATTTGTCTCGACGATAAGGCTTAAGTAAACAATCGAGACTAAACAGTGTAAGAATCCATTACTTCAATGTTTTTAGTGCCTACTTACTTACACGGACGGTGGTGACACCATTGTCCGTGTGGTGACGGATTAAGAATACGAAATGTCACCACCCCATATCTTTCCATGGGTGTCGTAAGAGCCGACAGAGGGAGCATATTATGCAGAGAACAACACTGTAAGAGAAGGAAAACTTGATACAAACCCTATACCAACCCGTTTGGCCAACGTGGTATAGTAGGCTAATTCCTCCTTTCAAAGGAGAGGCCTAGTCCAGCAGTGGACTGTTAAAGGCTGATGAAGATGATGACTTACACGGAAATTAAAATGCAGGCAAAATTAAAAAAATAAGATAACTTTATAAAAATAAAACCGCCGTCTGATTGCGATTGCAAAACTTGAAAGCGGTTGATTGATTGACTTATTTTGATACAATGTTGAGTTGGAAACGCGTTTTTATTAAAATATTAAACTGGTAATGTCCCGGTTACTTTCGTTATATTATATCAAAGTGGCAGAGAGAAATCTAGTTACTTTTAGTAAAATATTTAATAAAAATATTACATACATACATAGTCTCACGCCTATATTTACGAAGAGGTAGGCAGAGGTATATTGCTACACCCACTTTTCGCTATTGCCGAGGGCGAGCCTATTGCCGTACCGGGCACATTACCAGACTCCGTGCTGCTACTGAGAATTTCCTGACGGAAAAACCCGATAACACTTTACCCGACCCGGGAATCGAACCCGAGACCTCCCAATCCCACGCGCACATTTATGCCCCGAGACTAACGAGGCAGTCTAATCAATAAAAATATTACTTTTATTAAATAGAAGGGTCAGATTCGACAATATCTGATAAGTAGGTACTGGTTAAATCATTTAAAAGACAGGATCATAAAAATGTTGCTGTATTTTTTTATTTGTCTGGTAGATCCTGCCTATTTGGTGATGAAACAAGGTATTTTGGTAGTTCTTAGACCTTCTTCGTAAGTCTATAGAAATCTGATGCTGGCCTTAACTCAATTAGGCTATGCGTGTACCACAAATGTAACTTTCGATCTTTCGTGTCTAGGTGTACTTTGATCATCTTGATCATCAGCCCTGTATATATACTGGTCCCACTGCTGGGCACGGGCCTCTTTTCACTATGAGAAGGGTAAGAGTCCACCACGCTGGCCAAGTGCGGGTTGGCAGACTTCACACGTCTTTCGAGAACATTATGGAGAACTCTCAGACATGCAGGTTTCCTCACGATGTTTTCCTTCACCGTTTAGCAAGCGATAATGAACAATTTAATACGCACATAACTCCGAAAAGTCATTGGTGCGCGCCGTGGATTCGAACCCGGACCCTCTACGTAGCAGTTTGTCGGTCTCTCCACTAGGCTAGGTGTACTTTATGTCTTTTAAGTGAATGTTTTAAAGTACCCCTCGACACGAAAGGTACTGCGAGTTTTGCTTTTCTAAAAGAAATCTAAGAATTAATCAAGACACAGACATAATAGCTCATGTCAGCATCGTCGTCGGCAGTCCGAAGTCTCTGCCAACCCCGACGGGAATAAGGCGTGAGTATATGTATGTATGTATTCGTATTTTTACCTCAATCCCCATAAAATATCCGCACAAACCACGAAAGATGGTGTTTCTATCCGTCTGTCCGCACATTATCATACAATAGGAGTCACTCACACGTCCTTGGTCTTATCTGTTTATCATTTTGCCTTCCTATTTGTAATTATGAATAGAACACCTTTTTGCGCAGCCGTTCTGTGGCTCGTTGACATGCTGCCGTTTGACGGTTGATTTCACGTAAATAATTGGTTATATACTACCTTGTTTGTCTAAGTAACATTTGAAAATAAAATATATTTTTTTTGGTTTTTTTTTTCTTAATTGTCAAACGGTTTGACTTAATTTAAAACTAGGCGATGCTCGCAGTTACAATACAGTTCACATTGTATTTTTATTTTACCCCGATCCCGTGGAAATATGGGGAAATTCCTTCTTATTGCACCTCTACGGTAAGAAGACCAAGAAACATGGCAAATTTCAGTGCGCCCCATAGTTTTGACTATGCGTTGTCTGTCAGTCAGTCAGTATTGCAAGAATTTTAAAATATGTACAATCAAACAAGTCGGCGCTAGACCAGTTTGAACAAAAATCCCTTGGCTCGCTCATAGAGACGAGGCACACTAGAAACTGATTTTGTATACGAGTGTCAATGTGCGTGTAAAGTAGCACTGGAAGCGACGATGTCTTGCTGAGCGATTCTCGCTCTTATGGTGGTCTAGCGGGAAGTTGTTCGACTGTACATACATTGTTGATGATTAATGAAAATTAATAAAAAATGTAGACAATAGCTAATATGAACCTTATATTATTATATGTATATCCCGTACGTACCCCTCTAAATCTCAGAATTACATAAGCCCTAATACATAGTATGATAACCACTCTAAAAGTAAGCTACGTGTACACTGTACAGCCCAAAACTGTCCACAACGAGATATAGAGGTGATTATACACGGGATATTGCTTGGCTATCGCCGCTCTCTGATCTATGGTTTGTGTCTATTGGAGCCTATCGATTTGTACGGATAGAATAATTTTGACAAGTAAAAATAAGTTAAAAATATAAAAAATATGACGACTTTTAAACCGAATAATGTAACGCATATTAAGTGACTGAATGCAATAGTTATTTGTGCAACAAGAGAGCAAAGTTGTTTTTTGTTTCGAGTGCTGATTTTGAGTCCCGAGCAAGCGAAGGATTCTATGATTGATTCACGAGCGTAGCGAGTGAATCAAAGTTAGAATCCTGAGCGTAGTGAGGGACTCAACAGCACGAGATGCAATAAACTTTGCTCTCGTGTAGCACACATAACTTTTCACCTCAGCAGTGAGAACACATATTACTTAGGAGACATAGAAATGAACAGGAATAGATTGAATTCTGCATAATCACTTGTTGATTTAACTCTTCTGGTGTAAAAGTACAGTCATCATCGCTAGTTTCACGCATCTGTTTAGATTATTTTATATATTAATATAATTTAACACGTTACGCTATACCTACTGTATCAGCATCAGCGAAATTTTTATTCCCGCTACTTTTTTAAATCGCGTTTTAATACCGCGTCCCTGATGTTTATTTTTCAAATGTATAATTGTAGTAATTCTAAATAAAAATGTATTGGTTGAATACTAATTTTATACTATTAATTAGACTTATTTTTATTAAAATCCAATAATAAATTAAACATGTAAACAATAACATATAAAAAAGTAATTTCTTTATTACAAATATCTTTTTTTTTGCGTTGCCGTAGGTGTTTTCTTTGAGGTCGAATTCCAAAATCAAATTTCGAATTCGAAGGGGTTTGTTTTTTCACTCACTTTTTATATGCATGTGAAAGAGACAGAGCACAGTAAAATTCGAATGTTTTCAAATTTATGGCTGAACAATGTCAATTCGTGGCACTGAAGATTGAAAAATTAAAAAGCTACTTTTACTCACGCTCGAATCAAAATCGCGTTTTGTTCACTGTTGACTCGCAGCAAAAGTGGCATGTTTGAGCTGCTGATGTGAAAATTAATATGATTATTGCACGATAGAACACATTTTCCAAACAACGTATAATATACCTAATGAATCAGTATTTTCCAAGAATTTAAATTATTGCAACATAAAAATGCTCAAATACATCATGAGAATAAAGCTTTAAATATTTTATAAAATGCAAATTAGATCAACGAAAATCAAACTGTATTTTCTACACATTAAGGTTCTGTTTCATTCAGAAACAATTTTAACCACGTGATCTCATCATACTCATAAAATCATATCAAAGAAATATGAGGCGTGCAAAATTGATTGCTAAAATAACAAAATCAACAAAAACCAAACAAAATAATACCTAACGGGCAAAATCTTTCTCAAAACTAAGGATAAAATAAAACTTTAAAAAAACCTCCGTTGATTGGTTACTTTCAAAAAAATATAACGGAAAAATACCATTACTAATCGCGAGTGACCTCAAATATTAACAAAAAAATTGTAAAATATAAAAAAACAGGTTGTATTGAACAATTAAAACCTTTTCACGCCGATGGGTCATAGTAATCGATTTTATGAGCAATCCTCCTTATTTTATAGAATTTTTACTACGAGTCGATAGTCTATGGTTTATAAAAAACTTGTTTGGTAGATTTGTAATCAGTGAACGGCTCGGTTTTGTGTTTTTGCCGAGTAATAGTTTTGTTAATGATCTTTAAAATTATGAGTAAACTACCATTAAAATAAATATTTTTTATACAGATAGCAGCATCACTAAGTTTTATAGCAGTTGTGCTAAAATACAAAGCTTTCCATAATGTGCTCGTATGATCCTTGCGATCTCGACAAACAACAATATGTGATTCAAAAAGAAGAACTTCGACAACCGCTTGCCTGGTATTCAAAATGCGACCATTTTGCCAAGTGGTCGAATTTCAACTATCATTTGCCCAGTAGTCTAATTTCTACAATCTTTTGCCAAGAGGTCTAAATTCGACCACTGCTTGCCATAATCACTAGTATTATTGAATTGTCGCGTACCCAAGCGCAAAGTGAAGTAAACCTTACCTGACATCCTGCCCGACCTGTTCTCATGACTCATTCGCAACATTTATTTTGCATTAAGTACGTATAACGTCGTATTGATAATATAACGGTAATCAAAGTTCATACTAGACCTCCTAGGTACCAGTTTATACTTTATTACCTAGATTTGTATTTGTATATTCTCAAACAATTTTATATTTCGTCATATTTTATGTATGTAGTTAATAAGATGGTCGGTTACTGCACGAAACGACGGAGAAGAAGGACTGTGCATATTTTTGATACAGTGCCCGTATCAAAAATATTTGTCGAAAATACCTGAAACTTTAGGGATATATGTCACCATCTTGCGGTGCTTCCTTGCACCGCAAGATGGTGACCTATTTTTTTTCTCTTCCTATGTAAAGAAAGAAACCTTTATAGCTATGCAGCTAGCAAAAGGGAACATTTTATACTACAAGCACAGTCAAATAATCCATACAGTCGTTCGACGAACGCGTCTAGACGGGTCAATCGTGCGGGGGGCAAGAGGTGAGACGCGGGAAGAGCGGTACCTACTTACGTATGTCGCCTTAGTTCCCAACTAGGTACATATTTTTGGGGGCTGGCGCGTGCTTGGTTTTTGTTCGTTACTTATTTATTTGCTTATGAATATTAATTTAGATGCTGCATACGACTTTTACTGTGAGACATTGCAATGCTTTATGCTGCTTAAAGATTTAAAGAAATAAGGATTTAAAAAATCTGCGATTTCATCAATTTACTTACACCAAAAAATAAAATTTCATTAATTATAATTAAGTATTTAAAGTATTTTGAAATGTATTTAGCTATAACCACTTAAAATAATATGCACGTACCTACTAATCTACTGACATTTTACGATATCTCATGTTTGGCCCAGTCACAGAATAAATTTGCGTAAACAACAAGGCAGACGTAAGAAAATATGCGTTTTAAGGAAATATTCGATTCAAGTGTGATATTAATTTCTTGCAATAAGTACCTATATTATGTATCTTGGTAACGGCGCGGCTTAGCTCAAAAATAACCATATTTTTGGCCCCCTTTTATAAATCCCACACATGTTCTCCGTAACCTCATAGCCCGGAGACCCATCCAGTAAATGGCCGTGGTATCTATTGCTTTACTTTGACGTAGTTTGCACGAAAATAAATCTGCAAAATACTTCATATCGATATAGGCTTTGCAAGCTGATCCCACGGTTACCCATCCATTAAACGACCGCTATGTCAATCGCTTTATTTTAACTTGGTTTGTATGATAAAGACCAAATGAAAAATGCTTCATATTCTTAACCGCCTTCCACGACACCTTTGGGATGAAATAGGTGCTGACTGTGTATGCAAAGCTGTCACCGCACGAAAAAATGCTAACTGTTTTATAATAATTATTTATCGTTAATTATTGTAATAGTCCGTGTGGTGACGGATTAAGAATACGCAATGTCACCACCCCATATCATCCCATGGGTGTCGTAAGAGCCAACAGAGGGAGCATATTATGCAGAGAACAGCACCGTAAGAGTAGGAAAACTTGATACAAACCCTATACCAACCCGTTTGGCCAGCGTGGTATACTAGGCCAATTCATACTAGGCCAATTTATAAAAGGCTGATGATGATGATTGTAATATAATAAATTAGTGATTTACAGTATAATATTCATGTAACGTAGAAATTGTTTTATTTTTCTATAATAAATAGACGGTATTTGAATAAGTAGGTATTGTTTACATGTGGCAGCCCTAGCCTCCTTACCCTTGTCTAGACGTTGTCGGCTTTTTCTTCGAGATCAAAGGCATCAAACTACTGTATGCTCTCTTTATACTGTGCTACAAGTAAGTAACTACACCTACACTCAACGCTATTAATTAGGTAAGGGGTACAGACTTTTAAAATACATATCTAGAAACACCTGCAAGAATATCAATTTTATAAATAATTTATTACACTGTAAAAAATAATAAAACGAAAAATATAAAGAAAGAACTAGGCCACGACAGACTTTTAAAAAATTAAAAACATAATATCTTGTCAACAAGTTCTCGTCCATTCACAGGAGTGCCATAGCCATATAATTAAAAAGTTGTTGAAAAGTTCTAAATTCAAACAATTAATGGCGGGCAATTAAAACTTAAACTTTTCGAACTAAAGAAATTTCGAGGAAGTTCTGTCAATAATTTGTCGAAGGAAATATTTTTAGTTACGGAATGCAAGTTGACTTTTTACTAGAGAATATCAAATTAGACTATTGAGTTTTCAAATTCAGTTTAATTAATTATCTTCATATTAACTATTGTTTTTTTATTTTATTTATTTATAGTCTCACGCCAGTATGCCCGAAGGCGTAGGCAGAGGTGTAAATATTATACCCACATTTGCCATGAATTTTTAGGTCCCACGTAATAGGTGGCGAGCCTATTGCCGTTACCGGGCACATCACCAGACTCCGGGCTGCTACTGAGTATTCGGAAAACCCTAGTAACACTTATAATACTTACTTAGAAAATTTTATACAAAGTGTTAATATCTCATTTTATTCCGTGGGTGTAGTAAGAGGCCACTAAAGAAAATATACAACGCAAATAGTATCAATGCGAAGAGATAACAAAAAAAACTCCTCATCAAACCCTATTTATTAACCAGCGTAGTAGGTATAGTAAGCCAAATAATTCTCCTATTGGTTCATTAGATATTGTGACTCAGATTAGGAGGGTCCTATGTGTGTATGAATTTCTTATAAGTGGCTGTCGCTTTTTTCATCGTGCTAGTTTCAAAATCAGTGGATATTCAAGCTCTATTTTATCTCCTTTTGAGGACAATATTAAAAATCCTTTCTTAGCTGGTGCTTAGATACGTCATAATAGGAATAATTCGTTGTCCATATTTTGTGTTGTTGTCCCTACCATCCTGAAACTGGTTGTAAGAAAAAAATAATGGACGTTCATAAGCGTCGCTTTTGTAACCTATATGAATAAATGAGTTTGAATTTGTGTTTCTAGCTTCTGTAGTTTGAACTCTGCGATGATAATACGTCATATAATAGATAAAACAATATACCTTTTATTTACAAAACTAGTAATAAATATAAAATATTAAAAGTATACAGATTATAAATATAATATATAAATATAATAAACGGGTCCTTATCAAGCGCACTTTCCCATTGAAATAAATTTGATTGGTGTATTAATAAAAAGTTAATTGAACCTATATACCGGCGCAATAATTGTCGGTAATGGCAAGATCTAAGCAGCCGCTCTTACGTAACTTATCTATATAAAATGTCTGTATGTTGTGTTTTTCATAATATTATGAGATATATTTTCCTTATCACAAAATACTTGATTATTTAATGTTGTACAACGATGACCTAAGATAGGGTAATAAGTGGTTAGACTTAGGTATCTATGTTATCTTAGGAAGGGAGGTTAGGAAGGTTGTTATCGTAGGAATCGAGCCTAATGCATTCAGCGCATTGGTGAGCTAGGAAGAATACTATCGTCAGCGTATATCCTGGATAAGAGTTGATTTGGATGTATAAAAATATATTTACGTTTGGTACATAGGCCACTGACATAGGCGACAGGCGTGCACAGATTTATTGTAATCTCTTTTTTGTTCATATTGTTTTGTTTGTTCATGTCTTTCGTCTGGTAGAAATAAACGCTTTTTTCTTTATTTTTTCTTTCACTGCTGGTCATAGGCCTCCCTACATGGACCGATCTTAAGCCACCTGCATCCATCAGCTCCAAGAATTCCCAACAAGATCGTCCGTCCAACTTACGGTAGATCTGCCCCCTGCTCCAACGGCCATCGGTTCTTGTAGCTGTTTGCCATGCATATAAGACTGTCATTATAAAATATTAATATACCTGCAGAAAACTCTGCACTGCACAAGAACTTCACTAGATCCCCATTCATGATCGTACTATACACCACAGAATGTAAGATGATTCCATATTGACATTATTCATCAACTATACTTAATCGAATTCGAAATTAATTTTTAAAAACACATCTTATGATTGTCAGATTCAGTTCGATAGCAAGGCTCAAGAAGAACCTGGAACCATCAAATTCAGGTCATTTTATAGATTTTATTCTTGAGTTTAAGTAAACAAAGCAACATAGGCATATTATGTAACATAATCATATTTCTTGTTTATTAATCCACCGGATGCCGCCATGCAAGGATGTCGGAAAATAACAGCAGTGTTTTGCATTTATGACAAATGTTTATACCTATAAATTGTGGACGATCATTCTCTATGGAAGAAAAATATCATTGTCTAATTATTTCTGTCCACGTCAATACTTCTGAATAAACTGACACTAGTCTAAACCATAGAATATCGTTATCCCTTTCGGTTGCGGGGTATTAGAATATAGAATATTCAGTCAAATCTGGTTAGACTAGTAAGCGGACCTCGTGTTGTAACTTTGTAACGCTAGGAACACTACTAGCGTTTATAGCGTGACATGCGGTTACAAAGAGAAGCAATAAATAGTGCGGTTGCCGATTGGAGGGATGAACAGTTGCCCAGTAAAATCCCTCGGCCTCAGCTCTCGTGTTCGGATAAGGATCGTTAAGAGACGTCGGATGTATCGAGCGGTCTAAAAATTCACACGAAAATAAAGGAAAACAATAAACTTTTATATTTTTATATACATAGACATTGAAATTAATTATCACAAATGAAAATGACTAAAAATCAATCAAAACACTTTTTCTAAAGCACGGCTTCTATTATTATTAATCCAATGACATTAGTTGTCATTGGATTAATAATAATAGAAGCCGTGCTTTAGAAAAAGTGTTTTAACGAATAAGACAACTAAATACAAAATAAAATAGATATTATTATATTTAGCAGGTCGACCAGGGTGTCGAACTAGTGTTACTACAATGATGTTTTAATGTACCACGGCGCCACCTGCCGGCAGCTAGTTAGTTCACTGAATGAACTGGATCCAGTAGGTACTATCATAGACAATATTGTTTACGACTTAATTTTTTAAATTAAGCTTACTTTTACGGATAAGCTGTTTGTACAACTTTTATCTACATTAAGTGCATTTACTACTTTATCATCAGATACAAAGAATATTAATCCTATTTTGTGGTTAAGTAAAACAAGTCTATTGCCTTCCTTTGCTAACACAGAATACGAAAAAAGGAAGGAAATATTTGAGAGCTATCACCTCAATTTTGCGCCTTATTTTCGATGCTAAAGTTGACCACTCACTCACAATATAAAATATCTTTTTAGATCTGTCTAAAAAGATATTTTATATTGTGAGTAACACATTTATTTAAGAAGATATTCCTAACTACTTAATTAGAAATCTACACATAATTCCTATCTCATATCTACAATTATTATAACCGCATTACAAATCAAAAACAAAAACGACAACCAAAAAATGGCCTCGCAATAATTTCGCGAACACTTTTCTCTTCGCTTATACAACGTTTGCATAATCATCGCCTCTGGCGTTGCTTGTTTTATTACGCTTCTGGTTGCAATCATATGTCAAATGAAATTATAATTAAATAGCTAATATATGATTTTTAAATAGCTTTGTTCTCTATATGTCTGCCTCCGTGGTCCAGTGGATAGCGTATGCGACTGCTGATCGGAGGTCCCGGGTTCGATTCCCGGGTCGGGCAAAAGATTTTTGTGGACGACTTTTTATAAGCAATATTGGATTATACACGCCCTCGCTTCTTAGGGTTGCTTAGCAACATAATCTATGCATAATACGTAAAGAGGAGAAAGATCTTCACAATTTTGACTTCGTTTGCAAACAGAAAAAATGGAACATTTTCTCAAGTAGGTTTAAGTTGGTACTCGAGTTTTGCGTGTTCTAATTAGTCCTGCCTTGGTACTGTCTATACCAACAAAAAGTAGCCTATTGTTTTATTCTGAAGTATTTTACTTCTTCCTTTTATAAATGTACTAGCCGTTTCCCGCAGTTTCACCCGCGTCCTGAGGGAACTACTTCGCGTACCCGAAAATCCCAAATATCTCACGGACCCCAATTTTTACTAAAATTAAATATAGCCTATATTACTCGCAGATAATGTAGCTTTCTAATGGTGCAAGAATTTTCAAATCGGTCCAGCAGTTTTTGAGTTTATCCATTACAAACAAACAAAAATACAAATTTTTCCTCTTTATAATGTTAGTGTAGATTTCTGAAGATAGATGGATGTATGGATGAAATACTGAACAGATTTTATGAAACTTTGTAGAAATATAGCGCATAGCACATAAGCATAAGCTAGCTAATTATAAAGAGCTACTTCCTCGAACGGGAATTAAAATCGAGAGTTTGAAAACTGTACACAACATCTAGATGCGCCGAGATAACAGACATGCAACCTCTTTGATAAAACTTACAGATAAGTAGACGGTGTTTTACGGTATATTATATTGATTTATTAATTAGCAGAGTTTGAAGAAAATCTGTATATATAAAAGTTTTGCATTAGTGGCTGACTGACAGACAACGCACAGTCGAAATTATTGGGTGCAAGAAGCTAAAATTTGGCATGTTGGGACCGCAGAGTTGCACTAAGAAGTGCTTTTCTTTTCTTTTTTTTATGGTTATAGGCGGCAAACGAGCAGACGGATTGCCTGATGGTAAGCAATTACCGCCGCCCATGGACACAAGCAACATCACAGGAGTCATAAGTGCGTTGCCGCCCCCTGGGGTTGGGAAAAGGGATAGGATGAGGAGTGGGATCAGGGAGAAGGGATAGGGGATAGGGCCTCCGGCACTGTCACTCACCGAACGAAACGCAACAGTTTAGGTACTGTTACTTTACGTCGATTTTCTGTGAGAGGGTAGTACTTCCCCGGTCGAGCCGGCCCATTCATGCTGAAATCAGCAAGGCTCTACTACCTTCAAAACTCCCACTGGATCGGGCAGAAAGAGTTAAATTAAATACCATGTGCGGCCGTAGCTGCGGGCATCCTCAGTTGGAAATAAAAATGGTATTGGCAAACATTTTGTTGAGAAATTAACAATTTCAGCCTGACTATTCGGAGAGCTGTCGGTAGATCTCTCTGCATTTCTGATTCGATATCGCAGGATTTTTTTTAGTTGGTCACATAACTTGAAGAACTGTTGGAGAGATCAGACACCTTATAAGAGAGCCGATGAGACGAAATTTGGGTCACTGTAAAGACAAAAATTATACAAAAAAAACTCGCTAAAAAGGTTTGTCTAAAAATATACAAAAACGACGAACGTCGAGTATATTATAGATTAGTAACTTTTCGTAACCTACATCATATAATACACCTACTTCTATCTCTCTGCACCACTCTAAGGTAGACTGGTTGATAATGCCTATGGCATTAAGTCCGCCTATATACTTTGTGTATATGAAGAAATAAATAAATAAATAAATTAATATGCATGTACAGGTAATAAAACCATGTACTTACAAAAAGCTATAGAAATTATCACTGAATTAATGGGAAGCATGGCAGTAAAATTAAGTAGTTAGGAGGAACTAAGTACTTAATTTTACAACTGTAGAATTGTAGTTTTATGTATTGTATTGATAAGATAGACAACTTTGTTGTAGAACAGATGCGTTTGTTATAAACTCACACCTGTATTCTCGAAGGGGTAGGCAGAAGTGTAATTTTACAGCCACATTTTGCACAAATATGAAATTATAGGTCCCACGTTAAGCCTATTGCTGTTGTCGGGTACTTTGCCAGACTCCCTGAGAATCCAGAAAAACTCAGTAACACTTTTGCCCGACTCGGCAATCGAACCCGAGACCCTGATCAGGAGATGCATACGCTATCAACTAAGATGTGTTGGTTAGAGCGGTCATTTTATCACTGCTAATGCATTGCGTGTCCGGGTTTGGTTACCATACGGAATACAATTTGCCTGGGAGTGGTATAGTGTTTTGAGGAATTGTTACCTTTTTAATAGGAGGATACTTGTTGGCTGCATTTTCATAGTGTGTCTTTGCAGTCCACAGCTGGACCTAGGTCTCTTCTAATTTGAGTCACAACAGCATTTTGAGTAAATAGTAGGATTTTGTCCGTGTGGTGACGGATGAAGAATACGATATCTCACCACCCCATATCATCCCATGGGTGTCGTAAGAGCCGACAGAGGGAGCATATTATGCAGAGAACAGCACTGTAAGAGAAGGAAAACTTGATACAAACCCTATACCAAACCATATAATAATAACCAATAACCATATAGCTAAATGTAGAGATTTTCGACTTTTATGAAAAATAAAATTTGCTGATGTATTTCCCTCAGTCGCCTTTTACGACATCCACGAAATGCAACATTAAGAATATACTATGGTATTTTAATAATGCGTTAAGCTAACACACATTTCTAATAAAGTAGCCATGTGCAATAAGCCTTGACTTAAAAATATATGACTAAAAATCTCTAGTTTTATCTGTGGCAGACGAAGTCACCGTTATACATTAAAAAAAGAAAATATTTTATGCGGCCTTCTTTGAACTACAGTTTTTTTTTGGCAGCCAGTATTCCACGTACAGCCAGTCCAGACAATTCTATTTACAAAAATACATAACGTATCTAAGAACACGCCGAGTCACTATCTCAAACGTTAAGAATGATGACTTACGTATTTCGAGGACCGCCTCCAATTGGCTGTCAAAGTCGCACCGGCGACCAATAGCGGCTCGTCAAATGTCATGACTGTGCGGTTTAAGAACAATTGTTCAAAAAAAGAACGTGCTTCCGTTAAAGTGGCATTGCTTCTGGTTCTTTTTTTAATCTATTGAGGTCTTTGACGGTTGAGATCGAACACAAAGGCACTACGCCTTTGTGTTCGATATTCGAAAATGAATCAAGCGGTAGTAGATAGCCGAATTGAAACTTTATTTTTTTATTTTATCGCGATTCGTTATAATTGTTGCGTGGTTATAATTAAATATGGTTAAAACAAATGTTCTAAGAATGGCAATCATTATGCTTAGAGTGTAGTAGCGTAGGAAGAATTCGTGTGATTGGTGATGTAGCTTAATGTTATATTAGATGTTCTAGATTCTGCCTCGGCTGTACACGCCTGGGTTACTGTGAAAGTGACAAAATGCAGCCCATGTGCATTTCGAATGTATTACCTATATAAATGCAAAATTTTATTAAAAGCCGTTTAGTAGGTTTTGTGTGACAGAGTAACAAACATCCGTTTATGCTTACAAACTTTCGTATTTACAAGATTGAAATCTGGTTCGTTACACTCGTACCAGACTGGATTCAAAACAATTTTAACGTGAGAAGCAATAAATTATTGTCAATTAATTATTTAATTACCGTCCCCAGTAATTAATATGAATTTAACTACATAAATTAACTTTTAATACGGCAGTTGACAGCTCCATTTAAGAAAATAGGCCAGTAAAGTTAAAAAAACGTATAGTTCAATGAAATTAATTGGAAAATCGTCGATCAATTGATGACAATTGGTTGCGATGGACACCATGTGTTTTAATTGTTGAAAATCTTTAAATAAACAATTGTTTAATACGATACGGATGTTTAGAAGTTTGAATTACTGAGAGACTTGTCATGGGTTCTGTTTGCAAGGACATTGAATACATCTCTTGGTGCAGCCATCTTGCCAAATGCGCTCCATACGTTTGCTTACGCCTTTGGCATTAAGTCCGTCTTGTGCAAATAGTATTGCAGGAGGTTAAAGGCATAGAAAAAAATGCAATAATATAATCTCGTATTTCATTCATTTAGTATCCCGTTTGCATCCAAGACATTTTGCCTGGAACCCGGCGCGCGGCGTTTGCACTAGTCTTACCAAATATGAAAAAAGCTTCTTAAATTTCCTTTTCGCTTGTCAAAAATTGTTCGATTGTATCCTTTTATTTCGGTTAAAACTATGGCTGCCTAGCTGTAAGACACAATTCTCTATAAAAAAGAGTTACTGCCTAGGTATTGTCTAATAAAAAAGGCACTGAATTATAATTATGGACTCCATCTTACAACTCAATCTTCAACTGCCGAACAATTACTAAAGCATTGTTCAAAAACCAAATAATTGCATTCATACAAAAGTAACTGATCTAACATTATTGCCTAATCCATCGTGCTACAGATAAAAAATTCTAATCAATGGCTAGCTGAACAGAAGTCAAATCGAACGTTTTTTAATTCGGGAAATACCAACCGTAACAAAAAGTAACATCAATAGAAACTCAAATAATTATTATAAAAAGAAAAGGAACACAAGAAATAGCTGCAATGCAACATATAGTTTGTAAATTCGTCACAGGTTAGTAACGAATTAACTTATATGTCATCAATCATCATTTTGTTTGACGCCTTGTGATCAAATGAGATTTTTTTACCGCCGCCATGTCACTACCGATGCGTTTCTGAACGTTATTTCGTTTAATTTCCGCGTTTATTTCACACCTTTTTAAGGTTGTGGCTTATGGGAACTGAATGTTAGTTGTTTACCTATGGCTTTTCTTAATATAGCCGTTGTCTATGCGGTAATTTTCTTTGTTTTACTCGGTAAAGCTTTATTTAAAAACAGGAAAACATTGTTTATGGTTATTTTTCAGTCCGTACAGCGCCCAACTTATAAGAATTCGAATCGTTATTATGTATATAGGTTATTTCATAAAACTGCCACCTAAGATTATTCATCGTTCGAATTTGAGTTTTATTTGAAAGAAAACGTTAGGTCAGTATTATTTTTGTATATTTAATAAAAATTGAATACAATTATTATTAACTGTATACATAGCTGTTAGTTTAACGAAAGTGGCAGCAACATATTCAAATTTAGAATTTCTTCTATTGAAAATCACAAACCAAAACAATAGTGCAGCGCCGCGAACCATGTAAAACGAAATAGTCGATTAGTACGTTTAATTGTAATTAAGAAGAAAAAGCCGTATCTGATTCTGTTCAGACATTGTGAGAATCGATGCTACGCTCATTATAAAATATTATACGCATCCAATAGTTCATTGGGTAAAACATTGTGTAATATTTAGCTGTCCCACATAGTAAGATTTGGTAATAGCGTGCGGCGAAACATAAATTTACTGTTTATTTTTTGGTAAATTTAGTAATACTGCTATTTAGTAAGTGTTTCGTCAAGTTTATTGTAGTTTAATAGTCGGTACACCTGCACCAACAATCTTATAGGGAATGAAGGACGCGGTTGGATGCGGGCAATTCTAGATCGGTCTGCGTGGAGAGCCTTGGAGGAGGCCTATGTTCGGCAAAGGACGTATTTTTGAGGATACGATGCTGATGATGATAAATAATGTTATTGTCAATGCTGGGTAGAACATTTATTGTTAGCATTTATAGTCTATTTACAGTAGTTAGCTGCAAGCCTTTTATAGTAAAAAGCGCAAGTTTACTGTAGGGCAATATAAAATCTCGATATATATTGCCCTACAGTAAACTTGCGATAGATATTTGAGTACCTTTACGCACTATAGTTTCTTCCAATTGTACTTTTCCTGTATAAACTTAAACCTTGGTTTATTGTATAACCTTCGTCACCTGCATACTTGACACGTTTCAAATAAATTCCTTTTTTTACTTATTTCAAAAGGAAAACGTATTAATTATGTCTAACAATGCATTAACAAAAACCTTACACACCCTATACAGAGCTCATTAATAAAAAAATTGCATCTACTCGACTCCAATCAATCATACAATATTTTTTCTGTTTTTTTTCTCTCTCATTCGTTACACACACAATGTAATCGATAAAAAGTGCCTGACCTTACAGGCTTAATCCCATTGCATAAGAGCAATTAAAAATGTTGCTCCTCATTAATGCAATGGTTCTTTATTCCTTTGATGTCGGTTATAATCTACTTTTAATATGTTTTGTATTATCAACTGGATTAACGTTATCTTTTTAATTATTTCCTGGTTGAAGTGGCGAATAGTTTGTATGTTAATACGGCTTTTAAGCCAAATTAGCACTTAAAAGACTTTATTGAGTTAAGCTTTCACTGCGGACTAAATAAAAAAATATTTATTAAAAATGTTTAGTGTTGTTTCTTCGCCGTTTCGCGTGGTGTAAAGCCACACGAACCCATGCGATTGAGTGTAGCAAATTGCACGATTCAAGTGAAACCGTTTTTCCTATACCAATTAGTTCCGAGATACCCAAACCTAATAAGAAAAGCGCCAAGATTATGAAACAATAGAGCATCAGCAGCACCTTAAGACAAATGTTATGATTTATTATCAGTGACAAAAACTATATCCACTACACCATTTTCGACTCCAAGTAACCTTTATTGCCTAAACATTAAAGTCTATAATGCTTTACAGACCTGTAATAAAGAGTTAATTATGTTCTAAGTAATGCAAGCTCAGATTATATTGTTTCGTTTTTGTTAGAAAGACCGGAATAGTACGCAGTTCAATTCCGTCTTTTTTGTTTTAATGTGGAATCGAATGGAATACGCTGCAGGGATGGGAACGAATGAGTCGATCAAATCGATATCGCTCGTGATAAATCGATGATTAGATTTACCGCGACGTGTGTCGCTCGTCATTGATTTGTGCAGCAAATAATAAAAATCTTATTATGATTGATTTTAGAAATACGTAGGGTTGTGGTTTGTATTTTATTGAAGGGAAACCATATCTCAATAAAGGCATTTGCTAAATTAGTTAAGTATTAGTCGGACAAAATAAACAAATGATGCCAATATTTGCATGAGAAATGCATTAATTTATAACAATAATTATACTATATTTTTTCTTTAAAAGAAAAATCAATATTTGTGTTTGAACAAGAAGCCAGCCCAATCCGCTTTAAGTAAACATTGCTGCGAGTCAAGCTTTATAAACAATCAATACTGCTCAGTATGCAACAAAACCCAAATTCTTAGTTTAATATAATTAATATTATATCATGTACTAACGGAATCAACACATAATCTAATTTTTAACAAATTATCTCATATATCGGTATATCGATAAAGAACGTTAGTCGATTTTATCCCAGCCCTATATCGACGCGGGTTCATCAAAGTGCGGCCCGCAGACAATAACTGAGAAATATTAAATTATAATAAAATTAACTTGGCTCTTACTTTTTATACCGTTAAGTTTTGAATTAAGAACATCTAGACCGGACTGGACGGGTTGTTTTCAACTAAAGGTTGCCATAAAAAAATAAAAACCGTAATAAAGGTCGAGTATTTTTTAATTACTTATTAATTTTAAAACGTGCCTGTTTCCGAGGTGGCTTGTATTTTATCTGTGTTGTAGTTGAGTTATATTTGTTGATGGTATCGCGCTTAGACGCTGTTTTTTATTTATTTATATTTTGTAGAGTGCAGCAAAATTAATTTTGTTTAAAATAAATATCACTTGATTCGTGCGACGTGTTATGTTATGATAATGTTAATGTAATGCTGTCATGTTTAGTGTAATTTATTTTTGTGAACGAATTCATTTACATTATTTAAAATTAGCAGAATGATAAAAAATAGTCTAGGCAGAAAGTAAATGAAAGTGAGTGTCTTGATTCAAATGCTCTTCATAGTAAACTCATTACTTGTAATATAATCAGATAAATATTTTAAAGTAATTAAATCTTAAAAAGCTGATCTTATATCAAAATCCGAGCATGTGTTCTTCTTTTTCAACGGTTGTGCTTCCCATGACGTTGCAGTGAGTCATTTATTTCAAACAAATGCTCTGCCGTAGGTAATGCCGTCATTTTAAAGGAACAATTAATTACACTTACGTTAAAGTGCAATATCATATCTACAACCACATTGCTACTAAGAATGAACTGAGGTGTCACTGAAAGATATACTGCTTTTATTACAATAACCATGAGCACAGCAAGAACGTTTGTTTCAAAGCCACTGAAAGGTCAAAATAAATTCCTCCATTGAGTGCGATTTATGTACACCAAATCGTCAATCCGTCTTTTGAAGAGAAAACGGAAATAGAGAGAATACGTCATATAAATATTTAGGCGCATGGGCACGAGGGAGGATACGTTATCATTTTTTATGCAGAAATTGACATGATTTTGAATGGTCTTTCGGGCAAAATTCCTCAGTTTTATGTACTACATTTTGGTTGTAATCACCATGTTTGAGCTGGTTAACAGTTTACTATAAATTTAATATCAGACACTGAAATACAAAACTAAATAAATAGAGCGCTCGTGCTAAAATGAATATGCCAAAAGCTGTTTGAATATCTGTCATTAAACAGTGCTGCCAAAATTAGTTAAAACGTCAAAACAAAATATAACGAGTATACTAAATCATCGTCAAATATAACATAGTCTAAGCTGAAACCATATGGTACTCTGTCACATATTATAATTCACAAGAAAGGCAAGGAAAGGTCACTACACTAACGTCATCTCGTCATGTCCGATGTCATGCGCCGACTCTGTGCATGATGCACTCTGCATCTCACTTCCCTCACTACGATTATTCATTCCTTACGGTGACACATGACGAATCAATTTACGGACGAAGCCAATCGGAATATGGTTTCCGAACGTATGCGTTTGTCTATGGAAGAGGTTATTTTTTAATATAATGACATTAATGACAGCGCGGGCTTTGATTGCGAGATCCGGTCGGCGTTGATGGTAATGATAATGATTATTATTGGAATATTATTATTTTGGCGGCCTGTTTTAAGTTAAGGAATTGTTGTGTAATTTAAAATGTTGGTGTAAGTATACATTGTTTTAACGTTTAGAGTCGATTTGTTAATAGTATTACAAGAAAATTTGATGAACCCAGGTTAAAGTAAAAAAGCAAATTAAATACACTTCATGAAAAATACTTAGAAATACGGCAATAGGCTCGCCCTCTTTTACATGGGACCTAAACATTCATGACTAAATGTGGGTGTAATATTTACACCTCTGCCTACCCCTTCGGGGATTCAGGCGTGAGACATAAATAAAATAAATAAATATAAGTAAAAAAAATATATATAGCAGAGGAACTACGAGCAATTATATTTCAGGGTCATGTAACGTAAATTATTGTTACCTACTTAATACGTTTTTCTTTTTAAAGTTTTCAGGAAGATTATATAGATCCGGGAAGCGACTCCATTAAATAGACAATTTCTGTTGTTTATATAAACTTAAGATAGACGAAAAGTGAATGTAATACAATTCTGCTTAAGTTTTAGATATATGCATTAACATAGAACATAACACTGTGTTACCCAACAACAAAAATAAAATAAAAAATAATACAGAACACATTTTGTTTCGTAAAAAAATCCATAGACTATTCACAAAGAAATTATTACTTAGAAGCACCAGTGCGTTATCTGTGACAGATATTTAAAAAAAACTTCTTGTCTTTTAATTATACGTTACTGACATCAGGTGATACTTCAATAAAGTTATTTTAAATCTTACTTTTATAGCAGTAAGGTCTAATTTTAGTTGTACATAGATTTAGAGATAAAAATACACTGACTATACACACTAGGAGTTAATTATTAGGTGTGTGACATAATTACTATACAGGGTTTGTATAGTTTTTTTTACTTGCTTTTAATTTTAGTAAAAATAAAAATGTTTTGTTTAAGTAATAGTTAATTGATGCAACCGTGTGCGATAAAATCGTAGTGGTATTCTTTTATGACAGATAGTTTCTTAGAAATGTGTTTATGGTATGTTGTCTATGGTCATAAAGATGAAAGGCAGAGTGATCGCCAACTTGTCATGTGATGTCTTGCGTGATTTAAAAAAAGTCAATATTTTTGAAGCTTTAAGCAACTGATCTTAATAAGATTCTTGGCAATTATTGCTAATGGATAAGATTTTCACTGTATGAATAATTGCTCCCGCATTCATATAAATAACAACTACCAACAATATACTTATGCTCGTTTTATGTCATTTAGTTTTATAAACTTAAAGTATAAGAATCTATCCTAACTAACATTTGGTTAAAGGCACACTTAGCCTGATTAATTAAACAAATTATTGATATAATCGTATACGTTATCTCAACAACATTTTACATCCAAGGTTGTATTCCTAATCCATTCTAATCTTGAAAAATAAACACTAAGCATAGTCTGCATTAACCCAGAGTGAGTTACATAAGTGTGTAAATGTATGTCCACCATTTAAAGAATCCCTGACATCTTTGGGCAACGACAACCTAGCCTACTAGACGGCAGACGGAAGGCGAACACTGACAACACGTTAGACTTATACGTCTTACATAAGACCAATCCCAACACTAGTTATGAATTATGACGTACCGCAAATTTGAAACGGCCAATTAGAATGCATTTTTGTAGCCCCCCCTTGCCCCGCATACCTCACCACTTTGACAGAATTGTTTGTTTGTAGAAACGATAACATTAGGTGTCTAGTAAGTAGGCTAGGTTGTTTATGTCTCTGGGGCTCAGGGGGTCGGGCGGACTGCGCCCCTGTATGGTCTAGTCCCCACAAGCTGCACACCTGAGAAACTCTGTGGAGTTACTTAGGTGTCAACAAAACAATGGTGTGCCATTGTTCTTTGAAGACCCAGGCCTTTAAAAATTGCCCTGGAAATGCCAATGGTGGGATCCTGCGTCTTCTTAAGCCTCCAATTCAACTGCTGCACAATTCTAATTCAATATTTAAACCACTAACCTGCGTCTGCGTCAAGCCAAGACTGGCGGCGAGCTCGGCCCTCTCGGGCAGCGCGAGGTACTGCGTCCTCTGAAACCTCCTGTTGAGCTGCTGTAGCTGTAGGCTCGAGTATATCGTGCGGGGTTTCCGCATCTTCTTGCCTTTGCCGTTCACGCGGAGGCCGGGGTCGTCGGATAGACCGCATTTTTCTGGTGGAGAAGAAGATATATTACTTAAATATCGTTGAATTTTTCTTGGCCTTCAAAAGAGTACTCAGTTATATTTTTGACGCTAGCAATAAAAAAAAATACTGTATATGTTAATATGATGTACCTAAAGTAAGTTTTCTGTAAAGATACATAAAAAATCATTCTCTCTGATGTAGGTATAAGCTATACCTACTACTACAAAGTTACTTAAAAATGGTTTTGTCGTTCGTAGGTGAAAGAGTAAGAAACTTTCGTCTTCAAACCCTCGCATTTATTTGGAGTAGGGAGCCAGGTAAGATTTCTCTCTTAAAATCAGTCATATTTTGTACGATAGCAATCCTGTCACCCGTGTGCTGCCCACCATAAAGAAAGATCACCACAACCAAACAAACCAACACTTTCAATATTCGTATTTTACGTAATATCTGTCGCAATACCGCATGACCACATCTTTCAGTCACACGGTACACGGTACATAATTACTATGTAGACATTATAGCGAGCTTGACATTCATAATTACTAGCTACGGTTTATATAGAGTGACATATCCATCGTGTTTATGGCTGATCCTTGCGACCTTCGAGGCTTAGCGCCGATATTGAAAGGTTTTGCATAATATCCTGATCTTATAATAATATAATATTAATATTCTACGTGACATACACAACACCACCTAGGCCGAAACTAAGCAGAGCTTGTGCTACTTATTGGCGATGCAAAGATTTTTGACAGCTTTCAATACAACTTCGCTTCGAGGTTATAGTGGTAATTGTATTGAGCTGTCAAAAGTGTCGTACCCGGACAACTTCCAAATTCGCCGCTAGAGGCGATAGTTAGAATCTTAGCATCGCCAATGGCCGCTATGGGAACTACACAATGGATAACCAAACCTATATACTGTTTTAAGGAACGCTGATATTCAATCATATCTGATTAGATTAGTAAGCGGATCCCGGGCTATCTTAGATGTAACTGGGATAACGGTATGACGATGATGATGATAATTATTATACATAAAAAAATCCAGACCAAAACAAACATCGATATTTAGGCAAACAAATGTTTGACTTGATTTCCCCCTATTAAGCCCCTTTAATAGGGGGCGAGACGAGCAACGTAATCGTGCGACCTAAAAATTCATGGCGAAATGTGGGTAATATTTACAAATCTGCTTACCCCTTCGGGAATAAAAAAATAGCCTTTCGGTTTAATCATCAGCCTTGTTTATAATCTGTGTCACGACTACTGGGCACAGGCCTCTTCTCACTGTGAGAAGAGTTAAGCCATAGTACAACACACTGACCACATAGATACGCGTTGTGAGAATTCACAGTCATGTCTATCGAGAAAATTATGAGGAACTCTTAGACATACAGGTTTTTATTAACAATTTAATACGCGCATGAATACGAAGACCATGAGGAACTTGATGGGAGTGCATGAAGCAAAATAGGTATGTCAGGATCGTTACAAATGGCGTTCCGTAGTCTCTGCCTACCCTTCCGGGAAACAGGCGTGAGTCTATGTATGGTCCTAAGAGCTCCTACGCGCCGTGGATTTGAACCTGATAGCCTCTACGTAGCAATCTGTTAGTTTCTCCACTAAGCTATCACTGATAATTCATTAGAGCAAAATATTTTATTTTCCTATTCAATATCTGTAGATCAATCATGGCGTCGGTACTTTTAACGCGGGAAAGCATCTAATTCCATCAATAAAGTATTGGTGTAATAAAATTCAATCAAGCTAAGAAACATTGGCGCCGAAATGGTTTTAATTAATTATTCGTTCGTTTTGTTAGAGATTATGTTGTTCACGCTTGTTACAGATTACAGGGACGGCAGACGAGTTGATTTAGGGTTTAATAAAGTTTTGTGTTGAAATATTTGAAGAGGTTAGTTTTGCCACGTGTTTTCTACGTTTACTGTCTTATTGTTTCGAATAGTTTCGTGATCGCTTAAAACTTGCGGTTTTGGAGACCCAATTTGCTCCCTTTAAGGATGGAATATAAAATGAGATCCCATTTCCCCCGCTCTGGCTATGAATTTTAAAAAACCCTGCTTCAGTGGGTGTCTATATAATAGAAGGAGCACACTGTCAAAATTCATGTGTTTTGCTTCAATAGTTTAGTAGATTCTGCGGCATTAGTCAGTGAGGACATATTTTAACTCGGTAGCGTATTAGTTGTAGATACAAGTTATACAAGCGTAATACAAACTCTCAATGCTATATTTTATCAAACTGCTTACCACACGATCGTTAAACATTACACTAAATTTCCTAATACCCAAATTAGAAAGTCACACAATAGTAATCTATGCTGCAACACTAAAAAAAGAAACAATTCGGCCCGTAACTTCCTTCAAAATTCGAATTTGATGCCGCAACATTAAAAAGTATAGATAACATTTCGCGCCAAAACTTCGTTCGAAATTCTTATTTGAAAGGTCTCGCAACGCGTTGGTACACCCTCGATAAATCAAGACACATAAACACGCCGCATAAATCTACAATATAAATATTCAACGCAAGTCTGGCTGAAGCATGGCCATCCATTTTGTAAAATATATATGAAAGGCAAGCGCTACTTGATAATAGTCAGTGGTAAGTTGTAATTACTGGTTACGTATCGCAACATCGGATCGACCAACACCCCGCTTTTTGGTAAGCGTGCTGTATCTGGGCTAGTGGTGCGAAAACAATCGATATGTTGTTTAGTCGATTTGTTAGTCGATGTTTTTGGTAGTTGGGATCTTTTATTTATGGTTTTAAGTGTTTGTCTAGTAGATAGTTAGGTCAGTAAAACGGCGAGGTGAATACAGGCTTGTAATTTAGATGTTTAATTATAAGACTAATATTATTTTGAAGTAGGTATAATAAAATACTTACCTAAAGTTTTAATTAAAGCGACAGACATTCGAGCAAATAAATGAGCTTTGTGACAAACGTGTCGAAATTGCTATATACATATTATAAATCTTATCTCAACACAAATCTTTTCATTTAAATTCATAAGCAAATCAGAAATATTATTAAACTATCTTATTCATAACCGAATCGTTTTAGTTTCGGACCGTAAAAGGCCTAAGCCAATACGGCGACTATTAAAAACTATTGGTAATGCAAATTACCGACGGGCCGCCGCTAATGGATGACTAGGTTACCAATAACAGATTATAAATATGGTGTACGTTGATAAAATGAATAGAGATGTCGATATAACCCGTATGAAAGTAAATATATTGAGAACCTACACGCTCTATGGGACAAAATGAAGGACTAAATTTGTTTGCATCCAGAGCGTTCTCGAAAAATCTGAATTCATCATAGCAATAAGTTTTATGAGATTCGAGTTTTCTATTCTGTTTTTCCAAGTTTATAATTGCACGCACGAAATATTTTGCGGTTTCCCTGACTAATATTTTGACCTCATCATGTTTTATTTAATTGTTTATCGGTTCATTAATCATTTATACGAATATTCGACTATTGCCTAACCTAATCACAACACTAAAAGTACGCACGATTCTCAGCGCTGCATATTAATATCGAACGCACTTTAACGTTTTTTATTCGGTATACGAACGCGCGGCGTGGAAAATTTTTGAATTTGGAATTGTCCGCGGCTCTTTTGGTGCGCTTTTTAAAAATCGAACGCCGAGACCGTTTTATTTCTTTTTCATGTTTAGATTCGGCCGTGATTATTTTGGCGGTAATGAAATTTTGTTACACAGTTAAGTTAACACAACTTATCTTCGTTTCTAGTGAAAGCTTATCAAATAATATTATATAACATAAACAAAAACCTAAAAGGCCTCATGGTTTTCGAGGGACTTCTGAAAGACGTGAATAAATTTATCTTCAGAACCGTTTCGATACTTGAATTTAATTTTTAACTCCATATCCCTGCCGTTAGATCGGAGATATGCAAACTATTTGCACAACCGAGCCTCATATATCAAAGGCGTGATATTAATACGTCCATGAGGGTTAAAGTACTATCTGTAAAGTACGTTCTGACAAATAGTACCTTAGTGCTGAATTATGATTCGGAAACATTCAGGTAAGTTCGGAAATGCGAATGCATACATGCAACCGAGATGCAACCAGATAGCCTCAATAAATAACATTTCATTTTTAAATTTGAATATCGAAGCGTGTTCTAAATTTTTAAAAGAATAGAATATTGGTTTTGAATGTTATGTTTATGTCAACGGTAATTCTATTTGCCTTAAAAAAGACAACTCCCGCTAAGACTAAATCCTGTGTCGCGGGGGACTTTACAAACATACAACTAACGGACACAATGTAAACCCAGACTCGAAACAACAATTTATGAATCACACAAAGTGTTGTCTCGTGTGGGGATCGAACTCACAACACATCGGCTCAGTGTCAAGAGGTGAGGCCGCCACGTAAACCAGTACGCCAACCGTGCAGACAATTATGAATATCTAAATTATTCTGCATTTACTGTCACATTTTGTCATTCTTTTGGTCTACGATTATAAATAAAATTATTGTTTCAACAAATTTTAATCTTGTGTTCGTTTTATAGAAGTTTAATATCATTTCGTCAATATACCTTTATATTTACGAAATTCTATCATTTTCAGATCAAAATAAGTCAGAACCAGCTCAGTGTTGGCGTGTGTTCTTTTAGAGAACTAAGTATTTAGACTCTGATCTATAATATTTTGAAGAATCTTAATATATAAAATCCTTGCGTTACTTACTGACTGACAGACACACTACAGCCCAAACTATCGGGCGCAGGAAGCTGAAATTTGGCATGTATGTTCCTTGGGGACCGTAGGGGTGCACTAAGAAGGGATTTCCCGAAATGCCCACGAGATCGGCCAAAACGGGTAAATTAAAAAAAATTGCAGGCGTAGTTGCTGGCGTCCTCTAGTCAGGTTATAACATTGACGATCTTTGTATCGAGAAAACTAAGATATAAAATAGATCGACTAAATGTTATCTTAGCATAAGAAAAATGGTGTTGTTTGAGTTAGATTTACGCCAGTAATATAAACTGTGATCAAACACATGCTTCGACCAGTAGCCTTATCTTCTTCCTAGCGTTATCTCAGTTGCAACCCGGAGTAGGCTTACTATTTATTCTAACAGGATTTGACTGAATATTAGTTAGCCCAATATCGTTTATCTCACTATCAGCCTTTAACAGTCCACTTCTGGACTAGGCCTCTCCTTTGAAAGGAGGAATTGGCCTAATATACCACGCTAACAAACGCCAACCCGTTTGTTAGCGTGGAATATTAGGCCAATTCCTATATTAATTTAGGTTTGTATCAAGCTTTCCTGCTCTTACAGTGCTGTTCTCTGCATAATATGCTACCCTCTGTCGGCTCTTACGACACCCATGGGATGATATGGGGTGGTGACATTCCGTATTCTTAATCCGTCACCACGTCGATTATCTATTACCCCTTAATCCACTTCTCAGAAGCCTTCTGAAAAAGTTCTTCTTTTCATACAAAGACACTTTTTAAGCTGTCTATCATTCCATGCATCGGGAGCCTGGTTTCCCATGGCCCCATACAAGTTGTATGTATGTATGTATGAGTCGGCGTCCGTCATACGTACAGACAAAACAATGCCGTGCCTCGGGCCCTGACACACCCTCCAGCCACTAGTGATGCGCGTATGCTATATCGATAGATAGTGATGTGTATACTAATTTGTTGTTTTATCGATTTTATTTTTATTAGTACGAGTATAATCGTATTAGATGTGTTGTACATGAAGTTGTGATAGGACTTTTGGTCTTCAAAAGCAACGTTTTAATTAATATATCGACTGTTTAATCATATTTGTCAATATACCGTGATAACATATTAAAACATATCCATTACTTTGACAATGTCCTGTAACGAGAAGTACGAATAAGTATAAGACAGATCGATTTTATGAAACAAAGCACACATCATAGGTTTTCTATTTTACTAGTTTCTGTACTTGTTATTTGATATGAAATGTATACTACCACAGTGTATTACAAACATTATAAAATAGAAACAAATTCATACACCAATAAGGTTGTGTAACTCTAAAAAGACAGCTAACTATGACTCATAATTCGACACAAAAAATATCACATACATAAGTTTGTCACATCTACGAACGAAATATAAAAAGCCTGATATCTAAAGAGCCCCACACATTCTACACAGCCCACCACGCCCCCATCCCGCCTACCGAAAAACCGACGATAAAACGTACCAAAGAAAAAACAATAAAACACCACGGCCTTACCAAGAAAAAAAATAGACGCAGACGAGCGGCCGATAACGGTTCAAACGTCAACGTTTCGGTAAAGTGCGGTTTTTGTTAGTGAGATGTAAGTTTTGACGGTTACAATCGAATTGTGTTCTATTTATAAATGTAAGAAGATGTATTTTGGCGGTTAAAATCTACTAAAAAAAGTGTTCGATTTTGGACTATTGTTGAAGTTAAGTTATTGTCAACTGACTGCTTAGATACCATAATTTTTTATGAAGGCACAGTATATAAGATAACTAATTTATATTTCTTCAATCTTCTAATTGTAAAATAAGACAGTTCATGAGATCTATGACATTCATATTCATTTAAGATAAAAATAATTTGGCCAGGATCAGAATACCTGTATTAGACATAATTTTTAGAAGACTGCAAATGCACAAAGTATTAAATACTATTGTAACCTTTCAAGAAAGGAATATAGATATATTTATTTCTTGAAAAATATACAGTAAACAGGATTCTCAATATGTTTCATAACCAAAACGAAAAAATATATTCTAAGTATTAGCATTTCATATTTTTAAATAGTAAAATTCTCATGAAGTCACCCGTCTGCCTTTCTTCGACAAGGCAGCGAAAACGCCTCGTTGTCCATGAAAAAAAAGCTCGAAATAAAAAAATAACATCGTACTCTTTGCCCTGCATACGTTTACCGCGCTTTTTATCGTGGAACGGACTATGGGAATCAAATTATTAACTTTTAATTACTTGGACGACTGTTTATTAACTTATTAAATAATATTATTGTGAAGATATGTATATTTGAAATGTTTGGTTTTCTTATTCCTGTTTTGTATTTAAAGGTAATGAGATACCATAATAACTTTATCAATATTTCATGTACATTTTGTTTTACGCATTAATATAACCTATTTCTTTAGTTTGCAGGCTGCGTTTATACTTAGTAAGTATGTATTAGGTGCCTATCGTAAATAATAATCACCTACTAAATGCAGTGGAAACCTTCGATTATAATTTTTCCTACCTGGAAACTCAATTTCTTTCGCACATTTAGTTGTATTAAATTTTAAATTAAATCTAGTTTTTCCGATGGAATGAAATATAAATATATATCAAGTCCAACTAGCATTCAATTACGACTAATAATTTCAAAAACATTATAGAGAAAGAAGAAAGAAAAACAGATAAGTAGATTATCTCATATCAAACCGATTGTGATGCGTAACGTCTTTGTTTAATACATTTGTGAACATAGTGTGGTAAATATCCTGAAAGACAATGTTATAGAAAACTTAATCTTAAACCTTTTCTTTTTAGCCGTTCTCAACTGTTTTGGCGTAGTCCTTATTCTGATTGCGCCATTTAACATGGCGCAATCGGAATATCAAAGACCACAAAAGCTTAAATTCCGCTGTTTACAGACTTTCTCACTCCACTGCTGGACTAAAACTCTCCTAATTTTCTTTATAGCGACACTAGGAGTAGAGACGTCTATAAGAGAAATTATAAAATTATGAATTATTTAAAAATAAAAACTATTGCCTCAAATAATCATCAAAAGACACAGATAAACTTTTTAAGATAAAAATAAGCCCTATCTCATATTAATTCTGCTTTTAACACATAAAACTTTGGGCCAAAAGATAAGCGCCGCGCTAGAGCCGAAAAAAGACGTTTTACTTTTTTTGTTAACTTTTTAAATCGTTAGGCAGGGGAGGATCCTACATTTAGCCTAAGGATCTCTTCCCTAAGCAAGGTTATACAGATCTAAAACTTCGGTGACTGTCATGACGAAAAGTGTTGAGTAATATTTTTAATTTAAATATTATAATAATAATCTGGTAGGTATGATATTTACAACTCAAATTGTTACTTTCGCTAGTTACAAGTATTTTATTTCTATCTATTATTATATATTTTAATATTGCTTCTTAGACACGGAAGGCCGTAGCACGCAATGACGTCAGGCGTTACCATTTCTGCATCAGAATGCTGTATCTATTGCTAAACTGGCAAAACAAATACGAAATCGCTGTCATAATTTTATTAACAGTTTGCACATCGTCCGCTGTATAATAAATAATAAAATGGCTGACAATAACTCATATACGGCGCAGCGGATAGCGTGCTAATGAGGTATGTACGTACAACTTGTCATATAAATATTCACACTTCAATAACAGCAAGTACCTATTTGTTGTTTACTTGTCAATGCAGTGGAATAACTGCATCAGTCAATCTTATAAAATACCTGCACAGGTAAATGTTAATAAATCCTACTAGAATTATAAGCGCGAACGTATGTGAGGTAGATACGTCTGTTATTTTTTGTGTTCTGTATTTGATGAAACTTTGCAGTAATGTAGCTTATACATGGCAATATCACCTGGTCTATCTTTTGTCCCGAAACTGACCTCCACAGTAAAACCGCGGGGAGAAACTAGTACTAAAATAAAAGTGAATGTTTGTGAATATGGTAGGTTTGTTCAGAATTGTTGTAGCGCTCATAGCGAGACAGCTTGTTGTTCGTAACAGATCGGCAAAGTTAAGCAACACTTGCACAGGTCGCCACTTGGATGGGTGACCAAGTGTGGCATTTACATTTGAGCGCTACCGTGCTTCGGAGGGCACGTAAAGCTGTCGGTCCCGGTTCTTGTCTTAGGATAAGAGTCGTTAGGCCACGTCGAAGGCCTTCGGACGGTCTGAAATAGGTACTCGTACTCCGACACTAGAGTTGGCCACACACTCACACGAAAAACACAACAGAACTGTTTCACGCGAAAACTGCTCAGCGTATTTTAATGCGACATTGCAGTAATATAGCTTATTCATCAATTGTTGTACATAAATTATTTTGGCGCGATAACTATATATATAAATTTATACACTTAGGACCATTGCGGTTTTGGTAGACTTCATAATATGCGTATCGAGACTCTTAGATGCGCAGGTTTCCTCATATACATATTATTTTTTAAGTTAATGTAAATAATCTATTAATAATATGAATACATGAATAACATTGTAAACGAGCTCATTAATTATGCTGTTATATTTTATCCTAATTATCATTGATATAGGTACGCATTGTTTTGCTTAATTAACTGGACAATAAGAATATTATTATTCGGTATAATATTATAAATGCGGATGTGTGTTTGTATATCTGCTTGAGTTCATTTGTTAGAATAGATTATCTAGCCCTATCACTTTCTAGCCTCCTAACTATGTCCACATACAAAAATCATTCCAGAACATCGCTTCATTACGATGTGAAATAAGGTGAAACAAACACACTTACACATTTACAATATTAGCTAGAAAGTAGGAATTTATCTTCCGTAAAAAGTAATAAAATTATTGATAAGTAACACTTGTGTACATAACTGTACAGCACACGTGCCCACCCTAAAGCTACAAAGCTAAATTCCTCAAAAACTCAACAAAATGGTTTCTAAGTAACAATTAAAAACTATTCAGTGTATTATTATAAATGACGGGCTGGCGGCTATCGCCAGTTGGTTGATCCAAGGTTCCGGGTTTGGACCCCATTTGTGTATTTTCATAATAATAATAATATGTTATAATAATAGTGACAGACAGCGCACAGTGGATGTAGCAACAACTAGACTGCTGCTGAGGATATTGGGTTCAATTCGACGCCATGGACCACTTACTTATAACAAAGTACATTTTGATTTATATTGTAAATTATCGCTTGCCTCGTGCCTCGGAGAGCATATTAATTCATCGATTCTGATTGTTTTGGAGATCTACCATTTTATATACTGGCAGTGGTTTAAGCCATGGAGTATTGGTATACCTTTAACTTTACTTGTAGCTAACATTCAGTCAAATCTCTTTAGAAATAGGTACCTCCTGTTTATCCCGACGTTTCTAAAAGAGTCACATACATACATACATAGACTCATGCCTGTTTCCCGGAGGGGTAGGCAGAGACTACGAAACGCCATTTACAACGATACTGACATATCTCTCTTGCTTGATTCACTCCTATCAAATTTCTCATGCATGCTCTTCGGTTAAGGATACTTCTAACCTGTCCTTTTTTTAGCGTGTCTCCCTATTTTCTTCCTAATTTTCAAAGAGTTACATTACTACATTATGCATAAAACTAATAATAAAATTGTATCATGTACTGCTATTTCTTTCTCTGTAATATTTAGGTTCCATACAAAGAACTGATTACTTTCTAGGCACATGTATAAATTATTTTGATTATTCAAGCCTACATTATATAAAAACACCAAAAAAATCATTAATTACAATTTTACCACAAAACTACACTAAATACGTCATAAACTAAACAATAAAATAATATAACAGTCTATAAAAATGTACTCGGACATATGAAATTATAATTAATTATCTAAGTAGAGCATATTTCATGCCGTGCGCGGTGGGTGTGACGCGGCCTAACATGGACTTACTTTGAACGAAAGATTTTTATTTGACTGGCTTGGTGGTCTAGTGGTAAGTGACACGGACTGGTGAGCTGGAGGTCGTGAGTTCGATTCCGACTCTGGTCATTTTTTCTGTGATCAGCATGGTTATAGATTGTACTATGTGTGAGTGAAATTTTTCTTCAATATGTAAGCACATACGTTATCATCATCGTTCTTGCCATATTTTGGTAGATTGACTTCGCATAGGATCACGCTTCCTAGTCTAACCACATGTGACAGAATATTAGCCTTTCCACGAAGCCACTGTCGTCTGATATCGATATTCTCTGTATTAGATCAGTGCCTGTATTTGCAGTGGTACTGATGCCCCATAACGATTCTCAAAGAGGTTCATGACAGCTAGGACCACCGATAGATTTCGACTTGAGACGTTCTGGGCAGAAATGTGTTTATTGCTCCACAAGGCTGTCGCTCTCAGTATACCTAAGCTGATTCTTAATCTGCGTTCTACAATCAAATAATGTTTCGTGGAATAAACTCGGCTTACTAAAACAATTCAAGCCTCGATGCCTGGTACCAAAATTTGACCACGCACCCATAATGTAATTCATAACTCGCCTTAACAAGCATTAGCAACCCAGTTGCCTATTACGGGAAATATAATGAGAAGGTAAGTGTTTTTATTCTAGTTTATTTGTAAAATCTCACTGATACTGACAATAATCTGACAGGACAAATAAACGGGATTTGGCCACACAAATGACGCAATGATATATATTTTTTTGCTACGGCAACTATTCAGATTGCCTCGAGTTTACTTACTAAGCACTAAAGACTTCTCTGCGCAAAAGTTATATATCTTTTAAGATTGTTGATATAGTTGTCATAAGGCCGTGGTAACCTAATGGAGACACCAACAGAGTCTCTCTCTCTCTTTCTTCCTAGCATTATCCCATTATTTGGGGTCGGCTTTCCTAGTAACTCGTCGCCAGGACTGTCTGTCCCGGGTCGTCTCGGCTGATGTTTGTTGGAGATACCAACAGAGTGCCATGCAGAAAGTATCGGGATCAAACTCACGGCGTGAACCATTACTTGTTTGGAGTTATATGCTTATTACATTAATCATCAGTTGCCCGTACCTTGGAGAGCACGTTAAGCCCAGTCCTGGTTCTTGTTGTACACTAAAGATTTGTTAAGCCACGTCGGAAGCTGTCGAGCGATTTATAAACACCAACACCACAGTTAGCCATACACTCATTCGAAAAATAAGATTCGAAATATAAATATAATTAATTAACTAAATAGAGCATCTTTCATAGCGTTTGCCCGAGGGGTGTGTCTGGCCGAACGTTAAGTTAAGCGTTTTTTAACATGACTGTACATTTACTTTTTATTTTCGAATAAAAATATTATTTTTTTTTCTATTTCGGTTACATGTTGGAGGGATTTTCGAAAATGGAATGAATGAAAGTTTTTAAGTATTGTAACAACAAGGATGTGTGTATTAAATGCCGCGTATGACGTGTAGTACGTTAAGTGGATATTGAGTAAGTAATTATATCCGTAGTAATACTCATACGAATCGAGGAAGACCTCAAGGCCATGTACAGTCATAACAACTGGAGAAGGAAAGCCAAGGACAATCGCGAATGGAACACCATTGTTGAAGAGGCCAAGACACACAAAGAGTTGTAGCGCCGGAGAAAGTAAAGTAAGTAATATTCATATCATAAATGCGAAAGTCTGTCTGTTACGCTTTGGCTGCTAAACCGCTGAACCGATTTTGATTAAATTTTGCATGGAGATAGTTAAACACCCGGGTATTAACTCCATAGGCTGTAAGTATGTGACCTATGTCGAATGTTGAGGCCCTAAGAAACTGCCATACTCGTGGTAATTATTATGAAATGGTTTACAAATTGATAATTGAGGGCAGAGCAGCAAGCAAAAGTTGTTATTACTTTTTCTTTAGTTTAGTTGTTAGTACTTATTATAATTATGCTCGAAAAAAAACGAACAACGCATTATGGCATTTGTAGAATAATCAGCATCAACCGAGCAAAACTAATATTAAATAAACACGCCAATGCAGTTCTTGAACTAAAATCATATGTCATTGTTTTATAGTTCCATTTTTGAAATTTCATATACATAATAATTTTATTATTATGTTCGTTCCATACATAATAGGGTAGTTTTCAACTAGTCAAATCAAGCACTTTTAATGAAATGTCAAAAACTACTTTTTTTGCTAAGGGTTTTGTATGAAATATGACGTAGTGAGAGTGACGTCATAGTGTTTTGCTGTCAAGTAGAATACTTATTATCAATAAATTGACGATAAAAATGTTATAAAGTTTTAACAATAATTGATGAATGAAACTACTATTATTTTCACATGTTTCACTAGATAAAAATACTTGTAAAATTTATTTCACTTGCAGGCAACTTCCCTATTGTTTCGAAAAAGTAAGTTAATCCCAGTGAACAGTTTTAGGACACTTTTTATTTTCCAGTAACTAATACATTTCTGTAAGTTAATGTAATATTTTTTTCTAGTGAAAGGGCCAAAACGGCTAACACAAACTTTCCCTTTGAAAAGGTGACTTATCTCGAACAAAGAGAAAAGCAGATAAACAGACAAAAAATAAAATAATATGTAGTTATTTTGTGTCTTGGTATCAAAAGCACATGAGAAGCAAAGTTATTTTGTAATCACAAGCAGAAACTACAATGTTATTTATAGTACATACGTATAAAAAATATCTATGGTTTCATGCATTTGGGAACCAAACAGCTCTTTAAATTTACGGGACACTAGTTTAATTTTATAATTAACATATCTTACTTTATCTACGCATTTAAAATGATCCAATTTATCATTATAATTGTTACAAAGACCATTTAAATTTTAAACAGAGCGTTCACAAATTTTACGCATTTTAATTATGATTTAGTTAAACATAGACAATTAAGTAAGTATGACATACTGTTTGTTCGTCATTGTTTATATTTAAATGATTGTGGTAATAAATTTAATGTTGATAGTTTATTGCCGTGAATAGTTTTGTTATTTGTTTAATTAAATTGATAATAAGATTATAACAAATTATGGAGAATACCAGAGGTATTTATAACTTTAAATAAGTCAATTATCGCGAGTTAAGCCCACTTAATAAAATTGTATGGTTGATAATAACTAAATAATAATGTGCCCGGTAGATGGCAATATGCTCGCCCCCTATTATTATTATTATTATTTTATACTTTATTGTACACTTATATAAAACATTTTAAGGAATTATAAATGAAATACAGTACAATGGGCGGCCTTATCGCTAAAAGCGATTTCTACCAGGCAACCTTTGGATGGAGATATTATTGGTAGGAACATTGGGATCTAAACATACCTGGCGAAATGTGGGTGTGTTACACGGCCTACTCCTTCGGGGATAAAAGGCGTGAAGTTAATTTATGTTATGTGTTATGTTATAATAACTAATAATATTTAATTTAATTATTTTTTTTGTTGTTCTATAGTGTCCCACGGCTGGACAATGGCATCCTGGCCTGGACTCTGGATTTTTATAAATCTCTGTTCTTTACTGTCTCTGGCCAGTTGCACTTTAAAGCGTCACAATTATTTAAAAAACTAGCGGTTGCCCGCATTTTGAGGGAATTACTCCACGTACCCGGCTAATTTATAGCCTAAGTTACTCCTTGGTACATCAGCTATCCGCCAGTGAAAGTCCCGTCAAAATCGGTCCTGCCAGTCCAGAGATTAGCGAGAACAAACAGACAGACAGACAGACCGACAGACAGACAGACAGACAAAAATTGTAAAAAGTGTAATTTGGGTTTATGTACCGTGTAAACATCCATATGCATTTAGTAAAACGCGGTTATTTACTATTACAAACAGACACTCCAATTTTATTTATGTGTATAGATAAGGTCATCATCGTCATAATTTTATCCATAATAGCATAAGAGACTTCTAGTCTAACCAGATTTTACAGAATACTCTTTTTCCATACAGTGACTGTATTCTGAGCAATCCAGAGAGACAGCGGTATTCTACAGCTTCTTTCAAATTTCAAATTCTAACTCATTTATTCAACAACAACAACAAAAGCAACGCTTATGAACGTCAATTATTTTTTTACAACCAGGTTCGGGATGTGGGCTAAGGGAAGAGCCTGGAAGAAACTCATGCCACTCTTTTAAAAACAGAATCGTAATTTTACAATTTGTGGTACCATGATTTCTGACACAGCCAAAACACTTGGCGTCACTGATTGGAAAAACTTCGTTCCAATAAATGAAAGAAAAAATAAAGCAAAACAACACTATAGCTCAGTAGTATAGATTTATCAGCAACCAATAGTTTAAAGACTTTTGTGAAGGTGACAAGTGAACAATGATATTATCAGGGATAAATAATGTTAAACTACATTCAACAAAGCATAAAAATATCCAAATCCTGCAAAATCATGTGTTCACGAGGCACCTCCACTTAACATGTCACTTATGAAATCGTATTGCTTTGATACGAGTATTACTGCATTATAATCATTCATTACAAAATAAAACATTATCTGTATAAAACGCCACACATTTTTATCAATGTCAGCTAGTAAACATAATTAAAACCTTTTCGCTGCAATCGGAAAGGAGTAAAAAATGTTGTGACGTCAGACCCGACATTGCGCAACTGGCCTGACCTTTAGCCAAAGGGCTTGATACCAGTCATAAGTGAACTATTTATTGTGCTCTTTAATGTCTTTTGAAGGTAACTTGCTTTTACAAGATCTACATTCCACGTTGTATTTATTTTGCAAGTAATATTAGTAGGTATCTATCTGTGGTATCTATGGTATCTAGATTCGTTGAATTGTTAATTATCGCTTGTCCTGTGCCTCGGAGAGCACGTTAAGCCGTCGGTCCCGGTTGTCATGAAGATCTTTGACAATCGTTACAGAGCGTCAGTACCTACTAAATAAACCATGGAATATCGCTATGCATTCGGGTTGCGGAGGCCAGACAGGCAGTAGGTCCGTGGTAAAGCTAATATTCAGCCAAATCCGGTTAGACTAGTAGGCGGACCCCAGATTGAAACTGGGATAACGCTAAGAGGATGATGATGATCTATGGTATCCTGATGCGAGCGGCTCAAAATCGGTCTGTGTGGAGAACTTTGGAGGAGGCCTATGTCCAGCAGTGGACGTCTCTAGGCTGACAATGATGGTGATGATTAGTATCTATTGAGCATGCATGAGGAATTTAATGGGAGTGAATGAAGCAAGAGAGATAAGTCAGGATCGTTGCAAATGGCGTTCTGTTGTCTCTGCCTACCCCTCGGGGAAACAAGCGTGAGTCTATGTATGTATGTATATTAGTGTCTCGAGATAGAAGCAAGTGGCGTTCCGTTGTCTCTGCCTACCCCGACGGGAAAAAGGCGTGAGTTTGCGTATGTATGTATGTATGTTTGTAATATGAAGTACGCCATGTTTCAAAGCTATTGTATGTTCTATTGCCCAGCATGAAGAACTATGGCCTTACCCTTCTCTTAACGAGAAGAGACCCGCGTCCCGAGTGAAACAGTTTCTATCGATACGGGGCTGATGATGATGATGACATTTAAAAGGCCGACAGGCCCTCAATTATTATAGATTTTTCACTTTAGACCTACAACAATTGAACTAATTTGTACCAACTGTAGTTGCAGTCCGTGTGGTGACGGATTAAGAATACGGAATGTCACCACCCCATATCATATCATGGGTGTCGTAAGAGCCGACAGAGACACCATATTATGGAGAGAACAGCACTGTAAGAGAAGGAAAAATTGTTACAAACCCTATATCAACCCGTTTGTCCAGCGGAAGCGTGGTATAGTAGGCCAATTCCTCCTTTCAAAGGAGAGGCCTAGTCCAGCAGTGGACTGTTAAAGGCTGATGATGATATATTTGCACAATAAAGAAATCTATCTATTATTTATCTACAAGCATACTGAACACTGAAACAGTTTCAAGACGAATTGACAGTGTTTGCAAGGATTATTTTTCAACGAAATCCGAACCACTTCGGGTTCAAACCAGTACAATTATAAACGTCATTAGCTCGACCATCCAATGACATTCATTACACAATTAACAATATAAACAAACCGCTTCTATTTAATACGGTCACCCCTGTTATAGTTTTAAGATTTATAGCTCTGTATTAAGCCAAAGTAAAATTAACTTTAAGGCAATGAGATAAAGTTGAAGTTTGTGGTAAGGCAGTGCTGGCATGGTTTTCGACCATTTTGTTCTGAGCTGTGAACTCGTGTTACCATGTTTTGGGCTGTTTGTTGTCAGAGATAATGTTAGAAAAACATTAATTGTTAGTTAGAATGTTGATCTGAATGAAATTTCTTAGGACAATAATTCACATAAAGTCATCTGAGGGTCTAGTATGAGTCATCCCGTAACCACGGCTGGTGTAACCCATGCCGAAACGTCGCGTCGGGGCAAATAGAAAGGTATTTCATCTTTCTTTTCGTTCAGTTAACACGATTCAGACCCGTTACATAATCTTTAGTATTTCCACACATTTTCTAAAAGCGGTTTCAAACATTTTCTAACGGAGAGTAGCGATCGATAGAGACCGCAAGGGGGCGCATTTAGGAAATGTATGAAAATTGTTTACCGGCGACTAGTCTATCGCCACTGTGTAAAACTAGTA
Organism: Euclidia mi; assembly: GCA_944739405.2. NCBI lineage: Eukaryota > Metazoa > Arthropoda > Insecta > Lepidoptera > Erebidae > Euclidia > Euclidia mi. The sequence goes on from OX123208.2 coordinate 7,573,337, forward strand.
CTAGACCCTCTGATCCTTAGGGATCAGAGGGTCTAGTACTAGTTTAGGATAGTTAGCTAAGCAGAGCTTGTACTATGATCATCAGACAGCTGATGGACAGTAACAGAGCAAATCATCATGCTCTACACACTTTATTTTAAGAGCGCCGCCCATGGACATAAGCAACACCAGAGAAGTCGCAACTGCATTAGCGGCCTGGGTGGATAGAACGACCAGGAGGAGTTGGATGAGGGAGAATGAAAAGAAGACGGGGCTTCTGGAACTCTGATCTGATGGAAATTAAATGACGCCGACGTCCCACATAGCGGTCAGAGTCAGGGACACTAACCACTAAACCAACTGGGCAGGAAAGGTCAAAGGAGGTTTTATAAAGGAGGATATAATTTTGTATTCTGTCTTGCAATTAAAAGATGCTATGTTTTGTATTCTCTCTTGGCATTAGGTAGGAGGTCCCTAATCTGTAGATACTGTAGTTCAAAATGGAGTTACCGAAGTGCTAGAATACTAGCAAGGCAAGTGTGAATGGGACAGGACGAAGGGGAAGACCTAGGCGGACGTTCTCTAACCAAATTGGAGACGTCCTAAAAACAGGACAGGTTAGAAGTACCCTGAACAGAAGAGCATGCATGAGGAATCTGATAGGAGTGAATGAAGCAAGAGAGATATGTCAGGATCGTTGCAAATGGCGTTCTGTAGTCTCTGCCTACCCATCCGGGCAACAGGCGTGAGTCTATGTTTGTATGTATGTATGTAGATTACTAGCAAATGTTTCTCAAGAGTCTACTGATTGTCAGCATACAGCCTTTTGTAGTTTCCTATTGGACATAGAGCTCTCCTAAATTGCGTCAAAATTGCGATTTAAATCTGTAACGAATACATAAGAGGAAGTTTTAAAGTTGCACCAATCACCGACAAAATGATATGGACATATTAAAAGACGCGGAGAAGATCACGTTGTTAATATTGCCCTAAAACTATCTGAACACAGACGTGGTAGGGGCCGTCCACCGCTGACCTGGTGGTCCTTGATAAGTATCTCTATTTACGAGGTCTCCTTCGAGAGAGCCCAGCTGCCTGAAGCTGCAACCCAAGACAGACAATCTTGGCGCGGGAAAGTGAGGAGACCCGACCCCAACTGAACTGGGATAAGGGACAGAAGAAGAAGAAGTATATATGAAGATTTTTGATGAGCCTGTAACGTTCCACTGCAGGGCAAAGGCCTCCCCACTCTTTTTCCACAAGTCCCTATTTTTTCCCTCCTGGAACCAATCCTTCTTAAAGAAGTCTAGTTGGCCTACTATAAAACGCTGGCCAGACAGGTTGGTATAGCGTTTGATGTCTAGTTTTTCGTCTCATGCGCTTACAATTTACTTTTTAATGCACAATAGTGCCTATAATAAACCTAATATTTTATGATATCTGATTAGACCAGAAAGCGGATACCGGGCTCCAAGGGGAGCTCTTGAAGTCTTGGATGCAACCGGGATAACGCTATGATCATGATGATACTACTTTCTGATTATTTTGATACGATTGGGATTTGAAAGTGAATTACTATGTAACACTATTTATATTTGTTTTTTAGACTCACACCTGTGTCCCCGAAGGGGTAGGCAGAGGTGTAATATAACACCCACATTTCGCCATGAATTTTTACGTCACACGTAATAGGAGACGAGCCTATTGCCGTTACCGGGCACATCACCAGACTCCGGGCGGCTACTGAGTATTCGGAAAAGCCCAGTAACACTTTCCAACCCGGGACCTCCGATCAGCAGTCGCATACGCTATCCACCGGTCGCCGGAGGCAGTCAACACTAGTTAAGTATAAAATCAAATTGACCATTGGTAGTTCACACAGCTCAATCTAAGATGGCCACCATGTCCATAGTTTATAGGGTCGAGATGAAAATTTATCGCCACCAGTTAATTTGTCACAATAAATTAATTATATTGTTTGTTTTACTCACGATTTTAATTATAGCTTAGTATTATTATTGATATATTACTTCCATCTGTGCACAATGTATGACTAAGGAGTATGGTATTCTGTAACTTGATGGATGGCGCTAGCGTCACTGTTTATTATCATGAGCATAAGTTACGGTAGAAAATTAAAAAGTCGTATTAAAAAAGAGAAATAGAATGGTGTTTGAATTTGGTAAAGAAGAAAAAATGGGACTTAAAAATTGGTTTCAATAAAAACTTTTTGGAATCGGAATTCATTTTATATTTAAATTTTAGAAGCACATTGTATAAATACATGTAGAAGTACATATTGTAGAATAATTGATAAAACATCGGTTGAGTTATAAATTTCAAGAAAAAGACGCCAATAGTCAACGCGAAGTAAAAAACCAATTAACAAAAAAGTTACTACATAAATACAATTATTTGTAATACTAAACAGTAACACATCCTGTATAAAGAGCATCCTATACACCGAGGTTGTTCTAAACCTAATGCAACCTTGAGACGAGGAAGGGCTTTAGAAATCTCCTAGTGTTTGGGAAACCGGCTAATACATGTGAAATTCAACCTTCGATAGGGTCATCAAACATAGACAAACACACAATTATTGTAAAAAGTATTTTATTTATTTGTAAATAATGCCTCTATCCACGAAGGGGTAGGCAGAGGTGTAAAATTACACCCACATTTAGCCATCTTATGAATTTGTCGGTCTCACGTAACAGGAGGCGAGCTTATAGTCGTCACCGGGCACTTTGCCAGACTGTGTGACACTTTTGCCCGACCCGGGAATCGAACCCGGGACTTGCTGATTTGCTGACGTATACGCTACCCACTGGATCACAGAAGCAGTCAAAATAACGGTTCTGTTTTCGAACATGGAATGCTGTCACTGACTATTTGAACTACCAATAATTGCCTATGTAAATTCGAATCCTAATTATTCATATTCCGGTTCAATTTTCTAATGTGGAACGTTATATCTGAGTATTCAAACAGCAATTAATTTCTAACAAATGTTAATTTGAATAATTCGAAAATTAAACTCTTCTACTTTCGAATGTGGAATATTGTCACTGACTTTTCCAGTAACAAGGAATGCCTGACAATTTTATTGTTAATTATTAATATTGGAATCATTCGATAATATTATTATGATGGTTCTTTTAGCGAATGTCTGTTGCTGTCAGTCTTTTGCTTTTATCCTGTGCATAAATGCTTGAAAATCTATTCTACACTGGATGTAGAAAGTAGAAGCTCAGCTCTAAATGTTTTATACCATTTCCTCAACAAAGTTCTCTAATTTTATCATTTAAATCAAGACCACTTCTTACAAATCGAATCTTCTTTCCTTCCACAAAAATATTTTTACGCAATATTTGTTACAAATATAAAATATACCTCAACGTTATTTCAAAAACCTGCCATCCCTACATAGGTCATAGACGAGCAAGGAAAAGAATTGTCGGAACACATCAATTTAACTACACTGTTTCCTCCGCACGAAATTTTTGACGTCTAAAAAGTTATATAGTTTTTTACTACATTGTCTGTGGTTGCGTGTTGTTTTTTTCGCGGATGGCATCCTCGAAAGCGAAACCGATACTTGACGATTAGTGTAGCCAGCCTCAAAATTTAAATAATTATGTGTGTTAGAAGTAACTGTGTCTTTGCTCTCAGCGTATGCAGTACTGACGATTTTAAGATTGACTTTTATTCCCGAGTTGGGTAAAATGGTATAATTAATTTACATTCCTTCGTCAGTTCCAGTTGTTTTATAATTGCTATATTATGTTTTCCTAACTACTTGGTTGTATTGTAGCACAGAAATCTTAGGCATAGAAGGACAAAAATTCAAGTATGTTTTAGTAAAAATCTAATCTATCAATTTAATTAGGTTAGCTAGAACTCTAACGTATACTTAGATCGCTGCCGAGAAAACGCAAGGGCTGAACCTTATGCATAACCATCTAATCATAGTTTTGAGCCCTGGGTCGTGTAGTAACGTATTAAGAATACAAATTGTCACTACCCTGTACATTCCGTGAGTGTTGTAAGAGGCAACTCAGGATACGAAGCAAATACCTAGTACCTTTGGGAAGAGACGGAAAACTCCACATCAAACCCTATATCAACCTAAGCTCAACAGTAGACTTTCCTTCTATTGACTCCCAAAGTTATTGTACCTCAAATGAGGAGAGGCCTATGTCCAGCAGTGGGCAGTGGGCAGTGGGCTACGAAATGCTGTATGTTGAAGATAGGATTTGTGTTTCTGTACTTTTGCATTTTACGGTCATAGCGTGGTACTGCTTACCCGTAAATGATCGACGCTTAAATGCGTGCTTAATTACTCATTTAGCAAATCTCAATTATAAAGCGCACGCGAACGATGCAATTAATAATAAAATATACAAACTTGTGTGCCTATTTATTGCTGCCTCCGTGGTCCAGTGGATAGCGCATGCGACTGTCCTGCTGATCGGAGGTCCCGGGTTCGATTCCCGGGTCGGGCAAAAGTTTTACTGGGTTTTTCCGAATTCTCAGTAACAGCACGGAGTCTGGTGATGTGCCCGGTAACGGCAATATGCTCGCCCCCTATTACGTGGGCCCTATAAAAATTCATGGCGAAATTTGGGTGTAATATTACACCTCTACCTTCAGGGGTAGAGACGTGAGTCTATAAAAATAAAAATTTATTGAGTAAGTGAATCTTTATCTTGGAAAGATGGCGTCATCTTGACATAAGGCGATCTGTACAGAATAAAATTAATTAAAGGAAAGGCAGAAGTGATGGACTGTGGTATATACCTGCTATAGTGAGAACAGGCCAGAAAAGAGAAGTGGGGTAGTTTATATACAGTGCTAAAATAATTATTAAAAGGTGCCCAAGCGGTCCAGAAAAGTTTATTTGAAGGGAACATAATTGGTAGTAATTCGAGAGAAATACGTATTAGGTAAAAGAGAAAATCCCTAGCCTCTGCTCATTCCCCTGTGCAGGCAACTATGAATCTATTTAAAACGCATTTATATTTTTTACTGTGTTCATAATTCCCCATCCAAAGACTGAAAACACATGCTACTATCGTAACGGAAAAATGAGTTTTAAAAATAAAGAACACTTTATGTCAGTCATTCTAAAATCAAACTCTGCTATACAATTGGTCGGATGTGACGTACAAATTTAATGTGACAAGCAGTTAGGTGGCGCTTTTGAAAATTTTACTAGTCTTAGAATCCGAAGAATCGATTTAGAATGTAAGTTGAAAAATAGAGTTAAAATTATAAAACCTATAGATACTTACTGTTAAAAGATATTTGTACAAAAATAATTTACGGTATAGTAATGAGTAGAGTTATGGTTTTTAGAAATCTTTAAGGAAGAACTCTTTTTGTATCACGGCATATTTTCTGGTAATATTTCTGCATCATTTGTATTAATACCGTGTGATTCATTATATTAAGCAATTCATTCTCTGTTTCTAAGTGATATACATAAATTAGGTCGAATTTATTTCTATCGCACATTCATCTAATATGTAGGTTGTCATTTTAGCGAAAGAAAAATACTTTTCCAGACTCGGCCGCCATAATTATGAATAAATTGAGGCGACACTGAGGACTCCATTAAATATTAAACCTTTCATGCTACAATTACTAGTGTTTTGACGGAATAGACTATAGGTACAACGATTTAAACTATACGACAGTAACACGATTTTAAATATACAATATCAAATAATTAGAGAGAGAGAACCATAAGCCCAAAGAGATTGTGATTTGCGTAAGGTTGTTGCATCAACACAACAACTGTATTCTAGGGGGAAAAATAGAGCCCAAGATCAAGTGCAGTGACTTTTGATCAAGAAGATTGTGGTTTAAATATTTTTGTTTTAAAATCCTGACGTGTGGTGACGGATTAAGAATACGGAATGTCACCACCCCATATCATCCCATGGGTGTCGTTAGAGCCGACAGAGGGAGCATATTATGCAGAGAACAGCACTGTAAGAGAAGGAAAGCTTGATACAAACCCTATACCAACCCGTTTGGCCAGCGTGGTATAGTAGGCCAGTTCCTCCTTTCAAAGGAGAGGCCTAGTCCAGCAGTGGACTGTTAAAGGCTGATGATGATGAAAATCCAGACGTAAGTATCAGAACGTTTGTATCTTGTCTATATATCTTCAGTTTTACCTAATCTTGAAATATTATCTTTGGTATCTACTAGGCTTATTTAAAGACTCATTGTTACGGTAACAAATATCGTGTCGTGATCGTATCGTAGCTTATAAAGATACAACAAGTTCACCGAAGTCTTCATAAAATATTAAAGGCCAGAGACAATTTTTCCATCTTTTTCGACGAAGGAGTTTCACGTCGGAAACTTTTTTAAATTCGTAGTTTGACACCTCTAATATGACGATTTGGATAATATACCGATCAAAACACTTTGTGTTCGGTAATGTAAGGGTATAACACATTATACAATGAAATTATCAGTTATTTGGACAGTTAAGCAAGAAAAATGGCTCTCTTTTTGGGTGAAGGTGTTAGGAAAATTATATATTGGAAGTAATACTTTTGGTTCAATAATTTGATCGTTTATTCGTTTTTCCTTGTGGGTTTAAGAAATTATACTGGATGGATAACATTTATTTGAAAACTAGCTGTGCCCGCGACTCCGTTCGCGCGGAATTTGTCTTTTCATTAGGCTACAGAATTGATACCCAAAATGTTTTATGTTGCATATAATACCTATATTGAATAGTGTATATGTCCTAAAAATAGCTCAAATGACTTTCACTTGTTCGTGCGAGTCCATACTGCGAAGTTACCAAATTCCTGTGCATGTTCGTTGCCTCATAATCGCGCTCGCATATTTAATGTCAAATGCATAGCGATAATACAATCCCATAGTTATGTACTCTTTAGACAGGCTCTAATTTCATCACCCCTTGTCTCATATTGTATGGTGGTATAAAAGACAGAGACTAACGAAAATCGCCAAGAAAAAGTACTGTTATACCGCCTATGGGTTCGTTATTTTCCTTGATTTTCTTTGGTTTGCGATCTACATGCTTAGACCGCTTCACAGTTTGCCATCGTATATTCATCTCATATGATAAGATGACAATAACGTTAAATCTTAGCTTTGTCACTGCTTTTAGAGCTATAACAAACAGAACTCTGCGTGGTCCAAGTCGATCGGAATTTAAAAAATTGTAGGCACTTTTTAGGATACTTTATCCAAAAATGGCAATATTCGGAACCCTGATAGATTCGCCATATCTGTCTGTCTGTCTGTCTGTACTTCCGTATGTCACAGCCATGCCATCTTATATCGAAACCATTAAGACTACAGCATTGAATATTTTCGAAAGATTCTGTGAACTGCTGCCCGACTTTTATACATAAAAAAGGAATGACAATTAAGGGGTCCTCTCCATACATGGAGCTGACGTGAAAATATTTTTACAATGCGGTCTAGGTATTTAAAAATAATTTTAGGGTACCTGAAATTATCAATTTCACAAAGTCAATCGTTTGAAAGATAGACGCTTCCAAAGTGTTTAAATAAATGCTCCATGGGTTAAATGAGTATCGTTCCCCCGCCCCTCCGCCCTCAAACTTTTAAAGTAAGAGAGTGACAATTCTAAAAAAAAAGATATGCGTAAAAGATAGATGGTAATAAAAACTTCCAACGAAAATTAGTTTGAACGATATGTGGTCAGCAGCCTTTACATTCAAAAACCGCAAATATAACTTGGTCGTAAACATTAACATTATGAAAAACACATAAACATAAACATTATGAAAAACAAAGTTATTTGTACCGGTGAAAAAGTGATAGTGGTTAGGTGAAGATAATGGGTATGTTTAGTGTATACCTACCTCTAGCACAGAGCCCTTCATGGGCGAGTCCGAATCGCTCTTGATTTAATTATTCTTCCTTCCAACAATGTAGCTGTTTCCTGTCGGTATATATTAAATCATTGCGTTACTGATTGACTGACCGACAATGTGCAGCCAAAACTACCTATTGGTTGCAAGAAGACAACATTTCTTATTTTTTAAATTTTAAGTTGACATATAAGTATTTTGCTTGGCGACCAGCCGCTTGTACTATGAAAGGATTTCTCAAAATTCCCATGGAATCGGAAAGAAATTGTAAAATTAATAAAAATGAGCAGGGTATAGCTGCGATCAATGAAGCAACAGCAAGCGCAATCTTACTTTAGCTTCGTACCTTTGCCGAAATCACCTTGGTAGGAAAAGTCTTCCCGTTCCACCCGGAGCATTTACAAATAGTATTTTCCCAAATCACTATCCACGCTACGACACACCCGATCATAATTATAATAAACGCTGTTCTTCAGTAGGTCTCGAGACATAATTTTGCAGGCTTTCGGCTAATTCTAATTCTAATGGGTAATAGTTTATATAGTGTACCTATGGCGTAATCTTTATTCATACATACACCAGCAAATGATGGTTCGGGCAGGCCATATTGAGTAATAGGATAGATATGTCTACTGTCAAGCAACGGTTTATTAGATTGTTGTGGGAACCTTAAACTATCCTCGGCCAAATTGTCTTCATCATATTTATGCCATAACTATGCAGCATCTCAAACCCATTGCGTAATCAATGAGGACTTTTACTTATACTTGCTTCAGATAATGTCATCCCAGTGTTATCCCCATCCAGTAAAATGAAATGACTCGCCAGCTCAAAGCTACATGTGCGAATACGTCCAGCCTAAGCTGAACCCTATTTAATAAAATTAATCATACAGATTTAAGCTCAATTTAAATTGGGCGCGTTAAACAAAAATCAACCGTATAGCCGTACCCATACTGGCGCGGCGAGATTACTATACTTTTTTTATAAAGTAGATACATATTAAAGTGTACTTTTTGAATATGGGAGTTTGATAAAGATATTTAGTACACTTTGAAGAAATGCCTAACGATCAAACACGTTATTGTGGCTAATTTATAAAAGATAGATATATAGTACAAAGGACTTTTTTGTAGATCTTTTGAAGAACATCATCTTTGTAGTACATACTTTTGGTGTATGATCAACGTATGCGAGGATAAGAGCTCGAAAGCGCATTTTCATCCGACTTGCTTCAAATTTATCGTCACTGCTCAGCTCCTATGTGTCTTAGCGTTATGTTAAATAGCCTATAACCTGCCCAGGAGTATGGACTACAATTGTACCAAGTTTGGTTAAAATCCCTTCAGTAGTTTTTGACCCATGCGTGCACATACAGACAGACAGACAGACAGACAAAAAATTTACTGATTGCATTTTTGGCATCAGTATCGATCACCATTCATCCTCCAATATTAATTTTGAATATATATTCAATGTACAGAATTTACCTCTCTACAGTTTTATTATAAGTATAGATAAAATAGGCAGTTCTACATAATAATATATGACGTAAACCAGGACTGTAATATCCATCTATACTAGTACCATAGTTAGTTTTACTGATTAATTACAGCTTGCTGTTACTGTATGAATGTTCTCTTAGAACTTGAAAATAAAGTACCTACCAGTATTTTTTTCAAATACAAAAAAAAGGCTAGATAAGGAGTAGTTAGTTGCCGAGTATAAGAGGGCAATGATAGTTTCATCCTTTCCTTTTCGTAGAGTTGGCAACACGCGAGTAAAAAAGTTTGGCATTACAGGCTAGGTCTATTGATAGCAATGCTCAACTTAAGGCGAGCTCTTTGACTGTTTAAATGCTAGCCTAGAGACGTCCACTGCTGGACTTAGGTCTCCCCCAAGGTTCTCCACACAGACCGATTTTGAGCCGCCCGCATCCAACCGCCTCCCGCGATCTTAACCAGATCGTCGGTCCACCTTGCGGGAGGCCTACCCCTGTTGCGTCGTCCGGTACGTGGTCGCCACTCCAATACCCGTCTGCCCCAATGGCCATCGGTTCTTCGCGCTATGTGCCCTGCCCATTGCCACTTCAACCTGGCTATTCGGCAAGCTATGTCGGTGACTTTGGTTCTCCTGCGGACCTCCTCATTTCTGATTCGATCTCGCAGGGAAACTCCGAGCATAGCTCTCACCATCGCCCTCTGAGTGACCCTGAGTTTTCGGATGAGGCCCATAGTTAGCGACCACGTCTCGGCTCCGTAGATCATCACTGGCAACACCCACTGGTCAAAGACTTTCGTCATGAGACACTGCGGGATATCGGACGTGAAGATATCCCGATTGTAAGAGGGTCGTCCTTTCCTTTCCGTAGAGGTGGCAACACGCCAGTTTAATTGTATAATGAAACGTAAAATAAATGATTACTTACCATCTTTAGGCGGACTGGCGCACTGCGGTGGATACGACCCTATATGATACCCGTACGTGTTTTGATGCATCGGAGGAAACGGGTACCCTAAAGACCTAGGACTTGGGAAACCAGACGCCTCATGGGGGTTCTGCTGACCCCCCGGACTACCAAAATGGTGGGGGTGCTGATAACCCCCCTTAAAAGGACCATAGCCATGCTGTTGTAGCTCTATAAAGGCAGATTTCGAGGATACGTTGGTTGGGGTGGAGTTTGCCGAGTTGGAGATGTCATGGGGTGTCTGAGACCCCCCTAGATGGTGGTGCTGGTGGTCTATCGAGTCTTGGGTGGTGAGGGCCGGTTGGGGTGTGGAAGGGCCCCCCCCGTCCGAAGACTGGGGAGGCCCAAATGGATCTGTGTAACTCAGCGTGGAAGGTTTGCTGTTGGGGGATTGAATTCGGGTAATTTTGAGGGATTGTATTTTCTTGGTGGGAGTGAGCCGCTGGGTAAGCCTGGAACAAATAAAAACAGTTTATTATAATGTTATATTTTTAAAATAAAAAGTATAAAAGGCAATAATAATTATTATGCTAACATATAGGAATATTGTATTTTTTTTTATCATTTGCTAATACCTATCGTTAGTTGTAGTACTTGTAGTTCACAAATCAAACATTCATAACAATATAAATACGGTACCTATTTAGGTAATTTAACTAAGTTATTTATTTAAAAAATATATAATAACACGAGGTCTGGCTTTGACGAGAGTAGTAACTTTCAACTAGTATAAAAATTATACCTACTATAAACTAACAAAGTTCATATCAGTTATAGGTATATATTTTCTAAGTACATATTTCATTTATTTATTTACTTCCTCAAAACAAAAATTCCTGTAACAATGACTAGCTTTAAAAGATATCACATTATGAGTAAGCAAACCGCAATAAGGAATTACAAAGCAGGTGCCTAGGTACACAAAAACTAGCCATAGTACATAATACATTTTATATTTAGGTACTAAGTAGGAACCATGAAATATTTGAATCAGTACTTTGTTGTTAGCCAATCATGCGTAACGGTTTTTTGGAGTTTATGGTTTTTTGGAGTTTATGGTTTTTTGGAGTTTAGGTGTGAGGCAAGTAGTGTATAGGCAGCGAAAGCCTAGTGGAGATACCAACGAACTGCCATGCAGAGGGTATCGGGTTCGAATCCACGGCGCGCACCTCTGACTTTTCGGAGTTACGTGCGTATTGAATTGTTAATTATCTCGTGCCTCGGAGAGCACGTTAAGCCGTCGGTCACGGCTGTTGTGAAGATCTTTGACAGTCGTTACAGGGTGTCAGTACCTCTAAAATAAACGGACACTAGTCTAAACCATGTCGTTATCCCTTCGGGTTGCGGAGGTCAGACAGGCAATCGCTCCGTGGAAAAGCTAATATTCTGCCAAATCCGGTTAGAATAGAAAGCGGACCCCGGGTTGAGACTGGGATAACGCCAGGAAGATGATGAAGGGTACTAGGTGTGAGATTTTAAAACTATTCATGGTTTTGCTGATATTAAAATTAGATTTTGCTCGTGATTTAGGTCTTTGGTTACAGTACGCGTCCCATCCCAAACTTTTAATCGCTAATATAGTTACTTGTCACAACAAAACATCTTTATTTGAGGGATTCCCGAACATTAAATAATTAAAACAATTTAATCTCTATCTAAACAGCCTGTCTCCCATTGCATAAACTATGAAAAACTTCAAACATCCATCTTTCGTTTCCTCGACATTCATTAACCTCATCGTGCATGCTCGTCGGTTATGGGTACCTACTTTTCATTTGGCACTTTCTCTAATTATGTAAATGTGAAAATTAAGTCAGTCATATTGATTTTGATCTCTTATTTCTCTGATATGGCAAAATATCAGTTATTTTATTTATTTATAGTCTCACGCCTGTATCCCCGAAGGGGTAGGCAGAGGTGTAAATATTATACCCACATTTCGCCATGAATTTTTAGGTCCCACGTAATAGGGGACGAGCCTATTGCCGTTACCGGGCACATCACCAGACTCCGGGCTGCTACTGAGTATTCGGAAAAACCCAGTAACTTTTTGACCCGGGAATCGAACCCTGGACCTCTGATCAGCAGTCGCATACGCTATCCACTGGACCACGGAGGCAGTTATATTAGTACGTATGAAAAAAATATATTTTTGGCAAAGGTTAGGTACGTGGATGACATATATCGCAACAAAGGTATCATGCATTATGTCAAATATGTATCTCTAGCAGCCAAATTCACCGATAGATGGAATATTAGATGAATATTGAAACCGGCCTTGAAGCCTATGCGTTTAACAAATCTTCGATTGTATGCAACTCTAAAATTACGGGACTTCTTTCCAAACAAACTTGAATTGTATAAAAAAAAATAAGCGCCCACTCTCACGGGGTCAGCAGAGGTCAACGCTTGTGGGTTTTCTTTAAAACAATTTAACCGACACGCTCAATTGATCAAAAAGTGGACATATATGGAGGGAGGACTGAGACTTTAATTCAAATAAAGTTTTATGAGAATGCAGTGACATTGAGACAACTCTGGGTATTGGAGGTATTTTAGAGCTACTTGCAAAGTTAAGCTACTTCGCCAGAGGTCACCATATTATTGGATGACATCAGAGCACCAACGTGCTTCGCCCAAAGGGGCTAGTTGATATGGAGAACGAGAAAACTATGAATTGTAGGTAAAGTTGATAGCACATGAACCTTATTAGTTTTAGTACGAGCCTTACTTAGGAGACCGGTTGGCGCAGCGGGAGCGTAAGCGACTGCTACGCCGAAGGTCGCGGGTTCGATTCCCGCTCAAGTCAAACATTTGTGCGCATGAACATGGATGTTTGTCTTGGTCTGGGTGTTTCTATGTATAATATGTATGTATTTACTGAAAAAGTATATAAGTATGTTTATCCATTATCTAGTACCCATAACACAAGCTCTGCTTAGCTTGGGACTAGATGGTGATGTGTGTATGTGGTAGAATATTATTATTAAATATACAGCAATTGTAATAACCAACGTGTAGAGCTTTGACCACCGTCTTATAGTGAGAAGAGGCCCGTGCCCAGCAGTGGGACAGTTTATATACAGGGCTGTTGATGATGAAAGCATTATGCAAAGTGGCTGGCAGTAGCGGGACATGAAGAACTGAAAATCGGGCTCAGTGGTGTGCCATTGGAGAGACCTATATCCAGCTTTGAAGTCAATCCTTGCTATTTTTGAAATAATGTCCAGAAAACAGCACTTTTTCCGCTCCAAAAATCGACCCAGAAAGCAGCATTAATTCTAAAATAGCCACATTTTAAAGGTATTTACTAGACAAAGAAGACTACGTAAAAAGGTTATAAAAAAACCAGCTCACACCATATTTTTTTCTCATACTAACAACATAAGTATAAAACAAATGATAGAAATAAAAAACGAAGAACCCTTTTCGGCAATCCTTGTGTTAATTATTGTTAGGGTTGTCAGTTTGCGTTAATTAATTTAATACTAAAATTATTATAATATAATATATGTATGGACTGCCTCCATGGTCCTGTGGATAGCGTATGCGACTGCTGATCGGAGGTCCCGGGTTCGAGTCCCGGGTCGGGCAAAAAACTGTTACTGGGTTTTTCCAAATTCTGAGTGGCAGCACGGAGTCTGGTGATGTGCCCGGTAACGGCAATAGGCTCGCCCCCTATTACGTGGGACCTAAAAATTAATGGGTGTAATGTTACACCTCTGCCTACCCCTTCGGGGATAGAGGCGTGAGTGTATAAAAAAAATAGAGGCGTGAGGTATGTCCTCTTAGCTCTATAGTTAGAGTTTGTGTAAATGTTATTGTTTGTTAGTATTGTATGCGATATCCGGATAGAGCAAGATAGCTTTTAGGTAGACTCGATGGCAACTAGATTTTAATATTTATTTAAATAAGGGATCTCGATAGCGTGATTATACGAAAACATAACTAAACGTGAAACATTATGCATTCTATTTGCCTCATAGATTGAATTTTATTAGAATCATATTGAAGAAACATAAAGATATAACTTAATTTTTTATACAATCAGCACAACCCTACACCACGCCTATCTATCTCTATCGCACTCTACATTTCCCGTATATCGCTGTCTCATTCCATTTCGTTTAGTGATGCGCCGGCGCCGCCAAAGGTCGGGTCAGCCGGAGCATTTCGTTATTTGTTAGCGCTGATTGGTTCACGTAATAATAATGTTTAGCCACGACTAATTGATGTAAACTTTTATTGAAAAATATTATAACTGTGTAAGGAATCAATTTGTTTTCAAAAGATCGATTGGTACTTCATCAAGTACTTTTTTTAATTAAAATACGACTCCTGCAATAAAAATTAATCAAGTCCTAGAGGAGTTTACAAAAAATCAATAATCGGTTACTATCAATACCCAGACAAAAAAAAATGTGCTACACATGCAATACTTACACTTTCCGTGCAGTAAAAGCCTTATCTAATATATAAAATTCTCGTGTCACAGTTTTCGTTCCCATACTCCTCCGAAACGGCTTGACCGATTTTGATGAAATTTTTTGTGCTTATCCGGTATCTATGAGAATCGGCCAACATCTATTTTTCAAAAAAAAAAAAAATTTTGCAAAACAGCGTTTGCCGGGTCAGCTAGTATTGATATAGTTTTGATGCAAGAGAAACAATTAATTGTTGAGCTGTCATCGAGATAATGTCATAACAGTCATGTGATTTCAGATAATCTCACAGCATCACTAATTCGCTACCAATGCCTTAAAATTCGAGTCTTGGACCAAGAAACACTGCTGTGAATGTGGGGACCGAGGCTAAATCACCTATTCATCATCATCATAATCATCAGCCTTTAACAGTCCACTGCTGGACTAAGCCTCTCCTTTGAAAGGAGGAATTGGCCTACTATACCACGCTAGCCAAACGGGTTGGTATAGGGTTTGTATCAAGTTTTCCTTCTCTTGTAGTGCTATTCTCTGCATAGTATGCTCCCTTTGTCGGCTCTTACGACACCCATGGGATGATATGGGGTGGTGACATGCAGTATTCTTAATCCGTCATCACACGGACACCTATTGGTGGAATATAAGTTTTCGTCTGGACAATATTATGCTCCTCTGTGGTAAAAACCTAGTGCAAAGATTGCTTTGAATGTACATATTTGAACAGCCTTATTGAAAATGTATTAGATATCCAAACTTCATCCGGACATTGCATTGAATCAGTGGCCTTAAAATCATAGCCAAGCAAAAACTATCTTTAATACCTTTGATATTATGTATCAAGGTAGTAGAGCCTTGCTTATTTCAGCATGAATGGGCCGGCTCGACCGGGGAAGTACTACCCTCCCACAGAAAATCGACGTAAAGTAACAGTACCTAAACTGTTGCGTTTCGTCCGGTGAGTGAGAGTGCCGGAGGCCCTATCCCCTATTCCTTCTCCCTCATCCCTCTTCTCATCCTATCCCTTTTCCCAACCCCAAGGGGCGGTAACGCACTTGTGACTCCTGTGATGTTGCTTTTGTCCATGGGCGGCGGTAATTGCTTACCATCAGGCGATCCGTCTGCTCGTTTGCCGCCTATTAATATTTAAAAAAATAGTTATATTTTCTATCTATCTACTCATCTGTCAGTCACACAAGTACCTTCAACTTACAAGAAAACATACATACATACTTCTTCAGACTACTATATGTACTACTAATTAAGGAACCGCTATTTAAAAAAATGGCAGACTTATTCCATCAATCCTACTTAAAAGAGATATATATCTAGATTCTAGACCATACTTACCCAGGGCACGTAAAGCACTGATCCATGACGGCAAGTTCATGGGAAACTATGGTGGTACTCGATAAATAATGGAGCCCCATAAAATTGTATTAAGTATTCATTATATGTACCGCTTCACTGGGTACGGAGTTGTACGAATTTGTTGCAGCAGTTTTGGGACTATTACGCATACTAAGCCCATTTTGTCTGGACTTCAAAAGATCGGACTGTCTAGTTGGTCTCGCGGCATGAATGTGCGTGTGGGATTGGGAGGTCTCGGGTTCGATTCCCTGGTCGGGCAAAGTGTTATTGGGTTTTTCCATTCATAAATTCTCAGTAACGGAGTCTGGTAATGTGCCCGGTACGGCAATAGGCTCGCCCCCTATTAAGTGGGACCAAAAAATTTATGGCGCAATGTGGGTGAAATATTACACCTCTGCTGACCTCTTCGGGGCTACAGACGTAACTATATAAAAATTAAAAAAAAATTAAAAGATCGAGAAAAGATGAGAGAAATTGAAGTGACAAAAAAGAAATGACTCTGAGTTTGTTTCGGCATTTCTTCTCAAGAAGTAATTAAGCTCCAAATTAACTCCTTGATTTTTAATGTTTTTTTTTTAGATTTTGATTAAGGAAGCTATCATTTAGTTATTGGTATTATTAAGACATTTGTAGATTGGTAAATAAAGGAATCACATCAATTCTCTTTTAAGGATCTAATTCGAAAGTCTATCTATTTCATGATTGGATGATATATGTAACTATTTTAAAATTAACTGGTGACCACCATGGTCCAGTGGATAGCGTAAGCGACTGCTAATCGGATGTCCCGAGTTCGATTCCCAGGTCGGGCAAAAGTGTTACTGAGTTTTTTTTAATTCTCAGTACCAGCACGGAGTCTGGTAAAGTGCCCGGTAACGGCACTAGGCTCGCCCCCTATTAAGTGGGACCTAATCATTCATTGCGAAATGTGGATGTAACATTACACCTCTGCCTACCCCTTCGGGAATAAATACGTGGGTCTTTAAAAAAAGTTTATTCGTTGCCCTATCGAAGTTCAATACAAGTTTTTTACAATCGCAAATAATATTGGAGCAGTAATAAAAAATCTGATTGTAGGCTTAAATGTACAATTTGCTTTCCGCAGAACATAAAACTACAAAGAGAATACATCCTTTCAGTCCCATCATTAGTATAACTAGTGGAATCGAAATACCGGTAAAAAGTACCGATAAATGTGTACCGGTAAAATTACCGAGAATTATGGAGCATATCAGTCAATAATTACAAGGATGGAATAAAAAACAATGAGCTTAGTACAGATGTAGCCATTTGTAAAGGTGGCACACTTCGTTTTGTTGTAAAGGTGGGAGTTGTTTTGTGCGAATGTTTGTTACAGTTGCTAATACGCAAACAGTTTGTTTTGTTCTCAGTTTGTTAATGTAGTTTAAAATAATTTGTGAAGAATTACAACGTGGAAGATACAGTAAATTTCAGTTTGTTTCGTTTTTCGTGTGAGTGTGTGGCCAACTCTAGTGTCGGAGTTTTCAGACCGCCCGGAGGCCTCCGACATGGCCTAACGATCCTTATCCTCAGACAAGAACCGGGACCGACAGCTTTACGTGCCCTCCGAAGCACGGTAGCGCTCAGATGTAAATGCCACACACGGTGACCCATACCTGTGCAAGCGTTGCTTAACTTTCAGGAAAACCGTGCCTTAGACAAAAGCCCTATTAGCATAGGATAAACATATAATATAATAATAGTAAAGCGAAGTAGTATAATATAATAATGGATTGCTTCTTCAAAACGTGTCTTATAGCCATTGAAAATGTATTAAAAGTGAATGAGAATAAATGAAAATATAAGTACCACTGGTAGCTGAAGACCAACTCGCATCAAATGCATTGCCTCATTATAAACTATACGTATACAAGTTAAACGCAGAAACATATAACAACTTAGAAACTTATGAAAGGTTCACTAACAAAAATTATGTGAAAGGTTCACTAAATAATTACCTAAATATATTACTTGAAATTATGATTTTCGATGATAAATTTAATTTTGTTTCAGTGATTTCGTTTCTTTACCAATCCTAACACCGAACATTCAGCCACAGAAACGCCGCGTTACTCGCGCGAAACAATTCCATTCTTTCAAAGAAAAGTCACAGAAAAACTCACAATTACTAACCCTTCGCTCTTCACTCTTAATTAAGTCTGTCTGGGTCATACATGGCGCCTATTTTTTTTACATACAATACAACGACACAGTCGGGAATCATACATTTGTTATTCATATAGTTACACATGATTGATATCAGTTTATAATGAGTGTTAAAAGCCGTGGCGATAATGCCTTATGTTGCGTTCAGAGAATTCTATAAGCAGTAAGTGGCCAGTGCAATGTGGACTGTGACTTGAAACTTTTGTCACTAGACCAAGCCAATTAATTAAAGCATTTCTGAAACAAAATTAGTTAAGGCAAAGAGCTGAGATATTTACATAGAGGCGCATTTCCTATGGGCGCTCTGAAGACAAACTTTCTGTGACCCGAATTTCCGCTTGGCGGCGTGGCACTCGCGCTGTGACAACTGTCTCTACGAGAGCAAGAGAGACGAATGTTCTTCCTGTATATCTTAACTACGAGAGCAAGAGAGACGGAAAACGACGCCAGCGCCGCCAACGACCCCAACTACGAACTAAAATGGAGACAGTCTCTACTTGGCATTACACGGAATCCTTAAGAACTGCGCTTCTATGTAAATCTGTATTAAGGATTTGAATTGTTGTTTGGCAAGGCTTGTTCCATCAAAATTTCATGAGGTATTAAAATAAGGCACATCTGTCTCTCTGTCTCTCGAATATAATTCTAGGACTTTTAGCTATCGTGCTCATTACATTATAGTTGGATACTCGAAACGGCAGTACCTCTAAAATAAACTGACACTAGTCTAAACCATGGAATATCGCTATCCCTTCGGGTTGCGGAGGTCAGATAGGCAGTCGCTCTGTGGAAAAGCTAACATTCAGCCAAATCCGGTTAGACTAGAAAGCGGACCCCGGGTTGAAACTGGGATAACGCTAGGAGGATGATGACTGGAAACAAAGGTTCTGAAAATCAATGTTAAGCTAGAATAGCAATAATATTTAACAGTCAATTTCCCGATCTGATAATGTTATACTAGTCTTTGAAGGCAAGTAACTGATTATCCAGACAGCGGCAATATTTTTTAGAACATTTGAGGCAATACATATACTAATTTTTATAATTCAAATATTATCCAAAAATATAAAGGCTTATTATCTTTATACTAGAATAGAGGACGCCAGCAGCTAAGCCTGCATTTTTTTTTAATTTATCCGTTTTGGCCGATCCCGTGGGAATTTCGGGAAATCCTTTCTTAGTCCAAGGAACATACATGCCAAATTTCAGCTTCCTGTGCCCAATAGTTTCGGCTGTAGCGTGTCTGTCAGTCAGTAAGTAACGCAAGGATTTTATATAACTATTAAGATTATAGCAGAAATACTAGATTATAGCAGAAATAAACGGCCATAAATTTGTCGACTACAGTCCTACGACTACGTCAAATACGTTTAACAGAATACTAGAAGAAGTTAGTAGACTGTATTATAATGCAGCCTACTAAGACCTTCTAATAGTCAAGGAAGGCAGAAACCTCTCTGCTTACCCTACACAAACTCAAACAAAACATAGTTGCGTTGCATGTCTTTAATTAGAATGACAATAAAATCTTAGCGATCGCGTGCTCGTTCGTTCCAAGATAAAGAATTGGTTACGCTGTGCTCTGCCTAGTACCGTTATACGTTTTACAGATCTTAAATTATTAGTAGTGGATGGTAATAGTTGTTGTAAAGCCCTTGATGTAGAAATATGGGTACCTGTGTTTAAAAATACCGCTAGGAGTAAAACTGGGAGTAAAAGAACGAGTGTTTTAAAACATCGCTGTATCGGTGCATCGAGCTATGTGACTCAAAGACTGTCTTTATTATAATAGAATTTAAACTTTTGCGATTTATATACATAAATATGTAGGCATACGGCTGGATGTAATGATCCTATACGTTTCTATTATTTCTTGTCAATACTGTAATTTATTTTTTAAATCGTTACCTATAGGCAGCGATAGCCTAGTGGAGAGACCGACAGACTGCTACGCAGAGGGGCTGGGTTCGAATCCACGGCGCGCACCAATGACTTTTCGGAGTTACATATGTGCGTATTTAATTGTTAATTATCGCTTGCTAAACGGTGAAGGAAAACATCGTGAGCGGCAGTGGGACAGTTTACATACAGGGCTGATGATGATGATGATTTTTTAAATATTAAGAGCATGAGCAACGATACCCCAGTGAGCAGTTCAATAAACTGCCACGAAGATGGTCTCAAGTTTGATAAGTAGAGAAAAAGGATAGAAATAAACGATCATTTTAATACGTATATATGAAATATTTCGCTCCTTTTCCAAACAGAAAATCATACATCCTCGTGTTACTTAATTCGTTAGCCAAAAGCAATCAAATCAACAATCAACTTAGACGCACCTCAACCAATTTATGACCAACCATTTATATTCAGTGGAATGCAATCTAGAAAAACGCAAGCTAACTAGGTATATGCAGTATATTAGCTGACGTACCGGTAGATGGCAATATTGCTTCAAGGTGAATGGACACACTCAAATCCACTGTGCCTAGCTGATAGGAGCCGTGAGGGTATACCTAGCTGATAAGACTTCTACTTTTTATAAGCTAATATTGGCATAGGCCTACTTTAGTGCAGAAGCAGTGAGTGGTGTGACTTTCACTGGCGGATAGCTGATGTACCAAGGAGTACCTTGGTACATCAGCTACCCGCCAGTGAAAGTCCCGTTAAAATCAGTCCAGCCGTTCTAGAGATTAGCGAGAACAAACAGACAGACAGACACAATTGTAAAAAAAATAATTTCGGTATATGTACCGTGTAAACATCCATATGCATTCAGTAAAAAGCGGTTATTTTAATATTACAAACAGACACTCCAATTTTATTTATGTGTATAGAATTACGAAGACTTTCCACTGGGTCCAGTCGGAAGCAAACCCTGGTATTATTATAATTCTAGTGACAATTTTCCTAGGAAAGCAATGTTTAAATTAAACTTGATAATATGTAAAACCAACATAGAATGATGTCGTAGACTAATATCTAACCATCAGGACAAACTAGTTTGGCTGCAGTCAATCTGACCGGTCTATACGTTATTTATAATCCAGTGTTACCTACTATAAATATAAGGAGATCTGAGGATTACATCGATGGAGTAAACTTTAACTAAAGATTATGGAAATAATCTTGGAACAACTCAAAAACGCCAAAGCAAATTCAAAACAGTCATGCAAAAATACAAAAGATTATTGAAACACAATCTTGCAAATATTCAGACAAGGCCATGTAAACTACCTACTGCTAGCAATGATGTTACAAAAGTAAAAAGAAGTAGAATAATGTTGTAGGTGTACCAAAAGCAAGACGCTAAACATAAGCCAGTTGGCAAGTCTGACTTGTGTGTGTGTGACGTCGCGAGCCGGCGTCAAAGTGAAACTGACACATCTTGTCAACCGAAAATAAAATATGGAGTTATCGATGTGTGCGTTAGTGTACCGTTTCTACGGATTGATTATTACGTAGGTAACGTATCTACCCTTTTTTTGTAATAACATTGACAGCTAGGCAAAGTCTGGAAACCAGGCAACAAAAAAGACGAATGCTTTTTAAATCATCATCAGCCAGTATGTAAACTGTCCCACTGGTTGGCACGCGCTTCTTTGAATGAGAAGGGTTAGATCACAGTTCCACCGACCCGGCCAAGTGCGGGTTGGCAGACTTCACATGTCTTTCGAGAACATTATGGAAGACATCGTAAGAAAACCTGGAGGTCTAAACTATGGAGAACTCTTAAACGTACCTACAGGTTTGCTTAGGTTGTGTTCCTTCACCGTCTAACAAGCGGTAATTAATAATTTAATATTTACGCTATTTTTGAAAAGTTTGGCTATGTAGATGGGGTTACTAAGTAGGTACTATAAAAGTAGCCAATCGAAATAATTGCTATAAATAATCTGGTCGTTTTCTTGTCCTTGCATGGCTAAACAACTAAACCATAGACTCACGCCTGTATCCCCGAAGGGGTAGGCAGAGGTGTAATATAACACCCACATTTCATCATGATTTTTAGGTCCCACGTAATAGGGGGCGAGCCTATTGCCGTCACCGGGCACATCACCAGACTCCGTGCTGCTACTGAGAATTCACTACTAAACCAATTTTGATAAATTGCATTTTCGCTTAAAAAAGTGTCGCGGTTTGCCAATTAAAATTACACAAATTATCTTAACGCTAAGCAACTTTATGAAGCAGTGGTGTGCCTCTGCACACCACTCACTGCTTCTGCACTAAAGTAGGCTTATGCCAATAAGTATTGGGTTATAAAAAGTAGAAGTCTTATCAGCTAGGTATACCCTCACGGCCTCTATCAGCTAGGCACAGTGGATTTGAGTGTGTCCATTCATCTTGAAGCAATATTAAGAAGGTACTTAGGTTATAAATTAACCGGGTACGCGAAGTAATTATCTCAGGACGCGGGTGAAACCGCGAGTAACAGCTAGTCTGTTATAAACTTATCTGTTACTTACTATCATTTATCACGTAAATAAAACACTTATACTGGCAGATTTTCTTAGAGCCCAAACTAATAAAGCTAGAATCATAGCACACCCAATAATAGACTAGTTTTTAATAAGTACATAACAAGAAAATTTATAGATATTTTAATCGCGAAAGTTGGTAAGGATGGAAAAATCTTTCCGCAGTGGTGCTTATATATGAAAGACTTATTATTTCATTTAAATTCTACTCTACACATAGCTACTATTGTAATAAAATATAATTACAAGATGCTCTATAGCCGCATTAATAATAATATAATATATTTATTATATTACACATAACCTCTAAAGAGCAATCACAAATGGCGCGAAAATGAAATGTCACTTCAACTTTATTGTGCAAATAGGTATGCGCGATCAACCGCGCTGTGTAGAGTCTTGCCGCTGCGCTAAGATAGGTAATCTAGATAAATGTATTCAAGTTAGTCGGTTTGGTTATCAATATTTTATTTATTTATTTATGGACTCGCGCCTATATCCCCGAAGGGGTGGGCAGAGGTGTAATATTACATCCACATTTCGCAACGAATTTTAGGTCCCACGTAATAGGGGGCGAGCCTATTGCTGTACCGGGCACGTTACCAGACTCCGTGCTGCTACTGAGAATTTACTAACGGAAAAACCCAATAACACTTTGCCCGACACGGGAATCGAACCCGAGACCCCAATCCCTTGCGCACATTTATGCCGCGAGACCAAAGAGGCAGTCAAATTAAAATATATAGATAAAATATGTTTTTTAACAATATTTTCTTGAAAAGTGTGCGGTATTGATAAGTATAATGTTAATTACGTACTCGTTTTTATAAGTGATATTGATCTGAAGTTTCATTGTAATTAAACATGACTGTCAATATATATGACGTATAAATATTAATCTAGTTATCGCAGTAAATGGCAGCTTTTGTGCTATTCTTATGTATAAGCAATATTACAGTACAGTTTCACCAAAATCCATTCTGTAGTTTTTGCGTGTCATCATCATCAGCCCTTTGTTCTGTCCCACTGCTGGGCACGGGCCTCTTCTCACTATGAGAAGGGTAAGGCCATAGTCCACCACGCTGGCCAAGTGCGGGTTGGCAGACTTCACATGTCTTTCGAGAACATTATGGAGAACTCTCAGACATGCAGGTTTCCTCACGATGTTTTCCTTCACCGATAAGCAAGCGACAATTAACAATTTAATAAACTTCGAAAAGTCATAGGTGCGTGCTGTGGATTCGAACCCGAGACCCTCTGCCTAGCAGTCCGTCGGTCTCTCCACTCGGCTATCGCTGCTTTTACGTGTAAGAGTAAAAGAACCATCCATCTATGCTTACAAACGGTCGCATTTATAATGGTAGATAGTAGGATAATATGATAGTAGGTAGGTAGGATTCGTATGTCTAAAACAAACAAGTTATCGTAGGGTGACAAGAATAGTATTTGTCGAAATGAGTAGAGATTAGTATCTAAGTATCTAAATAAAACCAATGCAATGATTATCAAATTGAACAAAATCTCAACGCTAAACAATGCCAAATAATTCATAAACTGACTGATGGTTTTACCTTGAATAACAACACTTTCGACAACAAAAACTGTCATGAATCGGTTAATCGGTATATATTTTTTGTCTGTGCCATGACGTCCATAGATTAATAACCACAATGGCTATTATTTCGCGCCCTTTCTATTGTCGCCATTACACTCGCTGTCAATGGGGTTATGACAAAATGGCGGCCGCGGCACGCGAACGTATTTATGATTTAGTAGTGAATTAACTTAGTTTTATTACTTATTATGGTTTATAATGTTTATTATGTCTTAGGCTGGGTTATAAAAATTAATAGTTTATGTACTCCCATAGCGGTATTTCTTATTTTATAAAGAGGTAACTTACGCACTTGTGTTTAGAAAATAGCAAGTTCCTCATTCACTATAACACTTTTTCTACAATAATGATTTTAAACATAAAATTGGCCATAAATTCTTCAGTAAAGCGTCTCGTTGCCAATATTATAAAGTAAAAACCAATTATTTTCAAATAACATTTAACAGGCCTTTTACACGTCAAAATTTAGTTAAATAGGTACCTACCTACCTGAATAAGCAAATAGAGATACTTAGCTTAAATTAATTACCTACTTCAGAATAATTGTTTAGTGTAAGTTAAAAAGAAAACTATAATATAATGGATTGCTCGAAACAGTACCGTTAGGTTATTAGAGAAATATAAATCATTAAATTTGTAATTTATGTACATTTCAGGTTTAAGTGCACTGCAGAAGTGGATATGATATCGCTACCTTTGGGCATGTATGTTCTTTAGCGAGTGTAAGGTAGCACTAAGGGAGGATTTTTGGAAATTCCACTCCTAACGCGGTAATAATTTTCGGTCTTTTGTAAACTATTGGATTACTGGATTGGACAGCCTATCAAGAATCGTCGTCAAGAAATTCTCTAAAACAGAATTAAGTATATTCACATTCCTGGCATCATCTGCAATAATCTGCGTTGTATTGCAGTTGCTTTTATGGAAGAGACAAAGACAACTTGCAGGGTCTTCTTTTAAGAAGAAGAAGAAGAAGAAGAAGAAGAAGAAGAAGAAAATGCATTTATTTTACAACATACACAACAGTTAAATATTACATAAACACTACACAGACTGCAATGAATGCCGCAGTTGATTTAATGCTAAAGAATTAATGGATGGACTACACGATAAATGTTGCCTTGGTTTATTTATAAAGGCTTGTTAGAATCACCATCCAAAATCCAAAAATCTATCAAAGAAAAGAAGCTAAAATAGAAAACGAGGGAACGATACTCTCCGGACGAAACCAAACTCGGCGACAATATTCTTTCAAACTATTCCAATATTTCTTAAAGTCTATGTTAAACAGTGGCTAGCATTTACAACGAATAAACTACGTGCATAAATGTACATTATACTCTACAACTGTAAAAGTAAACTCTCATTAGCTAAAGAACACATAACAATTTGTCGGACACGATTAAAACGCAAGTAATTAAGTTTACCAGAATTAAGACGCAGACATACTCACGAATAAAATGACTTGGGCAACACCTGCGAATAAATTAATAGCTGAACAGCTACTTGATAATAATAACAACGAGAAACAGGTCAAATAGATGGAGAATCAAGTTGTCATTAACGTCCTAGCGTTATCCCGGTTGCAACCAAGACTGTTCCTCTGGAGTTCAAGGTCTGCTTTCTAGGCTAATCAGATTTGATAGAATATTAGCTTTTCCGCAGAGCTACTGGCGTCTGATCTCTGTAACCTAAAGCAAAGAGCTCAGATATTTACATAGAGGCGGATTTCTTATGGGCGCTCTGAAGACAAACTTTCTGTGACCCAAATTGCCGCTTGGCAACGTGGCAGTCGCGCTGTGACAGCTGTCTCTGCGAGAACAAGAGAGACGAACGTTCCTCCTGTGTATCTTAACTACGAGAGCAAAAGAGACGGAGAACGACGCCAGCGCCGCCAACGGCGCAAATTACGAACTAAACCGTAGCCAGTCTCCACTTGGAATCGGTACACGAAATCCATAAGAACTGCGCTGATATGTAAATCTGTATTCATTGCCTAAATGGATAGTTATATTCTGTGGTAAAGACTAGTGTCAGTAGGTACGGTAAGCACTTCTCATTAGCTATGCATTTGCTGTGATTTGCTCCTCTAAAACCACGTATGTAACTATGAGTTATTTGTTCCGTTTCTTTAATAAAATTGGCCGCCAACGCGCACTTGACCAGCGTGATGGACTGTGGCCTTACCTTTCTCATAGAGAGAAAAAGCCCGTGGCCAGCAATCATTATCATCATCATCAGCCTGCCGTAGTCCACTGCTGGATTTAGACCTCTTCAATGACACGCCATTGAGTCCGCAATGGGACAGCAAAAATATAGAGGTGATGATGGTGGTGAATTTGTGTAACTATCATGGTGGTGCACCATGAAGCTACATACAATATGAATACATATAATCGTATTTTAAATCGCCTAAATAGTTTTAGTATCGTATAGTAAAACTAAGTGAAGTCACGTTAGTGTTTTTTAGAAATATATAATTTAGGACCTGCTTTTCTCTTAACAACGTATATAAATAGATGCCTAGACCCCAGGGGGAAACGTAGTGTCTAAAAATTATGTTCTTGATAAACTTGTCTCTTAAAACACACTTTTACATCACACAGCCCTAGGCTATCGTATTAATCGTAACAATTAAGTTCTACGTCATAATGCAACTTGCTATTCTGTCAAATTTTATCGGTATCGATACATCAATTCACACCTGAAGGTGTATAACATATTTTAACTTAACTTATCGACTTGTGACGTCGGGTATTGATATTTAAAAAATAGTCTTCGTCCATAAATAACAAAGAATCTCTTAATGCGTTATTAAGCGCATAACTCAAGAACGCCTAAACCATTCGAATATTTTCTTTTCAACTACTCCTTGAGATCTGCGGAAGGTTTTCATAAAATAGTAACACTTACAGACATTTTTATTTTCGTATATTTAATCTGTGGCTACAGTGAGTACTTATCATAAACTTGTCGAATCCGGTGACCCTTACTGAAAACCTTTTCTAAGGTGGTAAAAAGCTGGCCAGGAAAGTAAATTGGAAGTCCGGGTTCTGTTACCGGAGACTTTAATTAATAGTGCGTTTTCATAATTCGAAAATATCAAAACATTATCTGAAGTGCACTTTCCCCACTACCTGCTAAGTTCCAGTTTAATTAATCGATAGTCAGCATCATACAAAATATGTTATCATTTTGATTATTTTTGGTAGATAATGCATGTTTATAGGTGGTAAAACAGGGTCTAAGACTATTAAAAAGTTCTTTAACCTTAAAATGACCGCGCCCTTAGTAAGTGACATTTGTGTAGCGGCAGATGTGTGTAAAATACAAACGCAACCAATGTGTATAAGCATCTGAACATTTTGTTTTTAATACAGTTGTTCTTCAAATGTTAAGCCGTTGCTTTGTTAGACTCAATTTGTGTGATAATACTGTTTTATATTTATGAAGATTATTTACGATTTAAGATTTGACAGTGTTATTAAGTTGATAGGGTATGCTATGATGAATATAGCTATGTAAGAGACTTCGCCTGCAGTTCCGTCCGAGTGAATTAGGTAGGTCAATACCTACCTATAACTTCCTTAGGAATCACTATCTCAAAAACCGTACAAAAATCTATTCGGTAGTTTAGAGATTATCGCGTTCATAAAGTTAAAACAGGCCGAAAAGTGACTCCATTTTATAGTAGCGCTCATAGCAAGACTTAGCTTGTCGTTCGTAACAGATCGGCAAAGTTAAGCAACGCTTGCACAGGTCGCCACTTGGATGGGTGACCAAGTGTGGCATTTACATCTGAGCGCTACCGTGCTTCGGAGGGCACGTAAAGCTGTCGGTCCCGGTTCTTGTCTAAGGATAAGAGTCGTTAGCCCACGTCGGTGGCCTTCGGGCGATCTGAAAAACACTAGAGTTGGCCACACACTCACACGAAAACAAAACAAACATTTGATATTAAGTATAGATTATTTATGATTAGACCTTAGGGTATTTCGATAGCGTTATTAAGTTATTTAGGTATGATATGTTGAATATATGAAAGTATAATTGCCTTATTAATCTTGTAGCTTGACACCTACTGCTAAGTTGCAGGTCGTGGGTTCGATTCTTCTAGGACAAATCTTAGCTCGATGATGACAATGGTTTGACCAGTGTCTGGGCGTATTCAATTCTCAATATGTATCTATTTTAGAATATGTGAGTATTTTAATAATTTTCTATCCATAGTCCAAGCTCTGTCCAGTTAGTTTATCTTCGAAATTTAGAATTCACCGATTTTAACTAACTTTTGGCGTTTATTGTGTTTTTTTAATGTTTATGATTTTTTCTGCAGAGAATTTGTTATTCACTGCTAAGACAGTCAAGAGTTATTCTCAAACTATGTACGTATTTTGTGTTGTAAGGTTATTATTGTATTTTATTTTAAATTTATAAAACAGACTGTGATTATTGCCCTTCCCTCTCACGCCAAATCCGAGATAGGCTGTCTAAGGTACCTTAAACATATAATACAATTACACCAATCTTAACAACGATCAAGTAAGTAAACTATCTCTCATCTGGTCTCAACAAAAGAAACGAAAGATAGCCATCGCAGTTTTCCGAGTAGCCCGCTAGGTGGCGTGCTACGATTGCGTGAGATAATACAGATTTGAAGAATTTCTTCGGACTAATTTCATGTTTGAAAGAAAGGTTAGGAATCGTGGGTTTAAATTGGAGTTGTTTTTAAATAATTGTGGTCAATTGGGCTTTTTTTTGTAGATTAAGTAGTTATTTTCTGATCAGCAATCTCGAATTTCTTTTTGGTGGCTTAGATTTGGGTTTTTCTTGAGTTAAGACGCTAGGTAATGCTATAAAGTATTACTCGCCGACTCTATCATGTGCGTGTGGTGACGGAGTAAGAATACGGAATGTCACCACCCCATATCATCCCATGGGTGTCGTAAGAGCGGACAGAGGGAGCATATGCAGAGAACAGCACTGTAAGAGAAGGAAAACTTGATACAAACCCTATACCAACCCGTTTGGCCAGCGTGGTATAGTAGGCCAATTCCCCCTTTCAAAGGAGAGGCCTAGACCAGCAGTGGACTGTTAAAGGCTGATGATGACTCTACCATGAAGCCTTTTATAGTCCACTACTAGACGT
Source organism: Euclidia mi (assembly GCA_944739405.2). Taxonomy (NCBI): domain Eukaryota; kingdom Metazoa; phylum Arthropoda; class Insecta; order Lepidoptera; family Erebidae; genus Euclidia; species Euclidia mi. The sequence goes on from OX123208.2 coordinate 7,602,911, forward strand.
GAGCCTCTACTAATTTGCGTCAAAATAGAGATTTAGAGTCAAAAGGAAACTTTTCCCTACAATGCTGGCCATACAATGCAATTAGGAATGCAATTTGGAAACAGACGGAAAACTCTACATCTAACGCTACATCAACCCGTCTGACTACCGTGGTATAGTAGGCCAAATAGTCCTGTTGACTCACAATGCAATTGGCGATGCAAAGATTATCCGCGCGCCTCTAGCGGCGAATTTGGAAGTTGTCCGGGTACGACACTTTTGACAGCTTTCAATTCAACTATGCTTCGAGGTTATTGGCGATGCAAAGATTATCCGCGCGCCTCTAGCGGCGAATTTGGAAGTTGTCCGGGTACGACACTTTTGACAGCTTTCAATAAAACTTTGCTTCGAGGTTATTGGCGATGCAAAGATTATCCGCGCGCCTCTAGCGGCGAATTTGGAACTCTGCTTCGAGGTTATAGTGGCAATTGTATTGAGCTGTCAAAAGTGTCGTACCCAGACAACTTCCAAATTCGCCGCTAGAGTCGCTAGTTAGAATCTTAGCATCGCCAATTGTGGCGCAAACAAGGAGAGGTATTTGTGAAGCAGATGTCTTCCAAATGTAAGTTAAAGAATTACTACAAAAAATGTTACTTTAAAATAAGTATTTTGATCATATTTTATAACCTATACAATCAATTAATTTATCGCTTATAGATAATAAAATCCTACAGCAATTTAGTTAAAAACCGCATAATGATATTCGGAACGACAATCATATAAATTCGTATTCAAACCTTTTGCATATTCCGAATCATATACAAAAATCAATCATCGTCTATGGTTTTGACACGACATTCTTAATTAATTATTTTATTGTATTTCCTATATTAATATGTATTATGTAGTAGAGTTTTAGAGGCCATAGATACGAAACGATTAAATTATAGGTAAATAGATATATATAATAAAATGAACCTTGATTTGAAGAATATTTAATTGTTTATTTACATATACTAATATTATTTAATTGACCTCAATATATCAACACATTTTATGTACCTACCTATGTTAATAGGATGAGGTAAAAAAAATTTTGTTCGTTTGTAAGCGCCGATCTTGAAAAATGCTAAACCGATCTAAAGAAAACTTTTTTCTTTGACAGCTTGAATTGTAAAGAAATAAATTATGCGTAAAGACAGCTGTACCAGTATGTCAATAATTTGCCAAATTAAAATGTTTATTATACGGGTGAAAGTAATTAAGGGATGTAAATATTACGTATAAACTTACATAATTATTTACTAATAAAATATGGTGTGAATAATAAATAGAACATATTAATCATAATTTTCACAAAATTTATATATTACTAGAGGACGCCAGCAGCTAAACCTGCATTTTTTTTAATTTACCTGTTTTGGCCGATCCCGTGGGAATTTTGGGAAATACCTTCTTAGTGCACCCCAACGGTCCCTAAGGAACATACATGCCAAATTTCAGCTTCCTGCGCCCAATAGTTTTGGCTGTAGCGTGTCTGTCAGTCAGGCAGTAACGCAAGGATTTTATATATTAAGATACTAGCAGACACCGGCGGCTTCGCCTGTTATAAACTTGCAACCTTTATTTTACCCCCTTAGGTACAAATGGAATTCTTAAACGAACAGATGCTGAATTTTGAACCAATCCACAGTACTTACTTAATCTCCTAAAATATGATATTAATTACTATGAGATTTTACGAATTTAAATATCTGGTGTCAATTTTTGTTTATTCCTACATATAATAATATTATTTAATTGACCTCAATATATCAACACACTTTATGTACCTATGTTAATAGAATAAGGTAAAAAAAATTTGTTATTTTGTAAGCGCCGATCTTGGAAAATGCTAAACCGATCTAAAGAAAACTTTTTTCTTTGACAGCTTGAATTGTAAAGAAATAAATTATGCGTAAAGACAGATGTACCAGTATGTCAATAATTTGCTAAAACGGTGAAGAAAAGCATCTGGAGGAAACCTGCACATCTGGTTCTCCAAAAAACATATGAAGTCCCGAAGTGAGAAGAGTCCCGTGCCCAGCAGTGGAACAGTTTATATACAGGGTTAATGATGATGATGAATAGTTCATTTAAAATTTGGCCACCCGTGGGATTGGTGAAATAATTTCGGGTAAAATCGCGTGGCGCAACTAGTATTTTTTCTTGTCCGTTAGTATTTGAAGTTACTTGGTCAGTCTTATTAAGTTGTCAGTGTTGGTTGTTTACACAAGACTATAACTCAATTAAGTTCAAACATGGACATTATCTACAAAATCAAGCCGCCATATTTTATATTGACATTTCAAGATGTCAGTTTAATTTATTGTCTTCACACTGGAGGGTAATTAAAGAAATGTCGTCTTCACAGTAAACTTGTTTGGCTATGTCAAACTTAGGTGTGAATTTGGAAAAGACCCTTATAGTAGACAATCTGTTTATTTTTTTTATAGATTATGCGATACTGCATGCATACTTGCGGCCAATACTGCCGTGTTACCGAAAAAGGGCATAACTAACACTTTTTGTCAAAATGAGTTAAATATATATTCAGAATCAGGAAAAAAAGGCCTATCTGCCTATTTTTTTGTGGATTTTTAGCTACAAAATAAACAGAGATAGCATGAGCTTAAAGGGCACAACTGCATCAATTTTTAAGTTTTATTACAATAAAAAGGCATATTGTGAGATATGACTTTTATTTCACCTTTTTATTATTGATATATTTAATGGAAAGGGCATAACAGACGTACGTCAAATATAAAAGGCTTATGTGGCAATTGTGCTTATTTTTTATATGATCACTTTAGCAATTAATGTAGAAAGAAAAGTCACAACTGGCAGTTATGCCCTTTCTATTTACCCCTAGGCTTATAAATGTTATATAAAAAAGGCACATTGGCGTTTATGCCTTTACTACTAAACATTTCTGAACGGAGATGAAGTGAGAGGGGCAAGGTATGCAGGGATTAGGGAATGCCGTCAGTTGTGCACTTGTGCCTGATGAGTCGAGGCGAGTCCACGCTTGTCGGTGCAGCGCTCTGGTAAATATTGTTTTTATTACTTATTTCCGTGGCTTACCATAATTATTATTATGTTCACAGGAAATTCAACACAGAACAGTGTTAGAATCACCAGAACCTTCAGATGGCGAAATAAACCAAATAAGACTGACAAAGAAAGGAAATATAAGGAAGAGGAAAACATATAACGTTAGCTTGAAAGATCGAAAGAGACTGAAGAATGAAAACAAAATAAAAACCAAATATTCTGTCAAATCTGGTTGCCGTGAAAACACCTGCAAAAAAAAGTGCTCAGACCGTTTTTCAGAAGATTTTCGCGAAATAATCAATAGTAATTTTTGGAAAATGTCATGGATGGAACAGAAATATTTTTTTTTAAATAATACCAGTACAAAAAAACCAGATAGACCGAAAAAAAGAGAAAATGAAGTGAGTGGAAGTAAACATTACACATGATCAAAGACTGTAACATATTTTTTGATGGATGAAAACGGTGACAAAGTACCAGTTTGCAAAACTTTTTTACTCACTACCTTAGGCTACAACAAAAATAACTGTAAAGCAGTAAGAAATGTTATTAACAGTAACTATAATAGCGGTGAATTGATTCCAGTATCTGCAGTTACTGATGGCCGTGGACACAATCCGAATACTAAAAAAATTGAACCTACTAAAATCACGGATCATAATAATGTCGTTTAATCCTGCAACATCACACTACAGACGTGAGCACGCACCTAATAAAAAGTATTTACCTTCAGACCTTACTATACGTATGATGTACAAGCATTACTGTGAAACTGATCCTCAAACGCAAGTATCTTATGGATTTTACAGAAAACTTGTAAGAACACTTAACATCTCATTTACAAAATTAGGCCAAGAAGAATGTGAGATATGTGAAAAGTTTATCATACACAACCCTCAGCGAGAAATGATTAGGCACAGACATTGCAAGGAGTGTAAAAATTACGAAGAACACCATGAGAGGTATATTTTAGCTCGAAAAAAATATGAAGATGACGCTGATAATCAGATTCAGAGGAAGAATAACCCTGACACCCTCATTTTTGCTGTAGATTTAGAAAAGGTAATAATGTTACCCCGTATGGAAGAATTCAAAACAGTGATGTTTTGCCCGCGCCTTATTGTATTTAACCAAAGTTTTGTTCCAATTGGTGATAAACATGTACATGACATGGGTCTTACATTTGCAGCCTTATGGCATGAAGCCATATCAGGCCGAAAAAAATAAGATATCATTAGCTGCTTTAGGGCCTTTTTCAAACAAAACCGAGATCTTAAACATATAATTCTGTGGCTGGATAACTGTGCAGCACAGAATAAAAACTGGACTCTTTATTCATATCTCGTATATTTAGTAAATTCTGCAGAAGTTAACTTTGAATCCATAACTTTACGCTACTTGGAGACCGGTCATACATTTATGGCTGCAGATGAATTCCATCACAGAGTGGAACGATCTTTGAAAACAAAACAGCGTGTCTATGACTTTGAAGACTTTTGTAAAGCTGTATCTGATACTGGCTTTCGCACAATGGTAAAGAACATGGGAGTTCAAGACTTTTATGATTATGACGACTGCTCTTCGACGTATAAAATAAAAAATTCCAACCCGCGGGCTTACATGAATAATATTTCTGAGGCAAATTTTCGAAGAGGATCGAATTTACTTTTTTATAAACGCAGTCATGAAAATGACAAATACTTTGAGCTAGATTTTCTTAAGTTTAAAAATATTAAAGAAGGGATACCACCTCCACGACAAAAGCTTGTTCTGAGGGGTATCACGAGTGAAAGGAAATCTGCCATACTCACAAAGCTTGGTCCACTTACGCTCGGGCTACACTACCGGGATATGCCAACAATTATTGCCATAATTTCAAGGTGTAACCGCGATTTATGGCCATAATTTTACAATGCCAATCAATATGGCATATGCCGGTAGGCAATAGCTCCGGCGGCGGTCTTTTTCGCACATCAAAGAAAATTACCGCAGTAATTATTGCGTTTGTGGCCACACTACCGTTTGTTCAGTGTGCAACACGAGTTCGACGACGACGCACGTATCTACACTATCAACCGATATGGAGTGGTCAAATGAAAAAGCGCTCAAATTTTTGGAGTTATTGCAATCCGAACCGTCTCTCTGGGATACCCGACAGAAAGCTAAAAATTTAAAAGATTCATGTTAAAATAATTGGCACTCATAAAATACCAAACAGCTGCAGCTTCATCCGCCATCTTGAAAAATGATATTTTTACCGCCTAGTTTATTGGCATCTCGGTAAACTCTAGTGTAACCACACGACTTCACGCAGTAATTTAACGGTAATTTATTGCCATAATTATGGCGGTAACAGTCCGGTAGACGGTAAGGTAGTGTGGCCTGAGCATTATGCCCACGTACATAGGAGGGTTTTTTGGGAAACTTTACCTGTAAATGATCGAGCAGTCGATTTGTTTCAAAACCAAGAAGACTGAAATAATGTAAGACTGATTTTTTATACTCACTTTAGTGTCGATTTAATAAATTATTATGAGAATATATTTGGTGCTCTGAAGTTTCTAATTTTCAGGTTTAGAATTATTTTTTTGTTTAATTTTGTTAATAAAAAGTTCCTATTTATTTTGTAACCTTGTCAAGATTGTGATAGAGAGATGCATAGTGCCATTTTTAGTAATAAGAAGTAATTCCATTCTTTGGATTGTGATAAAAATTTAAACTACTTAAGTAAGTGTTTGATACATAATTGTTATGATAATTATTGTTTGTGTAAATTTCGTTTTCTTTTTTTGATAAATATATTTCCTTAATTTAAGTTCCTAACTGGTTGTGTTACCTAATTTTTAACTAAGAGTGATTTTGAAGTGTCATTTTTAGTAAACAATTCTGTTTTTGTTTTGTTGAGTCCTTCAATTATTGATATAATTAATAATTGATTGTACTTTTAAAAATTTGTTTAGGTAAACTTTTTGAAATAAATGTTTTATTTTCTTACAACTGCCTTATTTTATTTCTTATACAATGACATTTATCAGCCTCTTTTAAAATAAATAATCCCACTGTGGAGACACAATAAAATACACTCACAAAGTATAAAATATAAATATTAGGAATTAATTCTAATATTGACTGTACCTATGTATTTATTTTAAAAATTTACAGTGAAAAGGCACAACTGAGTAAATATGCCTTTTTATCGTAACATTTTAAATTTTTACTCAAAATTTTACATTGAAAAGGCATATTTGGTTATATGTGCCTTTTAAACATAATACTGCTCTTTTCATGTTATTTTTTATGTTAAGTTAAAAAGAAATATGCTAATTATTAAATATTTCCATAAAACTTAAAAATATAATTATGCTATCGTTGTATACATACTAAAAAAACGCAATTTTTTACATTTACTTAATTTCGAAAAACACATTTTAAACGTGTTTTTTTTAACAAAATTCAAAAATATTTTAATCTCGATTTTCTCAACATTTGTAAAATGTTAGTTGTGCCTTTTCTAATTACGACGGCAGAATAACTTTCTAAAGCTGCTATGGAAAACGGTTATTTTAGCTTGAAAGTACTTACTAAAAGTTTGAAGAGAGGAAAATCGAAGGCAAAAAGAAATTAAGTCTGGTAGTCTAACGCCGAAGTCAAGTCAAGTCAAAATCCTTTATTCATTTAAATCACAAAGTGACACTTATGAACGTTTTAAAAAAAAAATATTTAAAGCTTCGCCCTATTCAATATGCGATTAACGACGGATTTGGGATAGATATTTGACATATTTTGTCTAGAGCTTATGTGTAATATCTACCTATCACTAGTGGCCAAATCCATTGATAGATAGAATATTGGCAACGGATAGAAAAACTCATCGCAAAACCCAAACTTGTTTTACCTATAATTATCTTCTGTAAGATGAAAGTAATTCCCAAACCACGTTCTAAGTTGATTAGGATTTATAGACAAAGTATTCATCATCATCATCAGCCTTTAACAATCCACTGCTGGACTAGGCCTCTCCTTTGGAATGAGGAATTGGCCTACTATACCACGCTGGCCAAACGGATTGGTATAGGGTTTGTATCAAGTTTTCCTTCTCTTGCAGTGTTTTTCTCTGTATAATATGCTCCCTCTGTCGGCTCTTACGACACCCATGGGATGATATGGGGTGGTGACATTTCATATTCTTAATCCATCACCACACGGACAAAGTATTAAATTACTATTATTAAAACTAGGATTTCTGCTGATATCTAACTTTACTGATGTTTTATCTTCATATTAGTTCCTGCCCATTTTGGGGACAAAAGGTAGCCCATGTTGTTCTGATGAGTGTCTCATGAGTAACCTATACCTATTACTGTAAGGTTGCGTCAAAAGCCGTTTAGTGTCTTTTCCACAAAAGAGTATGCCCATCGTCGGACTTTATGATATATACTTTTAGATATATTTCTATTTAAATAAATCCTAATCTAAATCATATCCAGATAATAATCGGAAATAAATATTTCCCAGTCACCTTCTAATCACGTTCGATTATCTATAAAACGCTCACCCATCTTAAAACATGCCTCTTACCAGTCACTGCCAAACCCGGCGATCTCGTTTGAAAAATATCACCTCACTATAAATAAAATGTGGTAGCCATCCAGTTGAAGACCGTCGTAAGAGTGCACTTAACTTTTGCTCCTGCGACATCAATAAATCATTTGTCAGAGCCACCATTTTGTCTTATTAACCTTATAAGGAAAGCGCGGGTAATTACCTAGGGTTGCGTCTGTTAGTGATGCGACTGCGTGCGAATCGGTTCTGTTTTTAAAAAGGTTTTACGTTGTTTTTTTTTTTTATTTCCCACAAACCAAAAATAATTTGGTTTGTGGGAAATATGTTTTTTTAGTTTACTTTTATTAACATTTCATCAGATTATGTTTTATTAGATATTTTTTTTTTAATTTACGAGCAAGTTATCTTACGAAAAGATTTTCGAAAATAATCATATATAAATATAGTTATATAATGTCTATGCATAATATAACTTATACTTAAGAAACGAAGTTTTTGAACTGAACTTCCATTTTTAAGAGTACTTAATATATTTATATATAGAGTGGATAGTAAGATACTATAATTAATCGAAAATGATTTAAGTATAGTTACATTATAGATTATTAATCTGACAATATATTAATATTACAGTTTGAAAGTTACGAACAAAATGCTAAATAGATTTAAATGCATTTTTATAAAGACCTAAGTAGGTACCTAATAGAAAGGATAGCTATGCGTGTTACAATTAATAAATAATTTAATATAATTAACGTTGTATTCAGATTACATGATATGGAGATCAAAAATCTACTTTTTATTTAACTTTATAACGATTGCATTCAACATCAAATTAGTGTAGATCTAATCGATTCAACTCGATTACTGAGAAAAGAAATCGACGAGAACGCATCACTATTGCTGATAGATAGAGTTGTTCCATCATATCGTTATAATGTGGCACTGCTGTGAGCCAATTAATTAAATTAATTCAATACATTAGTTATATACATCATTATTTTTCTTTTGTGCTGACTTTTGTACTTTCAACTGACAGGATATCGCATTGTAATAACTAACTTCTCAACATTATACAACATTCATATTTCTTATGATTATCAACAACTAGCCGTTTACTATGGTTTCACTCGGAATATGCTTGATTGGAAGTTATTTTTATAATTCACCTCACACAGTATCATTTATGTATGTCAAAATGTGATATAAACATGCACGTTTAAATATACTATAGGTGATAAAGATTAAACACTTTATACACCCGCAAAAGTGTTACTGGGTTTTTCCGAATACTCAGTAGCAGCCCGGCGTCTGGTGATGTGCCGGTAACGGCAATAGGCTCGCCCCCTATTACGTGGGACCTAAAAATTAATGGCGAAATGTGGGTGTAATATTTGCACCTCTGCCTACCCCTTCAGGGATACAGGCGTGAGACTATAAACAAAAAATAAATAGAAATATGACATTTGAACAGTTCCTTTTATAACGGCACCACTAAGTCAGGATTTTTCATCAGAAAAGATAGCTTTCTAGCTTCAGAAGTTGGGACGCTCTTGACTTATTCCTCTTGTTAAGTTGGTACTCTTCTTTGCGATGATGTCAGCTGGGCTGCCAGACGAACCAACTTATATCCAGATAATATTAATATAAATAAGTATATTACAAATGCCATCGGCAATGCATATAAAAGTAACTGTATAATATTGCATGTATTGTGCAATAATAAATATAAAGCAGGCCACAATAAAATTAAGCTCATGTTTTTTACCTCGGCAATTAAATGTTATTACAGAATTTTATTATTCTCTATGTTTTGAATGCTTTCTATTGCCGCTTTTAAAAACTGTTGTCTAAATATTTAACCGGCCTGCTTGACTAGTGGTTAGTGTTTCTGATTGTTAAGCAGGGGATTGGATTCGATTCCCACCCTAGACAAATCTTTGAGCGATGAACACGATTCTTTGTTCGTTTGGGTGTAATTTCTATAATATTACGTCCCTAAGACTGCCTCCGTGGTCCAGTGGATAGCGTATGCGACTGCTAATTGGAGGTCCCGGGTTCGATTCCCGGGTCGGGCAAAAGTGTTACTGGGTTTTTCCGAATTTTCAGTAGCAGCACGGAGTCTGGGGAAGTGCCCGGTAACGGCAATAGGCTCGCCCGCTATTACGTGGGACACCTGTGCGTACCCCTTCGGGGATACAGGCGATAAATAAATTATGTACCTGTGTGAGAATATCACGGGCAGCGGCAGCCAAGTGGAGCTACCATCACACTGCCACGTAGAGAGTATCGGGTTCGAATCCACGGCGCGCATTCTGACGTTTACGTCACTCACGTATTAAATCGTTAATTATCACTTGGCAAGTGCCTTGGAGAGGCACACACGGACTTTACAATTAATTGTAAGTCAATCTAATAAGAAATTCCAACTAGAATTTCAAACTCTATCATTAATCCAAATACCTACGTATTTTTGATCTGTATTCAACTTCTAATGACGGGACGTGTCAACGTTGACAGCAAATGTCAATTCATTCAGCGCACCCTTATCTGTGGCCCTAGTTTCTAAATTTGAAAAATGTTCTTTGTTTTGACATAACATGACAGTAGTAACCGTTACAAGACAAATCCTACTACTACGATAAATGCGAACGATTGTGAGGATGGATGTCTGTTACTCTTTCACGAAAATATTAAGAACGACTGAACGGATTTTGATGAAACTTTGCAGTAGTTAAAACGGCTACAGGTACTTCGAAATAGCACAAAGGCGACCTTTAAATATACTTAGCTATTTGATAAATAGTAGGTATGATGGAAGAGGAACTATATTTTTTTAAACAAAGTGAGAAAACAAGACATTTACCCGTAGTATCACTAAATAATTATATTGATTTTTGTAAAGATCAGTTTGTCAATAAGGATTTTAAAAATGTTCAGAATTTATTTACAATTATTTTCTTTGCTTATTTGACTATTCTGTTTCCCCTAAGACATTAGTGAAATACAGAAATTTAAATCCCTAGTAAAAGGGACATATTACTGCACACACCTCAATTTTGGTAGTACAACGTCTATAAATACAAAACCTCAATCGTGCATTATTAAACTAAGACACCAAACATTCAGAATTAATCGATCACAAACTATAATTAAAAAAAAAAGTCACGAAGGGCTTCCTCATGATCGAACTATAGATAAGAAAATAAAAAGCCACTGAATCAATATTGGTGACTGAATAACTGACATTTATGGCAACTAATAGCTCCCAACTGTCACTTGATGTCTCTTTTGACAATGACTATTGACACTACTGACATCTCAATGACATTAACGTCATTTAACTACCATAGACAAATGCTTTGTATGCGTGTTTTTTCTAAACGTAATATTGGAATGAGGATGTATATCTTGGTTTGGAATCTTAGTTTTATGTTGTTGATTAAGATGTTTGATTGATTGTGATGTGGGCTAATTTTAAATCACCATCTAATAAGTTATATCTTCTATGTACACTAGAATCTACTAGATAAATAGAAGCTAAGAGATAGAAGCCAGATCAAGTTAGCGTACCACCCTGTGCTTCTACTATTTTAAATCCGATAGTTTGTAAGGATAGATACCTAGATCGATGTTTGTTACTCTTTCATGCAAAAACTAATAAGCTGATTGTGATTGAAACCTGTAGTAATATAGATAGACAAATAAGAATAGCACAAAGTCTTATTGATACCGGTAGCTAAGTAGTGTTCTGTTTTTTTATAGACTCACGCCTGTATCCCCGAAGGGGTAGGCCGAGGTGTAAAATTACACCCAAATTTCTTTTTTTTTCAGTCTATGTAATGCATCTAAGTGAGTTTTCGAACTATGTGATACACTGTGTGGAAGAATGTATGTACCTATGTATAATCCTATAGGTAGTTAAGTTAATAAAGACTTTTTAACTAACTATGTACCCCTTTGAGGCTTTTCGTCTCGAAACAAAGATCGATGCCGCAAACTTATTTACTTATTAATTAATAACTAGAAACGGGCTGTGAAAATCTTTGACACATTTTACGCTGCAAATCAATATTAGCTTTTATATAAAGAAATGACTAGGCTTTAAGAAGCCTTACGTAGTATTAGGTAAGATCATTTATTTATTTTTTAACAGTAAATATCGTCATCCTTTACAGCCTTTTGTAGTTGACTGTTGGACATAGGCCACCCCTAATATGCCTCACAAAAGCGCTGAGGCAATAGAATGATTTGGCCTACTATACCATGCTGACAAACAGTTTGTCATAGGCATTGATGACGAGATTTCCGTATCATCCACAAGTTAAAATTGACAGCCTTCTGATGGTAAGCGGCAACCACCATAGGCTTTGGCCATATTAGAGACACAGTCAAGCCGCTGCCTACCTCGAGACGTAAGGTGTTAAGTCTTCCAATACCCAGTAATTTAATTAGCTACAGTACATTCAAACCGAAACATGGTACTGCACGTTTGTACGTTTCTACTTGGTGGCAGAATAACTAATATTATCCTTTGACGCCTCCTACAACATCTACAGAATGAAATAGAGTAGTGACACTTTGTATTCTTATTCCGACACACATCGTCATTGCCTTTAATAGTCCACTGCTGGACCAGGCCTCTCCCTTGAAAGGAGGAATTGGCCTACTATAGCACGCTGGCCAAAGAGGGTAGGGTAGGGTTTGTATCAAGTTTTCCTTCTCTTACAGTGCTGTTCTCTGCATAATATGCTCCCTCTGTCGGCTCTTACAACACCCATGGGATGATATGGAGTGGTGACATTCCGTATTCTTAATCAGTCACCACTCGGACGAACGGTAACAGCAATTAATATGTAACTTTACTTCATTCAAAATATCACCAACACCAAAATATCAGTGAAACCAAAGACCGAAGTGTTAACCTACAATAAAATGATAATGATACGACAGAATACTACCATTATATGTTATAATCGATGTGCTATAAAGTAAAACAACTATTATATATTATATGAAAGGGTCACCCGGCGATACTGCTGTATAATAAATTTATAATCGAATTATTGATTCCATGTGGCTCTGTTCGGTATGAATAGATTTCGTTTAAAGTGTTGTATAGGAAAGGTAAGGTTTGGTTTATTTTTATTTTGTTGTTATTTTACGGGCGGATTAAGTATACAAACTGTCTCTACACTATGTCATTTTCTGGGTATCGTTATAGACTAAGGTATGCTAAGATGGTTTGGGCACGTGGAGAGGATGGATGACGAAAGACTGACCAAGCAGATATATAAGGCAAGTGTGGATGGGACAGGACAAAGGGGAAGACCTAGGCGGACGTTCTCTGACCAAATTGGAGACATCCTAAAAACAGTGCAGGTTAGAAGTACCCTGAACAGAAGAGCATGCATGAGGAATCTGATGGGAGTGAATGAAGCAAGAGAGATACATATGTCAGGATCGTTGCAAATGGCGTTCCGTAGTCTCTGCCTACCCCTCCGGGAAACAGGCGTGAGTCTATGTATGTATGTTATAGACTAAAGAAAATACACGAAACAAATAGTGTGTTTGTGAAGAGACAGGTAACTAGATATCAAACCCTATACCAACCCGTCTGGCCAGATTGGCATAATATTATCTACTGTGATTTAATTTGGAAGAGATCTTTGTCCAGCAGTGGACTGTAAAAGGCTATATGGTGACGAAAGTTAAGCGCCATTTTGAAGACGTAGGTACATGTGCGCGCGACACATAAAAATTATGTGTGCTTCAACATTAATTGGCTGATAGATAAAGAAACATATACTAGTAATGAATGTTTGAAAGGCAATTACATAAAGCTGTTGATGATGATGTTATGTAGGTATTGTGTGTTGCATGTTAGTGTGTGAACAACGGTGGTACCGGAGTTTTCAGACCGTCCGAAGGCCTCCGACATGGCCTAACAATCCTTATCGTTAGACAAGAACCGGGACCGACAGCTTTACGTGCCCTCCGAAGCACGGTAGGTGTACCTACTTTAGATTTTTGTCCGGCTTCGCAAAATATGTGTAATCAATAATAGGACCTACGGTAGTAGTTCCAGCTATCTTATCCTGTGATACTGGAATTATACCTAGCGCGCGTATCGTCCTATTATAAACTTTGGGCTTTTCCAATCTTCCATACATATTATTGGCAGCGGCTGGACACGAAGAGCCGAAAATCGGGCTCAGTGGTGTGCCATTGGAGAGGCCTATATCCAGCAGCGGACTACGGCAGTCTGATGATGATGATGATGATACATATTATTAAATGAAGTCCTCTTGTCGTCCTATCGGTCTGTATGAACGCGACAAACTCAAAAACTATCGAACAAATTTTTGTACGGTTTTCACCTATAGATAGTGTGCTTCCTTAGAAAGGTTTAGATGCCGAGGGTGAAGTCTAATCATCAATAAAACCAGAACTGTTGTCTTCATAGCATTTTTCCTCGAAAATCATGAAAGAACATAATAAAGCTTTAATTCATTAAGAAATACGTAAATATTGTTCAATCAATAGACAATAAAGAAACGATTTTACGTTTGATCATCTTGTATTCTTAATGGCGGCAATTTTGGACACCGGTTTGCCGACGAATCGAAGTTTAATTAAAAATTCACGCATCTCCTTATGAAGCTAAACTATTCGTTGGTAGTTACATATATACATGTTATATGTTAAAAGCTGCAGGCTTAGCCAAAACTTAAAGGTATGGGCTTTTTTACGCAAGTACTGATGGATGATAGTTTTGATCAGATTTTACAGTACAATGGCCTGCATTGGACTATCACGTAGGCTTTCGCGACGCACATGGAATCTAGCTACACTACTTATAGCAAAATATATATCTGTGAATCGTATAACGACGATTTAGGACACACTGATTTATGCCATGAACTAGCGCTTTGTGTTGCACAGGTTAGGCAATATTCACACTGTGGAAAAGTTAGTAGGTATACCTATCAGGTTAGACTACAAAACACAGAGTTTGGAATCCAAGGCGAAAAGAATCTCTTCCGAAATTCTGGAATGCGACCTGGATAACGTCAGAACGATGATAACGACACAACGTCTTGCCAAGGTAGTAGGTAGGTACTTACACTACTTACAATATTCATCATCAGCCTTTAATAGTCCACTGCTGGACTAGGCCTCTCCTTTGAAAGAAGGAATTGGCCTACTATACCACGCTGGCCAAGCGGATTGGTATAGGGTTTGTATCAAGTTTTCCTTCTCTTACAGTGCTGTTCTCAGCATGACATACTCCCTCTGTCGGCTCTTACGACACCCATGGGATGATATGGGGTGGTGACAATTCGTATTCTTAATCCGTCACCACACGGACAACAACCACACTTACAATATTAAAAGTCCTTAAATAAGAAAAGCTCTCGTTAGATTGAATGCGTCTTTTATACCCCAAATACAAACGTCTACTAGATCAGAAATGCGACTGAAAATGCACAATTTTAACTACAAATGCTGTCGCTTGCTAGATTTGTAAAATGCGCTGTCTACACCTAGGTACTACAATTCCAAACGCTAAGAGACGCCAGATGAATTTTAAGTGCCCCTTTTAAACGCCGAAAATGCCTCTGGTACACTAAAAATGCTTATTTTATACTTCAAATTCAATTCAGAATCACTCTACCTAAGCTTCCAAGGTAGCAATGTCATCTCAGTTTCTATGTGATATACCTATAATCACCTAGAGACTGAGGCAGTTAACTTTTCTTTCTTCTATTCATGTAGGTAAGAGTGTGGCCAACGCTGGTGTCAGATTTTCAGACCGCCCGAAGGCCAAGACCCTTCCTGAGACATGAGCTGGGATCAACAGCTTTACGTGCCCTCCAAAGGATATTAGCGCTCTGATTAAATTGTCACACGCGGTCACACATCCAAGTAGCGACCGTGAAAACGCTGCTTAACTTTACCTATATCCAACGACAAGCCAAGTCTCGCTATCAGCGCTACAAATAGACCAAAGATTCATATTTTGAACCTCAAATTTAATACAGAACACCTCAACCTCTCCAAGGTACCTAGCTTCAATACATCACGTAGAAACGTAGGCAGTCAACAAAAGGCTATAGACGTATAACTATAGTTCACTTTAGCACCTGTGTGCTCATAAATCATCGGGCAATCACAAATTCGCTTGACAGCCGTACTTGGAGTAATATTTCTTGCTACACGCAAGAACAGACGGACCGACGGATGTTACTATATATTTGTATGTGTATAGATAAATAGATGAACGAGTTTTGTGTACAGAAGTTTGAAAGTTTTTAGGTGGGGTCTTTTATTTAAATTGTAACAAAGACTTGGACTTTGACATTTGCTAATTTTCTGCAGGTAGGGGAGCGGGGGGCACGTTGTTACAGGGGTAAGAAGTTACACGCGTTTTTTACCGGGATTTTAAACTCTTTGATGGACATAATTGGACTCATTCGTTTTCTTATAACATAGTGCATTAGATAAAAACAATCAGTGACCCGCCAAGCGCTGATCTGCTAGGTTGTGTGCGTGTGTCCCGATTTCAACCAAGTAATTAAAAAAATCCTTTACGAAATTTTTGATTCCTGATGACTATATTGTTTATTTTGTCAAAATGTTTAACCTTGAACGTTCATAATATATCTACCTTTAATTTACAATATTGTTTTATTCTACTATCGATATCCACTAATAATGACTTCAATTTATATTAAAAAACGTGCCATGGGGCAAGTAGTTACAATTGTTCGGGGTATGTTGTTACATGTAACAACTTACCCTGGAAAATCCAGAATTGTTAGATTCTGCACCTCAACTGAACATAAGCACCACTGAAATCATACAGGCAATAGAAACAGCCACAAATCCAATGCCTGACACTACTAAAATATTCCTGTTTCACCTTGTCCAAATCCCGTTAGTTTGCAAGATACAGAATGTTTGACTACATCACTGACTCCAGAGTTGGCAAGTTTTCAAAAAGAAAATGAAATAGAATTATCGATACCAGGTCCATCTGGTATACAAAGTAAATTTGAAAATTTTTCACCTACAAAAATAAGACCCTTTCTTAAAGCAGCAGCTTGAAAACAATCTATCAACAGTCGTCGTAAACGGAAATCTGCTGTGTTAACCGACACACCTGAAAAAGACTCATTAAAAAAAGAGTATGAAGAAAAGCTAGCAAAGATAAAAAAAACGTGTGACAAAACTAAAGGAAAAGGAAAAGGAAAGTCCTCGAAAATGAGCGAAGAAGGAAAAGAAAAGGTGAAGAAAAAAATGTTGGTTGCCGATTCAGATTCTGATATTAATGAATGGTTTTATATAGTGTGTAGCGAAAGTTATAGCACCTCGATAAAAGAAGATTGGGTAGAATGTTTAGAATGCAAAATGTGGGTCCATGTCAATTGTGTAACGAGAAATGTTCGCTAAAAACTTAAATAATTACCATAATAGATATTATAATTACTCGTAAGTGTTAGAAGACTGTATAAAGTGATCTCTATTGTTTAACTTATAAAAAAATATGTATCACTGATGATTTTGTTTATTTATCTACCGTAACATCGTGCCCCGATGATGTAACAACTAGCCCCAATTCCGGGGTAAAATGTTACAATCTACTTGTTTAGTTAAATTCTCCATTGTGATAAAATTACATAAATTTTAAGAATTTTTCAGTCATATTTTAATAGCTAAATAGACATACTAACATTACAAGTAATCAAATGTATAATTTATTTGATAGCTTTTGTCTTATTAACAACTATCTAAAAATTGTAACAACGTGCCCCCCGCTCCCCTACATTGGTTTTGTCATAAGAGGTAAACTACTTGAACGTATTTGAGTACGATTGTTATAGTTTGGTAAGTCAAGGAACGATTTGGGCTTTTTGTTGACAACGTTAAGGACCCCTAGGCGTAACCAAAGCTATCGAATGCTGTTATAGGTAATACCTACCTAAACTAAAACAGTCAGTCATAGTTTGTAGTAAAATAGCCAATGGATGACATAGTTTCGGCAGATATTTCAGTCCAAAAACAGACTAACTGTCTTTGATAAAAACTGTTTCTCTTTCCGGCCTTACGCAGACCACTGTTGGACTTAAACCTCTCCCAAAGACCTTCACTGTAGCACTGTGTCTACTATACCTACCACGCTGATCAGGCTTAGGCCAAGTATTAGGCCTGGCTGATTGGCTTGGTACAGTTTTATATAGAGAATTCGTCTCTTAACAAAGATAGTATTTTCTACGTGTACCTAATTTCCTTAGTAGCCTCATAAGACATCCACAGAAAAAAATTCAGTAGTGATGTTCATAGTCAAAGAGTCAACACACAACTAAAGCAAAATAAATAAATATTTCATCTCTACTTATTTTCTTTCCAAAGAAAAATGGACGGCATTTTTGCATTACAACTTTAAATACCTAAAAATATAATATAAAGTACTAGTTTAGTATATAATTTAGTTTTATATAGATTTCATGAGGGCATTGCAGTTGATTAGGCTCTATTTCAAAAAATAAAATATTCAATTCTGTAATAATTGCCCTTAAAAATCAAGAGAACTGGCTGAATGCTATTGTTCAACTCTCTTTTCATAATTCTTGGCTTTAAGAAACCAAACTGAAAATAAAAATGACAACTTAAAATGACCTATTGCAAATCAAATTAAAATACCTAAATGAAAAATATATTAATATGTTTCTTTACCTATATATATTATTCTAAATCCGCGCAAAAATATTATGACTAACTGAGATACTGGTGTCTCGTGTGTCAAAATGATCATCATATTTTTTCCTTTGATTTTAATTTACGTTTGAAATATAATATTTTTATTGCAATCACACGATTCTGAATTATCTCGGAATCATGTAAGATGTGATGAGGAAAATATGATACGAAACTGAGTTGTACGTATCGTAAAATAATTATAATCATAATTCTTGATTGATAGATGACCTTGTTATTTATTTACTGTGAAATAATCTTATTATAATGTTGTTATACGTATAGAGAATAAGGTTGTGTTTTAGTCAGTTGTTTCATAGCATCCTAGAAGGATTGTACGGAACGTTTTTAAAGCAATGCAGATACTAGATTCCAGTCGAGTCTACCCGAATGATCTCTATGTGTTCTGATATTTAACTTATAAATTACTAGAGGACACCAGCAGCTACGCCTGCATTTTTTTTTAATTTACCCGTTTTAGCCGATCCCCTGGGAATTTCGGGAAATCCCGTTTTTAGTGCACCCCTACGGTCCCCAAGGAACATACATGCCAAATTTCAGCTTCCTGCGCCCAATAGCTTCGGCTCTAGCGTGTCTGTCAGTCAGTACCTAAATAACGCAAGGATTTTATATATTAAGAAGATTACAGCACTTTAATCAAAATCAGTTTATTCGTTTCCGCGTAAAAAAATAATTAAATAAAAATTGGCAGATTAGAAATATTCTTTATAACAAACAAAATAATATTGTAGGTACAGTACATTTGTAAAGTGACTTAAAAGTACGATTTTGTTAAATCTAGGAGCGATTTCTTCCAGGCTACCACGGAATACACAAGGGAAGGTCTACTGCAGTGGATTGCAATAGGCTGATGAAATGAGCTGACGGAATGGACAAGAACGATGCTAGCAATTATTATGTTTTATGCACAACAAGACAATAAGGCTGTGTCTGGGCTTTTTATGGTACCAAACTTCTTAATTGCTAAATAGATGCGATGTATGACATATCGTAGAAATTTTTAAAGTGAAATATATAAACATATTTCGAAAATCGAATTCTTGAGAAGGCAGTCTTCTTTTTTTTAATCCAAATAGTAACATTCTACTTGATCTTTTTTAAGAATTGATTGCTGGATGTGACTCTAACTACTACAAATGAGCCTCTACACCAATATATATGCGCAGATTCGTGTTTGTACAATGTGCTCTCAAGAAATATACTTAATACTCTTTTTTGGACTAGTCACACCACCACCCGCACTACTGTTTCACCAATGTGGTCAGGTTTAGCAGTAGTGACTATTGATGACAAAGAATTTTGAGACTCGTGTAGTCCCGGGGAAGATCAAATAGACTTGAAACCCGCAACGAATTTAAACTGATGTATATATATTTCAAGAGTTGGAAAGTAACTTATTACTTTACCGACGAGAATTTTGGTTCCTACAGCAGAGGTTGTAGTTGCTGTAATATGTCTGACATTTTATTTTAATGTTACAATTTCTGCTTGATCCGGTGAGCTTTTTAGGGAATCTCTTATTACCTACCCCTGCAGTTTTCAGGGAACATACGTGGCAAATTTCAGTTTATTTTGCCCAAATGTTTTGGTTGTGCGATAGGTATCAGTCAGTCAGTAGCACAATTTTGTATATATAGATAGATTTATCCAGAAAAATATTACCAGCGTGCTGTTTTAGGTTTAGAATAAATTGTAAGCATAGATTTTTAGATTCATTGCTATTACATTTCGTTGATGAAGCATACTTTAGCCCTATTACTGATGGGTTTTAATGGTCGGCTTTTAATACTATAAGGTTTTCTGTTAGACAATTTAAAATGGCAGCTGCTCTGGTAAATGAAACTGGTTATCAAGAATAGGCTCAGTGCAACTGGTAATCGGGAATACGTTCTATCCACCATTTCAATAGGGATTTTAACATATATGTGGCTACTGCAATGTTGGTTACCGATAAGTTTTGGCCAGTACTTCTTCGAAATATGTGCAATATGTACTTTTGCAGGTCTACGAATCTTCGTGTACTTTAAAAAGACTGTTAATAACTTTAATTAGTTTACACCTAATGGATTCATCATCATCATCGTCCTAGCGTTATCCCGGTTGTGCCCAAGACTTTCATCTTACTATACCCAATGGATGGAAAATGTCATCATGCGCAATACAGGCAATAGGTCTTAGAGTTCTCTCATTATTGTCAAATTTAAAGAGTGGATTTGGATTACGGAATTTGCATAGAGCACCTCTCAAATATGGCTAAATTATTCTGCATGCAAAACATGCGGCGTAACAAAAAAAATCTTGCGCCTAACCATGAACTATCACGATTTGAAAGTGTTAACGATTAAAAATCCAATTCAAATCATAATTAAAGAAAGATTTGGTGCTTTTCGGGACTACGAGTGACCAAGGTTCTGCTAAATTTGGTTACACCAGGAAAACAGTGGTAGAAAGATGGCAAGAGTCATGGCTTTAAAAGGATATGACAAAGAGTTAAGAGAATTTTCTAATAAGAAATTCAGATACTCCGGAATGGAAAAATTATGTCCAAATTTGTGGTTAACGAAATTATCCATTCATGTGGATGATAGTCTGCTGCAATGCTTTATAGAGATTTAAATTGATGGCACTTTGGTTTATCAAGCTATCCGAATTCATAGCTTTGCCTGCAAGGAATAAGTTTTGATCCCACAAGGATCTGGATGATTAAAAAAAACTACTCTAGATATCCTTCTCTGGGGTTAGAGTTACCAAATTTTCATTACATTCAGTTTTAATCAGAATTCTCATTAATAATTAGATGTTAGTATATTCTATGGCATTAGAAAGATGTAGGTAGTCCTTCTCAAATAATTTATTATGCTGTATTGACTTTTGCTTACTAAATGCTTTCGGTACATACCTAGTTTCTAGAAATAATTCAATATGACAAGTGTGTTTAGAAATTGATATTTGCTAGGCCGTCGGTATCAGTAGTATATACAACTTGAGTAATAATTTGCCAAATAACCACAGATCTATGCAAATAACCTTAGGTTCTATATACAATAGTAGAGAAAGATGCCAAGCTTGGTTTTCGACAAGAAAACATTGAAATAACTGCGCTTTGAGAGATTTCGCAAAGGTAGGTATGTTCAAATGTATTTGATCTTTATAGTTGGAAACGACATTTCTATGCATTTCCATGATTTTATTTTAGAATACAGATCATCTTGGATTAGATACTTTTCTTCGTCCAGTGTACCCACCTACAAGCAGTCTGGTACTACATTTTAATTTTATTATGAGGATTCTTTACAGCTCATCGCAATTTAAAAAATTGTTCTATTGTTAGGTATAGAAATAATATGTGACTCGGAATCAGGTACAAAATTGTGGGAGTTATTGTTACCGGCCAAAAATGGACCTCATATAGAGATTTATCTGCTCTTGTCAAAGTAAAGCAACTGCAGTGATTAGTAGATTTGACAGCAGTTGTTAAAATGTCCAAACACAAAATGAACAATTTGCAAGCAATTTATTAATCTATTATTCCTAAAGACATTAATTATGTCTTTGATGTTTCAAAAATTGTTCTGTTTCTTGGTTTCTGGTAGGTACTTTTATTCCTCTGGAAATACTGATATGCCTTGGATTTGGATGCAATATCTTATTAGCAGTTGCTTTGAAAAAAGTGATTCTATGCTTTTGGTCTTGATGCCTTTTTTGGTCACTGTATTATAGTGTTATACTAGGCAGCCCCTGGCAGTTTTGGAAATGAATGAAAGTGCGATGCAGTAATAAATTAAGATCAAAATCCATTTCTACTCCTTTAGAGATACTGCTCTTAATAGAATTCTTGTTCGTTCATATTAGCGTCTTATTAGGCCTAAATAGAATTATATATTTTAGTGCTTTTCACTAAGTATAAAGTGGTTTCATTTGATGTAGAAGCTCTACTTCACAATCAGAAGTAGGTACTGACGAGCTTTCTTCGAGGAAGAAAGCTTTTTTAATTTTTAGCTTTTTCTTTTTCTACCTTTTATTCTCTCTTGTTGGAAATTAAAAGAGTATCTTGCAATCTTCTTATAATTCTACGTATAAAAAAGTAAGTACTTACGGTTTTTGGTGTTATCAAGCGAATTTGCACAGCATCACTTATTCACAATTTTTTAACACCACAGAAGTCACACAATTTAATTTGTTTGTTCTTTTTTTAACCACTTGTCTTTCCCGCACACTGGTCCTTCACTATTCGAAACTTCGGAACCGTTGATTGGTCGAATTTGAATTTAGAATTATGGATCGCTATTAAAATTTTGGTTTTTAAATTTGAAACTAATCGAATACAGCACTAGAGTAGTGAGGCGTAGCAATCAAATTTATTATTGGCAGCAATTAGAAAGAACAGGACAGAAAGATAATTGCCTATCAATTAGCGATCCATGCATTACGATTCAGCAATTAAGGAGCACGTGGCATCATTTTCCAATTTTACTTCGTCGATGAGTCGATTTCGATTTTCACGATTTACGTCACAGGTGTCATTTTTAATCACAGCACGAACTGCAATCGAGTCATAATATTGTTAGAAGAACGAGAATCACAGGCGATCACCGCACACTAAACACAAATGATAACAGTCATCAAGTTTCGAAAAAACGGAATCGTCACTGGCTCCGAAAAAAAAAACAGCTCGCCAACGCACACAAGCACAAAATTCTGTCCAATTAAAGATAATGTTTGTGGATATTTTAATAGCGTACCCCTCCGAAGAAATCCGACACAACCAACTCCTGTTGAATTTAAGCACTTAATGATCGGTTGGGGGAAATTGTGCGAGAAACGAACAGCCCAGCGTCGCTGCGTCTCTTTCTAATTAGTTCTTAGAACGGCCACATGTATGGTTTGGTTGGCGCCACTGTCGCGCGGTGGGCGGGGCTTGTTTTGAGGCGGTGTTTTACAAAGGTGGAGCTGTGCGGTGATTGGTTGGGTGCCGTGGCGCGATTTTTTTCGTTCGTACGTGCACGGGCTTCGGGTTGGCACTGCAAGATCGATCGTTGGCGCCAGGATTACTATTATATGTTTTTTATGGATATTTTTTGACGGTACTCGGTGCTTTGGTAACCTGTTTCTAAGGCCACGCCCAGCCGTACTACGGATATGTGCAGACTGAAAAGTTACGGCTATCAATCCACACTAAAGCCGTGGACTTTTTTTTGAGTGCGTATATATATTTTTTTCTGGCAATTTTTCCGAAAGTGAGTGCTGTGTTTCACTGTGATTTTTCGTTCGCTCGTACGTTAGAGGGCGACACTGTAGTGTTTATAGTATGTGACTGTAATTATGTTATGTTTTGATTTAATGTTTAATTATGTTTGGTATCGCTACTGTGTTTTGTTTTGAAGTTACGTGAATAGGTAGATATCATGGTTTTCTCGAACATATAGAAGTCTTCGTAGGACTCTACCTATATACCCAAGTGATACGGGCTAGTTACCTACCTACCTAGATGAAATGCCATGCTATTATGCAATGTATTTTATAATGTTACCTACGTGATACAGGTCGAGACCAGCTGTTACATGTAGGTATTTTACCTGAAACGGTTGGTAGAGTTATCAAAAGAGTTCTTCATTTGAATAGGTATCATATTAAATTATTTCTATCAATAGGTTGATATTGCAGTTAGTAATAAAATGAATATAACTACCTTATAATGCAATGAGTAGGGAGGGAGTGAAATGTCATGTGTGGAAATACCTAGGTATATCCACTTACAAATTAAAACGTTACTTACAAAATCCTGAGTAAATATTTTAATATTAAAAATGTATAGGTACCTAGTGTACCTAGGTATCCAGTAAATAGATAGGTAAAGGAGTGCGAAATATCTCGCTGAAAAATGAATCGACCTACACATGTTCTTACATAATGTGTATCTTCTATTAGGTAGGTATAGTTAGTAGGTAATTAGGTATACATATTGGTATAACTAGAATTATAGATTCCTGCTTACATGGGTACCTACCTATGAGCCGAAAGATAAATCATATTTATCTATTAAAAATACGTAGCTATATCAATACCCATAATAAATTATTACTTAACAGGTAGGTAAGTGAAGAACATTACACTTCTTCTAAGGATAATTTTGACTAGTGAGGGTCGGGGCCCGCCTCGGCGGGCCAGCTTAGGCGGGGTCGCGGCAGTAATGCTAACGTAGTTCCCGTGACTCCGCCATTCAATGGGATCAGATAGAGGAACACCATGGTGGTTTTAGTGGGTAGTCCCGGCGCTTGTCGCTCGTCGGAGAGTCACCACACTCTCCCTAGACTGAGCCCCTTTAGGGGCGCAGCCTGGGGGGTAAGCCCGTAAATTGTTTGGTTTCCATCATGAGTCAAAAAGAAGGATGATTTTGACGAAGTAGTAGAGACACCTACACCTACCTATAAGTACCTATCAGAATTTGTAATAGGTAAATAGGTAGGAACCCCTACCTAAGTTTCTAGAATTTCTAGTATTTTTGTAATGAAAAATAAACAAAAATTGACAAGGAAAACACTAAGCTCTCGTATTGTTTTATAACCATTTGGAACAAATTAAGTGATTAAACGCAATAAAAAATTTAAAATATTCTGTGATCGTAATGCTATCGTTAAATAGCTCTAGGTAGGTAGAGGTATTAATATAGCAAAATCAAACTACGGTTTACGGTACACTTATAAAAACGTTTGACATAGGACTTAAGGTCTTATGTACCTAATGTGTGTGTTCAAATATTCATATGATCACTGCCACCTGTAAACCTCGTCTTCCCCGGTTGTCGTGAAGATCGTTGAGATCGCAGGCAGTTCCTAATCGAATATCCGGATACCTACGGACCTAAACACGCTATCCTTTTGTGTTGCGGAAGTTAGGCGGCAGTGGCTCTGTGATAAAAATCGATAAATGAAAAGCTTACCTATGTTTTTAGAAAGCGGATTCAGGGCTCTAAGGTTCTTGGATTACGAAAGGGACACCAAGATACCTTAATTTGTCTCTACCACACTGAAAGGTTGACGGGCAAATAATGCTTTTGCCGTCAAATCCATTTTTGCACATTATTTCATTAGGTATATGCCAAAAGTATTGAACAAATAAACAAAAAACGTTAGATAGTAGGTAGGTATTTTATAATCGACTTGATGTTGTCAGCATTTTTATAGGTAGAGCCCTGCTTCAAAATCTGTGGCTTTTCTAACAAACTTCTGACACCTATTTTATTCTCTTGTGGGTGAAACATTAAACATTAACAACACAAAAAGGGGCCAATTGTCCACATTTCATATTACTTACTAGCTTAGGCTAAGGCTCTACCAGCCTATTAGGTATATTATCTGTGGCTCTACGATGATATTAGATATGTCAATCAAGACAAGTGATTTTTGATGATTATTTATTTAAAAATAGTTCAACTCCAAAAGTACCTAACTAAGATTACTAACATATTTTTTCATATTCATACCTATCATTTATTGCGAACATGGGTAAATACAATGTTGTTACAATAATATAATAGTGTCACCACATTCTGCGTTACAGCATGCAATAGGTATAAAGTAAAAACCTATTGAGAGGACATATTTGACGACAATTCATAAATTGCTGGTTATGATAGTTTAAATACATGTCAACATTATTAAACTTGCACAACATCCTATTTGTTCCAAATTAAATGTAATGTCCAAGGTTTAAAAATATGTCAAACAATAAATAATATAATAAATTACATTGGAATTCAAATAATACAATATATAATTTATAAATCATTTTAAAAAGTGTCTTGCAGAAATAAGACTATAAATCTGTGATGTCTATGATATTACACAACTTATGGCTTAAATTGTCTTACCTAATTGATATAGCTCCACGTACCTTTGTTTCGAGTAGGTATCTGATTTCTCAGCACTTTTCCAAGCACCATTATTAGGTATACAAAATACTGAAACAAATAATAGCCTTAAGATGTCACATTTATCACGAGACTTGATTGATTGCAATATAAATAGGTACTTAATGATAATGAGCATGTATGAAAAGAGTAATGAGTGTAGAAGAAGCGCGTGAGGACTGTAAAGATAGAAGCAAGTGGCGTTCTGTTGTCTCTGCCTACCCCGACGAGAAATAGGTGTAAGTATGTGTATGTATCTATGTATGTACTTACCTAAATATATATTGGTACATACATACATAACTTCACGCCTTTTATTCCCGGAAGGGGTAGGCAGAGGTCTAATTCACACCCACATTTCGCCAGTTAGGTATGTATTTAAATATGAACTTGTTAAAAGAGTACCTACTAAGGACTAAAACCTAGGTTACAAGCTAAGTTTACATTAGATACCTATTGACCTTTGATTAATGTCATTTCATGCAAGTCATTTTCCGAAAAATATTGTTGATCATCGCTTGTCCCTTGCCTCGGAGAGCACGTTATGCCGTCGGTTCCGGATGTCATGAAGATCTTTGACAATCGTTAGGTACAGGGCGTCAGTACCTTCTAAATAAACTGACACTAGTCTAAACCTTGGCATATCGCTATCCCTTCGTACCTACCTACTTGCTTTCTATTATGTGTCCTATGTGCTGTTTCAAAATAAATTTTTCTTTTCTTTTCTTTTCTTTTTCTTTTCTTCGGGTTGCGGAGGTCAGACAGGCAGTCGCTCTGTGGAAAAGCTAAAATTCAGCCAAATCCGGTTAGACTAGTAAGCGGACCCCAGATTGAAACTGGGATAACGCTAAGAGGATGATGAGGATGATGATATTAAAAAATTAAATTAAAAATGTACGACCGACTGAAGCGTGTTTTCTGGCAGCGAGTAACCGTTGCGCGTTAGGTCAAATATTTAATTCAATATAAGCATACCTACTCAAAATCGGTAACAAATAAAATAAAGCCCTCCCTTGGCGAATTCGAAAAAATATGTCACTTACCATATACCTAAACAAAATTATTGCCATTAGCAGGCATCAAAAGCGTTCTATCATAAGTGGGTAGAATATTGCACCGTCCCCGGGCTGCAAGACGAAGGTCTTGGTTGCAACCAGAGTAACGCTAGGATGGTGAATGCTGAGTTTTCAAATGCCAATTAATAAGTTTCGAACTATGGAAACACAACCTTTTGGCCCATTTTGTCAAAGTTCTGTATCTAGTACCTAACTACAAAGATATTTCGTTTGAAAACTTTGTATAACTTTTCATTCTAAGTATATCATTTAGTTTATTTTATTATGAATATAATTTTCTACTTCTTTAAAAAGCAAAAGCTTTATCAAAATCTCTCCATCATTACAACCTCACAAGATTACCTACGCTCTTATGGATTATAGTTTAGCCTGTAGTAATTCTAAAGATTTCGTTTTAGTAGGGCTATAACTTGAACTCTAGTCATCAACATCATCGTCTTAACGTTATCCCGGTTGCATAACTTTCGCCTTATGATGCTGATCTGGAACTCTTGAGCATTCATCTGTAATGATCATTCTTAAGAATGTTACAAAACAGAAAAACGGACGTGTGTATGTGCTTTAGCGAGCATTAAAATTATAAATTTAAAGCAGATTTTGCAAAGTAGAGGGGAAAAGACCTCGTGGACGCAACCCAATATCTACGCTGGTCCGACCAGACGCACCACTGTTGACTCCACAGTCCATAACGCCCTTCACACCGCCAGAGACAGGATTAAATGGAGGAAAATCATTTGTGAGAAAGTGATGAAGAAGGGAGGTCACGACCCTCAGCACTGACGAATACGAAGCAAGGAGGAGGAAAATTATAAATTTGCTTCCACCTCGTTGATTATAGCGTTCGCTAGTAAGATCGTAAAAAGGTTCGAAGCAGTGTTCGGCTCTGTTCAGTTCGGCAAACCAAAAAACGACGAATGCTCCTTGTTCTGTTACAAATGTATCAGCGCTATTAGAGCCCGCAGTCTGCTTTCTGTTCCAATCAGATTTGTTAAAAGTACTAGTTATCCTACGGAGCAACTACCATATGACCTAAAGGGATAGCGATATTCTATGGCTTAGTTACCATTACCTGTGTCAGTATATTAGTCAGGTAGACTGGTAGATAATGCCTATGACATTAAGTCCGCCTACGTACTCTGTGTATGTGAAGTTTAAATAAATAAATAAATATATTTAAAGATAAAAGATGTTCATGACAGCCGGAACCGACTGCTTAACGTGCTCTCTACAACTCGAACTCTATCTTAAGTTAATATTTTTAAGCGGGTTCTACTTTCCTATGGTCTGTGTATAATATTAATGACGATTATTGGTTATTGTCGTAACCATAATCAACTAATCTTATTGCTACGAATATCATAAACGTGAAATGTTATAGGTAAGAATGGATATATGTAACTCTTTTGCGCAAAAAACTGCTGAAAAGATTTTCATTAAACTTTGCAGCAATATTGCTAATGCGTCATTTGTTCCGATCCCCATGCGGCCGAAGCCGCGGATAGAAGCTTATACATAATAAACGTATCTAACTTAATCCCAGTATCACCACCGCTAAATAAGCTTCATCTACCAAATAAATTCAAAAGTCCAGTGACTGCTTCCGTGGTCCAGAGGATAGCATATGCGACTGCTGATCTGATGTGTTACTGGGTTTTTCCGAATACTCAGTAGCAGCCCGGAGTCAGGTGATGTGCCCGGTAACGGCAATAGGCTCTCCCCCTATTACATGGGACCTAAAAAATCAGGGCGAAATGTGGGTGTAATATTTACGCCTCTGCGTACCCCTTCAGGGATACAGGCGTGAGACTATAAATATAATAAAATAAATAAATAAAAATATTATAACCTGAATAATTTGCCATTTTGCAAAAAATATGCTTCCTTGTAACTTTTTCTAAGCTAAATATAGTCAAAAATCCAGACCCTTACTTGGTCCCGCATATTTAATACCTACCTGAATTAATTTGGCATACATAATGTATGTTCGCATAAACTTGTTTTACTAGTTTCTTAAGACTTCATACTTACCTATCGCTACATATAATAAGACGAAATTCCTCACTGCCTCTGTCTGTTAGTGATAAACTAAGAAATTACAGAATAGATTTTCACGCGGTTTTCACCAGTAAAAAGGGATTTGTGAGGAAGGATTAAATGTAGACTAGGTACAAGTTGTGATAGTTCTGTGTAAATTATATGCATAAATACTTTGATAAATGCATGCATGCAATATAGGCAGCGATAGCCTAGTGGAGCTACCAACAGGCCGCCATGCAGAGGGTATCGGGTTCGAATCCACGGCGCGCACCAATGACCTTTCGGAGTTATGTGCGTATTGAATTGTTAATTATTGCTTGTCCAGTGCCTCGGAGAGCACGTTAAGCCGTCGGTCCCGGCTGTCATGGAGATCTTTGACAGTCGTTATAGCGCGCGTCAGTACTTCTAAAATAAACTGACGCTAGTCTAAACCATGGCATATTACTATCCCTTCGGGTTGCGGAGGTCAGACAGGCAGTCGCTCTGTGGAAAAGCTAATATTCCGCCAAATCCGGTTAGACTAGAAAGCGGACCCCAGGTTGAGACTAGGATAACGCTAGGAGGATGATGATACTTTGATAAATGCAGAGCTGGTAGGTACATGTCACCAGTATTTACAATATAAATGACTACAGCATGTCCGCAGCTATGCCTACACATTTTCTTTTAGATCGTGTCTGCTCGATCTTATGGGAATTTCGGAAAATTCCTTCTTAGTGCACCCCTACGGTCGGTAAGGAACATACATGCCAATTTTCACCTCCTTGCGCCTAATAGTTTTGGCTATAGCTTGTCTGTCAGTCAGTAACGCAAGAATTTTATATATACGGACAGATAATAATGTTACTGCTGTAAAATATTTTGTGAGTTGAACTTTATCAAACTCATTGAATTCAGCTGGCGAAGTATTTGATCTGGTAAGACCAGTAAGCGAAACCTAAGGTCATGAAAGAAAGCGGGATAACACTAAGACGATGATGATTACAAAGAGAGATTTCATTTTTTTTATAGTCTCACGCCTGTATCCCCGAAGGGGTAGGCAGAGGTGTAAATATTACACCCACATTTTGCCATGAATTTCGATGTCCCACGTTATAGGTGGCGAGCCTATTGCCGTTACCGGGCACATCACTAGACTCCGTGCTGCTACTGAGAATTCGGAAAAACCCAGTAACACTTTTGCCTGACCCGGGAATCGAACCCGGGCCTCCGATCAGCAGTAGCATACGCTATCCACTGGTCCACGGAGGCAGTGATTTCATAGTATACTTCAATAATTATCTCAAGAATGGAAATCCTTAGCTATACAATCAACTGTGGCTTTCAACGTCACCTTGCGCTTCTAAACTAAATTTTCCAAATTACCATGCATATAATATTATAATTGAATTAAACCTCGCCATGACCCCACCATAATCCAGGCGCCATTTTATAAACGGTATTAATAATATTTTTATAAACGTTAATAAGCGCTTAGGTACTTAAAGGTGGTAAAATTATTTTGAAAGGGACAAGGGGTGGCCATGACAGGACATTTATGGTTATATTAGAAATGCATAGACTAACTCTATGACATAAGAGGTTTGCGCCTATCTTAATATATAAAATCCTTGCGTTACTGACTGACTGACAGACACACTACACCCGAAACTATTGGGCGCAGGAAGCTGAAATTTGGCATGTATGTTCCTTGGGGACCGTAGGGGTGCACTAAGAAGGGATTTGCCGAAATTCCCACGGGATCGGCCAAAACGGGTAAATTAAAAAAAAATGCAGGCGTAGCTGCTGGCATCCTCTAGTTTCTAATGAATTCAAAAGGAGCAGTCACTAGTTCGATTCTATTGGGACTTTTTTTAATACCTACCTAGCGCCCCATCCCGCCTTTGCCTGGCTAGTACGATATGTGCACACAAAACTTTACAAACTATACACTGGAATTCTGTAAACTTTCTTGTGAATCACCATGTCTATTGGTGAAAACCTAAAGAAAATTCGTTCAGTTCTCTTTGGGTTTATTTCGAACAGTCAGAGAGTGTGAACTATTTTGATAGTATGTAGTGATTAAGACATAAAGGCAGCGATAGCCTAGTGGAGATACCAACGGACTGCCATGCAGAGGGTATCGGGTTCGAATCCACGGCGCGCACCATTGACTTTTCGGAGTCATGTGCGTATTGAATTGTTTATTGTCGCTTGCCTCGTGGAGAGCACGTTAAGCCGTCGGTCCCGGCTGTCATGAAGATCTTTGACATTATAGGGCGTCAGTACCTCTAAAATAAACTGACACTAGTCTAAACCATGGATTATCGCTATCCCTTCGGGTTGCGGAGGTCAGACAGGCAGTCGCTCCGTGGAAAAGCTAATACTCCGCCAAATCCGGTTAGACTAGTAAGCGGACGGTTGAGACTGGGATAACGCTAGGAGGATGAGGATGATGATAGTGATTAAGACATAGTTAGAGGATCCCTTGAATGAACTAAGCAAAACTAGATTTCCAGTTATACTCATGACGGGATTACAATGATAATAAATTTATTGCAAAATCTGTTACTACATTTAAACATCGATGCCACAAATGAAAACAATATGAGTAGGTAATTTACGTTGTAGTTATACTACAACGTAAATTACCTACTCACGGCTGTTTCCCGGAGGGGTAGGCAGAGACTACGGAACGCCATTTGCAACGATCCTGACATACCTCTCTTGCTTCATTCACTTCCATCAAGTTTCTCATGTATGCTCTTCTGTTTAGGGTACTTCTGACCTGTCCTTTTTTTAGGATGTCTCCAATCTGGTCAGAGAACGTCCGCCTAGGTCTTCACCTTCGTCCTGTCCTATTCACACTTGCCTTATATAACTTCCTGGTCAGTCTTTCGTCATCCATCCTCTCCATGTGTCCAAACCATCTTAGCATACCTTTCTCAATGGTTGTCACTACATCTTATTTTACCCCACAACACTCTCTTATCACACAATTTTTTACTCTATCGATCAAAGACACTCCACATACTTCTCAGTGTTCTCATTTCTACAGCATTTATTCTATTTTCATGTCTTTTCTGCCATACCCAACTTTCACTACCATACATAAGTGTAGGTACTAACACCCCTCTATGCACAGCCAAACGTGCCTTTTTGGACACGTTTTGACTATTCATAAAAGCCTTCAAAGCTCCATTCAGCCTATTACCTACATTAACTCTCCTTTCAATATCTTCTTCATTCTTACCATTTCTAGTAAACAGGGTACCTAAATACTTATACAAAATCATTCACTTCCGCCACGCTTTGTCCATCGATCATAACATTACAAACCGTAACAGATTCCTCCTTTTCAAAAACCATAACTTTCATCTTGCACACCTTCATTCCTTTCCTCCTTAAAGCACCATGCATAATTGCTACCATCTCCTGCAACTCCTCCGCTGAAGACGGAGGAGTATTTAGTTAACTCTAAATCGCATAGACAAAACTTTTTAATGACTCGAACAACTACATACAGCCAACAATTAAAACAAAACAAAATAAGTCGGCGCTTTTAAAATAGATGGCACACCTCGTTATTCAATATAACTAATTATAACGCCCGATAAATTACTGTAGCAGTAAATTTATTAGCTCGACTGGCTGTTATGACTTACGTTGGGCTAGCGAGGGCGCTTTGCAAAGTCCACTTGTAACAATATTGTGGCGGGCTGTCAGATGTCAGTTTGACAGCTGTCATGTCACTTAGGAACGTAAGGCAAATAAAATATTGCTTTATTGTGTAAGAAGTAACATATTTTTAACTGTTTTAAATGGCATTTTATCCTTGTTATCTTTAGAAATTTTGTACTTGTTTGTATTATTACCTACCTACCTACTTAGATTTTTAAGCTATCGAAAAGCTTTGTCAGAGTAGGTACTATTGTTTAAACTGTCTATTTTGCTGTCTTTCCTATTAGGCAATAATGAAAATACGAACCGAAGGCGTCAGTTGCTCCTCGCTAAAGCTGTGTAGATATTAGGTATGTGGTCGCTATATTCAGGCTCAGTACGATTTTAAAAGTAAATCGCATGCTTATAGTTACTTACTAAAAGGCTTTCAACTAACTTGATAATTATCTGCAACATTAACTTTTTACATATACTTACGCTTTTTCCCGTCGGGGTAGGCAGAGACAACGGAACGCCACTTGCATCTATCCTTACAAATCTCACACACCACACATTACCTCTCACACAAACACACACATTAACTTTTTCTAGAGCATTCATTGAACAAAGGAGTTCCAGAATCCAAAAATAAAGTGTTTTCCGGTGGCACTGCGATAGCCTTATGCTTGCGATTACATTAGCATCAATCTTGAAATATTGTACCTATATTTAAGAATTTCATTTCACAACATTTAAGCCATCGTCAGATTTTCACAGTACCGATTTATTGTAGCGCCGACGGCTCTAAATGTTCTACGAGGCTTACATTTTACTGTTTTTTAACCGATTAAAAAAAAAGTAGGTTCTCAGTTTGACCTGTATGTAAGTATGTATGTTTGTCCGCGATTATTTTATTAATTTACTATAACAAACGATTACATTTAATATATCTATTACCCATTACATTGAACGTCTAAGTCGTACCTACTTTAAGTGCAATCAGGCTTGTAATCCTCAAATTAAATACAATAAATGAATACAGGGGCAGTAGACTACACAAAATTTACTTTTTATTTACTATTTCATCGGTTATTTGAATGTTTGTAAACTCTTTAAGTATATGAATTATTCCTAGCACTTATGCAGTTTTTGATGACAATCAAAACTACGAGTTCGAATTCTTTACTTAGCAACTAGATCACTAATAAGTACCGTTTCATGATTTTATATGAACAAGACATTGTCCCGGTACGGGTAACTATAGGACCCCATGGTCCTCCTCATGATGTATGATTGTAAACTGTGTAACAATTAATATTCATCTGTTTCATCGTCAATACCAAACTTAGTATTAGTGATAGCCTAGTGGAGATCCGAGATACCAACAGAATCCACGGCGCGCACCACCAACTATTGCAGTTATAACATAACATAACTTCACGCCTTTTATCCCCGAATAGGTAGGCAGAGGTGTATTACACACCCACATTTCGCCAGTTATGTTAAGGTCCCAATGTTATAGGGGGCGAGCCTATTGCCATCTACCGGGCACATTATTAAGCGAGCGATTTTGCAGTTATGTGCGTATTCATTTGTTAATTTTCGCTTGCCCCGTGTCTCGAAGAATACGTTCCGCCGTCGGTCCCGGCTGACATGAAAATCTTCGACAGTCGTAATGGAGTGTCAGTACCCCTGAATAAACTGGCACTAGTCTAAACCATGGAAAATCGCTATCCCCTTGCGTTGCATAGGTTGACAGGCAGTCGCTTCGTGGAAAAGCTAATTTTCTGACAAGCCCGGTTAGACTAGGAAGCGGACTCCGAGCTGTAACTCACCCTAGGAGGACAAATTATTATAGTGAAGACTTGCGATACAGCACACAATTACACAATTTTTCTACTCTACCGAGAAATAAACTAACATTACAAAAATAAAGTGAAAATTATGTATTCTTTTAAAATAATACTTTAAGATAAAAACAACATGTTTTGATATAATCTGTTCTTAGAATTAAAATGACAATAGATCGTTGTCTATGATAACCTCGGGGCTGTAGCACCGGATGTCTTATGACGTCACAACCGCGTGCAAGCAAAATGTGTAATTATTATTATGTACAATTGTTTCTGGGAAATAGAAATCTTTTGTGGTGTAGGTATATTTTTTTCTGTTGATAGTAATATTCATACAAGTTAACAGTTTAGATTTGTAACTAGTTTAAATCCTAGGTAGTACCAATGTTGACTGAAATTTCTATTAGGAAGTTAATTTTTTGTAGAGTCTTTAGTAATTTGTCTCAGAACATGTGGTTTTTAAACCATGGGTCCAAATAGGTACTTTTTATTTGTTTTACTGTCGAGTGTGTCTTATGTTTATTGTTTCTTGAGTGAGTACACCTACATACTTATACCTACTCTCACCTTTTCCCCGTCGGGGTAGGCAGAGACGACGGAACGCCACTTGCTTCTATCCTTACAAAACGCTACTGGTGCTGCAAAACTTATCTACATTCTTAACAAAGAAACAAAACATGTCAAACATTTAATTTCAGGTAAACTCATATGAATTCTTGTCCTGTTCAGCGTACCTACCTTACTTAAATTGATTATCTTGATCAGACTTGTTGTAAGCACAAATTGTGGTATACCATCTTTACTCTATGGACAAATAAATAGTGGAACGACGTAAATCAATGTGATACGTCATAATATGTGTGACTCTTATAGAAGCGGTCGTTAAAGACCGCAAATTCCCATAAACACTCTATTCCTTTTTCCTATATAACTCATTTTAATTCTAATGTCATTAGAATTTTGGATTTTGTTTTGCATGTATGACTACATGTATGGCGTAGGCAGTGTTGGTTTAAATGGCTATCTCGCCGCTTAACATTGCGCCAAATGATTTGGGGTGGACACGGACAAAACTTAGTGTGATAGTGATTCATGAATTTACATTTCCTTTTCATAGCGTCTGTTTGAAAAATTGAAATTCCAGCACAGTGTTTATTGCTAGTACTAGTAATATTTTTAAAGAACAAATAAAAAGCTTATTTACTTCCAAATTCAAAAAGATGTAAGTACTTGAAGTAACTGTCATATTGACAAATATGTCAATAAACCTATTAGCATTAACTCTACTAGAACAAGACAGGCCAATTACCGATTAATATGCTAAGAATAACTTAATCGGATGTTTAAGCCATCCAATAACTCGCGGCCGACGTAATTGTCTATATTAACTATCATCGACACTTTATGCTCACATTAAATACTCTATACTCTATTCTCGTCATATTATGTCACATTTGACGTTAAAAATGGCGGGAAAAAGTTGACAGATTAAAATTGAGACGTTACGTGTTTTATTCTTGGTAATGGGCAATTGAACTATAAATAGTTTTAGCAAGAGTTTTAGTATAAAATTAATAGTAAGCAGTTATAGTTTTGATTACTTATCTATATTGAATGGAGGTCTCGAGCCTAAACCTATATATATTCATAAATAAATTGCTTACGACAGATATTAATAGATTAATAGCAGTAGTGTCTTCATTTATAAATAGAAAACTATTAAACATTTTAATGCAAATTTTAAATAATTGATAGGTACCTATTTGTAGAGAAAAATCGCGGTACTGCGAAAGGATTTTGTAATATACTTAATATTATCGCGTGCAAATATGGTATGAGTAACTGTTTAAAAAGCCACTTACATTAAAAAACAGACCGACTGAATACATAGAGACTGAAACACCTACTAATTTTGGACGACCTTTTATTTGATTTACCGCCTTTTACTGCCAAAACACATAACAATTCAAACAACTTAATTAATTTAAAACTGTTTAATTTAAATCGCAACTAATAAATATCACACTACGTACTGATAACCCCATTAAAAGTTGTTCTATAAATTTTTTACAAGCACAAAGCGCCATCTGAACTCATTAAAGTCTAATAAGATACAAAACTAAAGTCATAACATAACAATATTTATTCTTTAATGACGCAGCTCAAACTCATTTATTGTCCAATAAAGCGGCTCGGAATTCAAATTTCGTTTCCTAGAAATTGTAATAGGAGCGTGGAACAGGCGCATTATATTTTTTATTGTTTATTTATTTTACGTGGAAAGGGTTCTTTTTCCGTTTAAAAATCGAACTTTAAGGTTATTGTGATTTGATTACGCTTTGTCGTTGGTTATGAGGAAATTGCGGGGAAAACATACAATTTAAATTAAATTTTCGTAGGTACTACAAATACATATTGGTTTACCCTCTAAGGGTTTACCATTTATCTTATTTAGCTTTTGGAGGACTAGGGGCGAGCTATTATACCATGAGTTGACTATGTTATCCGATCTATCCATGAATTTCGCTACTGGAGATACTTAGTTGACATATTTTGTATGGAGCATTTATCGGCATCTCTAGTCATCAAAACCATGGATAGATCGAATAGATACCATTGTAATAAAGTTTGGCAAGTATTTTTGTATGAAATAATTAATGAGCTTGACTATCATGGTTCCCAAGATACAGGCCTAGCCTAATTTGGGACCAGTGGAAACATTGTAAAGAATTGTTTTTATTTTTGGGAATAAATGAATTATTATTATTAATTATTATTGGATATTGAAACCGGCCAGCCGTGACTAGATCGGGGTGGTAGCATTTTCTTACAGATGATGCATATAATATTATAGAGGGAAAAGTAAATATCAATTATGGAATACGTCCCCTGGAATATTTTCAATAGGTACCATTATATTTTCAAGTTTAAGTGGCCAGAATATTCCAAAATTTTATAATTCGGTACCTAATATAAAATTTATTTTGGGTGTAGTCCATAATTTTAACCTTTACTCCACTAAAACAAATTTTGGAATATTAGGAACGAATTCTATATCTAATTGGTACCATTCCTCTAGTGAAAATAAGTACCTACCTATCTGAGTATTCCTACAATTGCGGTAGGTAATAGATAATATAATTTTATGCATTAGAAAAAACCGACACGAAACTAGTATTTTTAAACTGTCTCTACCTAAATAAACATCTACTTATTATAATAAAGTACCTATTTAAGTAGGTACTATTGATGTTTTCTATGTCGGATTTTAGCAGGTGTAAACTGACATTAATTCTGTGGTCTAAGTTTATTTAATGTTTACGCCCAATTTACGGATGGATATTTTAATAGTAGTTTATTCAGAATACTAAGCCTCGAAATATTTTAAGATTTGCTAATCTAATTTATCCATTCAAAAATATGTTTTATCATTTATCCTAACTACATACTGTACCTACCTACCCTACCGTACGTACCTAATCTAAAAATATTTAATCATCACTCTGACAATTTCGCGTTGTTAGAGATTAATTTAACTGTTAACTGTTAAATGACGCACAACAAATAAGAACAAAACCTTCGTAATTTGCCACCAATTAACCCTACAAAGTTTAACCCAATACAAATTAACATTTAACCTATTTTTACGATCTGCTAAACTAACTTTAATTAGTTCGAAAATCCTTACTAAACCCTTATCGTCCGTCTTACCACAGAGCATAGTCATAAATATACGCGGCAACAAAGGATTTTCACGCCTCATAAAAATAAAATAAAGTAACAAAAAGGGGTCTAGTTCATAATATCGAAAGTCACTACATCGATGGTCGCTGTATCGAAAACGTTCCATCGACGGGTCAATGTATCGATAGTACCCCAAATCGATGGTACGCTACATCGACAGTACCCCAAATCGATGGTACGCTACATCGACAGTACTTCAAATCGATGGTACGCTACATCGACAGTACTTCAAATCGATGGTACGCTACATCGACAGTACCCCAAATCGATGGTACGCTACATCGACAGTACACTAAAACGACGGTATGCTACATCGACAGTAAACGAAATCGACAGTACGCTGCCTCGACTACCCGACCCGAGCCAGATTTAAATAAAAAACACAGGGTTTTTTAAAGTTTTTAATCACAATTTGTTAACTGTGTAAATTATTTGATTTTGATGTAACTTATCCGACGATAGATGGCGCCACTCATCTGCAAAGTCCCGAACAAAAGGCATGCATCTTAATTAATTCTCTAATCATAATTAAAACTAATTAATGTGTTTCTTATCCTTCATTCACATTTATAACTATTTTTTTCTCCATAAATGTTATTGAATCATAATAATTATGTATCTTTTAGTGTAGGTAGTTCATACAGAGATTTAGTAATTGTAGCTTTGCCATAAACAAGATATTTCGTACTACCCTCATGAGTATGTAATAATATGGTTTTGAATCATTTTGTCGTTTCTCTTGGTGTTTGTTGCGAAAATGGACGAAATTAAATTAGCTACAACGCATAATAATAAGCAATGTTTAGTAATAGACGGTTATAAAATGGTGAAGAATAAAGTAAACGATAAAGGTGTGCACTACTGGAATTGTGTAAAAAAATTTACCGATGCAAAGTGTCTTAGTACTTGTAGCAGTGTGATCTGTGATTCTAACCACGTATTAAAAAACAATATGACAGTTCACAATCATGCTCCACAACCTGGTAAGTAAAAATAAACTAATCGAATGCCTTTTCTTGCACCTAAGGATTTCCCACAGAAGCACATTTATTTATTTGCATTTTTTATTGATGAACTGAACCTAAAAGAAAATGTGAAAAAAGAGTCCAGTAAAAACACAATGGAAAAACCATGTCAAATAATAAACCGCAATCTTGAAATGGTGCCAACATCTAGTGCATGTGTTTTACCAAATGAAAATGCATTAAGGCAGGTGGTGAAACGATCCCGAGCAAAGAATAGACCATCAGAACCACAATCTATCGATGACATTCAAGTACCAGATGATTTAAAGATGTTTGATGATGAATCATTTTTAGTTTCAAATACAAGATTTAATAAAGACGGTTGCGTGCTAATTTTTGTACAAAAAAGAACATACGGCTGATGAAAGAATCACCGATATGGATAATGGACGGGACATTTCAGTGTTGCCCAGTATTATTTTCACAACTTTATTCGATACATGGAATCGTTGGTGACGCAGGGTATAATACTCGAACAGTCCCTCTTGTATATGCTCTTCTATCGAGTAAATCCCAAGAGTGCTATACTCATTTCTTTGAACAGCTCAAATGCTACGCAGACACTATTGGTGAAGATCTTTTGGCCCCGGAATTGGTGATGGCAGATTTTGAAGTAGTGGTTTTAAACTCTGTTCGGTCGGTGTTTATTGAGGCCACCCACAAATGCTGTCTTTTTCATTTGGGACAGAACGTTTGGCGAAGAGTATAGCAACATGCTTTACAGAAAAAATATTGTGAAAATGCGAGTTTTGCTCTTAAAATACGCCACTTAATTGCTTTGGCATACTTGCCGCCGGACAAAATTCCTAATGCGTTTGATATGCTAAAAGATAAAGTTCTTCCTAAGGACAGCAACACTGAAAATATTATACAGTGGTTTGAGACAACATATGTCAGAGGTAAACAGACTTCGCGAACAAGTGCTGACAGTAAAATAACTATATACACCACTCCTCCGCTGTTTCCACCAGATTTATGGTCTGTTCACCACAACAACGAACATAATGTGCCTAGAACCCAAAATTCCGTAGAAGCGTGGCATAGGCGCTGGAATTCGTTGCTCAATAATAAAAAAACTAGGTTTATACTCTACTATCAAAGAGCTTAAAAAGGAGCAGGTCGCGGTGAATATTCAAATTGAGCAGGCAGAAGCTGGAGCACAAGGTCTTTCCCCTAAAAAAAAAATGAAGACAGTCAGAATGCTATCTCGCATTTTATTGAACAAAGAAGCAGTATAATTGCCTTAAAGTTTCTTAAAGGGATTGCTAGTAACACTTATCTTTAATTTTACACAAAGAGTTTATCAGGTTACCTGTATGAGTATAGATTTTTCTATAATGTTAATGTTTTTATTATAAACAATAACAATATTACATAATATAACAAATCAATAGTTTTAAATAATTGATTTGGATAGTTTTGTTATTAATACTTTTGGAAGTTTTCTTTTTTAAATTATTAGTACTATCAATCAATGTTACTGAATACGAGTTAATGTTTTTTCAACCATTTAATGCTTTAATGCGGGTTCAATCAAAATTAAGCAATTTACAGATTAAACAAATTGTGATTAAAAACTTTAAAAACACCTGTGTTTTTTATTTAAATCTGGCTCGGCTCGGGTAGTCGAGGCAGCGTACTGTCGATTTGGTTTACTGTCGATGTAGCATACCGTCGTTTTAGTGTACTGTCGATGTAGCGTACCATCAATTTGGGGTACTGTCGACGTAGCGTACCTTCGATTTGAAGTACTGTCGATGTAGCGTACCATCGATTTGAAGTACTGTCGATGTAGCGTACCATCGATTTGGTGTACTGTCGATGTAGCGTACTATCGATTTGGGGTACTATCGATACATTGACCCGTCGATGGAACGTTTTCGATACAGCGACCATCGATGTAGTGACTTTCGATATTATGAACTAGACCCAACAAAAAGATCACTAACAAATAATAAATGTCAAAGAAAATAAATAATAAACACAAAAAACGGTCGTTAAATGGAACAAAACTTAATAAACTACTGTGCTAAAGGACTCGTTATTAATGATTTCCGAACGAAATGAATAGAGCAGACATTTTTTTTGTCTATGACGGTTTTTGTTTTCAGGTCTGGCTTTGGTAGTGGTGTAGTATACCTCTTTGCAAATATTTGTAATACGTGCAATCTTGATTTTCAAGTCACCCGTATAGACATTTGTAGCTTGACTTTTAAAGTCTTGAATGTCTGTGTGGTATAAAGTCCAGCTATTGAGAATTTTCGAAGTCAATCTAATCATAATCAATTTAATATATACTTAAATATCTAGATTATGATTTCCTTTGAGATAATTAATTAGGTACTTACTATCAAACTTCAAAAGTCTTCAAGTTTGACAATCTTACAACATCATATTCATAAGACACTCCACGAAACTGTTACACAACCAAAGAACTACTAAGTACCTACATAAGTATATTCAAACGACACAAACCGTGAACAATCCCTTAGTATTCAAATAAAAGGACCAAAACACAATCATAAAGAAATACGAGGCCACAAAGAATAACAAATTCTTAGCGCCATGCGCCAGCCGAGAGAACCCGAACCAACCCGAACATGGCCGATTGCCGGCTTCTTTGTAAAGCTTGTACATCATTTTTTACAGCCGAAATGACAATCAAAATGAGTCGGCTCTTTGCCAATTTTTTTCACTCAATAATAGGGTCTTATTCACCCATTGTTACAGGGGGGTCTATTAGGCCCTTTGCGAATTTTTTTCGCTGGCAACACAGGTGAAATGAAAAGGGGTTGCCAATTTATTTCGATGTTATTGATATGCCGCTTTGTTGGCTGTGTTAATATTGTGATTTTTGTATTGTAGTCTATTCTTGTTGTTGTAATAATTAGAGTTTAAATGAGTATTGTGTGAATTGTTTGAAATAAAAGAGCGTTTGGAACTTCCATTGTTCTATTTTGAAACCCCAGAAGTACCGCCACAGGATATCATTGAATAAAGTAAGAGTGTTCAGTACTGTTATCTGTGGCGCAGTATATAAATAGCCATTTGTTTATATATTGCAATGACACAACATATTCAGTTGCTAAGCAACACTTTCAAGCAGTGTCTACTGTGCGACTAGGTAGAAGCAAAGAGCTCAGATATTTACATAGAGACGCATTTCCTATGGGCGCTCTGAAGACAAACTTTCTGTGACCCAAATAGCCGCATGGCGGCGTGGCAGTCGCGCTGTGGCTATCTCTACGAGAGCAAGAGAGACGAACGTTCCTCCTGTGTATCTAAACTACGAAAGCAAGAGAGACGGAGAACGACGCCAGCGCTGCCAACGGCGCCAACTATGAACTAAACTGGAGACAGTCCCTACTTGGAATAGGTACACGAAATCCTTAAG
This sequence comes from Euclidia mi, assembly GCA_944739405.2. Classification (NCBI taxonomy): domain Eukaryota; kingdom Metazoa; phylum Arthropoda; class Insecta; order Lepidoptera; family Erebidae; genus Euclidia; species Euclidia mi. Next base: position 7,646,005 of record OX123208.2, read on the forward strand.
AACTGCGGTTCTATGTAAATCTGTATTCATTGGTATTATATATTGGTAGGCCAGAATTGGGATATAAAAATCGCTTGTTTCACGCAGACAAGACACACCGTAGATGTCCGTAGCTCAATCACTCTACAATGCACCTAAGTTCACCTGATTAGATACTATAACTACCTGACATAGATAGGTAAGTGGTTATACACAGGCAGTTTTCTTATTATTTTCTTGCGTGTGGTAAGTCTATTCCAGAGTTGCAAGGAAACTCGTAAAATTGAGGCCTAGTCTGAGGGTAGAAGGAGCAACAAAGAGTAAGGAGGTAGTACTATCATCGTCATCAGCCCTTTATACTGTCCCACTGCTGGGCACGGGCCTCTTCTCATTATGAGAAGGGTAAGGCCATAGTCCACCACGCTGGCCAAGGGCGGGTTGGCAGTACTATACTGCTATCCTAAGTCTCATAACTCCTACTTCTTCTTTTTGCCTCTAGGCAGGTAGAAAAGTTATTGGTTCTGCAGTTTTAACAGATATTTTTTGAAGGGAGACTACAACGGTGCTGGTACATCAGACAGACCATCATAAATCTTCAAGAGGATACGCTACGTCTGGCATCGTGAAATAGGTAAAATTTCGAGAAGAAAGAAGGATAGAAGAGAGACTTCGTTTTGGAATTGTAATTTCAGGTCTTCAGAGCTTTAATAGACAAAGGCAAACGCAATTATGGCTACATTAGGTACTGTGCACAATTTTGTCTGTGCACTGTCTGTCGAGCTGGCTAAAACCAACCCTATTTCATCATTCATCATCAGCCTTTAACGGTCCACTGCTGGACCAGGCCTCTCCTGTGAAAAGAGGAATTGGCCTTCTATACCGCGCTGGCCAAACGGGTTGGTATGGGCTTGTATCAAGTTTTCCTTCACTTACAGTGCTGTTCTCTGCATAATATGCTCCCTCTGTCGGCTCTTACGACACCCGTGGGATGATATGGGGTGGTGACATTCCGTATTCTTAATCCGTCACGACACGGACAATAACTTTTGAATTATTATTAGGTGAAACTCGCACTTAATTAACTAGTACAAAAGAAAAGGAATCTTTGATAATTAGGGCAATACCTAAAATTCTAGCACAGGCCCATCTGAAAATCAGCTAAGCGCAGAAACAACACCATGTTAATTGGTTGCAACCTAGATGCATCTAGGGTTACGACAAGAGACTTTGTGCAACTGTTTTAAATTATAAAGGTATGAATTGTCTTGAGATTTGCTATAGGCATATAAAGATATGATATTATCAAGACTGCCTCCGTGGTCGAGTGGATAGCGTATAAGAATGCTGATCGGAGGTCCCGGGTCGGGCAAAACTGTTACTGGGATTTTCCGAATACTCAGTAGCAGTCCGGAGTCTGGTGATGAGCCCGGTAACGGCAATAGGCTCGCCCCCTATTACGTGGGACCTAAAAATCCATGGCGAAATGTGAGTGTAATATTTACACCTCTGCCTACCCCTACGGGGAAACAGGCGTGAGACAATAAAAAAAATTTCGTTCGGTGAGTGAGAGTTCCGGAAGCCCTATCCCCTATTCCTTCTCCCTCATCCCACTCCTCATCCTATTCCTTTTCCCAACCTCAAGGGGCGGCAACGCACTTGTGACTCCTGTGGTGTTCCTTGTGTCCATGGGCGGCGGTAATTTCTTACCATTAGGCGATCCATCTGCTCGTTTGCCGCCTATTACTATAAAACAAAAATATTGACCTGGGCGAAGCCTCGGGACTTACGACTAGAAATATTATTAAGCGGTCAGTACTGAAAATTGTCGAGGAAATTGAACATTTTTGGAAAGTAGGTAAAGAGACTTTGAGTTTCTTTTCCAAAAATAACACACGTTTATCCCAAGCGGACTTGAACGTTAAAATCAGCTCAATAAACTGGTGAGCACCTCAACCTGTATTGACCAAGGTGGTGGGGGGGGGGGCGGAAATGACTGTCACGCCGAAGGTTGCGGGTTCGATTCCCGCTCAATGCTTGATACAAACCCTATACCAACCCGTGTGGCCAGCGTGGTATAGTAGGCCAATTCCTTCTTTTTAAAGGAGAGGCCTAGTCCAGCAGTGGACTGTTAAAGGCTGATGATGTTAGAATATTAAATTAACCTCTGAACCATATGTGCAATAACTGTAGCCACGCTTCCTCTGCCAGGGACACAACCGTCATGTGACCCATTCAGCCAACATTATGTCCCAATTTAACGCACTTATGCACGGTATTTACCCACATTTTCCCATCGTTTAGCCACCGCATGCGATCAATTTGTTCTAATAATGGATAAGCACAGTCCGCGTAATCGTTCTGTGAACATGCACAGAAAGTACTTGACTGTATTTATTATAAAAAGTATTACAATCTTAGGAAAACTGCCTCCATGGTCCAGTGCATAGCGTATGCGTCTGCTGATCGCGGGGTCCCAGGTTTAATTCCGGGTCGGGCAATAGTGTTACTTAGTTTTCCGAATTCTCAGTAGCAGCGCGGAGTCCGGCAATGTGCCCGGTAGCGGCACGTAATAGGGGCGAGCTTATTGCCGTTACCGGATATATCACAAGACTCCGTGCTGCTACTGAGATTTCGGAAAAACCCAGTACCACTGTTGCGCGACCCGGGTATCGATCCCGGGACCTCCGATCAGCAGTCGCATATGCTATCCACTGGACCACGGAAGCAGTCAAATCATTAAAATTAAAGGATGCCAATTATTATTTCGTACAGATGAGTATGCAAAAACATGCAAGATAATAAGTAATAACTCTTACCCCGAAGCGTTCTAATCACCCATTAGAAAAGTTCGAGGATTCGCACCGCGGTCGGTGTGAAAGAACCGAATCAAAGTCAAAATCATTTATTCATCTAGGTCACAAGGTGACGCTTATGAACGTCTTAAAGTAAATTACTTAATGCTTCTACATTTACATTTACTGCCTCGTTCGCAAAGCAATAAGTAGAACCACGAGAAAGAGCGGGCAATAAAACTCGTGGCCACTCTTTTTAATCGCCAGTACCTATTATGGAAGATACATATTTTGTTTTTGTAAGGAGCTGCAACTGTTTCACATTGTAGGTACTTACTTAATTACTTGAAAATAGGAACATACATAATACCTACTTGACTGCCTCGTTGGTCTCGCGGCACAAATGTGCGCGTGGGATTCGGAGGTGTCGGGTTCGATTCCCGGGTCGGGCAAAGTGTTATTGGGTTTTTCCGTTAGGAAATTCTCAGTAGCAGCACGGAGTCTGGTAATGTGCCCGATACGGCAATAGGCTCGTCCCCTATTACGTGGGACCTAAAAATTCATGGCTAAATGTCGGGGATACAGGCGTGAGTCTATAAAAATATAAAAAATACGTTGTATTAATGCAGTTACTAAATTAAATGCTTTAGAAGCCTTCCAATAATGTGAATATTGTGTAACAGGAGCAGCCACGTACGTCTTATAATGTAGGCAACTCGCGACCATGTTCAGAACTATGGTGGAAATGTACAGTTATAGAAAGTGACTGTATATGAATACACTAAATTTACAAACGCATTAGTGTACAGCCCATGATCACGAGTTATCTTCACACAAAATGTAAATTTAGTAAGTTGAATGGCCTAATAAGTAATACATGAATAGTAATTTAAGAGAACTATAAATATTATATAAAAAAATACTGAAAATGAAAATTTGTCTATCATATCATGGCACCATTCCACCCTTGCCTGCTTCTGAACATCATTGAGGTTGTGCGGCACCCAGCGTGAAACTATCCACCACACCCGTAGATGCACGTGTAGAAGAATCTCGTAAAGGCTTTCTGATCCAATCTGCAGTATATGCTGAATCTCTTGGTACGTAACTCGTCTATTGTCTTGGATCAAATTTAAAAAAAATAGTGCGCGTTTAAATTCATTATACCAATGATACACGGTTGCCTTAGAAGGGCCTTCATCCATGAATGCCATTTGAAGTCTATCGTACGATTCGTCCGGTTTCAGGCAACACCTAAAATCGTAAAAAAATCATAGCGCGAAAACACGCGAAAATGTTCTCGACGGAAATATTTTTTTCAATGAGACACGGTAATTTTAATTAGCTCGCAAAAAATGTGGAGGGAAGTTTTGAATTTAGAACGTACCTATTTTACTTCTAAGTAATCTTATTTTTAAATAAATTATAACTGGCCAGTCTCACATACATAAAACTTTTTCTCGCAATACTTTCTGAGTGACCTGGTACAAAATAAACAAAACTTTCCCTTTAGTAGTAACGGAATAAAAGACAAACCTAGTCGCAGTGGCTCGGTTAACAATTTGTTTTATTATAAATCTCGAACTCATAAATAAATAGACACAAATAGCAATAATTTCAACATTTATGAGATTTACGCACTAAAACTTTAAAACTCTGGTAGCCAAGATATATCTCCATAAGTCCTGAGGGACAATCAAATAAACAGTAAAACGCGAAACCCAATTTACTTCGGCACATTTCGAACTACAAACAAAACATTTACACATCACCTGAAAAAAAATATTTTCACCCTTAAACCAACGTGATAAGGACTGAACCAGATTTTCTAAGCTTTTCAAAATCCTTGGCATGTTATAAAAACATCGAAGACCCACTAACAAGGTGAGTTTTAATTATTTCAAATTTTGTGTTAATTTAGTTTTTTTTGTTGGCTGAACGTGCGGTGCCTTTGCGCGGCGTTTGCTTTTGTATTCTTTTTTACATTTGTATAATCTGTAAAATGGCATGTTAGCGCCATTTTAGTTCGCTTGATCTTTTTTAAATTATCGCCGATATTAAATGGTGTATTTCCGTTTTCGTTGTCTGGCCACCCAGAGGATAGTGTCATTATCATTAGGGCTTTTTTGTCAAATAAGTCTATATTTGTTTTGATACCTCAAAATAAGGTAGGTTCTTGTAAGGGTCCTTGTATATTTCCTGCTCATAAAGTTAGTCTGGATAGATGGATCATTTAAAGAAGGAAGCCTAATTTCTTTTATATATAGGTACCTTCATATCAATAAAATTCAACTATCTGTATCTAATTTCAAAATAACTATGTCTTTTTTTAAGTGCATGATAACACATATAATTACGGCTGATCTTTTAGGGCTAAGTAGAGATGTCGTGATACTGAAAATGGCGCGGATGAAACCGCCGGGAACAGCTAGCGTATAATAAATCTTGTCTCGCTCTCGGTAATTGACCGTCTTCTGATCCTAAACAAACATACCTACCTAGTAATCCCTGAAGGTTGGCTAGGTATGTTAGTTGGTTGATCTAGTCATCTAGCCCATTCCTTGTATCGGTTCCATTCATACGTACAATCAAACAAGTCGGCGCTGGACCAGTTTGAAAAAAATCCCTTGTCTCGCTCATAGAGTCGAGGCAGACTAGAAACTGGTTTTGAATACCTACGTGTCAATGTGTGTGTAAAGTAGCACTGGAAGCGACGATGTCTTGCTGAGCGATTCTCGCCCTTATTGTGGTCTAGCAGGAAGTTGTTCGACTGTACATCATAAAATAATCATCATCACCATCATCGTAGTGTTGTCCCGGTTCCATCCAAAACTTACACGCCTTGGGGCCCGGGTCTGCTTACTAGTCTAAACAGATTTTGGACAGAGCGTCTGCTGTCTGACCTCCGCAACTCCAATGGAATATAGTTTCCCTATTCTAGTTGATTGAAACAGGCGTTACTTGGCGGAACTCCATTGTAACCTAATGAAAGGAAAGAGGAACCCACCACGCACCCTCGGATTGACCACCCCAACTAGGTATTGCAATAGAAAAAGGTTGACAATACCGAACTCCTCTAAAAGGATAAGGGATATAGAAATGGTATGTGTTCCAGGAAGATATGCGCCGACTATTCTACGACTGAGAGCTCAGTCGTTGCCCATTGCTCCTGAGGATGCCTCGAGGCGAAACACGTGTCGAAGAATAGTCGAGGCGAAACACGTGTCGAAGAATAGTCGGCGCATACAGCGGGATACTGCAAGTCAGGTATCTTCCTGGAACTCATACCATTCCTATATCCCTTATCCTTTTAGAGGAGTTCGGTATTGTCAACCTTTTTCTATTGCGATAGTTGGGGTGGTCAATCCGAGGGTGCGTGGTGGGTTCCTCCGTTCCTCTTTCCTTCCATTAGGTTTCCCTATTCTTTTAAGTGGTCACCTGACTTTGACCAGAGTCAGTAGGTATATTCGAAGGTACTGACTCTCCATAACGACTCCCAAGTTTTTTGAATAAAACATCTCAATTCAACCAACTATAGAACAACCTCCCGTAAACTTCATAAACGTATGTATCCATTCATAAACAACTTTATATTAGTCTATTCATATTGACCTTTCCATAAATGTGATAGTACCGCAATAGTTCAGCCCGGGTCGAATCGGCGACCTCAGCGATCATAACTCACCCTAATTATTTGAACTATTGTGCCATAGTTGCCAGTTAACGTAATATTTGATTGATTTATTTAGGAAGGCTTGGATTTTACGTTGGGTTTCGTGGCAGAAGTTACACTATTTTGTATGCGGCTGAACTTCCGAGTTTGATTTCCAGATGGTGGCAAAAAATTACGCGGTTTCCAGGTTTTGCCGGCTACCACCGTGTACTATCTATCAATACGTACGAAAGCAAAATTTGGGAAAATTTAAACCGCTTTTTCAGGTCTGGTCACTTCATTAAAACAATAACTAAAATTACGATCAATATAAATTTAATAAGAAAGGATCTTCACAGAGATTTTGTGAAAGCCACTCATTAGAAATTCAAATAGAAAATCCTATTTACCTTTTAATAAATCATTATTTAACGTCTCTTCCCAGCAAAAACACTTGTCAATATTATACCATTAATATCAATAACTAAGATGTTACCACTCGCAAATACTTCATTAATCATATTATAACTACTCAAAAACCCTTTACCCAATAGACTCGCAACAGTTAATCACATTTCGAAAATAGAACATCAATATTTTGACACGACATTTAAGAAAGATGTCAGCGATTGTGGTCGATGACACGACAATTCCTGAACGAATTTTTTATCGGAATACATTAGTAAATGATTATGCACTTTTTGGTCGCGAGTGCTACTTCATTTTGGCGGGAATTTTTCTTTTTTCTGTTTGAAATGCATCATTGTGTTCCATAAATATAACGTTGGATGACTTTTGCTAAAATGCTAAAGGAATTTGTAGAGACAAGATGTTAACGGTACCAAATTTTGTTTTCAATATTCAAAGAAAGACATTAGGTGTTTCATGCATCAGAAGTGTCTTTGTAAATATTATGATGTACACGGCTACAAGTTAAGCATGACAGTTGTAACACGATTTTGATTTTTTTTCTTAGGTACGCAACGGTATAAAGGTCAAAGAGCCTAGCTCGATGCGTAGCTGTGATCAAGGATCAAGTTATGAGCGAGTTTTGAGGCAACTGGAAGAATTTCGAAAGTCATTTAAAGCTTTTCTATAGATATAAACTGCCTCCGTGGTCGAGTGGATAGCGTATGCGACTGCTGATCGGAGGTCCCGGGTTCGATTCCCGGGTCGGGCAAAGTGTTACTGCGTTTTCCCAAATTCTCAGTAGCAGCACGGAGTCTGGTGATGTGCCCGGTAACGGCAATAGGCTCGCCCCCTATTACGTGGGACCTAAAAATTCATGGCGAAATGTGGGTGTAATATTACACCTCTGCCTACCCCTTCGGGGATACAGGCGTAAGTCTGTTGATATAAAATACAGCCATTATACATAACACTGCTTAAACACATTTGCAAGTTAATATAATTACTAAGGCCACTGACTTCTCCATAACAGATTTATAATTAAAATCATCATCACCCTAGCTCGATTTCAGTTTCATACAGAGTTGTTGTTTGAGCTTGCTATCTAACAACATTTGGCAGCATCAGTTTTCTATGGAGCACGGTGATGCAATTTCTGAACTCAATTTAGAAAAAAGTAACTAGCGAAAATATGGGAAGGCTCTAAACTCTTAAATTTTAAGAAATCCAGTAAAGTTTGTACTCAGCTCGCAAAATTACCCGCAATAGACTTCAAATACATAAAGTTCTAGTTTCATTACCATACTCCACAAGAAGACAAAATTAAAAAAATAATGCAACTGCGCCAGAGTATTCCAAATTCAAAAACATTTAACCAACCATGAACTGTCAAACTCGCAAATTTTTTTCGTCCATTGTTCGCGCGCTTTCTACGGAAAGAAATGGACAATACTTACCTGTGTCCCGACAAAGACATGATGGATGTGCATAATTTCATTTAAATAGTACCACAGTACCATATTCTTAAATTAGTTTATGATTTACGGTAGCTTTTTTTAATATTTTTGGCGCGAAATTAGATCGGGAAGACAAAGCAAAATGGCGGGTTTGCACCATATTGATTTCGTTACGGGTATAAAAGACCTCCGAGCTGAATTTGCGCTTTATTTTTTTGCAAGCGTATTGTATAATTTTCTCGGTTAGATTTAAGCCTCACACGAAAGGCCGAGTAGTAATTGACAGGTTTACATGTGGATTAAATTGCATTAGTTCGCACATGCAAAGAGCAAGCGAGATTGCACATTTGGCAAGTAACAAGATGTTCTTTTTTATGTTGTGTAGTCTGAATTACTGAGTAGTCTCATAATTCAGTACCTCGACAAATAGCTGCTACTATCAATGTTCTTTTTGTATTGTAGATTTATTATAATTAAGTAATACCTACAAACTTAGGAGCTTAGGAGCATCCGTGCTTTTCATTTCTCGTCTTTTCGCCATTTAAATCTAACGGTCTGTTTGCTAGTTACAAAGTCTACAGAGTTGGTTAGAAAAGAGGTAGCTAAGTAGTAGATATAGTATAATCATCGAAAATAATAGAGAAGAGCAAAAATAAAGAAATAGAAGAGCAATATATATACAAGTGACATAGAAGGTGTAACAGTTGCAGCACCTTACAAAATTTAAATTGTTATGTATTATGCAAAAACTGGCGAAGAGTGACCGTGAGTTTTATTGCCCGTTCTTTCTCATGGTTCTACGCCCTTGCTTTGCGAACGTGGCAGTAAATGTAAATGTAGAAGCTTTAAGTACTTATTTTTTAAATTTGACGTTCATAAGTGTCACTTTGTGATTTTAATGAATTAAGGATTTTGACTTCGACAATGGGATGTATAAGGAGATACGATTCATACTTGATAACTATAGCTCTATAGGGCAGTAAATGTTGGTAATTTAGTTTGCTTGGCTAGGAAAGTTGTGCATGATTCTTTTACTTGAAAAATTTATAGCCAAAAGACAAAGATTGCAGTTTGGTTATAGCTACAGATAACTTGTTATTTGAAAATGATGCTGAATCTAAGATGAAGTCTGTTTTTAGGTAAATATATCTAGCATTTGCCTAGGGGCCATCAAGTTTTCATACTTTGTAATCTTTTTATTATTGACACATAACGTTATCATGCCAGCCTAGAGACGTCTACTACTGGACATAGGCCTCTCCCAAGGTTCTCAACACAGACCGATTTTGAACCGCCCGCATCCAACCGGGCACCGCGAACCCGCCTGCCTCAAAGGCCATCGGTTCTTCGCGCTATGCCCTGCCCATTGCCACTTCAGTCTGGCTATTCAGAAAGCTATGTCGGTGACTTTAGTTCTCCTGCAGATCTCCTCATTTCTGATTCGATCTCGCAGGGAAATTCCGGGCATAGCTCTCTCCGCCCGCTGCGCTCTATCGCCCTCTGAGTGACGCTGAGCTTTCGGATAAGGTCTATAGTTAGCGACCACGTCTCAGCGCCGTAGATCATCACTGGCAACACACACTGGTCAAAGACTTTCGTCTTGAGACACTGCGGGATATCGGACGTATAGATATGCCGTAACTTCCCGAACGCCGCCTAACCGAGTTGGATTGTCATGTTATCATAGTTAATAACGTAATATTTAATATACCTTAACCATAACAATATTCCAGCCAAAAATCCAACTTTCAATCCTACATCGGATCGCCACGGCAACCTCGTCCCTTCACAAAGAGACCCAAACAGTAGCCGATGCTACAATGGCATTATACTCTAAAATAGACCTTATATATGTCCATTCAACCCTAAAGCAGCACAAAGGGCCGTTCGCTCGTGTGATCCGATTAGATTCCGTTACAATACAAGTTTTACACTTGAATTAAGCGGATTTTGCATCGAAAAAATATACCGTATGGAATATTTGGTGTTTTATTTGGATGTCATACTCGGTTTGTGAAGATTTGATGATGTTTAGAGGTTGGTTGACCAATGACGATTTGTTTGTTTGGCATGGGAAAATTTATAGTGTCATCTGATGTCAAACTAGGTAGTCTGTAAAGAAGACAACTGGTCAACGTACTTCTAATGAATCGGTGTCCGAGTTCGGGGTTGGGCTAAAGTGTTACTGAGTTTTTCCAAATTCTCAGTAGCAGCACGGAGTCTGGTGATGTGCACAGTAACGGCAATAGGCTCGCCCCCTATTACGTGGGACCTTACAAAACGTGGGTGTAATAACCTCTGCCTAAGCGCTTCAGGGATACAGGCGTGATGTTATAAAAAAGAAAATAAAATACGTACTTATCTCATCATCATCATCATCATCAGCAGCCTTTTATATTTTTAGTGAAATCATCATCGTCAGCCTTTAACAGTCCACTGCTGGACTAGGCCTCTCCTTTGAAGGAAGGAATTGGCCTACTATACCACGCTGGCCAAACGGGTTGGTATAGGGTTTGTATCAAGTTTTCCTTCTCTTACAGTGCTGTTCTACGCATAATGTGCTCCCTCTGTCGGCTCTTACGACACCCATGGGATGATACGTACTTATCTATTGACCCAGAAATCCCTTGGGATCTTCGGCACTAATGGAAATTTGAGTTGGAGTAGGTATGTGGTGTTACCACTAAAAACTATCCCGACTGCTGACCAAAGACGGGAAAGAGACAGGGTACAGGGGCCGTCCAGTCTTCCTCCTATTGCGCCTTGTCTAACTCTACCCTATCCCAGGGAAGGCTACAAGCTCGCATCTGCCCTTACGCGACCCCAAATCATCGTCACTTGGACATAGAATAAATATCAGATACTCGAACCAAATGTAGTCGGTCACCCAAAAGACAACTTCAAAAGAAATATTAATAACTTAAATTCAATACAACTAGACCTCCTTCGCGGCTCCGCCCGCGTTAGTTAGTTACAACTAAACCTTCCTCAGCAGTCATATACATACATACATAGACTCACGCCTGTTTCCCGGAGGGATAGACAGAGAATACGGAATGCCATTTGCAACGATCCTGACATATCTCTCTTGCTTCATTTCACACCCATCAGATTCCTCATGCATCCTCTTCTGTTTAGGGTACTTCTAACCTGTCCTGTTTTTAGGATGTCTCCAATCTGGTCAGAGAACGTCCGCCTAGGTCTTCCCCTTCGTCCTGTCCCTTCCACACTTGCCTTATATATCTGCTTGGTCAGTCTTTCGTCATCCATCCTCTCCACGTGTCCAAACCACCTTAGCATACCCTTCTCGACGCTGGTCACTACATCTTCTTTTACCCCACAACACTCTCTCTCAGGAGTCACACTATAGGTATATTGGTGAAAACTGTACAAGAGTCCTTTCGGTTCGGTTTTTTTCGTATAGCGTTTCGGTATAGCGTTCGTACTGACATACAGGAAGGAGGAGGCTATATTTTATAATATTTACCTATAGATAATCAAGTCTTCAGAAACATCCGTGTGGCGACGGATTAAGAATACGGAATGTCACCACCCCATATCATCACATGGGTGTCGTAAAAGCCGACAGAGGGAGCACATTATGCGTAGAACAGCACTGTAAGAGAAGGAAAACTTGATACAAACCCTATACCAACCCGTTTGGCCAGCGTGGTATAGTAGGCCAATTCCTCCTTTCAAAGAAGAGGCCTCGTCCAGCAGTAGACTGTTAAAGGCTGATGATGATGATGATGAATCAAGTCTTACTTATAAGACACCAAACATTTCCAGAATTACTTTTAATAAGGGCTATCAGAAAAAAAAATCCGGCAAAGTGACCACCACAAAAATGTTATTGTACCAAAGGTTTTTCGACGCTTACTTTGTAAGTAAGCTATGTAGCAAACAGCATAGGTTATACTTAAGGCTTGTAAACTAGATGGATAAATTACTTTTCCTATAGGTAAACTATTCCAAGAAAGAGTTTTCGTTGGTTTCAAATTAGATTGAGTTGTATTTTAGGTTCTACATACAAAACTGCTGTCAAAATGTTTAAAATTAGCGTCGTTAGAAAGTCTGCATGGATAGTGAAGTGAAGGCATTTCATTAAAAAAAATAAGTCCTTATTTTTCGAAATGTATGAACCGATTTTAATGACACTTCATATGCATAAGCAGGATACATAGGTCTAAAAAGTTGATTTTTATTTTTTATATTATACTCTCACGCCTGTGTCCCTGAAGGGGTAGACAGAGGTGTAAATATTATACCCACATTTCGCCATGAATTTTTAGGTCCCACGTAATAGGGGGCGAGCCTATTGCCCTTACCGGGCACATCACCAGACTCCGGGCTGCTAGTGCTGCTACTGAGTATTCGGAAAACCCAGTAACACTTTTGCCCGACCCGGGAATCGAACCCGCGATCTCCGATCAGCAGTCGCATACGCTATCCACTGGACCACGGAGGCAGTCAACAAGTTAATTGAAAACATTTTCGAAATATCTTATTTAAAAAAAGATAATTGGAAATATCTGTTTCTATGGAACATTTTAATCGGCCTAATTTAGCTGTAACACATTTTTTCGAAAATATTTTCTCTTAACTTTTTAAACCTATGTATCCTGCGCCTGTTATAACGCGGCTATTCCGTAATATTGACAACGATCTGGTAAACTTATGATTACCTAGAGGTCAAGGATTCGATCGCATCGTTTTACTGCGAAATCAAGTTCTTAACCTAAAATTGTTGCTTACCTACCCAGACATTGCTGAATTATTATGATAATCAAAAAATATTGACTTACTTATTACTGATAACAAAATATTAAATTTCAAAATAAAATCTTTGTGTCTGTCTATTCGCGATAAGCACATAAAATACTGAACTGATTATCATGCAGTTTTCAACAATGGACGAAGAGTTGTTCAAGATAGATGTATAATAATTATGTATCACCTATTTATTATGCTGACATAGGCAGGGGTGGCAAAGTCAAGGCATAGAGCATAGATATTTATATAGAGGCGCATTTCTTATGGGTGCTCTGTAGACAAACTTTCTGTGTCCCAAATTGCCGCTTGACAGCGTGGCAGTCGCGCTGTGGCAGCTGTCTCTATGAGTGCAAGAGAGACGAACTGACCTTGAACTGACGACACCCGCCAATACGCCACTTGGAATCATCAGCCCCTTACAGTCCACTGCTGGACTAAGCCTTTCCTTTGAAAGGAGGAATTGGCCTACTATACCAAGCTGGCCAAACGGGTTGGTATAGGGTTTGTATCAAGTTATCCTTCTCTTACAGTGCTGTTCTTTGCTTAGTATGCTCCCTCTGTCGGCTCTTACGACACCCATGGGATGATATGGGGTGGTGACATTCCGTATTCTTAATCCGTCAAAACACGTTATGTGTGCGTACACTATAATGTAAAAAACACTCGTTATTAAATTACAAATTATATAAACTACAACCTTATGAATGATGACAAAAGCATAATTTGTATGTAATTTGAATTAAATATATTTAGGTATATTCTGTCAATAGCGACACGCAACGCCATCTCCAGACTCCGTGCTGCAAGTGAGAATTTCCTAACGGAAAACCCAATAACACTTTGCCCGACCCGGGAATCGAACCCGAGACCTCCCAATCCCACGCGCACATTTATACCGCAAGACCAAAGAGGCAGTCAAGTTAATTTAAGATACGTTAAAATATTTACTTCCTTCACTAACTGCCTGCTAAGTTCTCGCAAAGAATTTCACACCATTGTTTTTAGACCCGGGCCTACACTGAAAAATGAATAACCGTAGATACGCCAATATGCACTTGTTCAGTAATAATGCCCGTACGTACCTACATAATTATACCCGTACTTACAGTCCAGCAATAGATATTTATTTATGTAGAAGATTAGAAAGTGATGAGGAATCTGATGGGAGTGAATGAAGCAAGAGAGATATGTCAGGATCGTTGCAAATGGCGTTCCGTAGTATCTGCCTACCGCTCCGGGAAACAGGCGTGAGTCTATGTATGTATGTATTAGAAAGTAGGATCACTTTTCATCTTAGTCTGAAAACACGCAGTGGTGGAACTACGGGGAGGCTAGCCAGGGCAGTTGCCCAGGGCGGCAGCGTCATGCGGGTGCCAAAATCATGCCACGGCATATAGGGAAAAAATTGATCTGGTTGGAAAACTGTTGGGAGGGGGCGCTATTATCAAGACTTGGCCCGGTTCGAATAAGACCTAGATCCGTTACTGAAAACATGCAAGTGCTTCATGAGTTTGTTGTTGTTAAATTCTACAGATATCATTCCATAATCTTCAGTTGGATCTTTGGATCTCACCGAAGACTTGTAGCAACAATTTGGTTAAATAAAAAATAAATTTCTACAAGGTCTTTGTAAGCCTTTACCTAGCCATTACAAGCAGAAATGTTCCTAGAGTTCCTAGACTATGGGTGTTAACTGAATTGGTGTAGGTAATCGTTATGAATGGAAAAAAGGTGTCTGTCCTCAATACCTACTTTTATACTACGCTTCATATACAAATTATTTTTATTATCAACTAGCTGACCCGCCGAACTTCGTACCGCCTAACAGTCGATTCTTTATTTTTTTTTTTTAATTTTTCTCTCCGTAAGAACCGTCCTCCTACTTCAAGGAATATTATAAAAATCTTTGACTACACGGTTGGCGTAATGGTTTAAGCGGCCACCACGCCGTTTGACACTGCGCAGAGTGTCGTGGGTTCGATTCCCACACGAGACAACACTTTGTGTAATCCATAAATTGTTGTTTCGAGTCTGGGTGTTCATTGTGTCCGTTCGTTGTATGTTTGTCAAGTCCCCCGCGACACAGGATTTATTCCCAATGCGGGAGATGTCTTTAAAAAACAAATATAAATTAGCTAAATCAGTTCAGCTGCTCTCGAGATTTGCGCTTAGCAACACATTCAGCGATTCATTTTTATATTATAGAATACCAATAATTATAATAACCTAAAACTATTTATAGCAAGATCCTTCATGAGCCTTTTGTATTCAACTGTTGCACATGGGCCTCTCCCAATTTCATCATAATAGGTATTGTATGGCAGTATGAGTAATTTGGCCGCGCTTGCCACAGTTTGGCATACCTAGGGTTTGACGTCGAGTTTTCCGTCTGAACCGAAAGGTACTGTTTGCTTCAAGTATTTGTCTTGGTCGCCCCTTACGCCACCTCAGGAATGAAATTGTTTGTTTTTCGTGTGAGCGTGTGGCCAACTCTGGTGTCAGAGTTTTCAGGACGCCCGAAGGCCTCCGACATGGCTTAACGATCCTTATCCTTAGACAAGAACCGGGACCGACAGTTTCAGGAATGAAATGGGGTGGTAATACTATGTATTCTTAATCCGTCTTCACACGCTTTTAATACTTTACAAATAGACGTAAGAATTCTCTGGTAAATGAGTAGATTTCCTGCAGATTTACAGCGTTTTCTCTCACAGCGATAACATTTTAATTCGCACCTAACTTCTGATGCGTGTTTTAGGTAACCCGAGGCCAATGAATACAAATTTGCCGAGACCCTCTGCGTAGCAATATAGAGGGTGTAAAAAGACCCTTAACGAAAACTGAAACCCCATATTGTACCAATCATTACAAATATTTTTTATTTCAGCATCATACCTGGGAAATGACTGGTTCAGGAGATATTGAGGCTTAAAGTTACTATGGATTTTTTGTAATTAGGTACAAAATCGATGCATTTACCCCGCCAACCTGTTCTATAGATGTCCTGCACCCATGGATTAGTAGGTATTTCGAAAATTGCACGCGAGCTTTTTTTATAGCGGCTTGAAAAAAGTGAATACTTAAAAGAAAGTCGTTTCCCAGGTTTTATTTTTGCTTAGTATGACTTGGCGTGATATCCAAAACGAGTAGACTTCGGCTTGGTGATGAGTGTTCGCCTATTGAATTAGATTTACTATTCTAAAACTCTAAATTCTCGTCTATTTACCTGCCTTCCCAAATACAAGAATGTAAGTACAAAAAACACGTAGCTATATGTATATATCCTCGCGTGTCTCCGCAGCGGTTAGAGGTGTAATTGTATATAATCTCGATGTATCGGGTATAATATGATTTGCCTCTGCGGCGCGTAATGACAGGCCGGCGTAGCACGCATGCGCGGTCCACACTGCCGCCATCTTGGATCTTGAAGGTGATGTGGTTTGTACGCATCTTGTTATGGCTTTTTACAGAGTTGAGATGTTGTATTTTAAAGTATATTTTATCAACATCATCATCGGCCCTATATTATAAACTGTCCCACTGCTGGGCACAGGCGTCTTCTCCCTATGAGAAGGGTAAGGCCATAGTCCACCACGCTGGCCAAGTGCGGGTTGGCAGACTTCACATGTCTTTCGAGAACATTAAGGATAACTCTCAGACATGCAGGTTTCCTCACGATGTTTTCCTTCACCGGTTAGCAACCGATAATTAACAATTTAATACGCACATAACTTCGAAAAGTCATTCATTGTTGCAGCGGATTCGAACCCGAGACCCTCTGCGTAGTAGTCCATCGGTCTATCCAGTAGGCTATCGCTGCTATTTATATACATACATACATACATAGACTCACGCCTGTTTCCCGGAGGGGTAGGCAGAGACTACGGAACGCCATTTGCAACGATCCTGACATACCTCACTTGCTTCACTCACTCCCATCAAGTTTCTCATGCATGCTCTTCTGCTAAGGGTACTTCTGACTTGTCCTTTTTTCAGGATGTCTCCAATCTGGTCAGAGAACGTCCGCCTAGGTCTTCCCCTTTGTCCTGTTCCAATCACACTTGCCTTATATATCTTCTTTGTCAATCTATCGTCATCCATCCTCTCCATGTGCCCAAACCATCTGAACATGCCTTTCTCAATGCTTGTCACTACATCTTCTTTTACCCCACACCACTCTCGTATCACACAATTCTTTACTCTGTTGGTCAAAGACACACCACACATACTTCTCAGTGCTCTAATTTCTACAGCATTTATTTTACTTTCAAATCTCTTCTGCCATACCCAACTTTCACTACCATACATAAGGGTAGGCACTAACACACCTCTATGTACAGCCAAACGTGCCTTTCTGGACACGTTTTGACTGTTCATAAACGCTTTCAGAGCTCCATTCACACTATTACCTGCATTAACTCTCCTTTCAATATCCTCTTCATTCTTACCATCTTTTGTAAACAACGTACCTAAGTAAACAAACTCATTCACTTGTTCCACTCGCTGTCCATCGATCAAAACATTACAAGCCGTAACGCATTCCTCCTTTTCAAAAACCATAACTTTCGTTTTTCTTACATTCACTTTCATTCCTTTCCTCTCTAACGCACCATGCATGATTGCTACCATCTCCTGCAACTCCTCCGCTGAAGATGCAAGTATTACCTGATCATCAGCATAAAGGAGGCATTTGACGAGTAACCCATTCATCCTTAATCCGCAGTCACTATGTTTTAAATCTTGCAAACAACTGTCCATGAAGAGGTTAAACAGCCACGGCGACGCTACACATCCCTGTCTAACACCTTTCTCGATGGTAAACCAGCCAGTGTATGCCCCGTTTATCCTCACACAAGCTCTAGAATCCTCATAAAGGGATTTCAGAGCTCGAATGAGGCTGCTGTCCACCCCATTCATTGACAGCACCGACCATATTTCATTCCTCACCACTTTATCGTAAGCCTTTTCCAAATCCACGAATGCGCAATAGACCTTTTGACCTTTGGCCAAAAACTTTTCGGCTATGCTTCGCAAGGAAAAAACCTGATCCTATTATTTATATGATTTATGCTATTTATATGATTTGTACAATATAATATTGTATGCCTACCTACTATTAGGTACTTATACAGGATGTAAAAATGTTTTTTTCTGCGGCACCATAGGTACCTGGGAAATTAATGGTTCAGGAAATATTAAGGCTCAAAGTTAGTGTACATTTTTTCTAATTGGGTACAAAATCGATGCAATTACCCCGTCAATAATATGTTCTATAGATGCCCTATGACCCCATGGATAAGTAGGTATTTCGAGCATTGCACGTGCGCGCTTTTAATTGCGGTTTAAAAAATGTGTCTCCTTAAAAAAAGAATCGTTTCCCAGGTATTATTTTTGGTTAGCATGTCTTGGTATGATGTCCAAAACGAGTACACTTCGGCTAGGTGATGGGTTTTGTGACACCCTGTATACCTGTAGCTACGACCGCACATTTAATTTTCTTCTTCTTTCTTTTTTTTTTTCTTTATAGGTCGACAAAGTTAAGTAACACTCGCCTATGTCACCACTTGGACGGATGACCGCTTTTAGAGTTGAGATGTCGTATTTCAGAGAATATTTTGTAAATAATAATTTGAATTTATACCTACCACAGTAGGACCTTTCCATAAAGGCCTCCTCTGGTTACGGGAAGGGTTACTCCACAGTCCACCTCGCTAGCCATGTGCTGGTTGACAAAATAATTAAAAAATACTCAGGCATGCAGATTTCCTCATGTAATTTTTTTTTCACTGTTTAGCAAGCGATAATTAAGTTTTTATTAAATACGAACATCATTCATCAATCTCCCTTTGTGTAACAATTTGTTGCTCTTTCTTCTAGAATAAAACTGCCTGTAGGTATTCATAGATAATTTAGAATTTATTATTTTGTAAGCATAGCAAAGTTTCGTATAGTGTAAGCCGACGCTCGTCAAAGACGTAAAAACAATCGCGTTTCCTCCCGCAGACGTGATTGAAGTTGTCTATTTGGGTACCGCCAGCAGAACAGACAACCTTGTACTACTAGCTATTATTATTAAGAAGACCTCCGTGCGAAACGTAGTGGCAAAACCACAATCGACGTCTCGACTTACCAGTTGCAAGGGGGGCTTTAGAGAGGACTGAAGCATTAAACAAAAATAATCTGGTTTGTTAAAAAAATACCTCTCCGCTCTTTTTTAAATGTTCAATCTTTCCTTCTTTGGAATGCTCTCCTTACTGAAACCAGGCTAACCTCCTGTATAAGTTGTGTAAGTATATAAAGTTTTAATAAATAAAAATAAATAAAACCGTCCTCCACCAGCTTCAAGTAAGATGAATACTAGAAACAAGCTAATCGCAATTATAGTTCACTCGGGGTAGTAGAACTTTCTAGGAAATGGATATAAGCCAGCACTTTATAAGAACCATTACGTCTCATTCCGTGAATGAGAGCAAAGGTATATGTAGAGTGGTCGGATTATCTCGTCTATTTCAATAGCATAAGAGCAGAGGAGAAGCGAAAAGTTTTTGTGTAACATAGAATTACGTAAAACGCTCCCATTTTTTTTTTTCGCTATGAAGTTGGTTATCAGAATCATGTTGAATAGGGCTAAGAGAAAACAAGGAAATAGAATACGCATAAGTCATTAAAATTAGTCATTAACTACGGAATTCAATATTCGATCTATAGATAGATTTGTAACACGATGCAAATACCATCTTTGCGTAGAGACGGAAAACTCGACATCAAACCCTATACGACTGCCTCGTTGGTCTCGCGGCATAAATGTGCGCGTGGGATCGGGAGGTCCCGGGTTCGATTCCTGGGTCGGGCAGTGTTATTGGGTTTTTCTTTCACGAAATTCTCAGTAGCAGCACGGAGTCTGGAAATGTGCCCGGTACGGCAATAGGCTCGCCCCTTATTACGTGGGACTAAAGTATATCTGGCGAAAAGTGGGTGTAGAAATACACCTCTGCCTACCCCTTCGGGGATAAAAGGCGTGACGATATGTATGTATGTATGTATGTATAGATTTATAGATTTTAGATTCGTTTTTGACATAAGCTTCATACAAAATATGTCAAACACGAATCTCGAATCTCAAAGTCTATGTATGGATCGAATATTGAAACTTTCTTAGTAGACAATTTACCAAACACTCTGAATCGCCAAAATTAAGTTAGCATAAACGCATATACCTACTTCTGCCTCGTATTGGTGTCGAACCCATGATAGTCGGCACAGCAAACTTCAAAAACCATTGTATATATTCTTTGGCATTAAGTCATTCGATCCTGCTAATCGAGTTAACTAACTACCTTTGCATTAAAATACCTATGAACTACCTATTCCAAGACTGCATTCCTAATGCAATGTTTCCATTTATTATTTGTTATTAGTTAACAGGACATTTATTTTCCGCACTTAGCATTAAAAATAGCTGTTAATGACTGTCTCCGTGGTCCAGTGGATAGCGTATGCGACTGCTGATCGAAGGTCCCGGGTTCGATTCCCGGGTCGGGCAAAAGTGTTACTGGGTTTTGCCGAATTCTCAGCAGCAGCACGGAGTCTGGTGATGTGCCCGGTGACGGCAATAAGCTCGCCCCCTATTACGTGGGACCTAAAAATTCATGGTGAAATGTGGGTGTAATATAACACCTTTGCTTTAAAATATCTATGAACTACCTATTCGAAGACTGCATTCCTAAGGCAATGTTTCCATTTATTATTTGTCATTAGTTAATAGGACATAATTATATTTTCCGCACTTAGCATTAAAAATAGCTATTAATGACAACAGCTCATACCTGTATAGCTGCAGAAGAACAGTTCTCTGATGTATGTTCTCCTGCAAAGGGTCTTTAGTTTACCTGGTTTATGCTTGACTCAAATAAAAAATGTTAAAACATAGACCATATTTGTACAGTATATTTTGCGTGAAAAGTAGTAAATATCCATACATAAGTAGGTACATATTATTATATCCTTCAATGTACTTACAACCATATAATCATCCTCTTAAAAGTGTTGAGTGGAAACCATTTTTTTTTTGTTGATTTATATTATATATACCTACATCATACTATATTATATGTATCTACACGTGGAGCGAACTAAGACCTGTATCGCCACATTCCAATAAAATAATTGTTCTAAGAATTAAAAATATACACATACCATCTAAACAGCGGCATCTGCCGTAAATTATTACTCACTTGTGGAAAATATCTGCAGTTCTATAAACTAATAAAGGATGCACATGGTCCGAACATATTTTTTTTCATTTTCCATAGTTTCGAAGGTGAAAAGAAAATTTCTCTCGATTCCGTGGAAATTTTGGAAGACTAAAAAGGCTTAGTGTGCCCCTTCGCTCCTTAAGGAACATACATGCCAAATTACAACTTTCTGCCTTAGTGTTTTGGACTGGGCGTTGTCTGTCAGACAGTTAATAAGGCAAAATAATTTTGTATACATTGCTTGATGATGATAATAGACTTAAGGCGCTGACAACCGAGCGCTGCTGTCACTGTCGGATTGTATACATAGGAAAGAGAAGCACGACGACCACGGGACGTTCAGATCTTTTTACAAACCATAAAATAAATTCATTACTTAAAAATTAGTTGAGTAGTGAAAAATAAAAAAAACAACCAGGTTCTGAATTTAAATATGGTAAATTATTGTTATAAATTTTACCAATGTACGTTGATAAGTAATACAGATATTTTTGTTAGAAGATAATTTTAAGAGGATAGTTTACTATCTTTTTGTATCGAGAAAACTTTTCAAAAACGTGTTTTGAATACAACAGGGTTCTCAAAAATATGTTCAAGATTAACATATATTTTTTTCGCCGTCACAAACTTTATAGATTCAGCAAAAAAATTGTTTGAGACAAGCCTTCTTTGCCATTTGGCTGTTGTCAGTATCTTAAGACTCAACAATATATTGCTTTGAATACCGCTGATGGTCTACAGAATCAAAATATCTTTTTATCATCATCCTCATCATCCTCTTAGCGTTATCCCAGTTTCAACCCGGGGTCCGCTTACTAGTCTAACCGGCAGGCCGATTCAGAATGTCACGACAAGTAATCGTACGATAGGTATGTCAAATTATTGTCCTTGGCTTTTAGCCGCCTATCAGAGTTATTTTGGACAAATATTCATTGAATTCGGTTTATTTATTAATAGCTGACCCAGCGAACTCCGTATCGCCTTTTTAAGAAATTTTATTGAATTCCCTTTTTTCCAAGCCCCTTTTCCAAGTTACCATTGACTTAGCGCTTAATCTCTTATCATTGCAGGGTCTATAAATGATGCAAAAACAAACATAGATTTTTATATAATATTGAATTGCCCATTCCTTAAAGTATCGTCTCCGATATTTATCCATATCGACTTTAAAAAAAAATCCCGTCCGCCCTCTTTGATTTCCTATGCGCCATCTTTGATCACGAAATAGATGTTTTATTTGGATTCACCATCCCTTAAATCATCAGACGATACCCATATTGATTTTTAAATTTTTTCCCATCCGCCATCTTTGATTTCCCATCCGCCATCTTGAATCACGAAACAGATGTTGTATTTGGATTCCCCATCCCTTCAAATATCGGAGACGATACCCATATTGATTTTTAAAAACAATCCCATCCGCCATCTTTGATCACGAAAAAGATGGTGTTTTTGAATTCCCCATTCCTTAAAATATCGGAGACGATACCTATATCGACTTTAAAAAAAATCCCATACGCCATCTTTGGTTTTTCATCCGCCATCTTTGATCACCAAATAGATGTTGGATTTGGATTCCCCACCCCTTTAAATATTGGAGTTGATACCCATATTGATTTTAAAAAAAAATCCCATCCGCCATCTTTGATCACGAAATAGATGGTGGTTTTGAATTCTCCATTCCTTAAAATATCGGAGACGATACCCATATCGACTTTAAAAAATTTCCAGTCCGCCATCTTTGATTTCCTATCCGCCATTTTTGATCACGAAATAGATGTTGTATTTAGATTCGTCATCCCTTAAAACATCGGAGACGATAACCATATTGAATTTTTTAAAACTATCTCATCCGCCATCTTTGATTTCTCATCCACCATCTTTGATCACGAAATAGATGTCGGATTTGGATTCCCCATCCCTTTAAATATCGGCGACGATACCCATATCGACTTTAAAAAAAAATCCCGTCCGCCATCTTTGATTTCCTATCCGCCATCTTTGATCACGAAATAGATGTTGTATTTGGATTCACCATGCCTGCCATGCCAAATCATCAGAGACGATACCAATATTGATTTTTTAAATTTTTCCCGTCCACCATTTTTGATTTCCCATCCGCCATCTTGAATCACGAAATAGATGTTGTATTTGAATTCCCCATCCCTTTAAACATCGGAGACGATACCAATATTGATTTTTAAAAATTTTCCCATCCGCCATCTTTGATTGCCCATCCGCCATCTTTGATCACGAAATAGATGTTGTATTTCGATTCTCCACCCCTTAAAATATCGAAGGCGATACCCATATTGATATTTAAAATTTTCTCATCCGCCATCTTTGATTTCCCGTCCGCCATCTTGGATCACTAAATAAATTTCATATTATTAATCAGCGTCCCGAAAATCTCGAAAACGATAGCTATATAGATTGTATCCTATTCGTTTAGCCTTTTTTTGCCTTTGACCCAACCCTCCCCCTTCTCGTTTGACCATTTTATTATTTATGTCTGGCCCCTAAAAGTTGTGGCGTAATTTTATATAGCCTATAGCCTTTCGGAATAATTGGGCTATCATAGGCAATAACAATTTTTAAAATCCGACTGCTAGTTCCTGAGATTAGCCGACATTATGTTTTAGCCTTTTTAGCCTTTTGCCCGGCCCCAAAGGGTCGAAGCGCTATGTTATATAGCCTATAGCCTTCCGGAATAACTGGGCTATCGTATACAAAAAGAATTTTTCAGATCCGACCGGTAGTTCCTGAGATTAGCGCGTTCAAACAAACAAACAAACAAACAAACAAACTCTTCCGCTTTATTATATTAGTATAGATTTACTTCATACTGAATGCATAAAATTGATAGGAAATGCGATAGTTTTGACAAAAAATGAGGTAGCCCGTTTAACAATTAACGGAATCGAATGTCAAATGAGATATCGAACGATTCTGAATCGCCCCCCCGATTTGGCGGAATATTTAGCTTTTTCACAGAGCGACTGTCATACCTCCGCAACCCGAAGGGCTAGCGATATTCCATGGCTTAAACTAGTGTCAGTTTATTTAGAGGTACACCCTATAACGACTGTACACAAGCGATAATTATTTTTTTTATTGTAAATATATTACAATATAAATACAAGAAGCTTTATGAAAATAAGTAAGTGTATTTTGAGTTTTTTCGACCTAAGAATAAGAAATTTTGTTTATTTATTTGCTGTCCCTACCCAAAGTCCATGGCGCCGCTGCTCTCAAAGAAGGTATATCTCTATCCCTCTCGCACTCGCTTCGTCTCTCTCCCACTCAATGGCCCCTACTCTCACTTTTAGACCTTGCAGTGAAAATGTGAAGCTTGCTTTGAAAACTTGAAGATTATTAGTCTGAAATCCGGTTTGGACAAGTATCTATTTTGCATAAGTAGTATGATTTGAATATGTAATATATAGTTATTTGTTTAACTATATATTGTATAGTTAAAGCTATAACCTAGTGGAGGTACTGCCATGCAAAAGGTATCGGACTCGAAGCCACGGCGCACTCCTGACTTTTTGGCGTTATGTGCGTATTATTATCGCTTCGTCCGTGTGGTGACGGATTAAGAATACGGATTGTCACCACCCCATATCATCCCATGGGAGTCGTAAGAGCCGACAGAGGGATATTATGCAGAGAACAGCACTGTTAGAGAAGGAAAACTTGATATAAACCCTATACCAACCCGTTTGGCCAGCGTGGTATAGTAGGCCAATTCCTCCTTTCAAAGGAGAGACCTAGTCCAGCAGTGGACTGTTAAAGGCTGATGATGATTATCGCTTGCCTCGTGCTTCGGCGAGCACGTTTTGCCGTCGATCCCAGCTGTCATGATGATCTTTGCCAGTTGTTACGGGGAGTCAGTATCTTCAAATAAACTGATATTCGTCTAAACCATGTAATATCGCTATCCCGTTGGGTTGCAAAGGTCCAGACCACATTAATGCTTAACATGAGCCGTAATGGAGTCAATTTGATAGGCATCAATAGAAAAAGGAATAAAATTACACAAAGCTACAATTTTTACATTTGCTGTGTACCCCGTTTACACTTGCGTTTTAATTATTTATGACTACCTGCCGGCACTCGTGGCTTATGGAGTGATGTTATAAAGCTTATACCCTTTCTTGATAAATGGACTATACAGCACAAAATATTTTATTCTTTCTGAACAATTCGTTTTTGAGATTAGCGCGTACAACCAAACGAAGCAAGAAACTCTTCAGCTTTAGATGGTGGTATAGATTTGATTTGGTTGCTAAAAATGTTTATCCAGCAATCAAACCAGGCTCCTGAAAGTTCGCACAGTAACATAACACTACCAAAGCTACTTTAACAAGTGAAACTACCAGTTAAGACATTGGAAATTATATAATAAACTAGCTGTTCCCCGCCGTTTCACCCGCGACCTGTGGGAACTACTTCGCGTCCCGATTAATTTATAGCCTAAGTTACTCCTTGGTACACCAGCTATCCGCCTGTGAAAGTTTCGTCCAAATCGGTCTAACCGTTCCTGAGATTAGCGAGAACAAACAGACAGACAGACAAAAATTGTAAAAAAATCATTTCGGTACCTACATATATGTACCGTGTATACATGCATATGTATTTAGCAAAAAGCGGTTATTTTAATATTACAAACAGACACTCTATTTTTTTTTATATGTATAGATATTTACCGTTTTGCAAACTCCCATAGATATACCTAGTAATTATTTTTCTATGCAGACTCCAGTATGTCTACTATGAGATAAGCTACCAGGGGTTCGATATCCTGCTGTGAAATGACGTAAGCCACTTGGGCATTTCACAGAATGGTTGGCAACGTGGCAATTTACTGTCAACTTTCATAGTACTTTAACACTAGTGTCATCAGGGTTAAGGATCCCAATTTTTTTCCTAAAATCTCTACTTTTTGTAGTTGCCAGTGAAAACTTCGTCTTAAAATCGGCCATTAGGTAGGTTTGGAGACAGCAACAGAGACAAATATGTTTTTATTAAATGCATCATCATCATCGGCCCTGTATATAAACTGTCCCACTGCTGGGCACGGGCCTCTTCTCACTGTGAGAAGGGTAAGGCCATAGTCTACCACGCTGGCCAAGTGCGGGTTGGCAGACTTCACATGTCTTTCGAGAACATTATGGAGAACTCTCAGACATGCAGGTTTCCTCACGATGTTTTCCTTCACTGTTTTAGCAAGCGATAATTAACAGTTTAATACGCACATAACTCCGAAAAGTCATTGGTGCGTGCCGTGGATTCGAACCCGGACTCTGCGTAGCAGTCTGTCGGTCTATCGCTGCTTAAATGCATATTATACCTAAGTAGCTTGATTTTCATATATTGAAAATACAAACAGATATTTCAATTTCTATGATTGGTACAGATGACCAGTACCTACTTGGTAATCGCTCGTCTTTATATTCACTTAACAACTATTTTTTTTCTAACCTATACTGTCCCATTGTTGGGCAAAGGTCTCCCCTACACTCCTCCAAAGCTCCCTGTCTCCAGCTATTTCTGACCATGTTTTTGAGAATGCATCCAGCTCATCTCGCCAACGCTTCCTGGGTCTACCCCGACAACGAGGTCCCTGCGGTGTCCACCAAGTGGCGATATGTGCCAACAACATACATACATAGTCTCACGCCTATAACCCCGAAGAGGTAGGCAGAGGTGTATTTCTACACCCACTTTTCGCCAGATATACTTTAGTCCCACGTAATAAGGGGCGAGCCTATTGCCGTACCGGGCACATTTCCAGACTCCGTGCTGCTACTGAGAATTACGTGACAGAAAAACTCAATAACACAGCCCGACCCAGGAATCGAACCCGGGACCTCCCGATCCCACGCGCACATTTATGGCGCGAGACCAACGAGGCAGTCGTATAGGGTTTGATGTCGAGTTTTCCGTCTCTACGCAAAGATGGTATTTGCATCGTGTTATCCCTTAGTCGCCTCTTACGACACCCACGGTGAGATAGGGTGTGGTGACACTTGTATTCTATGCCGTCAACCACACGGCTAATGAGAAATGTGCCAACAACTATGAATCGAACCCAAGACTTCTCATATGAGACACCGAACACTAAACAGCCATACAGGCACCCAATAAATCACCAAAACTTAAAAAAAGTACACCCACACACACTCGCCTAGAATCAAACTGAAACTCTATCGTATGATACAAAACCATGAACCACATTAAAAAATAAAGTTTGTTTTTTACCGCCAATTGACCTTAAGGTGTAGACCGATTAAACATCTTCCGGGAATTGAATGTCGGACTGTGAGTCATAAAGAGTGTTACTGGGAAGCCGGTGCGGCAATATTTGAACTACGAAATGATCAGTCTGATCTTTTTTGTTCGAACTAATTTAATTTTATACTGTTTCTTTATTAGTAATGATAAAACGAATGGTATCATGTTGGAAGAAAATTGAGTTTTATTGGGTTTGAAGAATAGATGTAGAAAATAGAAATCTTTTGGCGTTTGAAAAAATGTTTAAACATATATATACACATACATACATATCGTCACGCCTTTTATCCCCGAAGGGGTAGGCAGAGGTGTATTTCTACACCCACTTTTCGCCAGATATACTTTAGTCCCACGTAATAAGGGGCGAGCCTATTGCCGTACCGGGCACATTTCTAGACTCCGTGCTGCTACTGAGAATTTCGTGACAGAAAAACCCAATAACACTGCTCGACCCAGGAATCGAACCCGGGACCTCCCGATCCCACGCGCACATTTATGCCGCGAGACCAACGAGGCAGTCGTATAGGGTTTGATGTCGAGTTTTCCGTCTCTACGCAAAGATGGTATTTGCATCGTGTTAAAAATGTTTAAAATCTGAGTCAAAATCATTTATGCACTGTTTTTTTTGACGACCCCGTGGCGTAGCGGGTAAAAAGAGCAAAATAGTGAAAGTAGCAAGTGTAAAACTGCCACGCTGAAGGTCGCGGGTTCGACTACCGCTTAAGTCAAACATTATCACGTCATATATGGTACATCAATCATTGAGGCAAATATAAAATATTTGACCAGAATTGCATGGTCCTTACAATAAGTAAGATTACTTACATATTTATTTATTTATTGGTTCTCCAACAAAGAATACACATTACATGATAGATGAGATGTTTCACAATCTTGTGTTTCCTCGTTTACAAGAGAACACAGTATGCACTTATGTTAAAACAGCAAGCAAATACAATATAATTATATAATAATAGCAGATAGTACTAGTATAGTATTATATTATCTGTGTACATAGAAAAAACAGACTTTAAATTACTTGGGCTTTACATAATATAATTACTAATAACCTCATACGGAAATCAAACCATTAACACCAGTCAAGACGTATCTAGATGACCCAAAGAAATATAACCTTATTAAGTCATCCAACCTCTCTGAGATGACCACTCAAATCTAAAATTGATGAGTCACACAATCACTAATGTTTATTAAAAAGGCACTTGTTCAAAGAGTTACTGTCTATGGCTTTCGACTAGTAATGGTCGTTATTACAATAACAGTTATGGTAATGCATTATTTGAGCGTAATGAATAATGAGTTATTGCATACTGAGTTATCCTGTTATCATTATAAACTGTTATCGTGCTAAAATGACAACAGGATAGGTAAGAGTAGGCATGCAATATGCACACCACGAGTGTGTGAGAGAGATGACGATAGGCGCATGTGCGCTTGAGTTTCGCCGAGTCGCCGCTCCCGAGCCTCGTGACTATCCCAGCGCCAACCTTACGGCATTATAATCTTTCACGAAACGTAATAAAGGTCATACTTGCTTAAGTTATTTTTGGGAATCTTATTATTTTAGTTATCCTGTTATTGTTATGGCTTGTCAGGTTGTCAGTTGTCACTGTTGTCTGTTGTCGACGTTGTCGTTGTCAGTAACAGATACTTTGAGTAATCGCGTAAATTCGCATCGATTTTTTTTTTTGTTACGCGAGCGAAAGCAAATTATAGACAATATTGTGTGATTGTGTGTTTGAGTGGACACAAGTTATTGTAAATAAAGGACTTTGTGTAGAGGTGGTAAAGTTTATAAGTTTGTAACAAACTCATAAACTTTACCACCTTTTCATAATACTTGTATAAATTATTACCGTACTACTTATATTCATACTAACAACATCATATATGCTATCGTCTATAGCATATATGTTGTAAGTATGTGTATATAAGTGTGCGAGCGAAACCGCCGACAACAGCTAGTATACATATTTAATGTATATATCGGACCAATGCTTTCTTTACAGTGTTTGTGAAACAATAACAGGATAACGACAACAGTTTACAATAACAGTTATTACATAATAACGCAACAGGATAATTCATTATTGCAAAACAACCGTTATTGCCATTACTACTTTCGACCCAAAGATCTTAAAGGTCAGTAGCAAATTTCATCTACAAAACCATAAGGTATACCTAAATGTTTTTTATATATTTTTTATAGACTCACGCCTGTAACCCCGAAGGGGTAGGCAGAGGTGTAATATTACACACACATTTCGCCATGAATTGTTAGGTCGTAATAGGGGGCGAGCCTATTGCCGTTACCGGGCACAGCACCAGACTCCGGGCTGCTGCTGAGTATTCGCAAAAACCCGATAACACTATTGCCCCAGCCGGGAATCGAACCCGGGACCTCCGATCAGCAGTCGCATACGCTATCCACTGGACCACGAAGGCAGTCTTTATTGATTGATTTGGATAATTAGAAATCTTTGTTAATAAATACAAAGTAGTGCTCATAGGGTGAGCTGACTTGCTGTTCGTAATCAAGGAAAGTTAAGCAACGTTACGCAGGTCACCGCTAGGATGGGTGACCGCTGTTGTGGCATTTGCATCGGGAGCTTACTGTGCCTTGGAGGGTATGTGAAACCTGGTGTCAGTTCTGGTTCTTATCTTAGGTCAAGAATCGTTAGGCTATGATGGAGGCTTCGGGCGGCCTGCCTACAGTAAAAGACGTACCTAAGTGTGCTCCTGTTTCACCATAATTTACTTTGGGAGGCTTACCAAATGAACCTATTAATTTATTGCTTGAGTATGATATCAATAACTATTAATTTTGGCATTAGTAGATAACTCACAATGTGAAACAGTTGCAGCTCCTTACAAAGATAACATGTAAAACCATTATACTGGCAGTTAAAAAGAGTGGCCACGAGTTTTATTGCCCGTTCTTTCTCGTGGTTCGACCTATTGCATTGCGAACGTGGCAGTAAATGTAGAATCATCTAGTAGATAATTAACTTTTTTGACCTTCATAAGCGTCACTTTGTGGCCTAAATGATTACTTAAATGATTTTGACTTTGACTTTGATTAAACTGTTAATTATTGCTTGCTGGGTTACATTTGTCCATATTTTATAAATTGTATAGGTAGTAGGACCTGGCTGATTTCAGTATGAAAAGGCCGGGCAGAGAAGTACTACCGTTCCACAGAATATCAAGTGAGAGAGCCGGAGGCCATTTTGCTTCCCCACATCTTGATCCTTCTTCTCGTATTCCTTTTTCTACCTCGATCAGTAACCCACTTGTGACTCCTTTTGTGTTGCATGGACACCCTTCCATATGCGAATGCGATGGTAATCGCTTACTATCGCTCGGTGGTAAGCAATTACCCGTACTCTCGTTTCCTCTAAGACAAAAAAATGTATTTATGTAGGTAATGGAGGAAATACACCAACCGTCTACTGCGTCTTGCACATTCAGACCGACTATATTTTCCTGCAAAATATACTTACGATCTTACTACCAACTACCATATCAAAGAGTATAAAGAAAAATATCAAGCCCATAAAATCTGTTCTCCTCTAAGTCAGAGATACAAAGTCAATAAATTACATTATGATACATTTGTCGGGCTGCGATGACGCGTCATGACTGGCAAGTGTGCAGGCGCCGTGCAATACAAGACGTTTTTAGAGGACCACTGTATTTATGACCGTTGAAGACTGATCAAAACGTCGTCGGGTAAAATAGAAATAGGTACAGTAAACGCCCGGAATCCGCTGTTTGCGAAGACATTTCTAAGTTTTTTGTAATAATTTATAGGTTATTTATTTCATTCAAAAATGTATTCCTTAAAATTAAGACTTCTTATTTTACCCGGTGCTCAATAACGCGCGTGTTTTTTGTAAGAACGCAATATAAACAAACTCTATTATTCAGCACTTATAAACTACTAGATGAGCCCGCGGTTACACCCGCGTTATTTAAGGCTACTGCTCTGCTCCCGTGGCTCATAGCATGATGTCATATAGCCTATAGCCTTCCTCGGCAAATGGGCTATCTAACACTGAAAGAATTTTTCAAATCGGACCAGTAGTTTCTAAGATTAGCGCGTTCAACCAAGAAACAAACAAACTCTTCAGCTATATATATTAGTATAAGATAAGATAAGTATCTAATATCTTCTTGGGTTTACGCGAATTTTACACAGTGAAATTAAACTACAGTTTACGGATTTTATCGCTATATACCTATTGGTTTTACTTACTTAGTCATTATATTTAAACCTAATGTAATAACCAAAATCTTTCAGATTTATTAGTTATAATATATAACACTTGCTAGTTATGATATTAGCCGAACCGAAAATAGATCAATATATCATCATTTCAAATGTGCTAAACAGTAGGTAATTCTACCGTGCATTTTTTTGCAAGCAAGTGTACCTCACGCTGACTAAGCATATATTACATCTAACTCACATTTATTGCAATCAACCTAATTTCAATCTTAAAACAGTCTCACAAAGTCCAAACTCTAATAACAACTTCATCACGATTCTGAGCATTAATTAGTGATTTTGGTTCACATCTTAATTTCGGCTACCTGTATGCCTGTATGTTTATTTTTAGGGATATTCTTAATGGATATTAGTGGATATGTGATGACAGGCCTGTAAGGCCATACTCGTTTTGTGAAAAGGACAAAGGCACTCCGCTGGTATAAATTCGACCTTGTTTAAAATCTTTTTGGATGTCTTTGTGTCTACACAGTTATGGATAATTTACTACATAATATGTAACACTGGCGTAGCGTACTTCTTCTTTTTCTTCTCGAGTCGTTGGTACAGAATTCAAATGGCACCAGCCCAGTATGTGGCCACAGCAACGGCATTGTCAGTGGCTTGACATAGATCGGCCTCTGAACATCTGTGCGGACACTTAGAACACTCTAGCAGGTGACTCATTCGGGAGCGCCACAGTCGCACTGCGTGGAAGCCGAGTCAATCATTCCCCTTTTCGCTAGGTTGTGTTTGCAGCGGCCAACCTGGCTTCGTAAACGATTCAGGGATCTCCATATGGGATTTATTTGGCAGATTACCGGTAGCGAACTTAGTAACATAATGGAACAGTAGTACATGATGGAAGAAAACATATCATGAAAATCTGCGTGTCAGAGAGTAAGAGTTCGCCATATTGTTCTCCAAGAACATGTGAAGTTTGCCACCCCGCACTTGGCCAGCGTGGTAGACTGTGTGTTTACTATATCCGTTCTGGTTTTGAACAACGATAGCTCAATGTGAAGTACCAAGTACCTTCCTATTGAGCTATCGTTGCTCACGACAATAAAACGCGGTTGTCATGAAGATCTTTGACAGACTTCATGGAGAGGCGAATATGCTGACTGGTCGAAACCATTGAATATTGCTATTTCTTTGGGTTCTGGTGCTCCGAGTCCGGGTTCGAATCCGGAGTTATGTGCGTATTATATTGTCATTTATCGCTTCCTAAAAGGTGAAAGAAAACATTGTGAGGAAACCTACATGTCTGAGAGTTCTCCATAATGTTATTGAAAGACATGTGAAGTCTGCCAACCCGCACTAGCCAGCGTGGTGGACTATGGCCTTACTCTTCTCATAGTGAGAAGAGGCCCGTGCCCAGCAGTGGGATGGTTTATATCCCCTATCCCTTCTCCCTGATCTCACTCCTCATCCTATCCCTTTTCCCCACCCCAAGGGGCGGCAACGCACTTGTGACGCCTGTGGTGTTGCTTGTGTCCATGGGCGGCGGTAATTGCTTACCATCACGCAATCCGTCTGCTCGTATGCCGCCTATTACCATAAAAAAAAGGCTAATGATGAAAGCTGATATCCTGTCAAATATAGTTAGTTGAGAGCGGACCTCGCTAAACAGCCATATGAGGAAAGAAAGTGTGCCGTAAAGCAGCAAGCGGGGAACATATGTGTAAGTAGCAAGAGGCGTTTCAATCCAATAGGAGACTTCCAAAAACACTGCTACGATTTTTTATGTCGATCTAGTCATATTTATTTTAATTATTTATAGGTACCTATGTATTTTTATTTTAAATTTAATTAAATTAAATTATATTTAATGAAAACATATTATAAATTTTTAAGTGAAATTCGTATAGCATTAGTAGTAATTTATTGATACTAATTTATAATTAATTATTTATTAATTTAATTTTAATGTAATGTAGTTATCGGTATAGCTTTAAGCAACCATATAATAATATTATTAATTGTTATTCCTGACTCTCTCTACGTGTTGGGAAACTGTAAGTGGAGTGAGTAATTGATTTTGAAATAAATAAATAAATAAATAAATGTGGCACCAGTTTCGACATCCCGACGGAAAATCAGAGCAGGTTTACTCCTGGTTACACCCTTGAAAGTGACTTACCATACCTCTCTCCAAAAGCATTTACCTCTTGCGGCTGCCCTTTAGCCAGTCGATCAAGGCAATCCGAGGTTAAAAGTCTTACGGGTGCTTTTATGATTTCGTTCATCCCAGTCAAAAGAGCAAGCTGGAAGTGCACTTACCGACTGTTTCAACCATTCAGAACCGCAGTGATATCACATTCAGCTGTCTACTGTTTCTCGTGACCTTCTATCCATTTTGATTATATAATAAGACGAAGAAAACGTTTTAAAGGTGATGTACTTACTATAAACTGACTGACTGGGTGGTCCAGTGGATAGCGTATGCGACTGCTGATCGGCGGTTCGATACCTGGGTCGGGCAAAAGTGTTACTGGGTTTTTCCGAATACTCAGTAGCAACACAGAGTCTGGTGATGTGCCCGGTAACGGCAATAGGCTCGCCCCCTATTAGATAAAAAGATAAAGATAAAGATTTTATTACGTGGGACTTAAAAAAAAACATGGCGAAATGTGGGTATTACACCTCTGCCTACCCTCTCGGGGATATAGGCCTGAGTCTATAAATAAAATAAATAAACTTACTATAAAATGTCCTCTTCAGATTACGTTAGAGTTATGACGTGGTAACATCTCCCTTATTTTTATTACCTTTAACTCTCTGTGTTTCGGGTATTGCACTAAATTTAACTTTCAAAAAAATACCCAGTTTTACCACCGCATAACCCCGCAATCACAGCCGGTTTTGCCATATAGCTGCAGCCTCCAAGCCTCCAGTGGTTGTTACTTGATAACCAAAGACACTCCTCAGCCTTCGGCGCACGGCGCGTATAATAAATCATACTAATATATTTAGTAGCCGCTCCGTACGATGATTGATGAGAGTATTGTTTCGTTGAGTGTTCGAGGCGGGAGTTTTTGGTAATATGTGAAGCGGAACGCGGAATGCGAAGCGAGAGCATTTGATAAATCAGAATTCGAGCGTTTTGCGCGGTGTTGATTATCCTCTGTGGAAGAAACTTAGAGATAACGTCATGATGTCTGATTATAAAGCAGAGTACCTTTACGTTTGCAATCACGCCTGTGATTTTTATGTTTCACACTTTCGCCTATGTCATTACCTTTAATCGGTATTTTTGTGGGTTTACGCGATGTTACTCAGACATCTGTCTAAGAAATATAACCTAAGGTCATGACCCTTATAAGTAAGTAATTTAAAACACTTACTAAAGCACTCTGATATAACGAACAGGTAGTCAAAAATTTCAGAATTAATCTTGTAACTGTGTTAAAGGTACCTACATTTACAAGTAAGTAAGGTACAGGACATTACTTGTAAACCAACGAATCATACAGAATACAGATAAATAAGTAGGTACTTAAAATCATATAAATAAACCAAAAAGAAAAGCCTCATTTTTCTATTTCCACATAGAACATCAGTTACCCACTCACTGTCCAACTAGAAATGATTTATTTAAAGCCAACTCGCTTTCACACGTAATAAAAAAAACTAAAGAAATGACTTCAGAACGGAAGAGGTTAAGATTAATTACTTTTTAATTCGCCATTTTAGTTGCGTCATTCTTTGCGCGGGAACGCGCGAGTTGTTTTTTTAAGGCCATGACCCTTGTGTTTCGAGTTCAGTATTCAACAAAAAGATTTAAGTACACATTATTTGTTTTTCTTCTAGTTTTTACGGTTATTAAGAGTGAACAAATGAGATGTTAGGTTTGTATTATTTGAATGACCTGCTTAGTCTGTTAGTATAGTGGTGGATAGATTACTGGAATACCTAATGATCATACAAAATAATTTAGCGGGTCTTAATCGCGTTAACTTAACTTATTTAAGGTATAAATACCTATTTGTTTCCGACGTTTCGCTCATCTTGCACCGAGCTTGGTCGCGGAGAGAAAGAGGTCGTCTCTCGTTAAATAAGTATGATGTATACAAATCTCGAAAGTTTAAAATCGATTACCTATACCTAATGATGTTAGGTGATAGAATAGATTGCGAATTCCTATGAGATGATTACTGACGCATTTGAACACATATATCAGGAGTAGATTAGCTAGTTATCATGTGGGAACATAACCAACTCGGGTTCCAAGGCGTGCAAGTTTTGGATGCAACCGGGATAACGCTAGGGCGATGATGAAAGGCTCTAATAAACACAAAATACAATAATTTTGTTGAAGTTAGTCAAATCATTAGCTTTCACAAATACAACTGCTTACCACGAAGAATGGAAAATATACAGAACTCTGCATGACAATGGACCCCAAGCTCTACGGCGAAGGCGTTGGATCGCATCCAGGATAGCGCTAGCGGATAGGATGATGATGATCTGCCATCAGAAATATGGACATGTGTATTTTCTGTTCCGTGACATGGACAGTCATTAAATTAGACCCTAATATTCTAGTGAGAACAAGGCAGCGATAGCCTAGTGGAGATACCAACGGAATGCAATCCAGGGGGTATCGGATTCGAATCCACGGCGCACACCAATGACTTTTCGAAGTTAAGTGCGTATTAAATTGTTAATTATCGCACCGTGCGTTTAACGTGCCTCGGAGAGCACGTTAAACCGTCGGTCCCGGTTGTCATGAAGATCTTTGACAGTCGTTACGGGGAGTCAGTACCCTCAAATAAACTGATACTGGTCTAAACCATAGAACATCGCTTTCCCTTTGGGTTACGGTGGTCGCTCTGTAGAAAACCTAATATTCAGCCAAAATCCGGTTAGACTATAGTAAAGCGGACCCCAGATTGAAACTGGGATAACGCTATGAGGATGATGATGAGGATGATTCTAGTGATAACATAGGTCATTCGAAAAACCAAAATATACATCTTATGTGCTACGCTCTTGATAAAAGATATTTTGTTTAATGATGATTGTTGAACAAAAACAGGAAATACGCACACGACACCGTGAGCTTTTCTCTAAAAAATTGGGCAAGTGCGAGTCGGACTCGCGCACGAAGGGTTCCGTACCATCATCTATAAAAGAAAATTACGTTTGTTGTATATATACTTAAATATTTTTTAAGTTTCTACTTGTTTATTAAGATCGAGTAACAAATTGCCTAAAAATTACGTTTGTTGTATGGGAGCCCCCCTTTATTATTTACTTTTTTTAATTTAATTATTTATTTATTAAAGGTAATATACAACTACATATTCCGTGAAAATTTTAAGCGTCTACCTGTTACCGTTAGTAATTTTGAGCAAAAATACGAAAAAAAAACACGTTTATTGTATGGGACCCCCCTTAATATTTTCATTTATTTTATTTTTAGTATTTGTTGTTATAGCGGCAACCGAAATACATAATTTGTGAAAATTTCAGCTTTCTAGCTATCACGGTTTATGAGATACAGCCTGGTGACAGACAGACAGACAGACAGACAGGCAGACAGACAGACAGACAGCGGAGGCTTAGTAATAGGGTTCCGATTTTTACCTTTTAGGTACGGAACCCTAAAAACTTACGAGTAAGGTCCTACTTGCCAGTACAATATACCTACTTGCTTATTGTACTCTGAAGTTTATAAAGTAATAGGTACATGGGTAATTGAGAAATAGGTCATCAAAAAGGGCAAAAGGTATTATTCCTTCAACTTTCCTTTTACACGTTTTTTAATATAAATATTCTTGCTATGTGCCTTTTGCTACGCTTAGTTAAACAAATGCGAGTGAAAGAAGCTTAATTAGGTATATTTATTTGTTGCCTGTGCATAATACCTACACAATCATTTTTTTATTTCTTCTGCCCTATTAATGGCTGCCCTGTGATAAAATAATTACTTACCTAACAATCAGAGAAACTATTTAGTTTATATTACATTAAATTTTTTTTTATTATTCATTAATTTTATTTTATCTTTACCGTAACCCATACTTCAATTATTGTTTTTTTTATATTATAATGGGGAAATAGGCATAGGAATAAGCGCAAAGCTTGGAGGCATCTGGCAGCAGCTGACTATACCAAAAACAATAATTAGTGACATTAGTTCATTCTTTACGCTAAAATCCAAAACAAGCTATTGCTCTACTACTAATCATCCTCCTAGCGTTATTCCAGTTGCAACTCAGGTTTCGCTTACTAGTCTAAGCAAATTTGACTGCCTCCGTAGTCCATGCTGATCAGAGGTCCCGGGTTCGATACCCGGGCGGGGCAAAAGTGTTACTAGGTTTTTCCGAATTCTCAGTAGCAGCACGGAGTCCGGTGATGTGCCCGGTATCGGCAATAGGCTCGCCCGCTATTACGTGGGACCTAAAAATTCACGGCGAAATGTGGGTGTAATGCTACTAATATTACACATCTGCCTACCCTTTCGGGGATACATTACGGATGTATCCCTTCGGCTATAAAAAAAAATATTAAACAAAAATACCAAATATATTTACATGTATACTATCTTGCTACTGTAACTATTCAATATTGTAATTTGTTTTGTGTAGTTGTGCCTATTATTAAATAAATAAATAAATACACACAACAGCGAACTGAGCACGAATGTATCGATACAAACGTGTCAAACCGCCGGATTCTAATCGTGTTTGACATAGACAAGCTATAAAGTCATCACACACTACATCAAACGGACAAAAACGTACAGAGGCAGCAGACGGGCGATTTTTAGTCGCCCTGTAGTGTGCCGGGTTTTACTGCTTATATTATTGTTGAGTTTCGGTGAAAACACTGCAGGATTCTCGATCAACCATTATATTTTAATGCTATCAGTTTGTAATTGTTAAGATTTGTGTGCGAAAAGAAAGAGACCGTGCGAAGTGAAGACGGTACAGCTCGAAAATGGACCTCGAGCTTCAAGGGATGACAATCAATTTGTGATTTAAGCTCGACTTCACGACATCGCCCTTAAAAATCTTGTCATTATTCATAGTTATCTTATAGTAGTTCATATAGGTAGTTCAAGAAATGGAAGGCTTCATTTTTGATCGCATCTCGGCATGCCATTGATATTGGTACGGACCAGCAACGCAACGATTTCTTGATTTCTGCATTAACTTCATGTTAGAAGTATGCAGTTATAATTATTCGTCTTTGTTTGGTACGTTGACTGGTGCAAGTCATGGTGCATATCTTGACATCTTATCGGCATCTGTGAAAATGTCCACTATATTAGCATTAGCAAAATTTAAATGGCCAAAGCTTTCGGCCACGTGACGTCTCTCAATTCGATAATCTTCGAATTCTCTGTTGACATTCAGAATTCGCCTTAAATGATACAGGTCAATTTATAGATATAGTGTTGATAAATTTTTCATACACCATTTTCCAGAACTAATCTTGGCCGTCAGTCACCAATAAACAGAAATCTTAATCAGTACAATATTATACAGACGCGGAATTCGAGCATTGACATATTTTGTGATTTGTTTCCCAAATTCAAAACGCAACTAAAAAAAATGTTTTATGGCAACTAGCACTTTAAATTTGAATTTATGTATATCCACTGTAGTTAAGATTACTTTAAAGTTTATTTATAATTTAGTTTATGATTAGTTTTAATTTATGTTACATGGTTATTTTTTAAGCTAAGCATTTGTGGTCAGTGTTATGTACACCATAAGTGTCACACATATCGGATGTGAGACTTTATAACAATTTCATTGTACCACGTATGGATATGTGTGATGTGGATGTGCTTTATAAATAAACTCTTACAATTTTTAGCTTACTTATGTACATTAGTAGTTATTTTAAACGGAATTAAGCGCATTTTAGTTTGAGTGCATGGATAGTGTGCTGGCTTAATTGGTTGCCCCCCATCCGTAGGTGAGATTCTAATTTTTATTTATTACTAGCTGTTGCCCGCGGTTTCACCCGCGTCCTGAGGAAAATTCTTCGCGTACCCGGTTAATTTATAGCCTAAGTTACTCCTTGGTACATCAGCTATCCACCAGTAAACGTCCCGTCAAAATCGGTCCAGCCGTTCCAGAGATTAGCGAAAACAAACAGACAGACAAAAATTTAAAAAAAAACATTTCGGTATATGTACCGTGTATACATCCATATGCATTTAGCAATGAGCGGTTATTTTAATATTACAAACAGACACTCCAATTTAATTTATGTGTACAGATAACATTTAAAGAATTCCTTTATTAGGACGGGATGGGAACAACCCATTTTCTTAAATGCTGCATCTATTTGACTAGACAGATACATTTTTTCTAGGTTCTATCAAAACACACCAATATACGTAACGAGATGACCGCTCAAACCTTGCACGTCCAAATAAGTACATCAAGTTATGTTTTCGAACAAAAATCTTGCAACTATACATCGTCAGTCTACAAAGACAATTCGCAACGAAAATGTATTTTGCAAAAGTTCTTATTGACACATTGTCGTAAGACAATCGTCCCAAGCAACGCGCAACGTCTCGATCAAATAAAACTAATTTATTTTTTATCTGTTTCCCATTGTCCATTGTTTGGCGGGAGCGCCATTTTTCTTTTACAATTATAAGCCGTAATTATGAGCAGAAAATGTCTTTGCACTTCATTTCGATGGCGGTAAAAGTAGTTTTACTTATTCTTTTTATTATTAAAATGATAATCCGTGTTCGGTTTGAATTTTGATTGTGTGATTCTAAGTCTTTGGCAAATTTAAATATTATTGTAACATTAAAAATAAATTATACACATGTATAATGTCGTTAATGTAACCGTTTTAAAGATTACATTAGGTAGGTACCTACAATTTCGTTTGCAATAATGCTAAAATATTTTGAAGATACTTATTTTACATATTATGACCAGCAGCTATAACCTAGTGGAGAGATCGACAGACGCCTACGCAAAGGGTATCCGGTTCGAATCCACGGCGCGCGCCAATGACTTTTCTGCTTAATTGCGTACTCAATTGTTAATTATCGATTGCTAAACGGTGAAGGAAAAAATCGTAAGGACACCGGCATATCTGACACTACTGCATAATGTTCTCGAAAGACATGTGAAGTCTGCTAACCCGCACTTGTCCAGCGTGATGGACTATATATAGCCTTACCATTCTCATAATGAGAAGAGGCCCGTGCCCAGCAGTGGGACAGATTTATATACAGGGCCGATGATAATATGACCAACCTTTGCACGCTAAGTAGCCCGATTGAATTTTCACTAGGTAACATTTAGCGCTCCACATACTTGCCGTCACAGATTTAACAAACAACTGTAGTCTTAGCTTGCCGTGGTGTAAGACTTGTTAGAACATGTCCTACAACATAATACCACAATTAGTTTTAGATTTAGGTTTTGAAAGAGACTTTTCATTTCATTTCTTTTCAAGGTAAGGAAGAGCCAAAACTTAAATTCAAATAGGCACAAATATCGTCTTGATCGATTTTTAAGAAATACACGCAAATAAAAAGATAACACGATGCAAATACCATCTTTGCGTAGAGACGGAAAACTCGACATCAAACCCTATACGACTGCCTCGTTGGTCTCGCGGCATAAATGTGCGCGTGGGATCGGGAGGTCCCGGGTTCGATTCCTGGGTCGGGCAGTGTTATAGGGTTTTCCTGTCACGAAATTCTCAGTAGCAGCACGGAGTCTGGAAATGTGCCCGGTACGGCAATAGGCTCGCCCCTTATTACGTGGGACTAAAGTATATCTGGCGAAAAGTGGGTGTAGAAATACACCTCTGCCTACCCCTTCGGGGATAAAAGGCGTGACGATATGTA
This sequence comes from Euclidia mi, assembly GCA_944739405.2. Taxonomy (NCBI): domain Eukaryota; kingdom Metazoa; phylum Arthropoda; class Insecta; order Lepidoptera; family Erebidae; genus Euclidia; species Euclidia mi. Next base: position 7,687,756 of record OX123208.2, read on the forward strand.
GGTACGTGTATGTATGTATGTAAATGCAAAAAATTCGAAACAAAAATATTGTCTCAAGTTGCTTTGATTGTGGTGCCTTTCTCTTAAATATGGGTTAAACATATTTTAGAATACATAGACAGTAATTATTTACCTAAACGCAGCTTTACTATTGCAAAAACCCAACAAATTATTACAAAAACCGTTAATTATTTCACGCAAAAAAATATCGCCAAAATTAGTCCAACACACATAATAATTAAATTATCGGAACTTTGCTTTTACCGCGCCAACGCCTTTGCCGCGGGGCGTCTCGAAAAAAATAAAATAAAAAAGTAAAAAGTCCATAGCGGAAAGGTTTGGCGCCACTGACACTCGGGCTTTGTGGCCGGCCACGCCCCCGGCGCCGACCATAGACTGTAGTTTATGGTTAGTAAGTAAAAATAGTTCATAGTGCATTTTTGTACGTAGTGTTTGGGGTAATTTTTGATAGTAGTTGTTTTAAAGTTAGATTTTTGATAGTTATTGAGTGTGAGTATGGCGTAGTGGTTTAGGGAGACACCTCGCCATTTATGTAGTGAGTTCGATTACCATTCGAGACACTGTGTGATTCACAAATTGTTTTTTTTATCTGTGTGTTGTTTGTGAGTTCATTGTTTGTATATTTGTAATGTCCCCCGTGATACACGAATCACACCTAATGCTATAGAAATCTTAAAAAAAGAAAACAAAAAAAAGTGTGAATGAAGGCTCACTATTAAGAAGTTGTATTCAGGAATATCTGATTACTGTATACACTTATGATCTCTTTAGAAAGTTCATTAACACTCTCTTCGCAGAAAATCTACCTAACTGGTATTTAGATGACATTTATTTTCATAATTAGGTGACACTATTTTAAATTATATCTAGACTATATCACTGCACTACTGAGTTCTTCTTATTACTTATTATTTTTCGTGTGAGTAGGTATGTGGTCATCTCTGATATCAGAGGCACAGAGTAGGTACATTGGATCAGAGGTGTCGTACCACCTCAAGCCTCTGAAATGGCCCAGCGTTTCTTGTCCGCAGACAAAAACCACTGACTAAGTGGTTATAAATAATGAGAGCTTTAGGTAACAATCATCATCATCATCAGCCTTTAACAGTCCACTGCTGGACTAGGCCTCTCCTTTGAAAGGAGGAATTGGCCTACTATACTACGCTGGCCAAACGGGTTGGTGTAGGCTTTGTATCAAGTTTTCCTTCTCTTACAGTGCTGTTCTCTGCATAATATGCTCCCTCTGTCGGCTCTTACGACACCCATGGGATGATATGGGGTGGTTACATTCCGTATTCTAAATCCGTCACCACACGGTCGTATATATAGGTAACAATAGGGCAGTAATATTATAATCTAAGTATCTCTTTAAAGGCAATAGACGTTAATATTACTGACTAAGTTATGTACCTAACTTCGGACGTGAAATTTCGGGAAATGGCTTAGGTACGCATTTGTACCGTTTGTCTCTCCACAGGGCTATTGCTGCTTTTAGGTATATGGCGTACTAAATCTATGGTAGTAGTTTCTACCCCCTCCCCCGCTGGGGTCTCCATCTTGTCAAGGTGGGGTGGCTCAGTAACCGTGGTTAGTTAGGTAGCGAGATACCGGGAGTGGACGCTCCGCGTGGGCTTGACGGAGGCCTGCGCAGGATGCGTCCAATGGTGCGGGTGCGAGGGATAGTTCTTCTGTCCCTCGCAGTCGGGTGCGGTCGCGGGAGGAGAGGCGTGTCGGTGTAGCATAGCCGCGCGCCCTATCTCCCGCGACCAAATGGGGGTGCAACATTGTTGCGTCGCGTCGCGGTGGAGGAGATGCGGTGTTGCGAAAAGTTAAATCAGAATCTGCCGTACTTTTTCCATGAACAGAAACAAATATCCATCCATCGTCACAAACTTTCCAGGGATCAGTAGCAGAATTTGAACCAAGTAATTAGGTATATTGGGACGACTTTTGGAAATGAGGGAATCAGTTAACATACACAAAAAGTATTGCGAAAAACGCGGCGATAGCTTAGTGGTACGTAACGGACTGCCGAGACCCCGGGCACCTCTGACTTTTCGAAGTTATGTGTGTATTAAAAATGTTAATTATCGCTCGCTTAATAATGTGCCCGGTAGATGGCAATAGGCTCGCCCCTTATAACATTGGGACCTAAACATAACTAGCGAAATGTGGGTGTGTAATACACCTCTGCCTACCCCTTCGGGCGTGAAGTTATATTTATGTAATGTTATTCCGAAAAATGAAATGCAATGACCAAAAAATAGCAATGACTCTGAGTTTGTTTCACCTTTCCTTTTCAAGAGGTCATTTAGTTAGGAAAAGCTGATATTATCTAAAATAAGGTTGTGGCTTGTAGGTAAGTATAAGTGTTGTAAACATCCGAAATGCAGAAATAAATAATAATTATGCATTTATGTCTAAATTCTTTCGGGAGAACACATCCAGACAATAAGTAATTCTATGACAACAAACAAACAATCACATCCGGAACACATTTCTCCACAAACAACCTCTAATTAATATATTTTTATAAAAGAACAATCAATACATCCTTTAACAAGCAAATTTCGTCATAATGCAAACTAAACGCATTACAATCCTTATCCATAAACAATAAAAAATATATTCTCTATGGTAGGTACGGTGGCGCCAAGTCCTCTAATATTAACCTTACGGCCGCGGCGCGTGCTTTGAACAAGCTTTTTTATTATTTTTAATATAAAAACAGCTTATAATTGCAGGCATTAGGCTGTTTTCCAGGGGTTAATTGTAGGCGGCTGGGCTGGATATATAAAACAATATAAAAATATTGCCTTAATGGACTGGGTTCGCTAAGTGATCTGGATTTTAAGGCTAGTTAAGATAGAGTTATTTGCGATTAGGGTTACCATATGACAGGCGTTTGCCGCAATTAACAGGCATTTTAAGGTTTAGACAAGCGTGCGGCCGGCATTGGTCTGAGACAGGCATTTTATACGTAGGTACGTTTTCTCTAGTCGACGCTCAGTGAAGTAAAGAAAGAAATCGGCTGACAGTTGAATCAGTAAAAGCAATATTGATTACTCAGGAAAATTACAAAACTGTACCTATCTTGTAAAGATTTTTACTTTTATGTATTAGAAAATAAAAAAAACTATTAAAACAAAATAATGTCCTCTGACAAATATCAGTAATAAATATCCTTCTTCATTATTATCTGTTGGCTTTTATTTATTAGGCATTTTTCTGAAAATTCAGGCATTTTCGGTACCATAGACAGGCATCCCTCTATTTACATATGGTAACCCTATTTGCGATCTGCTTTTTTTGACTCCTTGATTAAGCAATTGATGTACTTTTTATTATATTACTACCTTTTGCCCGCTGCTTCGCTCGTGTAAATTTCGCTTCTATAAAATGTTTTGTACAGACTTGTAGTAAACAATAAACAAAGTTTCAAGTTAATCCACTGAAAGAATAAAAAGTTTCTTACAAGCTCTGACAGCCTGTTTACCCCCTTAGGAGAGGAGTTTCCAAAATACTCTCTTAGTGTGCCCCTACACTTTTCAAAGAACATACGTATGCCATATTTCACTTACTTGCACCCAGTAGTTTCGGCTGTAGCGTGTCTGTCAGTCAGTCAGTAACGCAAGGATTCTATACTTATTATAAATATATAATATACTTATTATATTATTATTGCACCTACATTTCGCCATGAATTTTAGGTCCCACGTACCTAATAGGGGGCGAGCCTATTGAGTATTGTCGTTACCGGGCACATCACCAGGCTCCGGGCTGCTACTGAGTATTCGGAAAAAACCAGTAACACTCTTGCCCGACCCGGGAATCGAACCCGGGACCTCCGATCAGCAGTCGCATACGCTATCGACTGGACCACAGAGCAGTGATATTGGATTTTAATAAAACTGAGATTACATAAAAGGGATATTACATAAGCGCATCTATCACTTTGCTTTTAAAATTAGGTAGGTACAGCTAAGGCCTAACCGTAGTAGCACAGTAACAGCAACAGTATCAACAATAGTCCTATTCCTACGAATAGGACTGTTGTTGAATAAGGAGAATAATACATGTATGTTAAATAGACCAGTACCACAGAATAATTAATAGTACTAACGTACCAGTACCTAATGAACTATGAATGAAGAGCGGCGGCTGTCAGTAGGTACATAATAGGTAGGTAGGTAGGTACTTTTAGAATAATGTCTATCTATTCTGTGATAATGTGTCCAAACGGCAGACGGTGTCTCACCAACTCACTAGATGCGCATTCTGTGAATAGGCTGTGAACGAGTGTACCATAAAGGCAATAAGAGAGCAATTACGGTGTTGGTGGCAAGTAATGTAGAGTTGTTCGTTACCAACTTCGCTTTCATGCGTGACGGTCCCATGACAAGACCCAGAGCAAACAGCCTTTGTTACACCGACCGACCAAGATAAGACAGAGTTGAGAGTCCTACGGAAGCCTTAGTGATTAGCCTCCAACCAGCCACAAAATATGCAAGGAGGAGATGACAGCCCGGCCGGTCGACAACAGCATGCTACCGGTCTATGCAGCATTCAGTGCAGCTGTATCGCAATTTTCTAATCTGGATTCATATCTGAAAGAAAAGTAGATATTTATTTTGCGAAACTGCAAACACGAACGTACCTCCCTTATGCAAAACATAATAGAAAAATTATATTATAAAAACAGAATAAAAATATAAAAAGATAATACTTATTGCATGGCAGATACCTACATAAATTATTATGTGGTTTTGAACGATTGTAAGAACCCACTGGTACCTATACAAGCAAGTGTTTCAAAAGGTACAAAATTATGCAACAAAACTTACAAAATAAAATTAAGGTAAGTATAACTTATAAATTAATATAATATTTATTTACAAACACAGAGTCAGACTCATCTACTTTCTTTAATTTCTCTCCACCGTCGTCTATTTGAAAGCACTTTGTGTTGCCGACGTCACAGGTAAAAGTCTGAATGATTTTTTTTCTAAAGGCCTTCCCGCCGAAAAGGCGCGCACGCGAGCGGTCGACGCCATCTTTCTTATTTTTTTTCTAACCGCAGTTGCGTTCGGAAACACTGGCCGCGGGCGAAAAACAGTCACTCAAAAGTCACGCGCTTGTAAAATAAAAGAAGAAAAAAAATAGAAAAGGGTCTTGAATGATACAGTTTTTTCGGTAAATTAGAGATTTGGAAGGAATAGTTTTTTAAGAAATTGCGTGCTCGTCTTTAGGTAATGATACGTCTGGCCGGAGGTGATTTTGACTTTGCACCGAATCGCGGTTTTGTATTTTTTCTTTCGTTTCTGTTTTCGTAAATTTCAAAATCAATTATTATTGTTATGTATTGTTATTTCAACTTTCATGTTGCATTTATCTGTAGATCGGAAATATTTTTAAGAGGTTGATTGCAGAAAGATTTCTGCAAATAATTACGTATAGGTACCTAATTAGGCGACTTACCTACCTACCACATTAGTAGATAGGTAAGTACAGCACGTATTAAACACTTAGTCTATTACACTAGCTACCTACTGAGTAATCTATCATCGCGTGAATCTATCTATCTGTCGTTGCGCCTGTCTCCCACTGGTGTAGGCAGAGACTATGGAACGCCAAATGCTCCGGATCAAACACACCTCTTCCGCTTCTTCGACATTCATTAACCTCATCATGCATGCTCGTCGGTTATGGGTACTTTTATCAGGTGAAATACCAAACAAATGTCGTATCGTTCATAATCATCATTGTTCGAGCGATATATCTCTCGCGCACACTCTTTGTAATTATGATTTTTAGTATTAAGTAAACCCTATTTTGTTCATTTTACGACATAAATACCTAATACCTGTTTGTAAATGTAGCGAAGACACTGGTCCCTGAAATACAGTACCTACTCACTAGTTTGGAGGCCAGAGAATTCACCGGTTATGTAGGTACATTAATTTGTGTCAATAAAGAATTTTATTTACTTATTTATTTGTTTATTATATCCTGGTTACATTCAAGAAGAGCCAAGCCAACGCTTGCTTTCTGTCTAACCAGATTAACATTTTTTAAGCATTTCTAAACATCAACTTTACTGACGTCCGACTTTCGCAAGCTCTAAGTATAGCTACATCCTAGATGTCGCCTAGACCAGTCCTCGGATATTCAAGGGGACTGTCTCCCCATAATTACTTAGACCTAATTAAGCTTGAATTTATTGTACCTATCTGCTTAGTGCTGTCGTCAAAGTAAGTAAGGACTACCTCGACCACTGGTTTTATTCTGCTCTAAGAGGAACAGATCAGGTGACAGTTAATATTTTATCTAATACTAGACGTCGCCAGCGGCTTCGCCTCGTCAATTATACATAACCTTCCTATCATTCTATCGAATAAAAAACCGCATTAAAATCCGTTGCGTAGTTTTTAAGATTTAAGCATACATAGGGACAGATAGATTTTGTTTTGTACTATGTACTTACCTAGTGATTATGACGCACAGGGTTTCGAAAATTCGGTATGATGACTTTGACCCAGTTTTGTATCTAGACGTAAACTTCCAGTGCGGAAACGCTTAGGTGCCATTTTATGACAACTGACAATTAATATCAAATGATTCAGAATCACCACTTCGGAAGATCTAAAACACCTCGTAGTGCCATTTTACGAGGTGGTTTTAGAAGTGTTCACCGATTCTCAGATTGAAACGCAGAATGGCCTGACATCGCTGTTCCGTCGCTCTACTCCACCATTGCCTCGAACCCAAGAGTAGGTCGCCGAAGATCTTGGTGCTAGTCTATTCTCCCACTGAACTACCTAGGTTATAGGTATACATGTGGTCTCGCGGCATAAATGATAAATGTGCGCGTGGGATTAGATTCGTGGGTGTCGGGTTCGATTCCCGGGTCGGGCAAAGTGTTATTGGGTTTTTCCGTTAGGAAATTCTCAGTTGCAGCACGGAGCCTGGCAATGTGCCCGGTATGGCAATAGGCTCGCCCCCTATTACCTACGTGGGACCTAAAAATTCCTGGCGAAATGTGGGTGTAATATTACACCTCTGCCTACCCCTTCGGGGATACAGGCGTGAGTCTATAAAAAAATTTTTAGTTTTGTGCGAAACGAAATCTATAATGAATCTTGAGACACGTGTATGCGGTCATAATGTTGTTGTTGTTGTTTGGTTTTTTCTGTGAGTGTGTGGCCAACTCTGTTGTCGGAGTTTTCAGACCGCCCGAAGGCCGCCGAGATGGCCTAACGATCCTTATCCTTAGACAAGCACTGGGACCGACGGCTTTACGTGCCCTGCGAAGCACGGTAGCGCTCAGGTGTAAATCCCACACACGGTCACCCATCCAAGTGGCGACTTTAATAAAATAGGCACTTTTTGTTGCTTTTAAAACAACCATCTACATCATCTCAGCCGAGCACTGGTGAACATAGGCCTGCGTCCCCCAAGGCTGTCCACAAAGACGATCTTCAGCCACCCGCATCTTACCGCTTCCCGCGATACCGACAAGATCGTCGGTCCAACTCACGGGGGCTAGCCCTGCTGGGACATCCGGTGCGTGTTCGCCACTCCAGAACCTTTCTGCACCAGCGGCCATCGGTTCTCGATTGGTTTGATTCCTTGCCTGGGAACAACGAACGAACAACCTTAAAATTTATTTATTTTATTTTATTATTTAGGTTTACCAACAGTTGTTACGATAATTTTATCACATCTTACATTCATATATACACATCATCAGCCTTTAACAGTCCACTGCTGGACTAGGCCTCTCCTTTGAAAGGAGGAATTGGCCTACTATACCACGCTGGCCAAATGGATTGGTATAGGGATTGTATCAAGTTTTCCTTCTCTTACAGTGCTGTTCTCTGCATAATATGCTCCCTCTGTCGGCTCTTACGACACCCATGGGATGATATGGGGTGGTAACATTCCGTATTCTTAATCCGTTACCACACGGACAATCAAGATCAAGAAAGACATTCATATATAGCTTCAATTAATTGTACCTACAACTAAGTAATTAAAGGTAAACACCACATATGCAATTATATATATATATATATATATATATATATATATATATATATATATATATATATATATATATATATATATATATATATATATATATATATATATGATTAGTATAATGTTAGATTCTTAAGAGCCAGGAAATACTAAATCTATGAGTTTGAAACAATGATAATATTATATACAAAAAGAAGATTTGAGGGTAACTTATAAAGACTTTACATAAATTAATAAACACATAAAGGTCGCGGGTTCGATTCCCGCTCAAGTGAAACATTTGTATGCGTCAACATGGATGCTTGTCTTAGTCTGGGTGTTTCTATGTATAATATGTATGTATTTCCAAAAATAAAGTATTATATATGTATGTTTATCCATTATCTAGTACCCATAACACAAGCTCTGCTTAGCTTGGGACTAGATGGTGATGTGTGTATGTGGTAGAATATTAAAATATATATATATATATTATACACAGACACACCCAGACCAAGACAAACATTCATGTATACGCAAAATCCGCAAATTTTTGACTTGACCTGGAAACGAACCTGCGACCGGGACCGACATGATATCGGTTAACTATGGGGCTGGTAATATGGCATTTTTTAAATTTTAGGTAGGTACCTATTAATAGATCAAGTACCCCACTTACACTAATTTAGACCAACGTTCAATCCAATTTGATTCTAAGTACTTATTATAAACGAACATTGTACACCACAAGTTGTTAGCAGATTACTTATGCAAGAAAATGTAGCATCAGTCACTATCGTATTCCAAGTATAATAACTGCTACTCAAATAGTGCTGTACATAGAACTATATTTTGTTTAAAATAAAGTTTCCACGGTTCAACGCTTGGCAAAATGTGGAGAAGAATTACTAACGCCTGTAAGAAATTTAATAGCAATGATAATAATCAAGATATTATAAGTTACTTGCAGGCGCTGTTTATCGGTAGTGCCTGTTTTGCTTTCTGAGAATCAAACGTCAGAAAAAGTCAAATTTATTCCGTTAGGTAGCGACTACACTATGTTAATAATTTATCAGGAGAGTAGGCACTGTAGTGAGAGTCAGCTTTTGATGCGTTATGTAGCTAGCTCGTCGGTACTCTCATAACCTAACGTGATCTCAGTACCCAACATGCAAAAATCTATGACGCGCACTGGCGACCAAGTCAGAGCGGCCAGGTTGCGGCGGCCAGCGAAATACATGCATTGTGTGGAAATATGCATGAGTGCGCACACATGGGCCCAAACGGCCAGCAGCCGCTGTGGCCAATGAGATCACTGCATCGTAACCTGCGACCCGTTTTGAACTTTTGACAATTTTAGCCGCAGTTCAGGCTACATGCTTGGTCGCGTCGCGACACTCGCGGCCTGGCCGCCATGCTAGCCGCTGCGACCTGGCAGCCAGTGCGCGCTAAGCCTATCATCAATGAATACAAATTTTACATAATAGAAGCGTATTTCTTAAGGATGTCGTGTGCCGATTAACCCTAGAAGCCTAATCTACGCCTGTGAAGCTCACACATAAACAAAAATTTATAAAATTTTTGTAACGGTTGAAGCTAGCGCATTGTGCTCTTCCGCCAACTCGGTGGCCACTAGGAGCTAACGATCGGTACCTATCCATTTCGCTAAGGTAAGTCCCACCAGTTTTGAGTTATCGAAGATTAGAACGCCTGCGAGGCGTATGTTTAGGCTTTGTGTAACTTTTAAGTAAGTTTTATTTGGTTTAAATATTGTTAATTTTTCTTTTTTTCTTCGTCCTCGACTTTATTTCAGCAAAAATAATTATGTCACACTCAAGAAAATTTGTCAGTGACAATATTTTGGCATTTTTAAACGAGAAAGATAATCTTTCTTCGCAAGTTTCAGCTTCTGAGGTTGATGATGACAAAGTTAGTGTTATCGACGATATTGAAAGCGAAGATGAGAATAATTATGTTACTATTTTTATCAGAAGAACAACCCAAGCCTATAACACGCAAATAATACACTTTTTACAACTACAAAAAAAGATAATGTCAAAATTAGTGTGATATAAATACAAAAAATCTATGTATTGCTAGAACAAAGTTCATACAAGTGTAGACTGCTTCTAAACATTACCTACCTAATTGTTAAAAGTTTGATTGTTTTTAAGGTTAGAGGCCTAAGAATATAATAAAATACTTTTAAAATATTAGTATTTCTTTTTTAACTTTATTTTTTTCGGTTGATTAATAAGTACTTATTTTTATGGGCTAAAATTATGTTTCTTTTTCGATGTAATAATCGACAGAAATTGTAGCTTTAATTGATAATGGTATGTTTTATTATTAGTTTATATCCCACCCTAAGAATATCCTTAAATAATAGTACCTACTGAAATAAGTATATTTGAGCACACAGGTTGTCATTTATATGTGTACGCCTCTGAGACGTATGTTTAGGCTTTGTGCACCTCTAAAATAGATTAGGCTTCTAGTTCTAGGGTTAAAGTTGGCGTATAGACGGTTGTCAGTAAGTACCTGTGGTAAGTACGTACTACACTGACAACCGTCAATACGCCAACTTTAATCGGCACATGACATCCTTAAGAAATACGCTTCTTATGTAAATCTGTACCTATTCATTGCTATCATACAGAATCTCAAGATAACATTGTGCGAGCACCGAGAGATATAACCTTGAAAATTGAGAAAATTCCAATCCATTGTCACCTTACTCAATTTTATTGATGGCGCGTTCCAGATTTCAGTACTTGACAAGTTGTAGCATTTTCGCTGGTAGGTATATCTGCTATCTCACTTTTTCTTTTCCATTGTTAAAGCCATTGTTATAGTACGACAACCTCTTTTCTACTAGACTCTTTTATTAATAATTATTATTTTAATAAAGAGTACAAAGTAATTAAAGTTTAGAACATGTTTATCCAGTCACCAGTCAGCAGACACAAACGCTATCCACTGGACCACGGAGGCCGTCAGTTTACAAAAAGTAAAAGAGACAGCGATAGCGTTGCTGCTGGGTATCGGGGTGGAATCCACGGCGCGCACCACAGACTTTTCGAAGTTATGTGCGTATTATAAAATTAATTAACACTTGCCCCTTGCCGCGGAGAGCACGTTAAGCCATCGGTCCCGGCTGGCATGAAGTTCTTTGACAGCTGTTGTGAGGAGTCAGTACCTCTGAATAAACTGAAACTAGTCAAAACCACTGAATATTGCTGTTTATTTAGGTTGCAGAGGTGGGATGCAGTTGCTATGCTTAAAATCGAATATTTAGTCAAAATCAGTAGGACTAGGAAGCGGACCTCAGGATGCAACTGGGATAACACTAGGAGGATGACTAGATATTAAATTTGTAAGATTTTATGAATCTGTGCAAAGTTCGGGCATCCGACGAGTATACACAGGAACCCTCGACGTTTCTTAGGTTATTTTTATGGCATGTCAGTGTCTGCATAGTTTATCCAGTAGGGGCGGTACCCCTACTAAATAAATTATAACGACTGTCAAAATATATCTTCATGAAAACCAGGACCGACGGCTTAACGTGCTCTCCGACGCACGGGGCAAGCGATAATTTACAATTCAATAAGTGCGCTCTTAACTTCTAAAAGTCATTGGTGTGCGCTTGCATTCGAACCCGATATCCTCTGCATGGCAGTCTGTTGGTAGGTATCTCCAATAGGCTATCGCTGCCTTCCGTCGCATAGTATTCTACGTCGCATATTAAAATCATGAAACAGTATTCCATGCAGGAACAGATTTGTGCTTTGAAAAGATGAACAAAGATTAATCGTTAGGGTACGTACGAGATAACAATAATTTTATTGAATTTTTATTAATCTAAAGCTCAATTTTATAAGACTAAGTAAAGTACCTACCTACTTAAATAATACTGATTAATACATCATATTATTATGTCGCTCCACACAAATGTAATCGAACCGAAGGATCAATTGCCTTAAATATAAATAGTAACTAAATCGGAAGGTCTTGTAAGTACCGAATGGATTTATATTTGATATTTTCATATTTTTTGTAAATATTGACTGTATTCTTGTCACTGGCTGAAAACAAGAATGCTTCTAATTTCTAATGCTTAAAGTTCGATATTACCTATCTGAAACGCACTACTGTCAAGATCCAAGAGCAGCTTGTTTATTAGTGTTTTTTACACTTCATTGACAGATAAAAAACAAATTATTCTCTTGTTTGCCGGTGAATTTTACTATTTTATTAACCATGTGTTCCCGAAATATCTTGAAATTGGGAGGTTTAGATGTTCAAAAAACGGCTATTCTATTATGTGACATCCAAGACAGTTTCAGACCTCATATAAAACATTTTGGCGAGGTCGTAAAAATTGGTAATAAAATGGTACGTATAAACTTTATTAAGATTTTATTACGTAATCTAAGACGCTTATCAACCTGTAATCTATTCATATGATTTGAAAGCGTTATCGATAAAATTCTTGGTAAGTATAGTAATTTTATTAGAAAGCATGTTTATGAAGAAATACAATGAAAGTAAAGTACTACCTATCATAATACCTACATACGGAGTTTGTTTAATTAATGCTGGGTTTCTCATGCTGGAGTTCCAGGGATGTAGCTAGAGTCGAATTTAAGGTAGGGCAGCATTGGTTAGAGGTAGGGCGGCAGTAAAAAAGTATTGAAATTGATCTGCTCCAAAGCACGTTCTTCAAAATTTTGATATTTTAAGGTAGGGCATTGTGATTTCAAGGTAGGGCATTGCCCCATAATGCTCCCCCTAGCTACGGCCATGTGGAGTTCCCATACCTCTAGAGGTTCGCGAATTAACAGTTATCTACAAGATTTATAATATTATAGCTTATCTAATATAATATTTAGATCAAAGTCCTCTGGCTGATCTCAAAGATTTCCAGTATTCGATTTGGTGCTTCATTTAAAACAGCATTTACAAATATAAATCAATTTATGAGTGCCCAGTTTCTTGGTTATTTTAAATTCAAATTCAAAGTCCTTTATTCATTTGGGTCACAATGTGACGCTTATGAACGTCAAAATAATAAATTTATAAAATAATTATTTATAGACTCTACATTTACATTTACTGCCACATTCGCAAAGCAATAGGTAGAACCATGAGAAAGAACGTCATTGTGTTTCTAATATTAACCCAGCGTCGTGGGGGTACAAATTTGTTACATGGACGTCGGGGATGGGTCATAATTACCCTTTTTTAGAGTTCCGTACCTAAAAGGTAAAAAACGGAACCCTATTACTAAGCCTCCGCTGTCTGTCTGTCTGTCTGTCTGTCTGTCTGTCCGTCTGTCTGTCACCAGGCTGTATCTCATAAACCATGATGGCTAGAAAGCTGAAATTTTAACAAATTATGTATTTCGGTTGCCGCTATAACAACAAATACTAAAAATAAAAAAAATGAAAATATTAAGGGTATTATTTTTCGTATTTTTTGCTCAAAATTACTAACTGTAACAGGTAGACGCTTTAAATTTTCACAGAATATGTAGTTGTATATTACCTTTCAAAATAAATAATTAAATTTAAAAAAAGTAAATAATAAAGGGGGGCTCCCATACAACAAACGTAATTTTTAAGCAATTTGTTACTCGATCTTAATAAACAGGTAGAAACTTATAAAGTATTTAAGTATACATACAACTAACGTGATTTTCTTTTATAGATGATGGTACGGAACCCTTTGTGCGCGATTCCGACTCGAACTTGCCCAATTTTGTTTAATCCAGTATCCTGCAATATTTCGAAAAAAATCCATTTTTTTTCTAATAACTCTATTGAACCTTGTGTAATTAAATAAAATATCACTTTATTTGTACAAAAAGATATTTATTAGTTAGTTTACTTAATCATTAAATATATGACTTTAAAAAGTTAACAAAAATAGCCTTCTCTAGATTAATCACAATAAACACTTATTTTTAATATTTTTTTAAATTTATATGGCACTTATTGGAACTTAACAAAATAATCTTTGAAATAAACATAGCAAAAATTAATTGGAACCATCAACATGAACACATTCGGCGCATAAATTTATGAAATTTTCGGGGCAAATATGCTTGCCGCAACAATGGCACGTAGGGTTAGTCTTTCGGTCTTTTTTGATGGGACACAGCTGGCACCTTCTACGAACATTGGGTCTCTTTAGTGGAGGTTTTACTGGCGATGAGTGTTCCATGTTTATTCAAACTTGCAACAAAATACCTACAAATAAAACAAAAACGACTATAATTTATATTCTATAAAAACAATAACATATAGATATGTAAAACGATAGATTTTGTCACGAAAATACAAAGGGAATAGATTTAAGCAACTAAACATGTTGAAAATATAAAAAAAATATTATTAAAAACCAAAAAAGGACGACATAATAATAAGCGGACATATGGCTTAAATAGTTACGTAGACTACAGGGATGGGTCATATTTACCTTTTTCAACTTGCGGCACGTCCAACTCACAGTATATCCGCCGTCCGACTAAGTTCAAGTTAACAACGCGACGAACCAGTCAACACCTCCAGCTACTGAGAAGAGCGGCAATGTTACGCGCTTTTTGTTAAAATTACAAGCAATTTTTAAAACGCCTGGTCATTATGACCCATCCCCTTCGACGCCGGGTTAAATATAGCGGTTTATGACTATTTTGCCAAAAAAGGAAAGCTTGCTGTTTAATACTTATTAAACCCTTAGATTTTAATTACTTACTAGAAGATACATGCGACTATGCCTGCAAATTATTTTTTAAATTAAACCTGTTTTTTCCAATAAAATAAATTTTGGGAGATCCCTTTTTAGTGCACCCTTTGGCTTCCCAAATGGTCTTGTATGCCAGTTTTCAGTTTGTTGTGCTTAGTAGTTTTAGCTGTGTGTTGCCTGTTAGTAATTTTATACATATTATTTATTGATGGAAGCATTTATGAGATCCAAAATCCAAATCCGACATCCTTTATTCATTTGGGTCACAATGTGACGCTTATGAATGTCTAAATAATATATTTATAAAATAATAACTTAAAAGACTCATTTACATTTACTGCCAGTTTCGCAAAGCAAGGGCATAGAACCATGAGAAAGAACGGACAATAAAACTCATGGCCACTCTTTCATGGCCAGGTTTTATAATACACGTGAAATCCATTCAAGGAATGAATCAAAAACCCTAAACTTTTGTTTAGTTATTAGGTTTTATAACCACTTAACCAACAGGCCATATGTATTACAGATATTGAATGAAGAACACATTTATTTATTCTAAACATTAACCAATTATCAGAAATGACTTAATATTTTACAGATTGAGGCAGCTAAGCACTTCAAGATCCCTGTATATGTCTCGGAGCAGTACCCCAAGGGCCTTGGGCACACAACCAAAGACCTGAAGATTGCTGAGAACACATTTGTATACTCAAAGACAAGCTTCTCTATGTACACTCCGGAACTGAAGGAAAGGCTGGACAAAGATGTGCCTGACCTAAGCTCTATCATATTGATGGGAATTGAGGTGAGCTCTTCTAATATCCTCTTTTTTAAGGTAACTTGAACACTATGTCTAAATCCTGTGGGGGACTTTACAAGCATACACCTAACAGACACAATAAACACCCAGACTGGAGACAACAATGACATGACTGCACGGTTAGCGTAGTGGTTTAAGCGGTCGCCTCGCCGCTTGGTACTGCGCCGCGTGTCGTGGGTTCGATTCCCACACGAGACAACACTTAGTGTGATCCACAAATTGTTGTCTCGATTCTGGGTGTTCTTTGTGTCCGTTGATTGAATGTTTGTAAGTCCCCCGCGACACAGGAATTTCTAACTAGTGCGGGAGTTGTCTATAAAAAATAAATAAAAAATAAGTTAAAAAAAATAGGGATAGAACCTACAATACTGCAGTGTAAATTTGTGAGGCGGCCCCTTAAATCACTACAACAACTGTGCAGTTTTAATATGCGTGTTTTGAATACAAAAGATAACCTAGTGGAGAAACCAACAGATTGCTATGCAAATGGTCTCAAGTTCAAATCCATGGTTGAACCACAGACTTTTTGAAGTTACTTAGGTGCATTTTAAATTATTAATTATTGATTGCTTAATTGTGTAAGAATTAATAGAAGTTTTAATGAATAATAGGGAGGAAAGTCCATGTCTGAGAGTTCCACATAATGTTTTAGGTCTCATTTGCACCCTCCCCATGGGATCTCCACCTTGTCGTGGTGGGGGGGCTCAGTCACCGTGGGTTTGAGGTATAACACCCACGGTGAAGCTAAGCGGGATCCCGGGAGGGGACGCTCCACGTGGGCTTGGGTGAGGACTGCGTGGGATGCGTCCCAAGGTGCGGGTGCAGGGGACAGTTCTGTCTGTCCCTCGTAGTCGGGTGCGGTCGCGGGAGGAGAGGCGTGTCGGTGTTGCGTTGCCGCGCGCCCTATCTCCCGCGACCAAATGGGGGCGCACCATGGTTGCGTCGCGGTGGGGCCGCAGAGGAAGAGGAGATGCGGTGTTGCGTTGCCGTTCTCCCTATCGTCTGCGGCCGCTGGGTATTTTGGCGGCGGAGCCCAACACCTTCATCCGCCGCCAAGGGGGTTTCGTTCGGGGCCCGCCTGACCATCTGGCGGGCCAATGCCCGTCGGGGGTAGCGAGGAATGCTTCGGTGAAACCCTAACCTCCCTCAACCCTACCCATGTATGTACCCATGGAGAGCACGGGTTAGTTTTTAGTCAGTAAGAGTCTAACAGTCCCCTTCGTCCTTCCCCCGCAGGGCGTAGGGACTCCACGAGGATTTTCCAACCCGAGACCAAAAAAGAAAAGAAAGCTCTCATTTGCATGAGAGCTTTTTTAATATGCATTAAAAAGTACTAATCAAATGGAGATCTAGACTGCCATACAGAGAGTATAGGATTCCGCAGCGCAACACTGAATTGTCGCTTGCCCCGTGCCTTGAAGAGCATGTTGGCGTCGATCCCGGCCGTCATGAAAATCTGACCGTAGATATAGGGAGGCAGTACCTCTAAATAAACTGACACTAGTTTAAACCATGGGCTGCCGCTTTCGCACGTTCCGACAAGGCACGCAGCACGACAACGACAGGCAGTCCCTCTATGGAAAAAGTAATATTCAGTTGGATCTGGTTGGACTAGTAAGTCCGTGTCGTGATGGATTAAGAATACGGATTGTCACCACCCCATATCATCCCATGGGTGTCGTAAGAGCCGACGGAGGCAGCTAATTATGCATAGAACAGCACTGTAAGAGAAGGAAAACTTGATACAAACCCTATACCAACCCGTTTGGCCAGCGTGGTATAGTAGGCCAATTCCTCCTTTCAAAGGAGAGGCCTAGTCCAGCAGTGGACTGTTAAAGGCTGATGATGAAGACTAGTAAGTGGACCTCAGGTTGCAACTAGAATAAAACAAGTAGGTTGATGATCCAGTAATAATCAAGAAACCACTGAAATCATCCGCAACCCAAACTTAAACTTCATACCACACTCACAGTCTTGAATTTAAACATTATTCTAATCTCTTGTATATTATAAATTTCAGACACACGTCTGCATTGAACAGACAGCAATAGACCTGCTTAAAGAGGACATTGTGGTGCATATACTGGCCGATGGTACTTCATCCCGATCTTTAATGGACAGAGGACTTGGACTCCAAGTTAGTACACTTATTTTTGGCATTGCATGCTTGCTTCTGATTGGTTTGAAACATTATAGAGAATTATTTAAACGGGTCTTTATCGTATGAGGTTTCGACCGCCTTGCACCGGTCGTGGTTGCCGAGCGACTGCATTTAAGACGCGTTAAATAATTTTGTATGATACTTGGTTCTGTGTCGCTTGTGCAGGTTGGGTACTTTGGTATCGCAGGCGTGATTAGGATGCTATGTAATCAGGGCCCCAATTCTCCTAAATAAATACAGTTTCGATATGTCAGTGTCATACTTACGTCACAAAAATCGTATTCTTCTATGGTTGAATGAAATCCTAACGAGATCGTAAATTGAAACAAGTGTCAAAATATGTGTCAACAACGAATTGTTTATTTCAAATTACATGATAATGACATTAGGTTATCAGAATACCGCTTCTGAATCTCTCAATTCAAAATATAATACCAATGTCATATAAAAATACGAGAATTGGGCCACTGGGTGTTTTTTGGGTACATTTAGAATTTATGTCTATACTAATATTATAAACATTGAATAGTGTTTGTTCGGTTAGAAGCTTCATCTATACTAATATAATAAAGCGGAAGAGTTTGTTTGTTGGTTTTTTTGTTTGTTTGTTTGTTTGTTTGAACGCGCTAATCTCAGGAACTACCGGTCGGATCTGAAAAATTCTTTTTGCATACGATAGCCCAGTTATTACGGAAGGCTATAGGCTATATAACATAACGCTTCGACCCTTTGGGGCCGGGCAAAAGGCTAAAAAGGCTAAAACATTATGTTGGCTAATCTCAGGAACTAGCAGTCGGATTTTAAAAATTGTTATTGCCTATGATAGCCCAATTATTCCGAAAGGCTATAGGCTGTATAAAATTACGCCACAACTTTTAGGGGCCAGACAAAAATAATAAAATGGTCAAACGAGAAGGGGGAGGGTTGGGTCAAAGGCAAAAAAAGGCTAAACGAATAGGATACAATCTATATGGGTATCGTTTTCGAGATTTTCGGGACGCTGATTAATAATATGAAATTTATTTACTGATCCAAAATGGCGGACGGGAAATCAAAGATGGCGGATGAGAAAATTTTAAATATCAATGTGGGTATCGCCTTCGATATTTTAAGGGGTGGAGAATCGAAATACAACATCTATTTCGTGATCAAAGATGGCGGATGGGCAATCAAAGATGGCGGATGGGAAAATTTAAAAAAATCAATATTGGTATCGTCTCCGATGTTTAAAGGGATGGGGAATCCAAATACTACATCTTTTTCGTGATTCAAGATGGCGGTTGGGAAATCAAAAATGGCGGTTGGGAAAAATTTAAAAAATCAATATGGGTATCATCTCCAATATTTAAAGGAATGGGGAATTCAAAACCACCATCTATTTCGTGATCAAAGATGGCGGATGGGAATTTTTTAAAAATCAATATGGGTGTCATCTCCAATATTTCAAGGGATGGGGAATCCAAATCCGACATCAATTTCGTGATCAAAGATGGCGGATGAGAAATCAAAGATGGCGGATGGGAAAGTTTAAAATAATCGATATGGTTATCGTCTCCGATGTTTAAAGGGATGGGGAATCGAAATACTACAACTATTTCGTGATCAAAGATGGCGGATGAGAAAACAAAGATGGCGGATGGGAAAGTTTAAAAAAATCGATATGGTTATCGTCTCAGATGTTTAAAGGGATGGGGAATCCAAATACTACATCTTTTTCGTGATTCAAGATGGCGGATGGGAAATCAAAAATGGCGGATGGGAAAAATTTAAAAAATCAATATGGGTATCATCTCCGATATTTAAAGGAATGGGGAATTCAAAACCACCATCTATTTCGTGATCAAAGATGGCGGATGGGAATTTTTAAAAAATCAATATGGGTGTCATCTCCATGGGGAATCCAAATCCGACATCTATTTCGTGATCAAAGATGGCGGATGAGAAATCAAAGATGGCGGATGGGAAAGTTTAAAAAAATCGATATGGTTATCGTCTCCGATGTTTTAAGGGATGGGGAATCCAAAAACAACATCTTTTTCGTGATTCAAGATGGCGGATGGGAAATCAAGAATGGCGGATGGGAAAAATTTTAGAAATCAATATGGGTATCGTCTGCGATATTTTAAGGAATGAGGAATTCAAAACCACCATCTATTTCGTGATCAAGGATGGCGGATGGGAATATTTTGAAAATCAATATGGGTGTCATCTCCAATATTTAAAGGGATGGGGAATCCAAATCCGACATCTATTTCGTGATCAAAGATGGCGGATGAGAAATCAAAGATGGCGGATGGGAAAGTTAAAAAAAATCAATATGGTTATCGTCTCCGATGTTTTAAGGGATGGCGAATCTAAATACAACATCTATTTCGTGATCAAAGATGGCGGTTAGGAAATCAAAGATGGCGGACGGGATTTTTTAAAGTCGATATGGGTATCGTCTCCGATATTTTAAGGAATGGGGAATTCAAAAACACCATCTATTTCGTGATCAAAGATGGCTGATGGGACTTTTTTTAAAAATCAATATTGGTATCGTCTCCGATATTTGAAGGGATGGGGAATCTAAATACAACATCTATTTCGTGATTCAAGATGGCGGATGGGAAATCAAAGATGGCGGATGGGAAAGTAAAAAAAAATCAATATGGTTATCGTCTCCGATGTTTTAAGGGATTGCGAATCTAAATACAACATCTATTTCGTGATCAAAGATGGTGGATAGGAAATCAAAGATGGCGGACGGGTTTTTTTTTTTAAAGTCGATATGTGTATCGTCTCCGATATTTTAAGGAGTGGGAAATTCAAAAACACTATCTATTTCGTAATTCAAGATGGCGGATGGGAAATCAAAGATGGCGTATGGGAAAAGTTTAAAAATCATTATGGGTATCGTCTCTGATGATTTAAGGGATGGTGAATCCAAATACAACATCTATTTCGTGATCAAAGACGGCGGATAGGAATTCAAAGATGGCGGACGCGATGTTTTTGAAAGTCGATATGGGTATCGTCTCCGATATTTTAAGGAATGGGGAATACAATATTATATAAAAATCTATGTTTATTTGTTCATCATTTGTAGACTCTGAAATGATAAGAGATTAAGCGCTAAGTCAATGGTAACTTTGGAAAAGGGGCTTGGAAAAAAGGGAATTAAATAAAAACTCTTAAAAAAGCGATACGGAGTTCGCTGGGTCAGCTAGTCATGGATAAAATAAAAAGAAGTACATGTTCATTTTTCAAAGCATATAGCAGGTTACCGCATATTCAAA
This sequence comes from Euclidia mi, assembly GCA_944739405.2. Taxonomy (NCBI): domain Eukaryota; kingdom Metazoa; phylum Arthropoda; class Insecta; order Lepidoptera; family Erebidae; genus Euclidia; species Euclidia mi. The sequence continues at coordinate 7,708,805 of OX123208.2, forward strand.
AGTATAGATCCATTTTGCTATTTTCTTTAAAAGGGGCTGAGGACTTACTTTGATTTGTGAGGTGACTTTAACCCAACCTCTTCCTGGATTCGCCCGAAGTCCTAGAGTAGACTTATTATCACCTGACTTACTGACACAGACATCCGTGAAAAAAATGTAGTCATACTTTATTTTAAACTCTTTATTTATGCACGTTGCTCAGTCAGAAGATAATTCTAAATTTAAATAAAAAATACACAATTTGAAGTCCTTTATTCTTCCAGCGAATGCGAGCTTTCGGTTGCTTCGTGTGCACAGCGGAAACAGTCCTGTTCAAACTATTGAAAGACAAAAACCATCCTTCGTTCAAACAGATCGCCAAGTTAAATAAACAACCCACTGTAGATACGCTAGGTTTCGATTTTATACAAAATGTACCTAGCAAATTATGACTATTATAAGGCCTTTGATACTACGGTGGTTTAGGAGGCAGCTTAGCAGTGTTGGACAATTGCAACACTGTTTCTAAGTCGTTTTTTATTAGCTGTCCCACTGCTGAGCACGGGCCTCTTTGTACTTCGCTTGTCTGTCGAGAATATTATGAAGAACTATCAGACTTGCAGATATCATATTTTGTCTAATAGTTTTCATAAATAGCTAAATACGAATGGTGTAATTTTACCTAGCTTATCGCTAGGCCGCCTGCCGCATCTCAGGATTTGTAACTTTATGTTACTAGCCCACTGTGGCGAATGTTGGGTAAATTCGTCTTCCCATAAATGTTCACGAAACAATTTTCGTCACTATTATGTATGTCTGCACAAATTGCACAAACTAGTTGTTTAGAATCGGAATAGGGAACGGCGAAATATGCACCTAATCAAACCGCGAGTTGCATACCAATTTACTACAACTATCTAGTTTAGAAAATAATAGTTTTTATACCAAGCATGAAATAAAATGACGACGATTTTTATCTTTGTTCTCGTTTCGCCACTGTGGGTTGGTAGCATTATTTAACATTTTTGATATACAACTGAGATCAAGTAAAAGAACCTTATTTTTTACTTGATTTGAGATATAATTAACTATATTTGTATATTGTACTGTTGTTAATTATAATTTATTAGAAATAGTCAGTGGGGCAGGACCTTAAAGCTACAGAACGAAATAATACAAGTCCTTAAAGTTCTAATTTTAAACGTTTTTGTTTTTTTTTTTAAATATAAGTTTTATTTTTTTTTATTCAATTTATTCTTTATTTGCCAATCATGACAGTATTATCAGTTAGTCTTGTCGTTTTCGTAATGTGCCTTTAATGTTATATTATTGCATGTAGCTTGTCTGTGGTTTATGCTATCGCTTCGGGATATGGATATATATATTTTTATTAATTGTGTTGTTTGATAATTACTTATATATTTCAATATTCTATAGATTCCTTTGCATAAAAAAAATTATGGTGTAATATTACACCTCTGCCTACCCCTTCGGGGATACAGGCGTGAGTCTAAAAAAAAATTGATTTCAAGAACATGTCAAGTTATGATAACTGCTTGCATGAAGATAGATTTCTTTTCCTTTCAAAATTAATAGCCTTTGTTTTAACAGCATTTCAAAAATATTAGCTTTTCTAAAAAATCTATAATTATGTGCCTACTGTTTAACTATAATATATTTTTATACTAACTTGTATATTTTTATTGTTAAATAAATATTTTTTATCATGAGCTCGTTTCCTTTCATTTCAGCGTTTGCAGCAGATTGGCTGTTTCGTGGGCACATCTGAGAATGTCTTGTTTAAACTGTTGAAAGATAAAAATCATGCGGTCTTCAAGGATATCTCTAAACTTAATAGGGAACCAACTGCCGAAGAATTTGGCGCCAGCAAATTGTAAAAAACTAAATATAGGCGAATATTACACAAGATTTTTTTAACATGATAATTTATTTAGGTGATGCGCACATGGAAGGGGCAGGCTACTTTAATTTTTGAAAATAGGAAATGGGAATTGGAAATTCATTATTTAGATTGGCATCAGTTGTGTCATATGTTCAGTATGACATCATACTGAACATTTAAAATAGGTATTTTTAGGTATCTCAAACTTCTAGTTCTCTCTGAAGTTGCACCACTGAGGTGTTTGCACAGGTACAGTTAAGAAGAATGTAAGGCTGATCATGAAAATACAAGAAATAAGTATAATAGTAGGAGTCTATAACGGACAATGTTGGTTGCGATATTTTTTTGAGGACTTTATGTTGAGAAATTATGAGGAAATTGCTCTATTTGTAACTATTAATAAACTGTAAAATTGAGCAATTTTATCATCATTTTTAAAAGGAAAATTTTCGTTTGGTTAACCTAAACTGAAACATGCGAGTATGTTATATCTTCCTATTAGGTTAATCATTGGATGATAAATCTTCCACCATGAATTAGCCAGAAATAATTGTAGGAAAACCTAGACTCGGGCAACTTGCCAACATGGCGGTCAAGTATTTCTTTAGCCCAAATGATATTATTATGAAGTACCTATACAATTATATTGTGTTGCGATCTATAATCATAATGTAGCATTCGCCTTTTCGCTTTCATGGATTATTGGGATAATTGAATAATTAAATATTTATACACCTACATTGAAATATACTGCTAAGAACAAGCTAGCTAGTAGGCCGGATATGTTAAAGGGACTAATATGTATTTTTTAAGACTCGTGATAGTAATGTGGTTTATAATAGGGAGGGTTAATGGAAGGGTTCCATTAAAGGTAATGTTTGTAATGTAGGTATGACTTTAAGATTGCCTAGGTATTGTAGCCAGACCACTGTTAAAGCGAGCCAATAAATTTGTTTAAAACAATATTTATCTGCCATCTTCCACTTGGCCCTACTTCTATTACTTCTAGAAATAATTTAAAAAACATATTCAAATATTTTAATCATGTTAAGTAATCATATTTTTTTAAGAAATTTAATTCTTTGTGACTCGGTCTCAAATGTCTTCTAAACTTCTAACAATATCTTATTTTGTAAGGAACTTTTCGGACGATAAAAATAATGTCAATGTGCCTAAAATTCTATTATTATATTTAACTGTTATTATTATCATATTATTTTAAACTTCGTTATTGTAAATATATCACAATAAATATTGTTATAAATAATCTAATAGTTTTGTTTGTGAAGGTGTACTTTATGAGTACCTACTTGTTACTATCTACCTATCCTACTTTATGAGAACCTACCTAACAACAATTTTAGTCCATTATGTTCAGGTCAAATTCTTTTGGGCTGCGCGCATTTTTCAGAGCAGAGTCATAAAAATCACCGTTTCTTAGCAGCTTCTCAAATAAAACACCGTATCTTAAATATATATGACGGCGCGTTACCAGCGCCTCTTTAATATTTCTCGTCGGAACGGGAATTGCAGATGTCATGAAACGTCATTCACGTCATTAGTATAGTCTCTAAGGGTCAATTTCACGTTTCGAATTTATGTATAACTAGCTTTCGCCCGCGGCTTCGCCCGCATGAAATTTTAATAAAGAGTAGCCTTTGTACTTCCCCAGGTTTCAGACTATCCATATCAAAGTTCATTACAAACGGATCTGCACATTAGCCGTGTAGCATACATATATTATAAACATATAATAAGTAGGTACTTAAAATTACTTTTGTTTTTATAGTCGTCAAACTTCAGGTAAAGATTAGTATGTAGTGTATATTATTAAAGTTATTGAAGAGCTTATATAACTACTGAATAGAATTGCAGCAAAAATAAAAACTGAAAGCATTACCAGAAAGTACAAAATCAGACCGCCCCTCCTCCCCACTGCGCTTCAGCGCACCAACTCATACTCTCGCGCTTTTAATAACGCTGCGCTTAGGTCAATTATATCGTAAGCTCTATTCTGCCAATCAAGCCCTTTCATTTGATATCCATATTGGGGTATTTGTGGAAAATATGTCATCCGCCATTTTATGGCGACAGCCATCTTAGATTTTTCATAGTGAGCCCTATTCTACCAATCATGCCCTTTCATTCGATACCCATATTGAGTTATTTGTGGAAAAATGTAATACGCCATTTTGCGGCGACAGCCAGCTTTGATTTTTCATAGTGAGCTCTATTCTACGAATCAAGCCCTTTAATTAAATACCCGTATTGAGGTATTTGTGGAAAATAAGTAATTCACCTTTTTGTGGTGGCGGCCATCTTGGATTTTTCATAGTGAGCTCCATTCTACCAATCAAACCCTTTCATTAGATACCCATATTGAGGTATATGTGGAAATATGTAATCCGCCAGTTTGTGGCGGCAGCCATCTTAGATTTTATATAGTGAGCCCTATTCTACCAATCAAGTCCTTTCATTCGATACCCATATTGAGTTATTTGTGGAGAATATGTAATACGCCATTTTGCGGCGACAGCCATTTTGGATTTTTCATAGTGAGCTCTATTCTACGAATCAAGCCCTTTCATTTGATACCCAAATTGAGGTATTATTGGAAAATAAATAATCCGCCATTTTGTGGCAGCGGCGATCTTGGATTTTTCATAGTGAGCTCCATCCTACCTATCAAACCCTTTCATTCGATACCCATATTGAGTTATTTGTGGAAAAAATGTAATCCGCCATTTTGCGGCGACCGCCATTTTGCGGCGACAGCCATCTTGAATTTTTCATAGTGAGCTCTATTCTACGAATCAAGCTCTTTCATTTGATACCCATATTGAGGTATTTGTGGAAAATAAGTAATTCACCTTTTTGTGGCTGTGGCCATCTTAGATTTTTCATAGTGAACTCCATTCTACCAATCAAACCCTTTCATTAGATACCCATATTTAGGTATTTGTGGAAATATGTAATCCGCCAGTTTGTGGCGGCAGCCATCTTGGATTTTTCATAGTGAGCCCTATTCTACCAATCAAGCCCTTTCATTCGATACCCATATTGAGTTATTTGTAGAAAATATGTAATACGCCATTTTGCGGCGACAGCCATCTTGGATTTTTCATAGTGAGCTCTATTCTACGAATCAAGCCCTTTCATTTGATACCCATATCGAGGTATTTGTGGAAAATAAATAAGACGCCATTTTGTGTCAGCGGCCATCTTAGATTTTTCATAGTGAGCTCCATTCTACCAATCAAACCCTTTCATTTGATACCCATATTGAGGTTGTTGTGAAGTAATATGTGATTCGCCATTTTGTATCGATGGCCATCTTGGATTTACAATCATTTAAATATCTTTTAATCTCGATGACAATATGAGTGTATACCAAATATCAGATCAATCATCAGGAAGGAGGTAAAATTCCAATTACTAAATTTGACCCAAGCAAACAAATAAAGATAATACAGGATTTTCGCCGACTTAGTTGATACTTTTCCTTATAGTATGGCAACATTATACATTTTTTTTATAAATTGTAGCCTATGCGTTATTCTGATGTTTAAACTATATTACTGTAAAGTTTCATCCAAATCCGTTCAGTAGTTTTTGTGTGAAAGAGTAACAAACATCCATCCATCCATCCATCCATCCATCCATCCATCCATCCATCCTCACAAACTTTCACATTTATAATATTAAGTAGGAATTATGACACTTTTTTTTCAATTTCTGTAAATTTCGGTTTTATTGCTCAGGGAGGGCCTAAAGAGTTCTTTCACGTAGTTATACATGCGTTATCAAAATTTACGAGGAATGTTTGCTCAAAGTAGTAAAAAATTAAAATTTAGACAACACGAATGAGGTGGGTGGTTACACAAATGAAATTCTAATAAACACAAATGATGTTTCGATCACACTAATGATAAGGCCATTTTATAATTGAGAATGTATGACGTTTTTATAAAAATCGTTACTAGGGCATTATAATGAGAAGACAAAAAATAAATAGGTTTTATCTATCTATCTATATCGTCACGCCTGTCTCCCATTGGTTAGGCAGAGACTATGGAACGCCACATGCTTCGGTTCAAACATCTTTCGCTTCCTCGACATTCATTAACCTCATCATGCATGCGCGTCGGTTATGGGTACTTTTAATTTGATCGAACGTCACCTATTTGGTCGGCGTACGTCCGCCAAGGGCGTCTCCTACCGAAATTTCCATTCATTCTCGCACGATACACTCCTTTCGTATTTCTTCTTTCATCCATCTGTTCCAAATTTGGCAAATAATGTATGTACAACTTATAAATTGAGAATAGTTTTATGATTTTTGAACAAAAAAATATACTGTCTCTCTTTTAATAAAGTGATCCAAACTCAAGCTTTCAGTCCTTCAATAATGATTACTAAATCAACAAAATAATATTTAAACAAATATTCTAAAGAATAGTGAGGTGAGGCTAGTAACTTGGGGTGCTGGTTCTTAACAGAATCCAGCAAAAAGCGTTTTTGTTTCTGTAATCTGTGTTTTTTACACATTGATTCTTTCCAGCACTAACGCAACTATTAATATAGTCTTCATAGAATTTCTCAACTAATTTGTGAATTCTGTCACCTCCTAGTTTTATTTTCTGGACCTGAAACCTAGCATTTAAGCACTTTTTACGTCTCATACTGGCATTTAAGTTTAAATTAATCTTAGTTATTTTTGTAGCAGAATCATTGCGAGTATCAATAGTTATATGAGTTGAAGCGGAGTTGTTATCTTCTTTACCGGTTTTCTCTGAATTTTGATATTTTAGTTTCATTTTATTAATTTGATTCGTCAAAATTAGGCATCTGTGTTGATATTTCTTTATGATCAAAATCATTTATCTTTTTCTGTAGTATGTTTTAACTTCAATGCTTTAAAATTACTATGTAATGTTTTCATTCTGCTTCTGTTGTCTTCTGTTTTTATGTTTTTCGTGTTTGATGGATCTCTTAACTCGTCATCAGCAGCTACTTCCTCGCCTGCTTCGCGCATTTGTGAAACAAACAGTTCTTGCATCTTCTGTTCTTTGGCTTTCTTCTTCAGGTATCGTTTAGAATTTTCTCTCCAACGCTTTCTTTGTCCTCTTTGCTCCCTTGGAGACATTTCACTGATACATTTGACTTTTTGCTCACTTTAACGTTTTAAATAAGCCTCCCTCTTCCTGGCTTTCTCGGTAGCATATTTATCAGTGTCGTTTTTAGTTGCTTGCATCTTTCTCTCCTTGCTGCGGGCCGGCTTCACTTAACGAACACCCTTATACAGCTCAGTAACACGTGTAAAACAGTCATTTGGTAATGCTATATCATTCGTGAAGTTTTTGTTTTCATTCGTGTTACTTAAAAATCCACACGAATGAAGTGACACTAATGATATTTTGAACGAAATCCTAAAATTATCTAGGCATGGAAATTTCTATATGCTTTGGTAGACAAAACCAAATATCAGCGTTATTTGTGGCTAATTATCATGCGATACATTGAGTTTCTAGGAAAAATACTTTTTGTAATATCATTATGAACACGAATGATAATTTTTTTGACTTTAACATAGAAATTCAAACAAATGTTAATTTCTTACCCAAAAGACGACTGCTGCGCTTGCGGACACCTTAAAGTACGAAAGCGACTGAGGACCTCCACTGGGTTGCGCAGAGAGGGAAGCGGTAAATCAACTGGATGTTTATATTTCTAAAGTTTTTTATGATCTACACTAATGATTTAAAATAAGTGATCGCGTTTTTAACCTCTAGGAAATTATATTTCTACATTGTTGTAATTAAAACTACTGTTGCCGCTCAATAGCATTATTATTAGAGTGTATAAGGATAAAAAGAAAATACGATTTCTTCAGGCTTAATATTTTTCTTTATTCATGTTTACTAAATAATCCGGCAAGTATCCCGTCACACTAATGAAAAAGTAGACCTGTTTTTGCAAATTCTCTCAAAATTTTAACATGTATTGTAATGTTTCTTCTTATATCATATAAAGATGTAAACCAAGGATTGAATAGAATAGATACTTAGCAATACCTATCATCGCATATTTCTTAAAATATTTGCAAAACATACTTTATTCGTTCCGTTTGAAATCGACCCCTAAACGAATCGACAGTGCTACCGGCCGATTGTGACGTATTGCGGTACAATGGCGGGGGACGCTGACAGTGTTCGTGTGGACTTGTCTGGCTGGCGAAGGGGTATTCAGTCGGGTCGCCTGGTTGACAGTACACCATGAATCTGTCCTCGGTTCGTTAAAAGACTTGCAAGTGAAAGTGTTAGACTATAATTGTTAAGATAGTGCGTGTTTTTAAGTAGTCAGTGTATTTTAGTTAGTGTGTATTCAATGCACAAAAACCCAGCTGCGCCCACATAGTAGGAACTCTTGATTGTTTATTTCGGCCAACCATCTAGATACCCGTCTACATATACAAGGTTGTTTCTTAGATTCTGTGTGTTTCACAGAAGCTTCAGATTAAAATGTCTCTTTCTTAGCATCAATCTAAAATTGCCCGAGTTCTTCCAATATTCAAAAAGGGCTCAAGAACGGACCCAGCTAATTACAGACCGATTTCTCTGTTACCAGTTTTGTCGAAAGTTTTAGAAAAAATTATGAAGCATCGGCTTATCAAACATTTAAAATATCATAAGATCTTACGTAGTGAACAGTATGGATATCAAAAATCGATAGGTACCACAGACGCCACAGAAGCCTTAATTGATGAGGTTCTTTGTAAACTAAATGACAAACACAAAGTAGCAGGGATATTTTTAGACCTTAGCTCTGCATTTGATACCGTAGACTATGATATACTATTGGCTAAATTGGAACATTATGGCGTAAGAGATAATGTTTTAAAGTTATTTAATTCTTACTTGCGAAACAGACGTCAGTACACAGAAATCAGGCAGGTAGTTGATGGAGAAGAAAATGTACAAAAATCTAAATTAGTCACAAAATCTCATGGAGTTCCACAAGGGTCTGTTTTGGGCCCAATCTTCATTGTTTTCGTGAATGACCTGATTGAACATATGAAAATCCGATCCCCAGATACGAAGCTAGTTATCTTTGCGGATGTCACAAACGCTGTAATATCAACAGATAATATATTAGATTTAGAGTCCAAAATTAATAGGATTTTAAACATATTTGAAGAATGGTTTAGTGTAAATAATTTAAGACTAAACATAAATAAAACTAAGTGTGTATTGTTCAAGTCTACAGTTAGAAATAATGCCAAGCTACAAGTAGTGTAATCTGTCTCTGGCAATAGGGTAGAAGTGACAGATTACGTGAAATTTTTAGGAGTCCATATCGATGCATATCAGAAGTGAAAAGAGGAAACGAAGGCAATAACCAACTCTGTTAGTTCTGCATGTTATGCCATTAGAAACTTAAGAGAGGAACTGAGTATGGATCAATTGAGGACAGTGTACTTTGCCTTGGTAGAGTCTAAGCTGAGATACAGCATCTTACTTTGGGGAAATAGCTATCAATATAATTTAAATACTACCTTTGTTATTCAGAAAAGAGCTATAAGAACAATGCTCCGCTTAAAGCAAATAGAATCATGCAGAGAACACTTTGTAACTCTAAGAATCTTAACGGTTCCATGTCTGTATCTTCTTGTTTTGCTGGTAAATTTGGTTAGTAATCTGCATAAGCTTGAAACCATTGATGAAAGACAAAATAGAGAAAGCACTAGAAGAAAAGATTTACCGTCCACAATACAACCAAAGCTTGATGTGGTTAAACACAGCTCTAGGGTACAATCAGTGTTCCTATATAATAAAATACCTACAGATCTTAAGACTATATATAGCACAAACTTATTCAAAAATAAACTAAAGGCATATTTGTTGAGGAAAAGCTATTATAGTATAATAGATGAATTTATAAATGACAAACAGTGTGCATCTTATGGGACATAGGTACTATAATAACTAATGACATAAATATTTATTGTATGTGTATTATTGTAATGTTATTATTCTAATTGATGTAATTAATTAATGTAATGAATTAATGTAATGTTATGTTTGGATTTAGATTTAATAAGTAAGATTATATTTTCAACACAATGTATATTGTTCTGAAGTAAATGAATTGAATAGCAGTTACTACCTACACAACCTAAGTACACATATGTATTATTATTTCTTAGCAACTCATATGAAAGACTGTTTCACTGCGCCTATTTATATAAAATACTGTTTCTTAGCAGCTAAACATAATAAAGACTGTTTCTCAGTATACAAACGTGCTGCCGAAACATACGAAGCGTGAATCTTACCCATACTGCACATGTGCGGACGACCACTTATGTATGTTTTTTGTAAAGCAACTAGTGTGCGGGTTTTCGCCACGGTGTGTGTCTTAACCTACGGTACCTACCTTGACTTATTGAGTCCATACCCAACTACTTTTAGGATGATATTTCATTTAAGATCTTTTATTTTACAATATTTAATATCATGGTATAGCCCAGATATCCTAGACCATAATAGTTACCTGAGTTTTACAAAGTGATGTACAAGAAACAAAAGGCAGCGCAGAGCGCTTCACTTTTTGAATAGGTACCTAAGTAACAAAGGACGCTGATGGAACCCACCACGCACCCTCGGATTGACCACCCCAACTATTGCAATAGAAAAAGGTTGACAATACCGAACTCCTCTAAAAGGATATTATAGGAATGGTATGGGTTCCAGGAAGCAGTGAGCCCTGAGGCTCAGTCGTTGCCAATCGCTCCTGAGGATGCCTCGTAGAGAGACGAAACACGCGTCTAAGAATAGTCGGCGCATATAGCGAGATACTGCAAGTCAGGTATCTTCCTGGAACCCATGATATTCCTACATATCCCTTATCCTTTTAGAGGTGTTCGGTATTGTCAACCTTTTTCTATTGCAATAGTTTCCTTCCATTAGGTTGTATAAGTGTTGTAAACCTTAGACTATAGTAAACAACAAAAATGCAAAAATAAATAAGTCTTAATGTCCTTATTCTTTATCCGAATGGGTAGTATATTACATTCAAAACTTCGTTCCCATAAGTTTCGCTGTTTGTGTTTTACATTGCGTCAGGTCAATGCCGTATTTCTTCATTTCGGAGTATTTCAGTTCACCTAATTCTTCATAGCCACACTTGGCTCCTATCGCTTGCGATGTGGTTGCTGTGAATACTGAGGCCGTGGCTTCGATGCCCATGGCTTGGCAGAAGGGTTTCCTGGTGAGAGATGACGATTAGTAGTTTGAGAAACAGTGATGCAAATTCTTCAACATGGGTTTGATTTAAGATCTTAATGTTAGAGACAGACAGTGGCGGAAAGGGAATGGAAGAGACATTTGGTGGCAGCTTAGGGTGACACCCGGTGGCATCTTAGGATGACACCCGGTGGCAGCTTAGGGTGACACCCGGTAGCGCCTTAGGGTAATATTTGGTGGCAGTTTAGGGTGCCACCCAGTGGCTCTATTTAGGCTGTCATGTCATCCAATGGCAGCTCGAGGTAACGCAACACTCGCCATGCGTGCTATCCATGGAAGCAAAACGCAAAAAGTGGTACCTACCTAAAGGTATTTAGAAACTTTTGTATGCTTTTTTGCGTTGCGGACCTGGATAGGAAAAGTAATTGGAGGTGAATTGAGCTAGGGACGAAGGAAATGGGTATGGCTCCGGCACTCTCACTCACCGAACGAAACCCAGCAGTATAACACCGAAGGAAATGCAACAGTGTGGAGGATAAAGGTGAGGTGTTCCTCCAACTAGAGGGAGGAGCCTCCAACCAAGCTGGGTGGTCGTGCTTGGTGGCCTGCGCCTGGAGACCGACGGACATACTTTGGAAGTTGTATATATGCCGCTCGGTTTGCGAAAGTTGCTTGCACGATTCAGGATTTCTGAATTTGGCGCGTCGGCTTCGATAGGTGGGATCGTGTCGTAGAAGTTCCGTCGTCATTGGGTAGATGGCGCCGTGTTATAAAGCTGGTCGCTACAACAGTATACTGTTGCGTTTTCTTCGATGTATCTATAAATACCTACTTATTTCCTGTTACTTTACGTCAATATTCTATGAGAGGCCCGGTGGAGCCAGCCCTTATAAGCTGACATTTTTTATGTAATAGGCGGCAAAGGAGCAGAGGAGTCACCTGATGGTAAGCGATTACCGTCGCCCATGGACACATACGACGGTATTGCGTTTAGTCTGAGATCCGTAGAAGAGCGATAGGGTTTTTTGTTACCAACCCATTCGCGATATATTTCTTAACAAGCAAAATTTGATATAAAATACTTCTTATCTAATAAGCAGATCGGCGAAGGTCGCTCCTCTACGGATCTTAGACTAGTTGGGAAATGGAATAGGAGGAGGAATCGGCAAGGTTTTACTACTACCCACAAAATGTTTCATGACTGCCTCCGTGGTCCAGTGAATAGCGTCTGCGACTGCTGTTCGTAGGTCTCGGGTTGGATACCCGGGTCGGGCTAAAGTGTTACTGGGTTTTTCCGAATTCTCAGTAGCAGCACGGAGTGTAGTGATGTGCCCGGTAATGGCAATAGGCTCGCTCCCTATTAAGTGGCACCTAAAAATTCATGGCGAAATGTGGGTGTAATATTACAACTCTGCCTATCCCTTCGGGGATACAGGCGTGAGTGTATAAAAAAAAGTTTCAACTAGAAACGCAACCATTAGTCGCCTCTCAATAACTTCTTCGGTTCCTACCTAGCAGCAAATATCCTGGCGCCGATATTCTGTCCCCTGTGACCTGGTGACACCGTGAGCCCACTGCACGTCAGGTACTTGTCCACTCCATAGTGCTGGAAGACATCCACCAGTTCCTCAGCGGTTATCAAGGTGCGGAGGAGCTTCTTCCAGGGCTCGCCTTGTATCTGGAATGTTAATTTGATGAGATAAAGAATGCGCCGCAATTTATAAACTCAGTAAAGAACATGTGAACGATTTAGAGAAATCGCGATCAAAGTTGAAATTTTGGTTGCCTACAATAAGTTACGCAAATATTGGTAAAAAGTCCGATTAGTTGGGATAGAAAAAATGTGTTTTTGGTTCTAGTAGACCTTAACGTCAGCTTCTCAAATATCTTAAAAACTATAAACGTTTCTATAAAACCTACTGCTGCGTTTATAAGTGCGGCAGAAGAGCTTGTCGAAAGATTGGTGAGACTGCTACAAAGATATGTTATTATTATAATGGAGAGCTGGCGTGCTGTGAGGTTTATTATTCGCGTATCATGGTTTATGGCAGGAACCTTGTATAGCGCAGGAAGCAGGTTGAAAACCTTATATAGGTAGGTACTAATACGATGGCTATTGAATGCGGGCCATCAGTGGGCTGAGTCAGTCAAAAGGGTCAGACGATATTTTGCATTGTACACCCATTTTGTCTGGATTTTAAAAGATCAAGAAAAGGTTAAAGAAACTGAAGTGACAAAAAAAGCAATGACTGAGTTTATTTCGGCCCTTGTTCTCAAGAAGTCATTTAGCTAGGGAAACCCGGCATCATAATTATAGAATTGGGTTTTGACCAACCAAAATGCAGAAATAAATAAATAAGTTCGATTCCCGCACAAGTCTAAAATTTGTGTGCATGAACATGGATGCTTGTCTTGGTCTGTATGTTTCTATGTATAATATAATATGTACCTATGTATTTACAAAAAAGTACATATAATATATGTACCTATATATACCCTTATCTAGTAGGTACCCATTGCACAAGCTCTGCTTAGTTTGGGACTAGATGGTGTTGTGTGAATGTAGTTAGAATAATATATTATTATATAAAAAATAGGTACTTAAGTATATCTTTATGTCTAACCGATTCTATCTAACAACAGGCGAGGTACGAGAGCATAGGTCTCTTTCCGGAGAAGGGGCCAGTATCAGGCTGTGTCAGAGAGCGTATTCTCGAAATGATGGAAATCCAATGGGAAATTCAATGCTACTTGTACAGCTTGCTACTTGCTTTGTAGGAAGTATACCTAGACTAATGTGACGTGGCTAAAAACTGCGCTCGGTTACAGCGCGGCGGGCGACAGCGACGAGCGTTTTCGATGTACATGGCGCGTTTACTGTGACGCGGCGCGCGGCCGCTTCAGAGTAAACACGCCATGTACATCGCCCCTGCCGCGCCGCTCGCCGCTTAGACCGATCTCGTGACCAGGCCGTAAATCCGTAACCGTAGTGCGACCATAGGTAAACGTTTTTATTCCAATAGTTACTCCTGAGAACAAGAGTGAACAAGAGTAAAAAAAAAGAATTCAAAGGTACCTATGGTATCGGGTTACCACCGCCTAACTATTGCGCACTCTATTGATAAAATTTAATACCTGTAGGTAGTATCAGTTCCAAATAACATCAACACATAAACAAATACTGCCTCCGTGGATAGCGTATGCGACTGCTGATCGGAGGTCCCGGTTTCGATTCCTGGGTCGGGCAAATTTGTTACTGGGGTTTCCGAATGCTCAGTAGCAGCATACTATGGTAGCAGCCCGGAGTCTATTGATGTGTCCGGTAACGGCAATAGGCTCGCCCCCACAGATATAGATCTACATAGATAACGCAATTATCACGATTTGTATTGAAACCAAGCGTGCCGACTTTTTAATACCTACTGTGACGTTGCCTGTATCACGAAGTCGAAGCGATGCGCGACAGTATCGCTTGTGCGATATTCATCGTCTCCTAATACACAACGTCAGATCAAACGTCCGAAGCAAACGCGGCAACGTAATGTGAATAAAGTTTACTTAACGGTAAAACGGACGCGCGGGGACTGAAGTTAGTGGCGACCAAGCTCGACGCTTGGTCGGAGTTCAGACACGCGAAGTGCATGCATTTGCGTTAGCTATGTAGATCTATGTCTGTGCTCGCCCCCTATTACGTGGGACCTAAAAATTCTTGGCGAAATGTGGGTGTAATACCTATTACACCTCTGTCTACCCCTTCGGGAATACAGGCGTGAGTCTATAAAAAATATAATAAACAAATATGACAGTATAAACACCGTTATCACAGCAACAATAGATATGTCGTTCATAAGTAGATACAGATCATCGATAATACATGACATTACATTTGACAGATTTATAAAAAAAAATTTAGCTCATATTAAACAAAACTGATAAGAGAGGATTCATGATAATTTAATTTTATCATGAATGCACGTATATTTTTCGCCCATGCTCTGTCAGATATAAGAGTTAAAATTTTCGGTTCAATTGTACCCGGACCTTATCTAGAGGTATAGTTGGCGTAATCAGGCGTTACTTGGTGGAACTCCATCGTATACCTACTAATGAAAAGAAAGAGGAACCCACCACGCATCCTCGGATTGACCAGTTCAACTATTGTAATAGAAAAATATTGACAATACCGAACTACTCTGAGATGACAGAGGATAAGGCATATATAGGAATGATATGGGTTCTGGAGTAGTGACCACGGCCGGACGACGCAGCAGGGGTAGGCAGACAAGATGGACCGACGACCTGGTCTGGATGATCGCGGGAAGTGGATAGATGCGGCTGAAGATCGGTTTGTGGAGTACCTAGGGGATGGTCTAGCTGTGGACGTCTCTAGGCCGACATGATGGTGGTGGGTTCCAGGAAGATACCTGACATGCAGTATCCCACTGTATACGGCGACTATGCTTCGACACGTGTTTCGCCTCACGAGGTAATCACAGGAGCGATGGGCAACAACAATCTGTTGTTCTTATTGCCCATTAGCCATACCATTGTTATACATCCCTTATTCTCTCGCTAAGAGGAGTGCGGTATTGTCAACCTTTTTACCCGACTACGGCGAAGCCAAAATGAAGAGTAATCAGTGGCGTAGCTAGGGGGGGGCGGTGGGGGCGGTCCGCCCCGGGTGACACCATTTTTGGGGTGATACCCGGGCACATTACACAGACGTGTAATATGACAGATGGATATAGAAAAATATGCCTTACTGGCTGACTGACAGACAACGCACAGCCAGCACGCAAAGATATTTGGAACAAGTCGCTGAAATCTTGTACGTCCCTTGAGGACCGTAGGGGTGCATTAAGAACGGATTTCAAGAAATGCTTACGGGATCAGGGAGAAACGGTTCAGTTAAAATAAAATGGCTAGGCGTAGCTGTAGTAGCCTCTAATATCTAGTAAATATAAGCCTTAGTCCCGTCCGCGTGCATTATACTTACACCTTAACGTTCCTCAGGAATCTCACTAATTATTTATTGGTCAAAGTCAAAGTCAAAGCGTACAAAAATCCGTGTTGTTGTTTTTGAGTTTATCGGTGTCATACAGACAGAACGAAAAGGGGACTTCATTTCATTATAATAAGTGTAGGTATCCGAGCCGCGCCGATTCAAGACAGCGGCGCCTGTGTGCGAAACCTATGAAGCGCTTTTTATCGTTATATTTTATTATATTTGTCTGAAATAATTATGTTCTCCAGTTTTATATACTTAGTACCTAGGTTATTTGCCTAATTACGTGAAGTTCGCTACCAGTTGGGAAATACTGCAAAAATTAAGCACAATTAAAATTTGTACATACCTACTACATATATTTAAGATTGCTGACTTTCTTAATCTATACCATTTTGTAAAAATTCATCAAAGTCTGAAGATGATGAAAAATTATATTTATATTCTAAATATAATTTATCATCATCTTCAGCCTTTCGCAGTCCACTGCTGATATCTAATCAGATAATTTCTTCGTTTTATTCTGTTTTATTTTGATTTTAGGGTTTATTACTTTGATTCTCTGGCAGATGACTTCATTTTGAATTCGATTCTTCGGAGAAACTCCGAGCGTAACCCTCCCCATAGCTTGTTAAGCGAGCTCAAATTGGTGGACCAGTCGTACCGTCAGTGTCCACGTTCTGTAAGTCACGGGTAGAACACACTTTGTCTTAAGTCTTTGCGGTAAACGTGATGAAAAGCGGCGTGATTTCCTATACGCTGCCCAGCTAAGCTGTATTCTTTTGCGAGCCTTCTCGAAATTGACTCGACCCAACTGCAAGTTTTGCCCGACGCAGAAATTCGACATACCTCTGAGCAAACGGTACCGTTACACGGACTCCAGAATAGACTAGGCTGCGAGAAAGTCAAAGGCTTTTTCATAGTCCATAAATGCTATATGCACAGGAGCACAGGGGATAATTATACTCTTCTGTCTCATGTATAATCTGCCGTAATGTGAATGTCACCTTTGGTGACACCTCAACCTCGAGAACCGGACTATTTGTAGGACCGGTACTGGAAAACAGCTTAAATACCTTGCTCAAAGGAGTGACGTGTCGATAGCATTTAAAAAGGGTTTTGTCCGCCACTCCCCGAGAAGAGGCTAGATTTAAATATACTTTGGAGCTGCACATTGTTTCGACTTCTACAGGAGATTTTTCACGTTTAAGCTCTTGGCTGACTTCTGGTAACTCGTCCGTGAAGTTGATTGTAGAGATGAGGACAGCACGCTGCCGACATGTAGAGATCACTGTAAATGCTCTGAACTTCAAGAATTTCGGACCTAGAAGTGACGAATTTCCATCAGATGTGGTCAACTTCTCCTACCAAATCCGTGCGATCCCACTACCATTGGTAGATATGCACTCCCACTTTGGCGTTGTAGTTCTCCATGACAACATTGAACTGGGCCTTTTCGGTGTTATGTAAGACTAGAAATGTCAAAATACATTTCCTCCACTTCATCATTCGAGTATATCAATCGTAGGTGCATATACTTGGACAATTTTCAAGTTCATACTCTTGCCGACACACTGGAAACTGCTATATTGTTGCCAGAGAAGACTTTATATACCAAGAATCCGGCTCCGCCTTGGGATAGCTGGTGTCCCTCTCTAAGTAAATAGGATGGCTAGAATCTAGGGTAATGGTATTCTACGCCTCGCTGCGAACTTCACATAATCTCAAAATATGTCAGGCGTAGCTTTCGCACCAGTGACGTTGCTGCACGTCACCGATATTTGGCATTTTAGGGTGAACCTTTACACCCACATTTTCAAATGTTTTTGTTTTGTTCACCGGAGGAAGCCAAATTAACAAGTTTTAACTTTCTC
The DNA here is from genome assembly GCA_944739405.2 of Euclidia mi. NCBI lineage: Eukaryota > Metazoa > Arthropoda > Insecta > Lepidoptera > Erebidae > Euclidia > Euclidia mi. Next base: position 7,726,811 of record OX123208.2, read on the forward strand.
ACTCGCAGAAATAAAAAAAATGTGACTGAACCCATACACAACGTGTGTCACATCACACCGGGTTGGATCAAATCTGACTAAAAAAGGATTTAGGATGATGATGAAGTTTCTTTTCTTTAACAATTGGACATCTTTTTTTTATTAGTCGTGATTGCTAATCGCAAGCGGATTCTTTCTACTTAATTAGGAAATAAGGTACTATATAAAGCTAAGGGATATTTTCAGTCAACAGTATACCTAAAAAAATATTGTGAAACAGGAGAACAAAAAAGGCGCTTCATAGATTTCGCTCACAGGCGCTGTCTAGGGTCGGCTCGATCCTGGATCGCTAGTTTGATCCTAGTTATCGTAGGATTTATGAAGATAATCATTCAAAAGCCATGGGAGGACTCAGATGCTTTGGAGAGGGCAATGAGCCGCAATACACCCGCGATGGGGTGACACCACTAAAATCCGCCCCGGGTGCCACCCAAGCTAGCTACGCCACTGAGAGTAATGTTTTTGGCAGTCTATGTATGTATGTATGTATGTAATGTAAGTATGTACCTATGTATGTTCCACTCTTTGTGTATATCCATTTGTCTATGTCCCATCTCCCCTAGTTGTATAATATATGTATATACCTACATATGCCGCTTGGCTTCCGAAAGTTGTTTGCGCGATTCAGGATTTATGAATTTGGCGCGTTGGCTTCGATAGGTGGGATCGTGTCGTAGAAGTTCCGTGGTTATTGGGTAGATGGCGCCTTGTTATGTAGCTGGTCGCTACACCACTAAGCTATCGTATCTTGGTACGTACCTTATCAAAATCCTCTTCCTCATCGTCCTTGCTCTTAACGATGGTGATGTTGAACCCCACCAGCTCACCAGGCTCGCCGTCCACCTCGGTGAAGCACGCCAGGGTCATGTTCTGTGCTATGTAGCCCTCCCAGTTTGATACTATTGTAGCTATTGAGACGGGGTCTTTATTTATTTCTGGAAATGTAGAGAGAAGCTTTTTTTTATGAGATAGGGGGCAAACGAGCAGACGCATCGCCTGATATTAAGCGAACTTACAGAATCCCAAGGGATTCTGTTGTAGGCACACGATGAAACCAGTTAAGCAGTGGCTTAGCGTTGGGGCCATGGCCCCGGGCGGCACATTTAAGGGGGCGGCAAATGACGCCGCGAAAATTAAAATAAAAAGATAATATTTTAAAATACTTACATGAATTACCCCATTCTGCATTCATTTAGGACAGCGCGGTGGCGCGGGTGCAGTAGAAAGAACAATAATCGAAAACAAAATCATCCTTTGTTTCATTACGGGCCCTTACGCACACCGGCGGCGCCAGCGCAGTAAGGAAATGGGGCGCCGCGCGGCAGATAAAATGCCAACGTTAATTATCGAAATTATTTTGATTTGCTTCAAAATACAACATAATCTTTATAGTTGAATAGAGACGAAAGTATGTACCTACAGGTCTTCTAAGACATTACTTTGACTCCAATATTTGTGATCTTCGCGTTAAAATCAAAGCCACAAATTACTAACGCCTTTTGTGTGGGACTGAGACCTGTGGGACTTGACGCGGGTTTTGTCCATAAACTTACAGATTTCGCATCTCAACTCCTTATTTTAGCGAAAATAAGGCGTTATAGCGCGTTTGCGTAAAGGCCATAAAATAATGACGGGTAGCAACGTCACCCGGCTGCGCCCAGCGTTCTGTCATGCCGCACACGAACGCACAATGGCGCCATTTCTCGGTCGCTCCTCTATTCGGAGGAGGATACCATTACCTTAGATTCAGGCCATCTTATGTACTTAGACGAGGAGACCAGCCATTCCAAGGCGTCATCATTTTATTCCGACTTTGAAAGATCCAAGTAGAGGATAAAGTGATTTTAGAGATGCCTGCTGTTAATATCAAATTACATCTTATTTTAAATAATTTGGTTTTTATCTCTGACTACGAACTATTTCGCATAATCCCTCCTAAATTTTTTGCCATGAAATAAGGCCTTGATTTTCCGTCAGCTCCGTTATTTCTGGCAAAGGATGCGATGGCGGTAGCGGCGGTGCATAGGGTTTGTTAGGCCACCTTGGGGTGGCGTCGGTTTCCTGGTCAGGAGGAAACTTGTCAACAACATTGTGGAAGTCGGTAGTGAGTCAACCCAGGTAGCATACCTCATAGCGGCATTACCTAAAGGTGATACAGGTATATGCGCCGACCTTAACTCACCCTGACGAGATAGCTGAGGCCATGTACGAGATCGCATCGCTAAGGCAATACTAAGTACGGCCAAAGCTCAGTACAACTTTGTAATGAGGGACTTTAATGCCAAAGTGGAGGGAGAAGGACGAAGTGAAACGAAAATCGGACGGCATGTGGCATAAACTGGGATTCAAGGAAAATAAATTCAAAATAATCATAGGGGTAGTTATTTTCCACGAAGCAGGGGCTCTTTTCAATTATAATAAGTCCGTTTTCAAGAAGAAGGCCTCGTAGATAGAGGACTTGGCGAAGCTCCGACAATGTGAGAAAGAAAGAGTTACACGAGGGACCGAAAGCACAATTTAGACCTCTCGGTGATCAATAGTTTAAACATCGGAAGCGATCACTGACTATTCGCCGACTCTACGTTGTCCCAATCAGCCATGAATTCTGAGCAGTTCCAACTAGAATTGCAGAATTGTTTCAATCTGTTAGAAACCACCGACAGCATTGATTACAAGACAGACACAGTGGCCACGGTACTGACGGCACTAGGAGATTAGTCCCGAAAGGAAAAACAATGAGTCTAAACTTTCAGCAGAGACTCTCGAAATGATGAGGCTGTCAGCTGTCTCTGCCAGATGGGACGGCTGTAAGCCAACAAATTCGCAAGCTAATGCAGCGTGACCTCTGACGCTCTAACACTACCCGCGCCATGGAGGCTGTGATCGAGGAAAACTGGGGATCATGAGGCATCTTCGCTCTGCAGTTGAGGCGGCCCGATCTAACGAAACTAAAAGCTTCGGATGACCGCACCCTCAACTCGATTCTCAAAGAGGTTTAAAGTTTTTATCCACTTTTCACACCTCACCACACCACATTTCTCGCGTATAGACAACTGAACATGGTACTGACAACCACCGAGCCTCACTGACGCCCACTAACCGAAGACATCCCAGATGTCGACCAGAGCGAGGTCGAGGCGGGACCATAGAAATTTACTTTCGTTTTCATTAGTATTACTTTTTAATTCTCCTTCGGGATAATTATATGCCACGTAAGTACCTTTCTTTTGAGTAACCGATATTTTGGTACTGTTGCAAGTGCTATGTTCACGGATGTAGGCACTCTACAAAGTTACCCGGTATAAGGTATTTATCCCGTAGAAAAATGTAAAAGCAACACAAAGGATTTGGTTAGAATCTATTTCTATAGTTGATTAAAAGCCCTCTAAATTTCCTTCATGAAAATCCTTGAAGCTGTCTAGACCTAGACTAAGCTATATTGCAGCCAAGAAACGGCCGCTGCCATGCGCGACACATAAATGCCGCTGAGAGCTGCCACGTTTCTCCCCTAAAAATATTATTCCCTATGCTTTAAGATATTACAATTGAGACGAATCAAATGACAACTAATTTGTTTAAATCCATCAAGCCGTTTGGGGTGTAAAGACAAACTAATGAACATACAAACATATCGACCCGAAAACCTCCCGACAAACGTTACACCTCTGGCAGAAGTAGTAGGGTACCTAAAAGTAGAGGGGGCGGCAAATTTCTGATCGGCCCCGAGCGGCGAAAACCCACGCTACGCCACTGCAGTTAAGTCTAAATATTGCTATTCTATTTGTCTAAATAAGAGTAAGTAGTCTAATCAATTCCAATATTTCCAATATCTTTTACCGACTTCAAAAATGAGAAATGTTTTCATTGGTTGGTAAGTATATTTTTCTTTCTTGGCTTTGGATAACAACTGATAAGTAGCTATTATAATGTATTTAAGTGGTCAATCCCGCCTGACTGGCGGTTGTCGTGACAAAAGCTGTTTTTTTCAGGTAGTAGAGCCTTGCTGATTTCATGATTTCGTGAATGGGCCGGCTCAACAGGGTAAGTAATACCATAGTAAAAACAGAATAGTAGGTTAGCTAAGGCCGCTCGGCGAGCCTACTCTTGCGTTGACGCACGGGTTGTCACTTGTTTACACCGCGGCGCCGGCTTTGTCGGCGCTCGCGCTTTTTCGCCGCTTTTTTAAGTGATCGCGCTGAATACTATTTTCTCAAATACCTACTGACTACCTAAGCGTTATATAACTATCTAAATGCCTTTTTTAATGAGAAAAAGTCACAAGTTAAATTTACTGTCGTTTAACACATTGTATATTATTAATAACGTTTATTACAAAACTGAATGTATATAAACAATTCAAGCGGGCGAGCAGTGAAGTACCTACATGAATGCGCTCGATCAGATGCGCGGCGCATCCCGTACTGAATCCGCTCAATCCGCGCCGAGCTTGCCGCGCTCGTGAGATTGTGTGCGTGAAAAGTGCGTGCGTACACGGCGCCGGCGACTCACGCGTACATTCAAACCAGCGCGGCAGCGCGGCAGCCCATTTGTATGAAGCTATCTTACTATTCTGTTTTTACTATGGTAATACCCTCTCACAGAAAATCGATGTAAAGTAACAGTACCTAAACTGTTGCGTTTTGTTCGGTGAGTGAGAGTGCCGGAGGCCCTATCCCCTTCTTCCTCATCCCGCTGTCCTCCTATCCCTTTTCCCAACACCAATAGTAGAGGAGCCCTCAATACTAAATTGGGATTTACTCGAGCGTCATTGAGACATAATTATTAGGTAGCTAATTATGCAGCTAAGATAATAAAATGATAAAATGTTAATACTTAATGTATACCTTTTCATTGGTCGGGGTGCGGATATTGATATCAAAACTTTAAAAAAAACTGTTGTACTAATTCCTCCAGATAATTTGAGATAATCGTCAGATTATGATAAAGGACGTCTTACGTTAGTGTTACGTTAGTGAATATTAAGATGTATATGCTTTCAGCATATACATCTTAATATTCAATGACAGCCTTTTTTAAGGTTTTCATAACATCTCCTTCGAAAATCTGACACGCTTGATTAATTTTCTTTTATTGTGCATTTTAAAATCTTTGGTACGACCACCTCCACTATGCAAACGATCAGATTAACATTCCTACTTTATTAAAAATACGTAGGACATGGATGCTATCAATATCTGACGCGCTCGAGTAAATCCCGAAATCCCTTCATGGGCTCCCCTACTACAAGGAGTGGCAACGCTTTTGTGTTTAACAGTTTTGTCAACCTAATAGGTTATGTTAGGTTTTCTTGTGACTCTGACCACAAATACCTATAGAAGCTCTGCGAAGTAGGGCTCCGTCAATTTAGCCTCATAAACATCGCTAAAGAGTCGGTTTCTTTAGTTTTATCAGATTGGTCACTGTAGTACATTCATAAGTCTGTGCGACTGATTAAGTCAATTGACCAATCGAGACCATCAACTCGTAATAAACCTAGATTTATTATAATATCATACAGAGTAACTATATATATCACTGTTGCGACCCAGTAAAATAACAAAGTCACTGAAAAGAACCCGTGAAATTATACGAACCAGCCGTTATTGACTATAATCTGTGTAATTATAATTTCACACATCATCAGCCTTTAACAGTCCACTGCTGGACTAGGCCTCTCCTTTGAAAGGAGGAATTGGCCTACTATAGATACCACGCTGACCAAACGGGTTGGTATAGGGTTTGTATCAAGTTTTCCTTCTCTTACAGTGCTGTTCTCTGCACAGTATGCTACCTCTGTTTCGCGTCGGCTCTTACGACACCCATGGGATGATATGGGGTGGTGACATTCAGTATTCTGAATCCGTCACCACACGGATAAATTATATTTTCACTAGTGAAATTTGAATATCACGTTTTTGACTTAATCCCTGAGACACATACATGCAAGTCATGCAAGTTTTTGCGTGAAAGAGTAGGTATTAAACATCAGTTTATCCTCAACAGTAGAAAGAAGATATCTATAACGTCACACTGACCTACCTAATATTTCACAGAGAGGTTCATCTCTTAGGAAGGTCTCCGTCATCAGGTCCAGGCATTGCTTCTTCCATTGTGGCTCCAAGTCTCTTATTTGATAACTAGAACAACACCACACCACTGGAACACACCTTTACTGATTAACGTATTTCATATTTAAGGTACTGATGAAAGATGAAGCAGAAGTCCACCTGATGAAAAGCAATAGGTAATCATAAAATGTTTTTTTTCTTAACTGAATAATAAGTTAACCGGGTTGCATCCAAAACTATCACCCTGGAGGCCGGAGACCGCGCAATAGTCTACAGTAGCGGATCTACGATTTTTTCAAACCGGGGCAAATCTTGATAATGGCGTCCCCTTCCAACGGTGTTTGAAAATATAAAAGAAAACTTTATATGCTTGAACGCAGACCAACACTAGGTACATTAGGTTTTAATGGTGTCTGGTGCTCTTACGGGAGTTTAACCTTTCGTTTGCCTTAGGACAAGACTTAATTTTGATGTACACTCTTTACACTCCAATCTCTAGTGATTATCGACAAAATTATAATAGAAATTGTGTACATAATTTTACTTAAGAATTCTACTTTTGGAAACTTATGTCTGAAAACATTGTAAGTTAGATTTTTTATAGATACCTACCTTTTCACAGATCTATATCGGTACCTGAACGTAATATACATATACGTATAGTCGTAAAGACGTCCTTGACATTTTTGCATATCCAGACCATTAGCTTCTCGAGTATCTCTACAATTTTCTGTGTTATACCTACTCTTGGGTCTCTCCGTCTACTTCTTTAAAATCTGTTAAAGTTTTGTTATTGCTCAACCTCATCTCATCTCGCCAGCCTGTTGTAGTTCAGTGCTGGAGGTATAGCCACAAGCCTCGCCCATTTTCGCCATCCAGCTAGCAACTACCATCAGATACCCCCTTCAAGGCCCATCGGGCCGAAGGGCGTCTTAAACTACGTTTGTCAAGAACATGCTTACTCCAATCCACTGATCATCGGTTCTGCGACAGATATTACCAGCCTTCTGTGCCATAACCTGCCTTTTATGCGCTTGCTGCGAGCTTCAATAACTGCGTTCTAATTTTGTATCTAACAATTGGACTACTTTTGCGCCTGCCTAGATCTGCGTCCTATGTCTGGCCAACGCTAACATAACCCTATTGATATCACCAGCTACGCCTCTGAACTATTTCACTCACAAAATTGTCTCTACCTAACTGCAAATTTTACGTCCATCTGGAAACTTTGAGGGTTGCACGTTCGATATAAGTTGGTTGTTGTTGGAAATTTTGTGTCCTTTGAACATAAACTTGGTATTGTCCAAATTAGTTTCGAGCGCAATACGTCGTTCATCAACCTGGTTCTGTAATTTTTAAGTTTCAAATCACATTTTTCTACTAATTTGCTCTACTGAGATATATCTGGACAACAGTTAACATGATTAGGTAACAAAGAAACAATAAGTAAGACGGTATGTGTACATAATCATTACGGCTTGTAAAATATGACCTCTTTTTTGCCTAAGTGAATTTTTCCCTCATTATGACCTGATCGATAACCTGATACCTATAATTTTGGTACCCCCCTTGACGCAATTGCAAGCGCAAGGGCAAGTGCCCTGGTTCCTCTCCCCCTAGATCCGCCACTGTAAGTCTAGTCTCACCAGATATGACAGAATATTAATAGTATTATTTTTTAAGTATACTAATTTTTTCGCACCCAAGCAAAGTCCTGTTATACATAGTAAACAACAGGATCCGGTATTATCTTGACTGGCGACAAATATTAAACGTCAGGCAAATTGTGGAGCATTTCTCCGAGTTCAACACACCTGTCATAATGTACTTCCTCGACTATAGTAAGGCATTTGACTGCGTCAACTGGGACTCTTTATGGAGGATCTTATCAGAACTGGGTGAATCTCATCACTTGATTGTACTCTTGCAATCTTTATATCATAAAAACCAAGGTGTGGTGAGGATTGACGGTTCAACATCTAAACCATTCAGTTTTAAAAATGAGATTAGACAAGGCTGCATCCTTTCACCCATCCTATTCAATATATAGGTGAATATATAGTGATTCGTACTTGCGATGACTGGGGGAGAGGCATCACCGTCGGTGGACGCAAAATCTGTAATTTGCGTTATGCAGATGACACCACCTTGCTAGCGTCAGATGAAGCTGAGATGAGCACCTTACTGGATAGGATGGAGCGCATCAGCGGACTGAATGAACTAGGACTCTCGATAAACAGATCCAAAACGAAGATGATAGTCATAGATCGCACAGGCAAGCTTGAGCCCACTGAGTCACTTAACTTAGAGACGGTTAACAGTTTTCTTTACCTGGGTTCAAGCTTTAGTAATAATGGCTCTTGGGAATTTAAGGTGCGAAGAAGGATCGGTATGGCAAAAGGGGCCATGGCACAGCATTTAAAGATATGAAAGGACAAGAACATCTCCCTGATAACCAAGATCAATCTTGTGCGCACTCTGGTGTTCTCCATATTCTTGTATGGCGCAGAGACATGGACCTCAAAGAAAGCTGACGTGATCGCGTTGATGCTTCCGAGATGTGGTGCTGGAGGCGGATGCTGGGCATTCCCTGGACAGCACACCGCACAACGTATCGATACTACAGGAGCTGAAGATGCAGACGAGGCTTTTCACCATCTGCCTGCGCAGGGTTCTGGAGTACCTTGGGCACATTGCGAGGAAAGACAGTGATAACTTGGAAAAGTTAATATTCACTGGCAAAGTGGAAGGAAAAAGACCTAAAGGCAGAAGCCCGATACGTTGGACCGATCAGATCCGCACCACTCTGAACACCACGGTACACGACACTCTCCACTCAGCAGCAGATAGAAACAGATGGCGGTGAGTGGTCCGCAATAGACTGTTTCCAAGAGGTGGTCACGACCCCTCAGCATTGAGAAAACCGACGCGAGAAGAAGAAGAAATTGTGCGCGTACAATGCTCGAAATACCTACTTATCCATGGGTGCATATATGACGTCTATAGAACAAATTGGCGGGGTAAATAAACATATATCTCCTAAACCAGTAATTTCCCAGATATGATGCCGAAGTTAAAAAAATTCGTAATGTACCAATGTACATTATTGGCTTTCAGTTTTCCTTAACGATCTCTTTACACCCGGTATGTTTTCTACTTAGTATCAAAATACATACGTATACGTGACTTGAAAATGAACTTACTTTTTGGCTGGTTGACCGTTTAGTTCCCGGCCCGTGAACCGACTCCACACCTGACCAATAGGCACGCTCTCCGGTCTCACCCACGTCATCTGAAAGCATTCACCATTTTATTATTCCTACTTCATTTGATTCCGTGAGTGTCGGTAAGAGGTAAAGCAAATACAATCCTTGCGAAGGGACGGAAAACTCGAAACTAATCTGGCCAGCATAAATCCACTTAATGACTCACAGTGCTACTGTGTGGGCTTAAGTCCAGCAATGGACTGCGAAAGGCGCTGTGAGTTCACAGTGGACTGTGGGAAATGAATGAACAAAAAAAAGCTGTAACAAATTATTAGGGCAAATATCTTTTGGTTGCCAGCAGCGAAAATATCGTTTCCCCGAAAGAGAATAAATACTGCGAGTTTTAGCTTTAGCCTGTTGGTTTAATCATCTAATACGAGTAGTATGGTAAGGTAGTGCATTCGAGTTCCAACCTGATCAAATATTTGCATGATGAGCACGATGACTTGCATTTTGTCTGAGTGCGATTTAGCTAAAATATTTTCCATCTACTAGTTCTTAAAAATTCGACACCGCCACTGACTTTTCGAAGTTATGCACTTATAAGGCCTATTCAAACCTGAGCGATATTCGCTGCCGCTGTGGGTAGAGGTACATATCGCGCGGGTTTCGCTCAGGTATTTAGTATCAAGTACCGCGGCTAGAGCGACCTGAGCGATATTCGCTGCCGCTGTGGGTAGAGGTACATACCGCGCGTGTTTCGCTCAGGTATTTGGTATCAAGTACCGCGGCGAAACTCGACTACCGCGCTTTATTCTACCCACAAGGTTAGCGAATACCGCTTAGGTCTGAACAGTAATATTACCGCAAACCCACTGGGTTTTCTCTGCCGCAGACGGTAGCGAATACCGCTTAGGTCTGAACAGTCCTAATTTGGACCGCTTGTAAAATCATACGAATCCTTTACTAGCTTTCATATAGATTTGTTATTATATTAAAACAGTGGTAAGTGTGTGTTCTCAAGTCACAGGCAAGGTTTTTGAGTTATATTTTTTTTAGATGAGCCCGCGGTCACACCCATGATATTTAAGGCTACTGCTCCGCTCCCGTGGCTCATAGCGTGATGTTAAATAGCCTTCCTCGATAAATGGGCTTGCTAACACTGAAATATGTTTTCAAATCGGACTAGTAGTTCCTGAGATTGGCGCGTTCAAACAAATAAACAAACAAACTCTTCAGCTTTATAATCTTAGCATAGATTTGCCTTGAAATTCATTAAATGAGGAAAATTCGATAATAATTATTTGACAGTGCAAAAATGCTCTCCGCTGCGCATCGTCGTCCGCATCTGCGGTCCGCTTACTAATCTAACCGGATTTGGCTGAATACTAGCTTTTCCACGGAGCGACTGCCTATCTGACCTCCGCAACGCGAATGGATAGCGATATTACATGATTTAGACTAGTGTCAGTTTATTTAGAAGGGACTGACGCCCTATAACGACTGTCAAAGATTTTCAGGACAACCGGGACCGACGGCTTAACGTGCTCTCCGAGGCACCGGGCTAGCGATAGTTAACAATTCAATAGTTACGCATATACTCCGAGAAGTCAATGGTGCGCGCCGTGAATTCGAACCTGATACCCTCTGCATGGCAGTCTGTTCGTATCTCCACTAGGCTATCGCTGCCTCTATATACCTAATATAAGCTATATTATTGCAAAATATGTATAATCAAAAACGTACAGTGGTTTTTGATTATGGTGGTACAAATTTTCAAAGTACCTTTTATGAAATTATACAAGGACCTACACTGCTGCCAACTCAAACTAACTTGCGCTTCACAGAGCAACGCAGATAATACATAATTATGTAGGGTTATGTGTAAAACAGTCCCTTATAGCACAGTAGGTATATAGAGATATTATTAGACTGTGCTAATAGTTTAGTACCTACTAAGTGCCATGGTGGTACAAATATTTTCCTTGTGCTCAATTTCTCGTCAGCGCATAACATACCTTTAACAACTGATAAATTTTATAACATTTCTATAAATAGGTAAGTAATTAGAACCACAGAGTTATTAAAATGGCTATTGATAAAAACTGCTTTGTGTGTTGATGTACTTAGTTGATGAATTACATTTATTAAAATAACTTTAAGCTTATACAGAATAAACGGAAACTTATCAGGTATTTCTCAGTACCTATTGATAAAGAATCAACAAAGATTCTCAACTAACAAAGAAACACAACTTGACATATATTTGCGCGCCAAAATAAAGAACGAACTGTCACAAGGTCACGTCACAGATAAAAAATAGCAACTGTTATGAATAAAAATCACATGAAAACTAAATTAGTATTATTAGCTATTATTTTGATTCTTCTGCAATGTTTATGTAATATGCGCACTGTTTACTTACGTTTTGGCGTATGTGTGTGTACTACTGCGAGAATTACGCGGTACTGATTTATTTCAACAGAATCTCAAGTGTTGTACCAGTATTTATAACTTTAAAACTGTTAATATATTCTAAAGTGAACTTTATCGTGTAGTGATAAGGATTGTATCGTGTGTATGTATAAATTTGTATATTTTAATATTGGACTTGGTATCATTGTTTTGCATGTGTGTGTTAGACTGTTTCCATTATACATGTGAATCATTGATGACTTTGTTTATTTCAATAAAATATAAGTAGCCATAGACGAAGCTCTATGCCTTATCTAAGGTATACCTAAAATTTGACAATTTACACAAGGCAGTAGAGCTAATGAATACAGATTTACATAATAGAAGCGCATTTCTTAAGGATTTCGTGTGCCGATTCCAAGTGGCGAGTTGGCGGGTGTCGTCAGTTCGTCTCTCTTGCACTCATAGAGACAGCTGTCACAGCGTGACTGCCACGCTGCCAAACGGCAATTTGGTTCACATAAAGTTTGTCTACAGAGCGCCCATAAGAAATGCGGCTCTATATAAATATCTATGCTCTATGGTAGAGCCTTGCTGATTTCAGCTTGAATGTACAGGCTCGACCAGAGAAGTTCTACCCAATCACAGAATATCGAATAGCGTTTCGTTCGGTGAGTGAGAGTGCTGGAGGCCCTGTTCCCTTTTCCATCTCTCCCATCACACTCCTCCTCATATACCTTCTCCCATCCCGATTGACAACTGCATATGTGTCGCCTCTGGTGTTGCTTGTGTCCATGAGTGGCGGTAACCGTTTACCACCAGATGATCGTTTGCCTGCTAGCTTATGAAAAAGATATTAAATGTAATTTGGGTAGCTAATTAAAGAGTTGTTTTTAAAAATAAGTTTTTTATATACTAGCTAACTACTAACTTATATTATTTAAATATACGATTCATTTATTGAAGTAGATAAAGACAGCAACTTGTCAAGGTAGACTCTTTGACTTTTTTGTATCTTATCTTATCTTGACCTTTGTACCTTATGCCATAGGAAATAAGAATTAAAATCGTATAGTATCTGGTTTTCTAACTATTCCAATAATCTCATTTACAACCAGTAAGATAAGTATTAGGTAGGTATATTATATTTCATATAATAGGTTTTCCTGTTAGTGACGAAATATTAATTTTATTATTGTACTTACAAACAGCGATTTAGCGACACTACTGATAGATTGTAGGTAAATAGGTACTCCGAGTAAATAGTCCAAATACTACAATTTACTACGCACATTAGTAACTTTCAAAAGTTGGTGAGCTTGGTGGGTTTAAATCAGATACTCACTGCATGGCAGTCTGTTGGTATCTTCACTATTTTCCATAAGACTATCAGCTATGGCTGCCTCATATAAGTGGGTATACGTGAATTTAGTAAAATTCCGTGTCACTTTAAACAGAGGTCACGCGCGCAGACGTGACAAGCCGGAACAAGTCATCGTCACACTGTCATCGTATCTGTTACTAATTCATTCAGTTGCTATTTATATGATAGCTGATGTTTAGTTACTAACTGGCTCTTGCTCTTCTAAGGCAAATTGTCTTTTTTGATGCAGGCTTGAAAGAAGCACCTCTATCCCTTGTTGTGTCGAAAAACCCTATATAGAATCTAACCGCGAACAAGATCGATGTTTTTGGGTTGAAATAATGGCGAATAAAGGAATGTAAAACTTAAATACATTAGCGGTAGAGATCTGGGAGCGAAAAGTACTATTTTAAAGTTCTTCATTCACTGACTGAACACAATATCTTGAAATGAAATTCTAATAAATTCTTCTCGAAAATAAAAAGCACAGCTAGTTCATAACAAGCTGATGACGAACACAGTGCATCACAGAATCGTAGTGAGAGGTGGGGAGGTTGCATACGTCGATGAATATGTCTATCGCGGTCAAATAGTCTCTTTCCAGTCAAAACTAAACAAATAAGTTCGCACCGAAAATGCCTGGAGGAGCTATTGGGCCATGAAAGATCTAATGAAGGGCAATCTTCCTCTTTCCCTTAAGAGGCAGCTCATGGATGTATGCATTCTCCATATCCTCACATATGGTTCTCAAACTTGGTCTTTAACAAAAGAACAGAGATCCACGCTCGAGGTATGCCAGTGAGCGATGGAACGGAGTATTCTGGGTGGCAAATTGACAGACCGTATAAGGAATACTACAATCCGTTCCATTACAACTCGGATCCCACGCTAAAATGGAGCTGGGCGGGACATATCCGTCGCATGTCAAATGACAAATGGGACAAGTTAACAACCCTATAGACCCCCTTAAACGGCAAGCGACATCGCGGCAGGCCTAGACGGAGATGGCGGGATGAGCTAGACTACTTCAAAAAGGATTGTTTCCAGGAGGGAAATGACCGGGACTGCAAGAAGAGTGTGGAGGCCTTTGCCCTGCAGTGGGACGTAACAGACTGCTAAAAAAAAGTTCACAACAGCGCTGGATCGAAATTTTGCAGGAGGTATGGTCTAAATGGATCCGGTATTGATATTCTACGGCCGGACTCAATATTTCATCTATCCATAAATTTTGGAGCTTTAAGATCTTAGACTATATATATTACTAGTCCAACCTCTCTGTTTAAGATACAATATTTGACATAAGCTCCATACAAAATATGTCAAATATGTGTCTCCTTTTATCGCATCGAGCGGTAACTACACCAAAAGGAAAACTGTCAGCCTATCTCACAGACGTCTAGAGTTCAATGCCGACATGCAACAGTGAACTTTAGGCTTCTGTGCCTCGAAACAATAACGGAACCTATCTACGATTGATTTGTTATGAAAATAGCATTGATCTGTAAAATGTTACCTCAGTGGCTTTCTTTCCATCTGATCACCTAAGTATGATAAAACTGGTTCTCTGGTTCTGTTAAAAAATCTAACTCTACAAAACATCTCAAGGAAAATATTACTTATTAGGAAATCTTTATTTTTAAGAAAGGTTTGTATTGTATCACTTTATATTGAAACAGATATGAGGTCTTTATTAAATAGTTAAGCAATAAATAATAGTTGATAGGGTCTTTCATTTAAGCACGATTTGCCATCCAAACTGATAAATTTGGAAGTGGAAAAGCTCTACTCCCCTCAAACAGTACTTATGGTAATCATAAGTTCGGATTTGTATTAACGTGTCGGAGGCGGAGAGTAAGCAAAAAAAAAATTCAGTATGCCAGCAGCACAGATGAGAGAATTAGTCTTCTCTCATCTATGGCCAGCAGAAGGAGTTTCGAGTACGTTGTAGAGCTTTGGGAGTCTAGTCCGTATTTGATCAAGTTGCGAGTCCGTTCTCGACGGTAACAATTTCCATGTTTCTTTCATCTTTCAGAAATAGTTGATTGAATCAGGCGTTACTTGGCGGAACTCCATTGTAACCTAATGGAAGGAAAGAGGAACCCACCACGCACCCTCGGATTGACCACCCCAACTATTGCAATAGAAAAAGGTTGACAATACCGAACTCCTCTAAAAGGATACTGCAAGTCAGGTATCTTCCTGGAACCCATACCGTTCCTGTATCCCTTATCCTTTTAGCTCCACATGGACACCCAGTGTCAGTTTTGGTTATACCATAAAACGCTGTAATCGTGCCGTCTACAACATTGGAAACCTGCGTATTATTCTTACAACTGACGTAGCTTCTATCAGTTATCTATTTTTGATCTATCACCATTATTATCTTAACTGATACGATAATACTATCGCATATTCGAAATAATATTGGTGTGGGGATGCTAATCATGTTATTTATCAGGCACTGCCGTGCAATATTTTTTACTGCAGCGATAGCCGAGTGGATATACCAACAGACTGCCATGCAGAGGATATCGGGTTCGAATCCACGGCGCGCACCGATGACTTTTCAGAGTTATGTGCGTATTCAATTGTTAATTATCGCTTGTCCCGTGCCTCGGAGAGCGCGTTAAACCGTCGGTCAAGGTTGTCATGAAGATCTTTGACAATCGTTACAGGGCGTCAGTACCTTCTAAATAAGCTGAGACAAGTCTAAATCATGGAATATCGCTATCCCTTCGGGTTGCGGAGGTCAGACAGGCAGTCGCTCTGTGGAAAAGCTAATATTCAGCCCAATCCGGTTAGACTAGTAAGCGGACCCCAGATAGAAACTGGGATAACGCTAAGAGAAAGAAAGAAATTAACTTCATACATTTTCAGCAGTCAGCATGAATGTGCAGGCTCGACCGGGGAAGTACTACCCTCTCACAGAATACCTATCGACGTAAACTAACAGTATCTATACTGTTGCGTTTCGTTCGGTGAGTGAGAGTGCTGGAGGCCCATCCCCTATTCCTGCTTTCTCATCACACTCCTCCTCCTATTCGTTTCCCAAGGAACGGCAACGCCTTTGCGACTCCTCTGGTGTTCCTTGTGTCCCTGGGCGGTAATCGCTTGACATTAGGCGATCCGTCACCTCGTTTGCCCCCTATACCATAAATAACACACCCCGTCGGGGTAGGCAGAGACAACAGAACGCCACTTGCACTTACAAACCTCACGCGTCCTTTAGGTTCATTACTCTTTTCATACATGGTCGCTGGTTTAGGGTGCTTCGAACCTTTCCGTTTTTCAAAGCGTCTCCAATTTGGTCGATGAATGTTCTAAGAGATAACGTGACAAAATATTACGTCCTGGTCTTTGTCAAATTTTGAGATCGGTGCCCCCGTATTATTCAATAACAGCTCTGTTTATAAACTGCTCCATTACTGGACAAAGGCCTGTTGCGATTATGCGTAGGGTAAGGCTACAGTCCACTATAATGATTAATCTTATACCTAATACTAATATATAAAGCTGAAGAGTTTGTTTGTGTGTTTGTTTGGTTGAACACGTTAATCTCAGGATAATTTTCAAATCGGACCAGTAGGATCCGATTTGAAAAATTCTTTCAGTGTTAGATAGTAGTACGCAAGTACTCCAGGGTCAGACCCTAGAGCTGGATTGGCCCGACACTATACTGAAGATATCCCGGACGTCAGCATGCACGATATTAGTTAGTGTGGCACTCAAACAGCTCAAAAACAACAAGGCGCCGGGTGATGACGGAATTACGAGCGAGCTTCTGAAGGCTGGCGGTGCACCCGCTAGAGAAGCCCTTCGGAAGCTATTTAATTCCGTCATTCTCGAGGGTAAAACGCCACAGGCGTGGCACAGAGGTATGGTGGTGCTTTTCTTTAAGAAAGGGGATAAAACTCTCTTAAAGAACTACAGACCCATCACACTTCTGAGCCACGTCTACAAGCTGTTTTCGACGGTCATCACGAATCGTCTCGAGAGCAAGCTAGACGACTTCCAGCCTCCCGAACAAGCCGGTTTCCGTAAAGGCTATAGTACCATAGACCATATTAATACGCTGCGGCAGGTTATACAGAAGTCCGAGGAGTATAACCAGCTCCTATGCTTGGCGTTTGTGGACTATGAGTAAGCCTTCGATTCGATCGAAACCTGGGCGGTGCTACAGTCTCTCCAACGGTGCCGGATTGACTACCGATATATCGAAGTGCTGAAGTGTTTCTATGAAAACGCCACTATGTCAGTCCGCCTCCAGGACCAGAGTTCGAAACCTATTTAACTCCAGCGAGGAGTGAGACAGGGGGATGTCATATCCCCGAAACTGTTTACCACTGCGCTGGAGGATGTTTTCAAGCTTCTGGACTGGAATGGACTCGGCATCAACATCAACGGCGAGTACATCACTCACCTTCGATTCGCAGACGATATCGTAGTCATGGCTGAGACCATGGAAGACCTAGGCACAATGCTCGATGGCCTCTGTAGAGTCTCTCAACAAGTAGGTCTTAAGATGAACATGGACAAGACGAAAATCATGTCGAACGTCTATGTAGTACCTGCTCCTATTCAGGTTGGGAACTCTACGCTCGAAGTTGTCGACAAGTATATCTACCTGGGACAAGTAGTCCAATTAGGTAGGTCCAACTTCGAGAAGGAGGTCAATCGTCGAATCCAACTCGGTGGGCAGCGTTCGGGAAGCTACGACATATCTTCTCGTCCGATATCCCGCAGTGTCTCAAGACGAAAGTCTTTGACCAGTGTGTGTTGCCAGTGATGACTTACGGATCAGAGACGTGGTCGCTCACTATGGGCCTTATCAGAAGGCTCAAGGTCACTCAGAGGGCGATGGAGAGAGCTATGCTTGGAGTTTCCCTGCGAGATCGAATCAGAAATTAGGAGATCCGCAGTAGAACCAAAGTCGCCGACATAGCTCTCCAGATAGCCAAGCTGAAGTGGCAGTGGGCAGGGCACATAGCTCGAAGAACCGATGGCCGTTGGGGCAGAAAGGTTCTGGAGTGGCGGCCACGTACCGGACGACGCAGCAGAGGTAGGCCCCTCGGGAGGTGGACCGACGATCTCGTCAAGATCGCGGGAGGCGTTTGGATGCGGGCGGCTCAAGACCGGTCTGTGTGGAGAACCTTGGGGGAGGCCTATGTCCAGCAGTGGACGTCGTTTGGCTGATATGATGACATAGCCCATTTATCGAGGAAGGCTATAGGCTACCTATATACGCTATGAGCGATGGGAGCAGAGCGGTAGTCTTAAATACCGCGTGTGTAACCGCGGACATCCTTTAATATTCTATCTTTTTATTCACTCAGCACCTTCTTGTTTCAAACTAAACAGAAGCTTGTAATATGGGTATGGGTACTAGACAATGGATAATTATACGTAAATACTTTTTGTTTGTGTTTCTTTTTGTTTAACATCCGTTCAGTTCACGCACAAATGTTTGACTTGAGCGGGAATCGAACCCGCGACCTTCGGCGTGGCAGTCGTTCACACACCCGCAACGTCACCGAGTCGCTACTACGACGACCGAAAGCGTGCTGGCTTTTCTTCTTTTTTTTTTTATAAAGGGGGAGTATTGTAGCGGCTGCTGCCGTACCGCTACAAATTATATACAAGGCACGCTATTGTGAAAGTGCGGCGCAGCAGTCGTCTCTTACTCATAGATACACTGTATTTATTATAACCTGGTACCTACCAGTAAAGCATATTTATCTTTCCATATTTGGATTTCTTATTTTACCACATCACATCATACAAGAACCCCTACAATGGTAACCATGATGGTCCTTGCCACCATAACGGATGTTCTAATAGTTGAGATTCTGTCATTCCTCGTCAACGCCAGTTGTCACTCGGCATAATCTGCTCTATGGCGTTTATTCTGTTGGACACAAAAGGCTTCCAGCGCGCTGAATCACCATATTATAGCCAACACAATACGACCATGGAATCACACCAGCCAAAGTTTCATATGAACAGCTAACACTCGCCGTAATTTACCGCAGTTAATAAGTAGGCACCACATAACTCGGCTCTGGATAACGTTATGGCCTTATTGTATGGTACAAGCTTAGACTTGCCAGCTACTAACCTCGTTGAAACGGAATTAGTATAGTAGAATGAGAAAAGTTATAACGATCCATCCCTACCTTATTCATTTAGTACGTACATAGGTAGACCCACGCCTGTTTCCCCGAAGGGGTAGGCAGAGGCGTATTAAACGCCCACTTTTCGCCAGTGTTTTGATCTCACGTAATAGGTGGCGAGCCTATTGCCTCTTATCGGGATATTTTGTTTGCCAGAGCCTCGTCCGTTGATCGGCAGGTGCACCACTTGCAGGTGAGTAGCGATGTGCCGAGTACGGTTTGACTCGAATCAGACTCGATTCCTGCTTAGAACTCGCCTACTCAAATGCCAATTTATTTTGATTCGAGTACGCCGGACTCGATTCCGGTACTCGAGTCAGGAAGAATCAATTCGTACTCGCTAACTCGATTCTATTTATGCGAGTCCAACTGACTCGAGTCTCGTATTCGAGTTTGGTTAACTCGCTCGTACTCGCAAACTGTTTACTTAAGCAATGAAGTGGCGCGTGACTAATAATACGTGATACTATCTCCTCTTTTATTTTCACTCTTTATTAATCTCTTAACCCTGGATCTTCAGTGTTCGTATCATTTGTACGCCGATGTTCTGCAGCTGTACTCACAGGCTACTACTGAGGATTTGCCGAGTGCGTTTGACGCTGTGAACCGGGACTTAGCGATAATTCAAGACTGGTCAGAGAGGTATGGTTTATGTGTTAATCCTGCGAAATGCCAAGCAATTATCATTGGGAGCCCAAGAATAATCAGCAGGGTGGACTTGGCATCGCTACCACCTGTAACATTTAAAGGAATTAACGTAACTCTGAGCCCCACCGTCAAAGATCTCGGAATTCACCTTGATTCTACACTCAGCTGGCAACCACAGATCACAAATGTTTGCCAAAAAGTAACTGGTGTCCTACGTTCTCTGTACCGCCCGAAGAACTTCCTTCCTGCCAAGACAAAGACAATGCTTGTACAGACTTTGGTTTACCTATAATCGACTATGGTGATGTGTGTTATTTCGACCTGAATGCAGATCTGCTCAACAAACTAGACCGACTTCTCAATAATTGCATTCGGTTAATTTTCAACCTCCGAAAGTACGACCATGTGTCAGCATATCGTACTCAGCTATCATGGTTACCTATCCGACAGCGTCGCAATATGCGCGCGTTGTCTACACTTTACTCTTTACTTCATTCTCCTAATAGCCCTAGGTATCTAACTCCGCATTTTCAATACCGATGCTCTAACCATGATAGAAATCTTCGTTCTTCTCACAATTCTCTTCTTTCATGTCCCTCTCATAGCTCAAGTCTTGTTCATTCTTCTTTCAACGTTCAATCTATTCTCCTCTGGGATCATGAAGTTATAGATAAACATGGAGACCGCACTCCGAATACCTACTTGAAGCTCAAATGATGTATCGCTATCTCGCTCACTGTGGTCATACCATCTCTTTTCAACCAACCACTGCCATATTGACAAGATTTACTTGACATATGGTGGCCAATGTTGCCACATTACCAAATCCTTAGGAAATGGGATTATAATTCACTGTCTCGCCAACCATGATTATAAGCGTTCGAGACCTACAATATTGGGAGTTTTAACAAGTGATTGGATTTCAACTCTTGATTTAAATACACATTAATTGACCGTGTAAACTTCTGATTTGCTTAATATGTCGGCTCTTTTTAAGAGCTTACTTGGAGATTTTAATAAGAAGATAGCAATACTAAATCCACGCTAAAATGAGAGGTCAGACCACAGAGAGTGAGATAGAGAAATGTAGGTATTTGACTCAAGGCTTTGTTGCAGCTGTGGCCTCCATGTTTATCTATACCTTCATGTCTGGGATGCGCTCCCTCTCGAGATCAGGATGTCGGCTAACCGGTTCACGTTTAAGTGTAAAGTGCGCCAGCACTATATGAAACTGTCACTTGAAGGTAAGAAACAATAAAATCTTTCATGTTATGTTTTGTGTGATATGCTGATATGTACTTATATAAGTATATATATATATATTTTTTTTATTTATATAATATATATAAATATGTATTATTTATATACATATGTATTCGTATATTGTATACATATATATATGTATAATGTATGTAAGTATAGATATTTAAATATATATTTTATAAGTATTTATTGTGTAGATTATTATAATGTTCCTATTTATAATATGATTGAAAATTAATATCAAGTTTTATATATTTTTATACACCTGCCACACTCTTCTCTGCATCACCCTAAGGTTGACTGGCAGAAAATGCTATATAGCATTAACCTTTCAGCCCTCTTTTTGGCCCAGTTAAAATTTTTTGACACGATTTTGACAGCCCCGGCGCCCCTGCGCCTTAGATGTGATGGCGTCGAAAAAATTGCGTTGTACAAAATATATTATGTAATAACTCTACAACGAAACCATATTTTTTAATTCAATAAACTATATTGTAATCATTATTAAATTTTCTTTCTGCCAGGCATCAAAATAAAGTGTTTTGTCAAATATTTATATTGTTTTTACAGATTCAAACTTCACAACAATGACAAATCACTTCGCAATCAGTCACATAATAACAAACTTTTTCGCAAACTTTTTCGTGCCATATTACGATTTAAGTCCGCCTTTGCATACATTTTGCAGAAGTGTAAAAATAAATAAATAAAATAATAATACAAACGAGTTTGAACCTGCATATTTTGTTTTGATTTCTTTATTTTGTGACAGTTGGCAGTTATTGTGAGTCCTTAGTTCTACTGAGTGAATTTATTTAATTGTTTATTAATACCGGAAGTGAAGTGACTACATTGTAGTTAACTTTATTTTAGAATGGCGCCGAAAAAACCTCAGGTTTATGGAAGTGTTTTGAGAAAGTGGACAGCGGTAAAATAAAGTGCAAAAACTGTGACTCCGTATTTAAAGATTTCAAAAACACAACTTATTTGTTAAGGCACCTAAAAAAATCTCATCCTATTATTTACCCGACTCAGATTGACAATTCTTCAACTACCCCGTACATTTATTATTGTTGTGTCATAAGTCATAAGGCTTAACCTTCCTACACGCTGTTTGAAGTTGTTCTAAAATCGGACTCTAGTTCTGGACTAGAATTTTCAGACTCGAATTCTGGACTCGAATTTCTAGACTCGAGTCCAGCTGGACTCGAGTCAATATTCGAATACCAAACATAGAATTCGAGTACTGGTCTCGAATCAGGGAATCGAGTCATGCTTCGAATACCGTATAAACTGACTCGAGTTGACTCGATCCATCAAAACAGCGACTCGGCACATCACTACAGGTGAGGTTGGCTTGGGACCGTAAGTTCTTGGGGTGCATAGGGTTCCCACCAAGAACTTAGAACTTCATTTAGTCAATAATAAAATTCGAAATTCTGATCACCTAGTGGTTACCTGCCTACCGAAATAGTCGCTGGACAACAGGTAGATTGTCACACACAAGATTTTGAGTTCAGAGTACATGGGCATAATACAAAAATGTTATACCTAGACTAAAGATTCGTTTTTGTAAAGTTTGTCTCAAAAGGCACTGGCTTTTCACAGTTAAATAAATAACTACCATAATACCTACAACATCCAGATTAGAAAAAGCCAACCATCTTAGTTTATCTACAAATACCTACAGTATAATAAAGGAAATCGAGGTATTTTTATTTATAACGTATCAACACAGATCATTAAACGCGTGCCTCGCGTTGGCATCATACGACGCGCCTTTGCCTCACCGTAAACAAAAATAAAACAATTATTAATTAAAATTTCTTCCATAAAAAATAATATATTATTTAAGTTTATAAACAAGTGTAAATATGAAAGTGATTTGTGTTTTAAAACTTTGTGTATTAGTATCTGTTTTCGCACAAACCTTACCGGGTAAGTTATGGCTGTTTATTCCTTTTAAAACTTGTTCTCATGTTGTTGTAGTTTTTGTAATATTTTTCCGGTATGTTCTGGGCAATTGTTGTCCCTGTTGTCATGAAGATCTTTGACAATCGTTACAGGGCGTCAGTACCGTCTAATAAACTGACACTAGTCTAAACCATGGAATATCGCTATCCCTTCGGGTTGCGGAGGTCAGACAGGCAGTCGCTCTGTGGAAATGCTAATATTCAGCCAAATCCGGTTAGACTAGTAAGCGGAACCCAGATTGAAACTGGGATAACGCTAAGAGAAAAAAAGTTCTGGGCAATTAATTTTCGTATTTACTTATTGCAAACTAGAGGACGCTAGCGGCTACGCCCGCACAGTTTATTACAATTTACCATTTCTTCCCGATCATCCCGATGAAGGAGCATATACATGCGAAATTTCAGCTACTTGCGCTCATAGTTTTGGCTGTAGCTTGTTTGTCAGTCAGTCATCAACGCAAGAATTTTATACGGAAGTATGTTAAAGTTTGTATTGCTATTGCTATTCACAAATCACACATACAATATTATTTAGCGGGTCTAACTCGCGATGATTGACTTATTTAAAGGCATAAATACCTCTGTTATTCTTCTACGTTTCAACCGGCTTGCAACGGACGTGGTCGCAGAAGGACATATCACACAAAAGTGTATTGTAGTTTGATTTAATAAATTTTATTCGATTTCAATTCAATTTATTTTATGTTTTAAGATGTTAACAGATACAGTAAATATTTGTATATTATGTACACGTAACATCATCTAGTCCCAAGCTAAGCAGAGCTTGTCCTATGGGTCCCAGATAATGGATAGGCATACAAATATACGTAATTGAATTATGGTACATACAGATAAACATACATACAATTTGTTCCCACCAAGAACTTAGGGTCCCAAGCCAACCTCACCTGCAAGTGGTGCACCTGCCGATCAACGGACGATCGCCACCTATTACGTGGGATCAAAACACTGGCGAAAAGTGGGCGTTTAATATGCCTCTGCCTACCCCTTCGGGGAAACAGGCGTGAGTCTATGTATGTATGTATGTATGTATGTACAATTTTTTAATAACTATATACTTATGAACTATGTTAATTTAATACTGCTTTACTTGTACGACAATGTCCACAGGCAGAAAGCACGTCGGGATCCGCACCACAAACGCCTTGAAGTTGAGCTGTACCCTCGGCATGTACTTAGAATTTGCCGGAATATTTGACCGCCAAATTCTAACAACAAAACAATTTGCCAAATAAAAGCTATGTAGATAATAATTATGAGCATGCACACTCGCACTATCAGCCGTTACGGCCCTACAGCGGCCGGCGGCAGCGGCAGCGACTATGATGTCGCGTCAGAGCAAACGCGCCAAGAACATGTTTAAAAAATGAGTTCATCATGTGGCAAAAACTGACAAAGAAATCAGAAAATTCATGATATTTAGCGAAAAATCCTTACACTTAGCATTAGTTAGTTTGCGGGATTAATACCAATTCAATAAGCTTCTATGAAGTAGAGCACGTTATGTACGTTACAAATTTTATTTACCCTCTCCAGACACTAAGAAATATGCGTCGAAAAACTCCACTAGAAGTAACACAGATATAGGTATGTACATAACACATTGATCATCCGTGGTTTTTCTACCGATCATTTTTTTGCTCCTGCCCCGTTTTGCCATCTTGCGGTATGCTAACTATCATAAAAAAAAACTAGAAATCGATATAAAACCTATTATCCTCATTCTATAAAATCGAATATCTAAATTAAGCATTTATTTTTCTATGATTGTAAATATTATTGACTGCGTCGTTGGTCTTGCGGCATAAATGTGCGCGAGGGATTGGGAGGTCTCGGGTTATTGGGTTTTTCTGTTAGGAAATTCTCAGTAGCAGCACGGAGTCTGGTAATGTGCCCGGTACGGCAATAGGCTCGCCCCCTATTACGTGTAGGGAATGCAATCTCGAAAGTTGCTAAAAAAGGCGAGATTTTTTTAGCGAGATTAATCTCGTTCGAAAAATGGGCGAGATCTCGCGAGATTTACGAGATTGCACTCGAGGATAAAAACGTCTTATTAGAAGCGCGAACTGACTCGGACGGAGTTGCAATCTGTCGGTATCGGCGCTAATAAAAAAATTAAATGAATTTATACGAGTCCGGGGGGTTAAAAGGCTAACTTTTGCAGTTCGTGGATGTCTGCCTGAGAACTGCGAGAATTTCAATTAGCTTTGAATCCGAAAGGGCCTTCTCAGCGGCTGGCTATGTGGCCAACAGAAAAGGAAGCCGTTTAGCAGACGATTCTTTGGACATTTTGTGCTTCTGAAGGAGCTACTTTGAAAATAATTCGTAATAATGGCTTGTGATTTGAACTGAACCAATCTTTCCTTTGATTGGTATATTTTGTTAATTAGGATCTGTAATTTCTAAAAGTCTTAATCTGTAAAATCTAAAAGTTCTACTGAGTAGATATAGTTTTATTTACCTAATTGATAATAATCCCTCAGTTTAGTAACAGATTTTTTTGACCTCTCGTTGATTTGTTTGTTATAAAAGAAATGTTTTATTACTAAAAGATTTTTGTTTGAAATAAGAAGCGAAGACTGGTTGTTGCTTTCCTTTCTTATTTGACAGATCCGTACGTAAAAATGTACTTCATAAAACTTTATTAAAAAAGTATAGACAGATAGGTACCTACGTCAAACAATGTTTAAAGCATAAAAGTCTATTAAAAAATTCGTGATAAATAATGTTTGCTATAATACTTAAAATGGTTATTATTTTTGTCCTAATTAATCAAATATTGCGATTATTTACAAAAAAAAAGCATTCATATTGCCTATCTCGCGAGATCTCGAAATTGGCGAGATCTCGCGAGATTGGCTTCATAATCTCGCGAGATCTCGCTTGAGCCCAAATCTCGCGAGATTTGCATTCCCTAATTACGTGGGACTAAAAAATCATGGCGAAATGTGGGTGTAATGTTACACCCCTGCCTACCCCTTCGGGGATACAGGCGTGAGTCTATAAATAAAAAAAATAAAAAAGAATAGTAATATACTACCACATATAGGTACACAACGCCATCTAGTCCCAAACTATGCAGAATTTGTACTATGGGTACTAGACAATGCTTAGTTTGGGGCCAGATGGTGTTGTGTGTAGATACGTGGTAGAAATATTGAAAAATAAAGAAAATAAGAGGGTTTTACTACTAATGTAACGGATGTCAATTAAGCAAATTTCAAAATAACGGCCATACCGTGACCACGTTGTAATCCACGCCGAAACTTCGAAGCAACTAGAGTTCGGTTTTTACAGGCTGTGATAGTCAAGCCAAAGTCAAAGTCTAAATCCTTTATTCATTTGGGTCACAATGTGACGCTTATGAACGTCAAATTAATAAATTTATAAAATAATTACTTAAAGACTCTACATTTACATTTACTGCCACGTTCGCAAAGCAAGGGCGTAGAACCATAAGAAGGAACGGGCAATAAAACTCACTATTATAAATGTATTATTTTCCTTACAGGTCCAAAACATCACAAGAAAGTGGTATGCTATATCGCATCGTGGGCAGGCTACCGGCCCGACCCTGGGAAATATACCATTGAAGACCTAGAACCATCTCTGTGTACGCATCTAGTGTACTCGTTCGCAGGACTCAATGAAACTACTAACTCTATTATGAGTCTTGGTAAGCACTCACCTTCTTCATCATCTTCGGTATCGTTCTGACGTCATTTAGGTTGCATCCAAGACTTTTCATCTTAGGTCCTGGGTACTGCGCAATCGTTTATGCAGGTTTGACAGAATATTACCTTTTCTGTAGAACGACTGCCACCTGACTGCATTCAAAGTAAATAATGATTTTCATGTTTTGTAGTTTTGACATGAATCTTTGTGTGAACCATAAATTGTGACCACATTGACATTATTTGTAAACGGGCTCTAAAGGATTGGGGATTTGTGTTGCGAAATGGCAAGTTTTTCCGTAAAGCCAAAACAAAAATAGTACTAGGTATACGATAGTCCAGTTAGGAGTACTTTGGAATACTGCAGCATAGCTTGAAGACCGCACTTTGCTTCCCACTCTCTAAGGTTGGAACGGATTCAAAAGAGGTTCGTGAGGCTTTTGGGGTATGTAGCTGGCAGGGAAATTAGAATGATGTTATATAGTACCTAATAAATTGAAATATTTCAGTTTATTACTATATGACATCAGTCTAATAACATAACGCCGCTTTCTTTTCTTTCTCCTGAATGACCTGAATCGCACTATTTAAAGTTTAGCCCGCCATTACTTTATTTATTTAAAACTTATTTATTATTACAGTTTCTTTTTTAACTTACAAATTCTCGGTAATATCCAATGGTCCGCAGTCCACCAAGTATAGATAAACATCTATACTGGTCAGAAAATCTTCTCGCTAGTTAGAGGAATGCCACGCCCTCTTTTCTCCAAACTTTTGAACTACTTACTTTTACTTTCAGATCCATGGCAAGATCTTGAAACAAACTACGGCCTAGCCGGCTACAAGCGTTTGGTAGCACTAAAAGAGACGTACCCTCATCTCAAAGTCACTCTCGCTATTGGAGGATGGAACGAACGATCGCCGAAATACTCAGAAATGGCGGCGAAACCTGAGTCCAGAGCCGCTTTTATTGACAGTGTGCTTACTATGTTAAGGTAGGTACTGTAGGTAGGTTCAACAATAGTAAACTTTAGTTACTATAGTAGTTGACGACCCGATGGCGTAACGGTAGATTAAACGTCTGCCACGCCGAACGTTGCGGGTTAGATACCCGTTCAAGTCAAACATTTGTGTGTGTCACACACATGGATGTTTCTCTTGGTCTGGGTGTTTCTATGTATGATATGTATTAATAAAGACTGCCTCCGTGGTCCAGTGGATAGCGTATGCGACTGCTGATTGGAGTTAAAAATTGCCATGAGTTTTTAGGTCCTACGTAATAGGGGGCGAGCCTATTGCCGTTACCGAGCACATTACCAGACTCCGTGCTGCTACTGAGAATTCGGAAAAACCCAGTAACACTTCTGCTCGACCCGGGAATCGAACCCGGGACTTCCCGATCAGCAGACACATACGCTGACTACTGGACTACGGAGTACACGTATTATGTCGGTTCCATTTTCAGGAGGTCTTTAAAGGCTCCACTGCGACAAGTTCGTTTGTTTAATATATTGTTAAACGGCATTGTTAATAATGAATAATATTTCTGTTTTTGTTCGCAGTAACTACGATTTCGATGGTCTCGATCTAGATTTGGTGTATCCTTCGAACAACGACGGCAAACTCAATGAAAGAGAAAACTTCGTGAGCTTAGTAAAGGTAACTAAAACCATTATATGTAGTTATAAAGATAAATATATTGTAATTCTTATATCAAAGAAAAAAGGTAGATACAGAACGTCTCCAAATACAAGTGATGCTAAAAAATAAGAAAATACCCAAGTAAACGATGACCCGGTGGCGCAGCCGGATTGTAAACGACAGCCACGCCGAAGGTCGCGGGTTCGATTCCCGATTAAGTCAAACTTTTGTGTGCATTATATGTATGTTTGATTTGGTCTAGCTGTTTATATGTATAATATGTATGCATTTACAAAAAAGTAAAGGATAAACGAAATAAAAAGTATATATGCATTATGCATGTTTATCCACTATCTAGTACCCTCAGTACAAGCTCTGCTTAGTTTGGGAATAGATGATGTTGTGTGAATGTGATAGAGTATTATATTATAAATACACGCGTCAGACGCATCAACATGGCAAGAAGCGCCAACCCTTCATTCGCTTACGCATACCTATATAAAAGTGATTTCACATTTTATTTACAGCTAGTCGTCTACCTTATTTTACATGATATGTAGTGGGTGTTTACTGCAATCTCTACCATTTGCCATCAAATCTGGGCATCTTTCGCTAAAAATAAACCTTTCAATTTCTTCTTAATTTGTCTTACTTCTTGCATTCTCTACCTGTTCCAAGATTTTTCGGATAAAAGCCGAGCATTTGCCATACTCATCAAAATTGGTCTTGGTCTGTCATCTTCTAAAAGAACTTTACTTCCAGGAGTTGTCAGAGGCATTCAAGCCCCGTGGTTTGATCTTGACAGCAGCTATAGGAGCTGGTAAGAGCACCATGGACATAGCTTACGAGATGAACCAGTACCTAGACCTGATCCACATGATGTGTTATGATTACCACGGCAGCTGGGAAAGAGTTCTAGGGGCTAATGCGCCGCTCAGGGGAAGAGGCAAGGATGATTCTTCAAGTGTGGTAAGTAGACATAGCTCTTATTTTATTGATGGTTTTGGCGGCGATAGCCTAATGGTATCTCCACTATGCTACCACCGGCAAAAACTTTACAGGTACAAGTTTGCAGCCGACCTCAAACAACAGCAACACATGACGTATCACCGCGACACTACAGGTTTCTATGTCTTTTTTGTTTTTTTTTTATAGACTCACGCCTGTATCCCTGAAGGGGTAGGCAGAGGTGTACTACACCCACATTTCGCCATGAATATTTAGGCCCCACGTAACAGGGGGCGAGCCTATTGCCGTCACCGGGCACATCACCAGACTTCGTGCTGCTACTGAGAATTCGGAAAAACCCAGTAACACTTTTGCCCGACCCGGGAATCGAACCCGGGACCTCCGATCAGCAGTCGCATATGCTATTCACTGGACCACGGAGGAATATGTATAAATGAGGGAATATATGTTACTAAATCATCCACGAGACTTTAATTTAAGTAAAAGCATTGGCCGTCATGCGTTGTTGAAAGCGCCAGATATATCTAATGGCGCTGATACATTTGAGCATTCACCTGTAATGAGCATTCTCGCGAATGTTACAAACAAATGAGGGTGTTTTAGCGAGCATTCTCACGAACACGAATACGCGCTACAATGCCGGTTAAACCCAATATATTTACTTCACTTAGGCCCGATTTTTCAATCCTCAGATAAACAACCAGATAGTATTTATTCTAAGGATAGCGTAATATTGCGTTTTGCAATGGTCAGATAGGGTTTATTCGCCGAATAAGTCACCAAACTAATCAGATAACCGCTTATTTGACTGTTACGTTGACGTTGAGATACATTTGGTTTGATTATCGGCGGAAAATATGTTCATTTTTCATATTTTTGACGAGCAACAATCGAAGAGAAGGCTATTATATACGAATCGGTATATTAATCGACCTAGAAGGTGATAAAGAGTTGTAAGGCCGCGGGGCGATCATTTTAATACCTATATTGGATTCAATGGAGAGCTGATATTATGAAATAGTTAAATAAATCAGATAGCATGTATTTCAAACATTTATTATACCTAATACACTATATACCTATGTATTTTATGCCATAAATGTTTATGGCATAAAATACATACTTATATTTTCAAAAACGAATTCTAATGACTAATTTACAATTATTCAACTACCAAAATTTACATCATAATACTGTTTAACATTAATATATTATTACGTTCATAAGTCTTAAATGGTACTTAAATGTAAAGGTGTCCTGTTATGTTAAAACAGATGCCCAAAATTCTTTCTTTGGTCATGCTGGGAGCGTTGGCTCGTTTTTGAAGAGACGATTTCTTAGACTCTCTTATTTAAGCCTTAATTTTTGGCACTAACTGTTATTTGTAGACACACCACATGAATTAGAAGCACTTTCTATATTTCCACGCACATTCCTTGTCCTGTTTAGTTACCACATCAGTCGTTTTCATTTCTATAATATACCTGTATTTTTCTATTAAACTTACTAGTAGTTTAATATCTTTAATCTCGCATTCAAATTTGAGGAACGCTGGCATTGTTATTATAATATAATTTGATTGAAAACAAACAGCACAACACTCACAAATTCCACGAAAATACCAGTCCAAACCTATATAAACACACAGAACCCCGAAATAATGACAACCATCATTTTGACAGTTAGATAAGGAGAAGGAGAAGCAATAAAGCTTCTGTTTCCTGTCCTGCTCTAATTTCCTGTTCTGCTCTTACATGCACTTTTCTGATACATTTGTTTCACCTCTCTGAAGTTAGTGACGGGTACGATGATGTTATTCGGTCAGATAGTTGCCCACGGAATAAAAGACTATTGAAAAATTTTCACAAGTTTAACGGACTGTTATACAGCCCAATAAATATATCAGTGGAATAGTTATTCATCTCTTTAACTGAGGATTGAAAAATCGGCCGTAAGACTTATGATTTTAATCTAGGGAAGAATCCTCGTAGTTTGTCACTAATTTTAACTTATCTAGTGGCTTACTCAGAATAAATATCGATAATGTTTACAATAGATTGGTTTACTCCGAATTAATTTCAGTAGAATGTTGATAAACCCTCGATATCGATAAATAAATTTGAACGTATAAATCACACAAGTGTCTGTTATACTTGTGTGATTTATTAAACCTGTTCAGATTGAAAAAAAAAAAATCTGCGTTTTATTATTTAGTAGCATTTGTTTGTGTATTTTACTCTTACTCTAGAAATAATTCATAAGTGATACTGAAGTAAATATATTGGGTAAAACTGCTGTTGTAGTGCGATTTCTATATTCTACGGATTGGAGTGTTCGATAGAATGATCGTGAAATGTTCGGTTCGACAAAACAAAAAACGGCGAATGCTCGTTTCTGTTACAAGTGAATGCTCAGGTGTATCAGCGCCTCAAGAAAATACCTAGCACATATTTTAATGTTGATGACGAGATTATCTTGCTAACCGATATAACTGCGTCGACTGTCGACTGAAAAAAAAAACAAATAATCTAATACCGCCCGGAGAACTACGAGACGAGACGAATCATTGCTTCCATGTCTAAAGGCCGCTGCATACGTGACGGGGTTTTTCACGGACGGGACGGAACGGGACGGAGCGGGAAATTTTGGAAATATCGTTTCATACAAAATGTATATGGAAGCGCATATGTCATGGAGACACGGACGGGACGGGAACGTGGCACTGACGGGGCGGGCAAAATATCGTCGCCAACGATGTTTAGCACGTCCCGCCCCGCGCGTGCCCCGTCCCGTCCGTGTTTCCGCTACGTATGCACAGTCACTCCGGTCGTTCCGGAGAGAAAAGTAGTGTTGGACGTTAGCATCAGCGTCAAAAATGGACGATGAAAAACTAATCGAGTGTGTACGGTCACATCCAGCATTATATAATTTAGCTACCTCAAACGATTTAGACACTAAGTACAAGAATCATCTGTGGCGTAAAATTTTAGTCGAATTATCAGTCACTGGAGACGGTTATCATTTATTGCATTCATAACTTTACGACAGATAGAACTCCGCGCCGACATTGGAGATGTCGGCGCGGAGTTCTATCTGTCGTGAGTGTTGCTGCGCATGCGCAGCGCGCGCTGCTGGCGTGCGCGCCTCAACGTACATGAAGTTGATCGATACTTGTCGAATGATCTGATGATTTATTTTCCAGTAAAGCAAAACATTTTTTTGACATACGAAAATACTGATAAACTTGAGTCTCATCATCCAGAAGTTCTTTGTAGAGAGTGTGGTATTCTCCTTCCTATTCTCTATTCTGCCATGTAGGATGTACAGAGAATCTCCTTTTCTTGTTCACGGTCATAACTACTTCGTAATCTAAGGCAATAGCAATTAAAGCCACTTCTTCAAATGAAAAATCCATATTTCCTTCTTCACAACACTAGCTCGTTAGATCCTAATCACTGTTACGGTATGTATGCATTAAGAAGACGTTCCCGTCTTGAACGAGGCAGTCACGTCCCGTTCCCGTTCACGCCCCGTCCGAGGTATTATCTCGTTACGTATGCAGCGGCCTTAAATTACAGCTTGCGATACAGGTACTGTTACTGTTAGTGGATATTTTATTTTCTGACAGGCCTCGGCCTACTAGTCATTCCGCGTTACAACCCGCTTGGCTCTGCTTATACCTATGGATGACTAGCCAAAATTAATAGAAAACATCAAGGTACAATAGGCTAGTTGACAAAAAAAAATATAACTCCGTCCTTTAGATTATTCAAAAATAAGCAATACGTATTTTTTATTTGTAAATTAAACCAAAAATGACCAAGATATAGCTCATTAAAGTTACGTATAATGTCACGCCGTGCTGCATTTTTTTGCACTAGATGACGTCACACGTAACTTTAATGGGCTATATCTTTGTTATTTTTTATTTAATCTAAAAAAGAAAAATACGTGTCCAATCTTTTTTTTATAATCTAAAATACAGGCTAAATAAAATGTAATTATTTTGACCCTGGAAACTACCCTATTACTGGGTGAACTTATCGCTAAAAGCATTTTCTCCCAGTCAATCATAGCGTCATGTAAAGAAAATTATGGTAATTAATAATTACTTACCTCTCCCTTTTCAACAGGAGAACTCCATCAATTACATGTTAAACCGTGGCATACCACCCAGCAAGCTGGTGATCGGTCTACCGATGTACGGCAGGACATTCTACCTGGTGAATCCTGATGTCAAAGAGCTGAAGTTTGGATCTACCCTCGTCAAGGAGATAGGCTTCAATGGACCCCTCACTGGACAGGCTGGTTTTATGGGGTATTTTGAGGTGAGTTGCCCATCTGTGTGTATATGTATGTGCCGTTTTCACGTAAAAACGGCTGAACCGAATCTGATGAATTTCAACAAAGGAATAGATCAGGTCTCTGAGATGAACAAATGCTATCATACAGAATAATTTACATACATACATAGACTCACGCCTGTTTCCCCGAAGGGGTAGGCAGAGGCATATTAAGCGCCCACTTTCCGCCAGTGTTTTGATCCCACGTAATAGGTGGCGAGCCTATTGCCGCTTATCGGGATATTTTATTTGCCAGAGCCTCGTCCGTTGATCGGCAGGTGCACCACTTGCAGGTGAGGTTGGCTTGGGACCCTAAGTTCGTGGTGGGAACCCTATACAAAATAATTTAACGGGTCTTAATCGCGTTAACTTAACTTATTTAAGGTATAAATACCTATTTGTTTCCGACGTTTCACTCGTCTTGCATCGAGCGTGGTCGCGGAGAGACTGATGAGAGCAAAGCGCTGTCTTGTGGAAGTGCGGGTTTTGGCACCTACCCTCACTTGGTCTTTATTTGAGTTCGCAATGTCGGTACTCCGACACACTACACTAATGACGTCTACACACTGTTGTGATTTATCACGGCGGCGGCGATGTTTATATTTGCTGATGACTGAATTCCAAGTAGCTGATAATGTATATCCATCCTCCCGGTTGAAATTGTTATATTTCTTGATTTTTACCGCTTCACGTAGGTACTATCCTGGAGTAATAGTGACGATCGGGGGATAAGACTTGTGGTTGATGCAGTTCTATCCAGTGGTTTGGTCCAGACTCCAACAAATGCTCAGCTATCGATTAAGACCTGCTAAATTATTTTGTATGATGTATACAAATCGCGAAAGTTTAAAATCCATTAACAAATACTTTGGTGAGATCTTTTTGTTGCGACATCATTCATTTGTTGAAACAATATGTTGTATGTATAATGTTATTTTCGCAATTTTCTTGATTTCTTGATTTTTCTTAAACACAACAAAAATGAATTAGCAAAATCATATATATATATATATATATATATATATATATATATATATATATATATATATATATATATATATATATATATATATATATATATATATATATATATATTGTTTGAGATAATTTGCAATAAATTACCTTTCATCAATTAGAGTTAAAAAGTGAGCGGTTTCTGAGATGCTGAATTTTAAAGATTTGTTTATTTTCTGCATCCTCATGTCTTAAAACCAATTATAAACAACTTATTGTAGCGTTAGCCACATACAACTGAGGCCATCTAGCGAGCGACGACGTAGTCTCGACAACAACAATTCGACGACATCTATCGGACACAATGCGACGAAACACAAAGTGCTGCATCGCGCAAGCAGAGTTTGCACACGAAATTGACTATAAGTATATAGAACTTCTCAAATACGTCCGTCGGACTGACAGTCCACCAGGAACGATCACCCAGCCTGGTTAGAGGATCCTCCCTCTAGTTGGAGGACCACCTTTATCCTCCACATTGGTGACCCCGACGTGATTTGAAGCAACCTCCACCGGTCAGATTAGCAGCAGCAACTTCGTCGTCATCCTCGCCTCGCCTCACTCCGCACTTCACCCGATGGGCGGTAATCAAGTCGCCGCCAGCCAACCAGTCACTTCTTGATTGGGATTAATTTGTTGCAAATGAGCACAAATGAAGCTGGCTTCAAAGAATATGTCGAATTACTGGTCACCCTGTAGATAATACTTTTAAACATCTAAGACTTAAAACTAAACCGCGCACCATATTTATTTTTTGAAAACTGCTAAATTGCCAAAAACTTCCACTGTATTAGAAAAAATTCTGGCATAACAAAATCTTCTTTAACCCTCTCGTCTTTCAGATCTGCATGGAAACCAGCAACTCTTCGTCTCCATGGGTCTACCACTGGCACGATGAGGCTTCGATCCCATACCTTCGAGATGGAGAGAGAGTCATCACTTACGACAATGGTAGATCCATTGCACTTAAAGCCAAGTGAGATTTTGGTCAAAATTTTTGTCGCACCTTTGCCATTCAGTCGTAAGTATGGACACCACCGTGTTGGGGCTAGCTGAAGAGCAGTGTGAGACTCTTCGCCCAAGGTTTTCAGAACCTTCTCACCAAAGCCACCACTATGTACTTACTCAACATGCCGTTAGTGCTAGAGTTACGCGAATCGCAGTTGGTATAGGTTATCACGACCGGATTCGGCCCGCCGTTAGGGCGGGCTCCGTCTTCACCAGTGATTGCTACTTTTGGATGCGCATGTGGACAAGGGGCAACCTGCTTGGCCTATTTAGGCCGAAGTGATAAGGATTAATTAACTGGTTTCACCAGGGATAATGCCTATTCAGAGGTGGTGAAAATAATAATAATCATTTATTTCAGGTAACAATAACCCATATAGATATACCTTAAAGAATAACATACATAAAATAATAATAATAAAATTAAAACAGGGTGTTGTTGTTTACATTGTTTTCAAGTAAGGCTGAGTGTTATTTCGTAACCTCCCGTGAAAATTCCGATACACCACACCCTTAGGCCAAAACTCTTCCTTGAGGAAAGTGTCGGCACCCGAACCACGTACGACTTGTAGTTCGTATTATGGCGAGACTCTAATCTCTCGACTCTCAAGGTCCAGTTGGTCTTCGTGCGTAGGTACTCGACGATCTCCTCGTCCTTGGTAGAGTGATGCAGCCGGGACACGTACATCAGTGTGGTTGGTATTACAGGAGGTATCGCAGCAGCATGTTAGGTCCAAAATAGTCGTAGCTTTCCGTAACCAACTATAGTTATAAATTTTACTTTGGAAAACTTTTTTTGGGAATTTGGTGGCAAGTCGTGTGTTGTTTATTGAAAGGATAATTATAGGAATTTTATGACGTCTAGAATCATGATCTTCTAGGTAGGAATATTTTTATCGTTTATAATTTGTTGCATGTTTTCGTAAAACTGTTCACGGGTAAAAACTGATATAACAGGAAAATAAGACAGTTCTCGTTATATTAAGATTTCCAACTTTATTTCTACCAGACAGTAATTTTGGCGATATTATCGGTGATCCATTCCGGAGTCCAGGGATGATCCCTTCGAGAAATTAAAATGAAATTTCAAGTTTGATTTTTTTCTAGATTCGCTATCGAGAAAGGTCTCGGAGGGCTGATGGTGTGGTCAGTCGACACTGATGACTACAAAGGCAACTGCCGAGAAACAGATGCTTATATAGACTTCAAGGAGAGGTACCAGAGGATGGTCTACGATCCACTATCCAGGAAGGCTGCGGAGAACCTCAATATACCTCATAGTAAGAAATATTCTTCATATTTTTTGACCTGCAATACTATTCTGATAAGGAGTCTTACTATTCTAGGAAGGCTTTCGCTGCAGCGCTGCCTGTGCAATGGAAAAACGATTAAGTCAGCGTTCGGCAGACTATAATCGTCATACAACCTTCCACAGTACTCTACTGGACATAGGTCTATCTTAATTTGCTTCCTATTCTGCCAACAAAAGGCGACGAGACGATGGCAATGGCGATGAGGGTTAGAATAGGGCTGAGTTTTCCATCTCTTCTCGAAAATAATACTTGCATCGTGGATTATTCTTCGTTACCTTTTAGGGTATCCACGGAATGAAATTGGCTAGAGAAACTTTGCATTCTAAATCCAGCACCACACGGAAATTCTAGTGAGAATAATTCCTAAAGCCCTTTTTCTTTTGCAGTCAACGAAGCACCCAAGGACGGTCCCTCATACGTACTCAAAGATAACCAGCTGCACCTCCGTCTGCCACAAGCGAAGTTTTCCAACTACGCACTGATGCAGACCATCAACGACGCCATGGCTCTGTCCGTAGAGGAGAAACGGATAGAAGACGAAATGGAGAGGATTATGAAGGAGAATGAAGTTAATATACGAATAGAAGATGATGGGAGTAGTTCGAAGTCCAGTGTGATGCATGTGTTTATGATAGCTTTTCCGGGCAATATTGATAGAAGAATGGATTCGATGTCTCAAGAAGGACCGCAGTATAGCTTTCGATTTTATTAGATGGAAAAGATGCTATACTTTCAATAATTATGTACCTTAAAAGTCTGTCGTACTTATTTATATTTATAAAATAAAAGACGATATACGCTGATTTTTTTTATTTGTCTCTTGATATTCCCGCAGCTACGCCTACATTTCTATTCTGTCTAATTCCATGGGAATTTAGGTACATCCCTTCTTAGTACACCAGAGTAACATACATATCAGCTTTGCGCCTAGAGGTTTCGTTTATACGTTGTCTGTCAGTCAGTCAGTAAAACGAGAATTAAAGTCCATGAGGTATCTAGTTACCATATCATGTGGATTATCCGGTGGTATTATAGTTTGGGTAACACCCCGTCAGAGTATATGGTGTTCTGTGGGTAACACCCACCGTGGTCACAAAATGACTCCTGTAAATCATGCCGATGAGGAGTAAATAGAAGATTACCCTTTTGTTCAAATAATAGGGAATATGCATGATTTTCTTTATGGCTTAATTTAATCATTTTCATCTTTATAATACAGAATTAACGCGCGCTTTCGACTACGTCACATGTCACGTCACGTGGTGTGAACTCTAGAGTTTCAGTTAAGTAAGTTAAGATTATTAATTAATTTCATTAATTAATGAAAAGTTCAGAGTTGGCCACACACTCACACGAAAAAAATAAATAAAACAACAAACAATTATTTTCTTGCAGTAGTCCCCAGAACATTAAGGCATTGCAGAACACATTGCAGTATCCTCTCGCTGGGCAGACTATCAATAGAGCCCAGAGATAGAGTTTGTCTTTTTATTTTCAACGTCTGTTATTGGGGTCATTGTTATGGATGCAAATTGGACCTTATGGTATTGCAGTCTCAAATTGGAAGACCGGGTCTTGTTTGTAAGAAGAAATTACAAATTAAAAGATAATTTGTTGCAAATTTCATTCGATTTTCATCTGTAACTTTGTTATATTTTATTTTACGGCTAAAGAGTCACGGTCAAAATGGGCGTAAAACCAACAGCTTTAAAATATATTTTATGTGAAAGCTAATGACCATTACTTAATTCTATACTATGACGGCAATCACCCAAACAACCGGTGAGCAGAGATATTCAGTGATGTTCAAACGTATTTTTTATAGAATCCAAAACAATCGCTAATACAACGGAGATAACACGACGCGATGTTGTGCAGAGCTAGGCCAAAGAAACCAATCTATTGGTTGGTAACCTAACGGAATTACTACATTCCATCCCTTTCTAACTTCACTCTTAGGTACTCAGGCACCGACCAAAAAACAAGCGTGCGGGCAAGCCAGGCAATGCGCGTCAGTCGTTATTCATAAATATTTTGTTATTTGCTCACGTTTTGCTATCATCGGTTTATTTATACGACTTCTGATTGAATTACAAGACAATCGCGGCATGTCAGATCGCGCAAATATAATACTTACATTTTGATCGATAGAGACCAAATCGGTAGAAAAGCGATAGTTTAGCATTACTGTACTTGCTTAACAGGCAGAAGATCGGTAGGAAGTTGTGCCCAGTAGTAGTTTTTAACTTTTTAACAAATATGTGTGTTTTATTTAACCAATCTTTGGGATTTTTTTTGCAGTGATACCGGTCGATATTGGGGTTAACAAGTATTTAGGGGGTATTTAGAAATACAATAAAGTAAATTACAACACATTTTATTTCTGTTGGTTTTACGCCCAGCTCTCATACAAAAATGCCCATGATCCTTTACAGCAAAACATATTTTGCTATTTTTCTGTAAGGCCAATAGTTTGCCAGATAAACTAGAAAACCCATTTGTACCAC
Source organism: Euclidia mi (assembly GCA_944739405.2). NCBI lineage: Eukaryota > Metazoa > Arthropoda > Insecta > Lepidoptera > Erebidae > Euclidia > Euclidia mi. Next base: position 7,766,446 of record OX123208.2, read on the forward strand.
TCTTTTCAAGATGGCGGCCGCAGGACAAGGGCTGCGACCCCACAAACTTGGATTTAATATCATCCTAACCCACTCTAGACATCTATAAAATAAAATAACGTCCTCTGTCGAATGCACGATAAACCCAAAAAAAAACATTTCAATGGACTATAACCCAGTTTTAGAAAGGGAAAGCTTTGCATCAACCGGAACAACGCCAGGGTGATGATAGTGTTAACCATCTAATGTGTATACACACACACACACACACACACACACACACACACACACACACACCCACACACACACACACACACACACAGACACACACACAGACACACACACACACACACACACAGACACACACACACACACAGACACACACACACACACGCACGCACGCACGCACGCACGCACGCACGCACGCACGCACGCACGCACGCACGCACGCACGCACGCACGCACGCACGCACGCACGCACGCACGCACGCACGCACGCACGCACGCACGCACGCACGCACGCACGCACGCACGCACGCACGCACGCACGCACGCACGCACGCACGCACGCACGCACGCACGCACGCACGCACGCACGCACGCACGCACGCACGCTCGCACGCACGCACGCACGCACGCACGCACGCACGCACGCACGCACGCACGCACGCACGCACGCACGCACGCACGCACATTATTTAGCGAGCGATAATTAAAAATGTTAATACACACATAACTTTGAAAAGTCAGAGGTGTGTGCCCGGGGTAACTGGGGATCGAAACCGAGACTGTCGTCTCGGCAGTCCGTTACGTACACCACTGGGCTATCACCGCTATTTTTAAGTAATATTACACCTCTGCTTACCCCTTCGGGGACACAGGCGAAGGTATAAAACTAAGTATTAGGATCTTTTGAACACTATGATAGTTGATGACGTGATAAAATACGTCAATCTTTCCGGTTATAAAGATATTGAAAGAGGATTTTTTTTAATAAAATAATATGGTGGTTAAACCAGTATGTGGCGATGAGTAAAACACGATTTCAGTTTGGAGGTCAATGGCGTATTAGCAGGTTATAATATTTTAGTTGATATTATAGCCTAGTGGAGAAACCGACGGGCCGTTACGCAGTGTCTCGGGTTCGAATCCATGACTTTTCGAAGTTATGTTGTGCGTATCGCCTAAGAGCTCAGCTACTTACATAGAGGCGCATTTCCTATGGGCGCTCTGAAGATAAACTTTCTGCGACCTAAATTGCCGATTGGCGGCGTGGAAGCCGTTACCCCAGTAACGGCTTCTACGCCGTTACTGGGGTAGAAGTAACGAGACGAGTTACAAGCAAGAGAGACGCTGTATCTTAACTACGAGAGCAAGAGAGACCTGGAACGTCGCCAGCGACGCCAACTACGAACTAAACTGGGGCCAGACCCCACTTGGAATCGGGACATGAAATCTTTAAGAACTGCTGTTCTATGTATAAATCTGTATTCATTGATATCGCTAAACGGAGAAGGAAATAATCGTAAAGAAACTTACATAATGAGTTCTCCATAATGTTCGCGAAAGACATGTGAAGTCTGCTAACTCTGGCCAGCGTGGTGGACTATAGCCTTGCCCTTCTCTTAACGAGAAGAGACCCGTGCCTAGCAGTGGGTCACTTTATAACAGGGCTGATGATGGTGGTATAGCAACCATATTGGTTTCTTTTACGCGGGAGTAGTCTTTAATAAAAAAAAGGTCGCTTGGTTGGCCGGCTGGAAGGCTGCAAGCGTTATATGTATTATGCTCGGGGATGGAAGTGTAATTTTTAAAGACGTAATCACGGGCAAACCCTGCTCTGAATCTCCGTATCTGAGATCCGCAAAGGCGAAACTGGTACCGCACCGCTTGAAATATTTAGCCAGTCACACCAGTGTTGCCCTCTTGCGGCTAGTTTGTTTATTTCCAGCAGCTGTTTAGAAATGGCCCTGCTAGTGAGTTGGCGAGTCACCGCCTGCTATACAGACGGATGCTATAAGAGTATCACTAGCATGTGGCGTTTGTTATCCATCGCCTCGTAATACCAGTTATATTACACCCACCCCCATACATGTACATAATAAGATACATAAGTACCTAATCATTGTCTTGTCCTGGTCCCAAATTATTTGGGTTCGGCGCACGTCCTTCGCTCCCATACTTCTCTGACTCAAGACATCCGATAATTTAGCCCTTTCTCGGTCATATCCATCCTCACATAGTCCACCCATATTTTCTTTGGCCACCCTCTCCCTTTTCGTCCCTCTACCTTCATATTCATCTCTATTTTTATCTACATGCCTATCTCTTTGCATACCATGAGTATTTAGAAATGCACCTTTTCGTCTATGGGCATTCAGCATAATGACATAATTATTATAATTTTTGTTGGTACATATACTAACAAAAATGTAGGTATGCATGTTTGACTATAAGATATGTATGTATGTCTATGCCACACGAAATAAATAGCTTATTATTATTATTATTATAAACAATCAGATTTCACATGTGTGCTATCCCATTTAAGATATACGTTCTGCACGTTGGGTCCATATAGGTGCCGAGTATACCGTATTTTGCTTTATAGTAATAAAGCAAAAGTTAGAATAATACAAGGGAAAAAGAGAAACATTATAATAATAATAACATACTGAGACATCTATCACACACTCATCTGACCTCAAGCTACAGCTCACACAACTATAATAATAAGCGTTAATAATAATAAGCGTTTATTGACATAAATAAGTTACAATAAATTGTGAATTCTCTGACCCCTGAACTAGTGTTAACTGTATAATAATAATAATAATAAATTTATTTGCATAAAATGTGGTTACAAAAGATGACAACAAATAACAATAAGTACAAGACACATTTCGCCATTTTACAAATAGCATACAAATATTTGTTGAGTCAAAACACAGTGACTCAAGAGAAAAAAAAAAATAACATAATGTATTCCTAATTCTAAAATGGTAAGACTGTGAGGCGAATTTTTTTAGAAATTCATTGACTGAATAAAACCCCTCTGCAATCAGCCATTTTTTTAGTGCACGGCAAAATTTATGGTACGGTAAGTTAATAATATTCTCAGGTATTGAATTATAAATAAGTGGAGCCATGTACACACAACTTACCCGAAACATCTCCAAACGAGGTATGGGCATTTTTAAATAGGCCTGGTTAATTTTACGTGTATTCTTATTATCTTTGGCTTCAAACAGTTCTTTGTTACTCTTGACAAATTTAGCTACTTCATAGATGTATAAACTAGGCACAGTTAAAAGACCTTGTGATTTAAATATTGGTCTGCAAGAGTCAGACCATTTGCATATTAAATATCGCTCGGAGACATTTCTTTTGGGCTAAAAATACCCGACTCATTTCAGATGAATAGCCCCAAACAAGTATGCCATAGCGAATTATGGAGCACAGGTATGCATGGTATACCAAGAGTGACGATTCCCTTGAAGCCACATCTTTCACTTTCTTTAGAGCAAAGACAAATTGATTCAACTTTTTGCAAACACTATCGACATGTGGCTTCCATGTAAGATGGTCGTCAATGAAGATACCTAAAAAAATTGTGCTATGTATTTGTTCAACTGATTGATCATTGAATTTAATATTTAACTGTTTGTGTTTAGTGTTAACAGATTTAAACCGAATAAGTTTTGTTTTATCAATATTCATTTTTAGTTTATTTATATTGAGCCAGTTATTAATATCAATAAGTGCATTATTTATTTGACTTTCGCAGATGTTAATGTTATCACTTTCTATAATTACTGTGGTATCATCCGCAAATAAAACGCAGTCGTGCTTTTGTAACGCTTGAGGAAGATCATTAACATAGATGATGAATAATAAGGGTCCCAAAACACTACCCTGCGGCACGCCACAATAATTGTATTTGGGTTCAGAATCAAAGTTTTCCAAATGGTTAGTAAGATTATTGAATTTTGTTATTCGTGTGAATTGTTGTCTGTTATTTAAAAACGATTTAAACCAATTTAATGCGACTCCACGTATACCGCATTTGTCTAGTTTTTCAAAAAGTATATTATGATTAACGAAGTCGAAAGCTTTTTCAGGGATCAGTGTCTTCGCCGAATCTTTAAGGTATAGACTATATAATGTCAAACATGCACAATATTATTGTGACAAAAGGTTCTATATAACTAGTAATTAACAAAATAAAATAAAATAATAATAATAAAAGCTAAGTACAAACATATAAGTGAGTGTGCTGCCCTACCAAGCCAACACACTGTAACTTTCAAAAACCGGTTTTGAGATATTTGAAAAATTATGTTTTTATTGATATAAGCCTGTTTTTCAGGTAATTTGTCAATATTTTGCAATGTTATGCATTTATTAATTAGGTGTACACCTCTAGTATATAGCCAAGTAATATGTTTTTATTAATTTTATTATAGAAATAGGATATTGCCACTAATTTGTATGAACAAGACAATTTAATGAACTTTTATATATTCCTAACAAGGTAAAACACTGTAAAAAAAAATACAGTGTTTGTCCTTGTCTAATCTCTTGTCTCTCAATATGCCATATCACCTGTATAAAGCATATAGTTTTTCAAAAAGATCTTTGTTAAGAGTATATCTTTCATATCGGTATGATTTTTGTACGTATGCACCTTCTTAAGGGCGTGTATGGGGCAATGGAGGACCGTATTGCGCTATTCAGGGTGTCGATCGACCTTGGGTTGCTGTGCTCCAATAAGGATCGAGCGAGCTATATTCCAGGGCCATAGCCTGAATCCTTTGTGGTTTGCTTGACCCTGAACTCCCTAAGTACGTTGTTAGAGGCTTCAGAGCTAGGCTATCGATTAAGGAGAGGAGGTCATGTTACATCCTTTTCATGGATGACCTGAAATTATTTGCCCCCAACAATTTCTAAGTGACTGCGTTACTTGAGGTGACTGAAACCTTTAGTAATTCTATCAGAATGGAATTTGGTGTGGATAAATGTGCGGTCATGCATATGAGGAGAAGCAGGATTATTGAATCTGCAGGGATACAACTCTCAGATTCCATACAACTTAGATCCCTCTCCCTGACCGAAACCTAGAAATACCTAGGTATGGCGCAGTCTTTGAATATTTCGGAGAATGAAACAGAAGTTGCAGGTTCGTTTCTTTGGCCGCCTGAAAAAAGAACTCAACAGTCTTTTATCAGGTGGCAACAAGGTGCGGGCCTGCGACGGATGGGCCATGCCAGTCTTAATGTATTCATTCGGCATACTCAGATGGACCCAAACTGAACTAAATGCCCTGGATAGAAAAGTCCGTTCAATGCTGACTGCATCTTGTATCATCATCCACGCTCGTCGGTGATGAGGCTGTACATCCCGCGGAAATATGGAGGTCGAGGCCCTTTATGTGCAAAGAACCTCCATAACCGCGAGCTGTGCAACCTCAGAGGATATTTTCTGCAGATGAGTGTGGTTGTGAATGGCGATGTAGTCGCATTTGATACCGGACTTACCCCGCTAACTACCCCCGCAGTCTGGCTAAAGAGAACTGACACAAATCTGCAGTACTTAGTACTGAGGACCGATGGGAAGTATGTAGGGGCAAGGAGCTGCTTGGACGATTTTACAGAGCCTTACATGGAGAAGATGTAAATTTTAAAGCTGGCTACGATTTGGCGAACTCTTTGGAGAAACCGAAGGATTTGTCTTTGCAATTATGGACGAAGTTGTCATGGCAAACAACTACCGGAAGTATATTCTGAGGGATGGGACAATTGAAATGTGTCGGGCAAACCCGGGGAATCCCTCAGGCATAAAGTGTCCAGTTGTTCGAGTCTTGCCAGCGATCAGCACTTATTTGCACAGACAACCAAGTGGCCAGGATAATCCATCAGCAACTAGCCCTTAACTATAATCTCGTTGGTTCAGAGGTACCGTACTACAGATATGTGTCCGGGATCGGCCTATCATTACAGACAGGACTATTGTAGCCAATCAGCCTGATATTGTAGTGATTCACCGAGCAGAGCGACTCGCAATGATAGTCGATATCACCATACCGCATGACGACAATCTGGTGAGAGCAGAAAAGAGAACGAGATCAAATATTTGGGCTTAGCTCACGAGATTGTTAACATGTGGGATGTGAATTCGGCAATTATTGTGCCGATAGTTGTATCGGTAAATGAATTATAAATCGCCAAGAGCCTCGACCAACATCTAAAGAGGCTCGCACTTTGCAGCTGGATCAAGTCTTTGATTCAGAAGGCGGTTCTTCTCGACACGGTGCGCATCGTGTAGAAGTTCCTCTCTCTGAGGCCCTAACCACCGGTGGCTTGGTCCCTGTTCCCAACACTGGTGGGTTTCTGTGGTCCCATTTATATTTTGCGCAGCACACGACTACAATAAACCGAACTGTCTTCAACGTGATAAACAAGGAACACAAGTAATAATGGCGCAGGAAAGAGAGAGATAGCAATACTGTGTTCGACTCGGCTTACGCTGGTTGCGTAGTTCAAAACACTGTATTCATCTTGCAACGCGCATACGCACGTAGTTTGTTTAGACAAAATACTGTATTCTTCAATACAGTTTTTTTACGTGTTTACACCTCATTTTAAACGTAATACAGTGTTTTTTGTATGCTATATCTTGCAAAATAACCATTGAAATTAAACAATGATTGATCACGGGTACTAAACAGACTTTAGGGAATTGATTGGGCCCTGTTAAGCAAAAACACTGTAAGTCGACTTACAGTCTCTTGGATATTGGCACGGCAGTGTGTGTGTTTGTGTATATGTGTGATGAATGTAGCCATAGATTAATATGCTTTTTTAAGTATCATGTTTTCAACATCGTCATAATTGTAATCGCCAAGCCATTTCAGTACAGTCGTTTTAAATTTGAAACTATTATATTTCTTGCATTCTTTATGTATTTTTATTATTTTATTGTAAAAGCTAGGTGCAATAATATTAAAATGACGTTGAGAAAATGTAGTTGTGGCACACGGTACAGGGCAACGATCAATACGTTTAGTTGATGGTGGTAGGGTAGGTACTATGTTTTTATGATATCTTACCAACATTTGTTGTATGAAAAGTTTTCTTACTGAGAGGACACCTACCTGTTCGTATAGATCATCTGTATCGTCATAGGGTGTCTAAAAGGTAAGTAACGCGTTAAGACCTTAAGTACTGCTCTTTGAGCTCTTTCCACGGTGATCATATTACTCTTACTAGCGCCCCCTCCCCATACACAGATGCCATACCTGATCAAGCTCTCGCACAAGGCTCGGTAAGTTTGGATTAGGAGTTTGGTGTTTGCGACATCACGTAGGTTTTTGAAAATGTGTATAAGTTGTCTAATAAATGTCTAATTCTAGCAGCCATTTTAAGAGTATGGGTATGCCAGTCAAGTTTGTCATCTATATCTATGCCCAAGTATCTAATGGAGGTTACCTGAGAAAGAGATGAACAAGTGCAATTAGCGCGGATGTTAGTGCGATTGCATGGGAACGTGTGTATTTTAAGCTCAAGGTTTTGCGGTGGGTTAGTAATATGAGATTTACTGAAGCAAATGTATTCGTTTTGGTGGTGTTGAGTGATAGGATACTATTTTCCAACCATTCTGTTACTTTAGCAAGACCAGTTTCGGCAGCCTGTAAAGCTTTGCTCCAGGTTGACCCGTGAAAGAGCAGGACGGTGTCGTCCGCAAACATAACTATGTCCATGTGGGGAGCAACCAAGGTGTTTAAGCTGTTGATGTAGATTGAGAATAGGGTTGGCCCGATGGTGCTCCCCTGTGGAACACCAAAAGTGCAGGTACCACATTCACTTTCATACTTGTCTACCTGTATAATCTGGGTACGGTTTGTATGGTAGTCTTCAAACCAGCTCAAAACGATACCCCGAATGCCAACCTCTTCTAACCTTGTCAATAGGATTTTTGTTGAAACTGTGTCGAAGGCTTTCTGTAGATCAAGAAAGACTCCCGACACATCTTTCACCTTTTTCCATATATGAGGTTATTAACGATGTCAACGTGAGAGCTGCATCTTCAGTTGACCTACCCTGTCTATAGCCGAACTGGTTGTTGTGAAGTAGTTTATTTTTTTCTAGGTAACGTGTCACCCGCTTGTTCACTAACTTCTCTAACACCTTAGATAAAGTTGACAGCAAAGAAATAGGTCTGTAGTTAGTAGGGTCGTTTCTGTCTCCAGTTTTATGTATGGGACATACTACAGCTCGTTTCAAAGTCGCAGGAAAAATGCCTGTCTCAAAGCTAAGGTTAACTAGATGAGTCCGTGGGCGAGCCAGAGAAGCAATGTTCCGTTTTAAGATATCTGTAGTGATTTTCTCCCACCCAGGCGCACTATTTGACCTTAAGCCCAATACCACATTAGTGACTTCTTGACGATCTGAAAGGCTGAAGGCCATTGAATCGCAAGGTAGATTATTCGTCGTTTTTAATTTGGCTAAATTTTGTTCCGTCTGGTTGGTTTTCATAAGTATGCTACTTGCTAAAGAACCTCCTATAGATGTAAAATAATCATTAACACTGTTCAGGGAGTCTGCTGGTGTGCTGGCAATCTTTAGCAATTCTTGCGGTATAGACTTCCTATTTGACATGTTGCAAACCTCTTTAACAATTTTCCACGTTTCCTTAGTATTATTTCCGTTCTGGATTAACTTTAGTTTGTAGTACTGTTTTTTTAGGTTTTTAATTAATTTATTGCAGGTGTTCCTACACACAATGTAGTTATGTTTAAGGATGTTGTCGTTAGGATTCTTTTTAACCTTTGCATGCATTTTATCTCGTCGCCGAATTGATTTTACTACTCCTTTCGATATCCAGGTTTTTGGAGGTTTGTATCGCTTTTTTGTAGTGTAAATTTTAGTGTTTTCATTTATAACTGATAGGAGTCTAGTAGCAAGTATTTCTGCGGCTAAGTTAGTAACTGATAAACATATTTAAATATTTACCTACTGTATTAGAGATAATTACACCCAGACGTCCGCCTAGCGTTATCCCAGTTTTAACCTAGGCTCCGCTTACTAGTCTAACCGACTTAAGCGGAATATTAGCTTTTCCACAGAGCGACTGCCTGACCTCCGCAACCCGAAGGGATAGCGATATTCCATGGTTTAGACTAGTGTCACTTTATTTAGAAGGTACTGACGCCCTGTAACGACTGTCAAAGACCTTCATGACAACCGGGAACGACGGCTTAAAGTGCTCTCCGAGGCAAGAGACAAATTATTAATTGCACCTACAAAACAAATAATCATGCTCATTAAACACAGATTCCTTTCGTGTGGTGACGGTTTAAGAATACGGAATGTCACCACCCCATATCATCCTATGGGTGTCGTAAGAGCCGACAGAGGGAGCATATTATGCAGAGAACAGCACTGTTAGAGAAGAAAAACTTGATACAAACCCTATACCAACCCGTTTGGCCAGCGTCGCATTGTAGGCCAATTCCTCCTTTCAAAGGAGAGGCCTTGTCCAGCAGTGGACTGTTAAACTGTGATGATGATAAAACACAGATTTGTCCTGGGTGGGAATCGGACCCACTACTACTACTAAGACTTCCAGCGACTACAAACCTATGGTTCGTTGTCGTTATCATAGCGTTAGTAGGTACATCATGTCAGACTAATTAAAGTAAACAAATTCACATTAACCGTCCACTGTTCTTTCCCTTTTTTTTTATGAGAGTGAACGAAGCAAGGTATGTCAGGATTGTTGCAAATATCGTTTCGTTGGCTCCGTAGTCTCTCCGCTCCCGTCGCTCATAGTGCGATGTTATGCCTTTCTCGATAAATGAGCTATCTAACACTGAAAGAATTTTTCAAATGGGACCAGTAGTTCCTGAGATTAGCGCGTTCAACCAAACAAACAAACTCTTCAGCTTTATATATTTGTATTAGATTTAAGATATGATTGTGCTCTATCGTATGTATGATTGCGCCCAAATTATTACTATGTGTGCATTGTTCATGTTCATTACAATTAAATAAAAGTTTTATATCCAAATGCATGCGCTATTCACTTTTAATTAGTTATGCAATTTTGTATTTAAATCTATAATACCTATGTACCTATAATTTTTGGTGTTGTAAATATTGTATTAACTGTTAATGGATCTAATAAATAAATAAATTGTATCAAACTATACAATTATATACATGTAATCTCTAAAATATAATCTTCGACGAGATATAATTTTTTTTTCTCAAAATGACAACTCCCGCACTAGGACTAAGTCCTGTGTCGCGGCGGACTTTACAAACATACCTACAGCTAACGGACACAATGAACACCCAGACTAGAGACAACAATTTATGAATCACACAAAGTGTTGTCTCGTGTGGGGATCGAACCCACAACACTCGGCGCAGTATCAAGCGGCGAGGCGGCCGCTTAAACCACTACGCCAACCGTGCAGTCAATTGTCATAATATTGCCAAAATATGTTATAAAATTAACCCGATATGCAATACTTACCTACAAGGAAAATATTAACAACCGGTCCTCAAGACGCGTCGTCATCATAGTTATTTAGATGTTAGTCACAAACACACGTACCTACACAGCCATTTTAAACTAAATGAAAAATAAATGTATGTTTAGTTAAATGTAGTGGCTACCAACTAACTAGTCAACTATTTAGTTAACTGTAGTGTTTTAGTGAGAATAGTGATGTGCAAAATGTTTTTTGTGATTTGTTTTGTTAGTTTAGGTGAGTGGGTTTTATTATGTAACTAACTGTAGTGAATGAGTTGATATGTATGTGTCATTTTATAACTTCACTTAGTTCATCATCCTCATCCTATTAGCGTTATCCTAGTCAATCTGGTGGTCATTCAATCTGGGGTCCGCTTACTAGTCTAACCGGATTTGGCTGAATATTAGCTTTTCACGGAGCGACTTCCTGTCTGACCTCTGCAACCCTTAGGGATAGCGATATTTCATGGTTTAGACTAGTGTCAGTTTATTTAGAAGGTACTGACGCCCTGTAACGGCTTTCAAAGATCTTCATGCCAACCGGGGCCGACGGCTTAACGTGCTTTGAGAGTCTAGTTAGACAGAACCTCTGAATAAGCTGACATTACCTAAACTAAGAACATGGAAAATCGCTATCGCTATGCGAAGGTCAGACAGGCAGTGGCTCTGTGTTTACAAACGTTTACGATTTACCCGATATATATACACCCTTATTTTTTAATTAGTACAAATACTTTAAGGACAGATTAGCGAACACATTATTACCATATATGTGACGTAAGAATTTCATAATATCTATAAAGAGCAAAGTTATTATCATTTGTTTATTGTAGAAAATCTCACTTATATCATAGTCATATTTTACAATCCATTCACTAATTCATTGATAATATTCCATCCTGCTCATTCGCATTCTCTCTGTCGTACTTATGTTGTAGGTAACCTTAGACAATAAAATGAAACAAAAGAATAAGTAAGTGATGTAAGTAGTTACTAACTTAATTAATTTTCTAAATTCTTACCTCTCCTTCATACTTCATCCGGGTTTAGGACCGGCAAAATTTACCTTTTTACAAGTAAGTAATTGAATACGTGGGTATGTAATTAGAAAGCAAACAAATCTCAAAATAAAAGAAGTTATACTGTACTAAAAGAAAATAGTAATTTTGGCGTATTTATTAAGTTAAAATCAGCTGCTATTTACAAATATTATTTCATCATCATGTCAGCCTAGAGACGTCCACTGCTGGACATAGGCCTCCCCCAATGATCCCACACAGACCGATTTTGCGTACGTAGGTAGGTAATTTTTACTTTCATCATCATCAGCCCCTAACAGTCCACTGCTGGACTAGGCCTCTCCTTTGAAAGGAGGAATTGGCCTACTATACCACGCTGGCCAAACGGGTTGGTATAGGGTTTGCATCAAGTTTTCCTTCTCTTACAGTGCTGTTCTCCGCTTAGTATGGTCCCTCTGTCGGCTCTTACGACACCCATGGGATGATATGGGGTGGTGACATTGCGTATTCTTAATCCGTTTTTACTTTACTTACAAGTATTTCAATTGTCCTTCGAAATGTCCACACCATTGTCAATACACAGACGGGCACGTTTTATTAAATTGTTATTTAACGAGAAAAGTATGCTTCTCTGACTTTTCACTGCATGAATACAGCATTATACATAGAACCGCAGAGCTTAAGGCTTTCGTGTGCCGATTCCAAGTGGGGACTGGCCCCAGTTTAGTTCTTAATTGGAGCCGTTGGCAGCGCTGGCGTCGTTCTCCGTCTCTCTTGCTCTCGTAATTACGATACACCGTCTATCTTGCTCTTACACCGTAGGAATGACTGCCACGCTGCTGAGCGGCAATTTAGGTCGCAGAAAGTTTGTCTTCAGAGCACCCAAAACAAATGCGGCTCTATGTAAATATCTGAGCTCTTTGACATATCAAAGGTGCATGCCAGTTTTATACATGCACTCATGACCTAAGTCAATGATGTTATACAAAAGTAAAAAGAAGTAGATATGTTATAGACGTACCAAAAGCAGGACGCTAAACATAAGCCAGTTGGCAAGTCTGACATATGTGTGTGTGATGTCGCGAGCGTCAAAGTGAAACTGACACATCTTGTCAACCGAAAATAAAATAAATGGAGTTATCGATGTGTGCGTTAGTGTACCGTTTCTACGGCAGGGCTTGTTTACCTGTTATTTTTTTTAACCTAAATCAACGCAAGTAAATGGGGAGCGTTTTATTAAGATTTAACTCTACTCGCTGGGTTGTATTTGGCCCAGAAGGTAAGTATCGCCATACAACGTGGCAACGCTGCCAGCGTTCTGGGCACGCTGCCAGCGATGTAGATGAATTTCATGACGCGCTCTTAATTTTTTTTTTCTTTTTTTTTCTGTATATATTTTTTTGTATGTTCTGTATATATTTCTTTGTATAGTATTTTAAGACTTACTACGATCGATTCTTTGGATCCAAATTATGGTTATTTATATATTTAGTTAAAAAGACCTTGACTCTACCTTAACTTCAAAAATACCGGTATCCTTAGAGAGCAAAATCAAGGGTTTTGTATCAATAAACCGGATTATGTGGGTTTTTCATCTTTCTTCGATGTCGCCGCTACCAATGTTTCGATACCTACATACGTCTACAATACATCATCGCCGCGTCGTAGGTATCATTCGCGGTTTTGGATTAAACCGGTTTATTTAGGTTTTTGAAGCGCTCTCATCGCAAATACACTCCGAACGAAACCTTTCATAAAAACCCTTAAAAATCTCTATCATACCGGTATTTTTAAACCGGTTTCAAGCCCTGCTTCGGATTGATTACTACGTAGGTAACGTATCTACCTTTTTCTAATATCATTGACCTAAGTATAACTTGCAATATAGTGGCCTTCGCTTGGCCAGTTGAAAACATAATTTAAACTATTGGCACCCGCCTGAAGTAGGATTATAGATATAAAAATAAATAAGCTTAATATAATTATGTTGCAACAAGACATGATTCTTATGCCAAATAATTAACACGTTTTCCTTACAAGTAAGTGCCTAATTGGATTTTTATATGACGCTAGTATCATACATACATATTTAGGTTTTAATTTTCCTGGTAATTGTAGTTTATGTATAAACAATGTATAAGGCAAAATTTGCGACGAGACTGTGCGTCATGGCATTGTAGCACGGTAATATAGCCTTCCTCAATAAATGGGCTATCTAACACTGACAGAATTTTTCAAATCGGATCGGTATTTCCAGAGATTAGCGCGTTCAACCAAACAAACAAACTTTTCAGCTCTATATATTAGTATAAGATAAAATTCCTGCGTTACTGACTGACTGACAGACAACTCACTGGTAGAACTATTAATCGCAAGATACAAAAAATTATCATGTCTGTTCCCCGGGGACCGTAGGAGCGCACCAAGGAGGGATTTCCAGAAAATGACCGGGCATCGGGACCGAAGTGCGAGCGCAACTGCGAACATGGTCTATGGTCGATATACACTCGGTACTGAGATTGTATTCGTACCGTGTTTCGGAGGGCAAGTGAAGCTGTCGATCTCGGTTCTTGTGTCAGGATAAGTATGGTTAGTGCCGGAGGCCTGCGGTTGGTCTGAGAACCCCGACACCAAAGTTGGCTACACACTCACACGAAAAACAAGCAAATATAAGCGTGATGAATGCCTCGTTGGTCTAGCGGCATAAATGTGCGCGTGGGATGGGAGGTCTCGGGTTCGATTCCCGGGTCGTGCAAATGTGTTACTGGGTTTTTCCGAAGTCTCAGTAGCAGAACGGAGTCTGGTGATCTGCCCGGTAACGGCAATAAGCTCGCCTATTCCGTGGAACCAAAAATTCATGGCGAATTGTGGGTGTAATATTACACCTCTGCCCACCCCATCGGGGATAAAGACTATAAAAAAATATATAATTACCGTGATTGTAGCTTCCATGTTTAATTTTTTGATACATTGCGGCATTGCCATGTTGACAGCTTTACAATAAAGAGAGTAGAAAGGGGAGGTACCTTCTTTCTCTGTTATATGCCGCTTTCTCTTTCCTTATAGGAAAAGAAGAAAGGTAGGAAAGGAAAGTTAAGCTCTTTATCGCTTGACTTTCAGCAACTGTTTTTGTTGCGTCGGATTAAAAATACAGTCACTATCCAATTAGATTACGTAACTTTTGTAGGAAGTGGCTAAGGAAGACAAAAAAAAGACGTAAAACTCGACTTCAAACCCTGTAGCAACTCGTCTGGCGTGGTATCGTGACCGGGCCGTAAATGAAAGGTCAAAATATGACGTGCCAACAAGATTTTATGCCGACTGTATTTTATAAACATCTTGAAACTTGTTTTAGTTGTTGGTTATAGAATGGAATAAATCCTTGTGACGAATCCTGTCACGAATTTTACCAGACGGCATGCAAATATTATATGAGGAAAAAACAGAGAATTAATTAAACAAATTATACTTAAAATTTCAAATACATATCACGCAAAATCGCTCGGGGCAGCTAGCCTTATTGTAACATGCGTAGAAGTTCGTGAGAATGGTTAAAGGCACGGAAGTCTTTTTTTCTCTTGGGACTAGTCCCACCCTCATTCCCACTACTGTGTCACGTGTAGACAGGTTCAACAGCAGTGACCATTGATGACAACGAGTTTTGACACTCGTCAAATCCCGGGGAAAGTTAAACTCTCTTGGAATCCGCAACGAACTTAATCAGAAGTATATTGGAGGAGTTGTATTGGCACGGAGGTTTGTTACACTTTTATGTAAAAAGAACTAAACAAATATTTATGAAACTTAACAGTAACGTAGCTCATACATCTTTTAGCCCCATAATTGACACGCACGCAGAACCCCATGCCAAGGCTAGTTTATAATACATTTCATGCCGTATTCACATAATGATGCTGATGCACTTGAGCATTCACCTGAGGCAGCGATAGGCTTGTCTTGGATGCAACCGGGATAACACTAGGGTGATAATGATGACACTTGAGCATTCACCTGTAATAAGCATTGTTGCGAATGTTACAAAACAGAAAAACAAGCGAGTGTGTTTTAACGAGCATTCTTACGAACGTTCTGGCGGGCATTATTGGCGATGCTAAGATTCTAACTAGAGACTCTACGATACGACACTTTTGACAGCTCAATACAACTAACACTATAACTTCGAAGAAAAGTTGTATTGAAAGCTGTCAGAAGTGTCGTAGCCGGACAACTTCCAAATTCGCCGCTAGAGGCGCGCGGATAATCTTTGCATCGCCAATAGCGAATTGACAGTAAAGCTTCAACCTTTTTGCTGATTAGAGTGTTCGCTAGAGAGACCGTGAAAATGTTCGACTCTGTTCATTGTTCAGTTCAACAAAACAATACGGCGAATGCTCGCTGTTCTTTTACATGTAAATGCTCAGATGTACCAGCACTATACAATATTTTACACGCCACATACATAACCTTCAACATAGCCGCGCCATACATTATAATAACCTCCGAACCGGTCAAAGTCACAAAACGTATGAAGATGATACTAGAATGTCAAGGATATCACGTCATGTAGCTACTAGGATAATATGAATGGGTTTTTATTTTATTTTTTACGAATTTCAAATAGAGGTGGTTCTGAAAGTGAAAAAAAATGAAATGAAAAAAAAAGCCACTCGGAGTTGATTGAGCTTTTCTCCTTGAGAGGTAATTTAGATAGAAAAAGCCGGCATCATCTAGAATAGGCTTTTGACTTGTAGATGTGTTGTAAACAACCAAAATGCAGAAATAATTATGTCAAAAACAATGGCATGAGGATAATTGAATGCGCTGCAATGCTTAAAAAGTTATACTTAGGGTTAGCTAGAAAAACATCTGTTTGGCAAGTAAGTCAAAGTCAAAATCATTTACTCATGTAGGCCACAAAGTGACGATTATGAAAGACAAAAATTTAAGTTAATTACTAGATGATTCTACATTTACATTTACTGCCACATTCGCAATGCAAAAGGTGGCCACTCTTTTTAACCGCCAGTACAATGGTTTTACATGTTAGCTTTGTAAGGAGCTGCAACTGTTTCACGTTGTGAGTTATCTACTAATGCAAAGAAAAAAGTACATAATATTTCTTGATCAACCTTCTACCAATATACCTAGGTACTTAATACTCATGGCAACAGAGATTCTCTAGTATTAGAAAAGTCGTAGATACGTTACCTACGTCACAGATAATCCTACGTATAGTCCGTGCCACGAGAACATAGACTTTTTGTAAACAAAGAATTTCTACTAGTGACTTAGCGACAGTTCTGTCAAACAGAAATAATGTCAAATCGAATGAACGTAACGGTACATAGGTACGTGTCATTGGAAACTAATATGTCAATGGATCGGGTTTTTATCAATATTATGCGCTGTCAAAAGGATCTTTAATATTTTGTGGTCCTGGAACCTGGAATGTCAACATTTGGTTTTACTTAATTGAAATGTTACATTCTTGGGCTTATATATATTTATCTTAGGAAAAAAATAATTTTGTTAGATGTCAGGAAGAGGCAAGTGTAAAGTTAAATGCACGTTTATAGGATCGCAATGCACATCTCGCGGCCGACTTTGCGGCAATGCGGGTGTAAATTGCAAATGGTAAACTATTATTCGCACATAAGATTCTATACACCTAATAAAAATAAAATGCATCTTTTTAAGCAGGTTAACCCGAATGTAAATTTACCGTAACATTTTAGTTGATTTTGTTTAAGTTAATTCTGATGTTTTCATTCATACACAACGTAAAATCTCCATGCCTAAAAATTTTAATGCGATTTACTAGCTAGTTGAATGTAATATATCACATTTGTGGACAATTATTTAATATTTTTGGGATAGCTAGGCTAGGAGCAAATTATTTATTGCCTCTGATTTAAAATAATCATATTCCATAATAGAGTATCCTGTTTGTACTCTATCATTGACATACATGGTAGACTATTATTGACTCGAATTTACATACGTGTTAAAAAAGCTACAAAAGGTCGCCAAATTAGTGAATTTTTTTCAGGAAAATTCGACTACTCTTATACAAAGTGAAATATGTTTATTTTCATTCAAATTTACATTTTTTTTGACTGGAAGTCATCGATAATAATATTAACATATATAAAGTCAAATATATTTAAAAAAAAAAACCGTTAAAAAAGTATCAAACTTCACTAAAGCATACAACTGTTTGAAACAAAGGTTGTGAAGCCCTGAATGTGTGTTTACAAAAAGTCTATCTTCTCGTGACACCAATTATAGTAATCAATCCGTAAAAACGTGTTCAAATTCGACACACAAAAATAATTGTATAAAATGATTTTTTTAATGACGTTTCGTAAGTACTTGCAAAGTTTACACGAAATAAAGAAGTATTTTATTTCATTTCAACGCACACGTCGATAACTCCATATTTTATTTTAATTTCGGTTCACAAGATGTGTCAGTTTCACTATGTCGCTGGCCTGCGACGTCACACACATATATGTCAGACTTGCCAACTGGCTTATGTTTAGCGCAGTTTAGCGTCCTGCTTTTGGTACGCCTATAACGTATCTACTTCTTTTTACTTGTTACATCGTTGAGTCTTAGCGTTTATTTTTATTTGCCTCATTCAAAGATACTTACAAACAAAAATGTCAATCGGTTTATTTTATTTTTTATTAATCTAAACCGTAGACAAATTATTGGTATCGCTTCCAGAGCGAGACCAATCATTAGTCTTATAGATAGAATTTAAACGTTGTACATAAATCACACGTGCACAATATTTCTGTCTAAATAATGTTAATATCGGCAAAGTAAATGAGGTAGTAAAGTGTTGTCCGAATTTTTAGTACTCTCTCCAAAATTAGCGTATATTATAAAATTATTCTTTTTTTAGAATAAACATATTAAAAAATCATTCATTAGTAGATGCCTAGTGCCTACGTCACAACATGCGATGATAAGTCAGTCAGGAGAAGTGTTTTTTTATAAACGACGATGATGATTATTATTTTAATCCTTTAACGCAATTATTAATGTTTCAGTATCTTCACCAGTCATAACGAGGGCAGCCATAGCAACCAATTGTGGGTAAGTTTATAAAGGGACTTTTGCACATTGGACCTATGTCTTCGAGGCTCCCAAAGAGCCGGGTATTGAGTTGTGATAAAGAGAAACCTAATAATATAATATTCTATCACATAAGTACGTACCTCACCATCTAGTCTTAAACTAAGTAGAGCTTGTACTATGGGTACTTATATATTATATTAAATTTTTAATATATGCATATGATACATAGAAACAACAAGCCGCACTCTAATCGTTTAGGACATCATGCCAAGTCATACCAAGCAAAAATAGAACCTGGGTAACGATATTTTTTTTAAGGATACCTACACATTTTTTTATGCGCAATTGAAAGTACGCGCGTGCAATTTTCGAAAACTCTACTAATCTATGGGTGCATAGAACATCTGTAGAACAGGTTGGCGGGGTAAATGCACCGATTTTGTACCTAATTACAAAAAATTCATAGTAACTTTGAGCCTCAATATCTCCTGAACCAGTAATTTCCCTGGTATGGTACCGAAGTAAAAAATGTTCGTTCGTATGGGTCTTTTTACACCCTGTATATACATGGTGTAAAAAGACCCTTAACGAAAACTGAAATCCCATATTGTACCAATCATTACGAACAGTTTTTACTTCGGTACCATACTTGGGAAATGACTGGTTCAGGATATACAGGGTGATTCAAAAGTCGTGTACTTCCTCTGAACCACATGATCTGCTGGTGATATAGAATGACCTTATACATATATTTTTTGTTTTTAGATTTTTTTTTGAGAAAAAATAAATCTTTTTTGCTTTGCTACGGTTTCATACACTAGTACGTTAACAGCCTGAAAGGGTTTTAACAAAAAAATGTAAAAAAAGTAAACACTAGGTCAACTAAAATGTCGAATTCTAAAAAGAGGTAACAACGCCTCGCATCGCGCGACGTCAGCTGTCATAGAGACACGGTAAGGTCAAACTCGCGGCGTTTAATGTCAATGGCAGTAGATGGCGCTACTGCGAGTTTACGTACAAACCGCTTCCCGCGATCTTAACAAGATTGTCAGACCAAGATTTAGGTAATAGTGTAAATAATAATTATTTTTATGATATTACTAAATATAAATCATTTGAAAGAATAAGATGGCATGAGAGACTAGTTTCGCCTCTTGCGCGGTTTTTAGGTAAACTCGCAGTAGCGCCATCTACTGCCACTGACATTAAACGCCGCGAGTTTGACCCAAAGAAATATAACCTTAGGCATAGAAGTAACACTAAATAACAACAGCGGTTGCTATGATTGATATCTTATTTATTTATTTATTTATTTATTGAAGTACTGCCACATGATACATATTAATAATATAACAGTCACATTATAGCCATAAGACATGTTCTGATATGCATCACAATTACGTCGTACATAACATTTGCATTAACTTAGTAACTAAAGTTTAAGCACACAACAATTTTACACAGCGTGTTAACATAATTTACATAATTAGAGGCAATACACAAAAGGCAATCTAAAACAAATAGCAACAACATGTATTTTAACAAACAACAATATGTATATTATCAGCGTGCATCTTACATAATATTGGCAAAGTATTCGAATATTTTATTACTGAGCCTAGAAACACCATCATCAAAGATATCCAGAGTAGGAATTCTTTGAGACAAAAAGTTATAATCGGAATAAATCCGTGCCAAAGGAGACTGTGAGCCGAGATTAGTCTTGGCCGTCGGAACAAAGAACAGTTTATGTATGCGACTTCTAGGGTATTTGTTAGGTACTGACAGCGACACGCTCGAGATAAGGTCACTACAATTCAGACTCCCATTGATAAGTTTACATAAGAAAACCACGTTCAACATCATTCTTCTATTATGAAGACTTATCATTTTAAAATAAGACAGTCTTGTGTTGTATGGTTGTCTATGGGAGAACCCGTGAGTACAGAAAGCAAGATGTCTTGTAAATGACCGTTGAATACCCTCTACCCTCTGCGAATGTATCGAGTAATACGGGTTCCAAACACTAGAGGCAAACTCAAGATGGCTGCGCACTAAAGTATTATACAGTAATATTTTTGTTGTAACATTATGGAAACCTTTAGTGTTTCGTTTTAAAAAACCTAACATTTTTGCAGCTTTGGACACTATTGAATCAATATGTGATTTAAATGAAAGAGATTTGTCAATAATAACTCCTAGATCACGTATCTCATCTACCTCAACCAGGGCTGCGCCACCAATCTCATACTTAGTAACAAGTGGTTTTTTTAATCTACTATATTTAATATGGTAACACTTATTGACATTGAGAGTCATGCGATTAGACCGACACCAATTATATATATTGTCTAGATCATTTTGCAGCAACTTGCTGTCATTGTCTGATTTAATAGGCCTATATATCTTTAAATCATCTGCAAACATTGAGAACTTGCAATTTTTTATTTGAGAGGATATATCGTTGATGAAAGCCAGAAACAGAATCGGTCCCAAATGGGAACCTTGAGGTACCCCGGAGGTGGCGTAGTAGCATGCAGATGTATAGCCATTAATAACAACTTCCTGGGGTCTTTCTTGAAGATAAGATTGAAACCACTGCAGAAGTGGATTTTTGATGCCGTAAGCGCTAAGTTTTTGAAGCAATAATGAGTGGTTCACCTTATTGAAGGCGCTACTGAAGTCTGTGTAGACTGCGTCAACCTGTAGCCTTTTATCGACTTGTTGGGATATATCTGACACAAACGCAATCAAGTTGGTTTGGACTGAGCGACCCGGCATAAATCCATGCTGATGATCAGATACACACTTATGAATGACACTGGAAACTGCTGGACATATTAGGGACTCAAATAGCTTGGCAAAGCATGAAAGTATTGATACTGGCCGATAGTTCTTCACAGAAGCTAAATCTCCTTTTTTAAAAATGGGAACTATGCGGCCTTTTTTCCATGTTTCCGGGAATATGCCATCTGTAAGAGATCGGTTATAAATCAACGTTAGAGGTAAGACAAGAGAATGCATGCATCGCTTAACAAAAAGTGGAGGAAAAGAATCAGGTCCCGCCCCTTTGGATACATCAAGTCTTTTTATTTTATTTAAAACTTCTCTTTCTGTGTATCTTAATTTAAATACAACCGGATTTCCATAATTTCCGCATATCAGCCATGGAATCCCTCGGGGTATCAGTGTTAGTACAGTAAGCCGAGGAAAATTGTCGCGCAAATAAGTTAGCTATCTCTGGCCCAGTTTCTGCAACTGTGTTATCCATACTCATTTTCCCAGGTATAGAAGACTTCGTATCACGCTTGCTTTTGATAAATGTCCAGAATACTTTTGGATTATGACCTATATTAGTTTCTATTTTATGTTTAAAATCGTTGTAGCATTTATCAAATAGTTTGTTGCATCTTCTTCGAAGTAGCTTAAATTCCAATTCATCTCTGGGGTTTTTATATTTAAGAAATTTGACTCGGCTTTTATCTTTTTCAGATAACAATTTGACTAGATCTTTAGAAAACCACACAGGACGACGACATGACTTTACCCTCTGACGCTTTGGCACAAATTCATCCCTTACTGAGTTTAGTATTTCATAAAATTCAGTCACCATTTCATTAACGTTTTCACAAGTCGAAAATTTTCCTTGCCAATCTACATCTTTTAACTTACAGTTGATTTTACAATAATCAGCTTTATAAAAATTGTATACAATATTACTATTAGGCTTTAAATTATGTATATAAGTATCGGGAATAGTCACCAATAGATTTGGGTGATGTGAAGAACACTTGGTTAACAGTTCAAGAGGTTTAGTAATATATGCGCTCTGTAAGCTACACAAAATCAAATCCAAATACCGATCATGATCATTTGCAATATTATTAATTTGGTATAAATTATTAGCAAATATGAAATCAACAAACATGTAACCCATAGTTGATTTGTATTTGGTTGGTGTCATGAAGCTATGACCTTCAGTTGTGGTCCACTCTATACATCCAAGATTAAAATCTCCAAGGATCAACAAATCATCGGCTTGACACATGGCATTTTCTAAAATATTTAAAAAGTTAGATAGTGTATTTGCTCTTACCGGAGGGGGTAAGTACACAACACAAACTAAGAGGTTCTTTGGTTTATTATTAACTTCTACTTGTAAATTCACCCAAATACATTCAATATCAGATTCCCAATTTAATAATCGAACAGATGGTATATCACTCGAAACTGCTAGTAGAACCCCCCCTCCATCTTGTTTTGAAACTTTTGAACAGAGTCGATCCCTACGATATACATTGTATTTATCACTGTCAAATAGTTCATTATTTGAAATGTTTGAGTTTAGCCAAGTTTCAGTGAAAGCTATTACTTGATAATGAGAATTAGATATATTTTTATAAACTTCATTAGTTTTCGTTCTAAGACCTTGTACATTTTGGCAATAAAACTCAACCATTACTAATGCAAAAACACAAATAACATTAACAGTGCCGCACTAATATAAACCTAATTACTAATGAGTTTAAGACTTTCTGCCGATTTTATTAGTAAAGCCTGGCTATTTTCGTCTTTACGCACATAAATTCGACCATTACGTACCCAAACAAATTTATATGAGAATTCCTTGGCCTTTTTACGAGTAGCAGCGTGCAATATCTTGTTTCCAGGTGTCAAGTGTTCCGCCACAAAAATTGGTACCTTAGATCCTCCGATACCAAGATGACTAGAAGACAACTTATCCTGAGCATTTGCCTTGTTAAATTTTGTAACAGATGCCAAAACAGCATCTCGCACTCTCGGGCTACATAATTTAGCTATAACAGTTCTCGGTCTGTTATTGTCGTTCGAAAGTTTGGCAACTCTTGTAACTTTCACGATGTCTTGCTTGGCCAAGGGATTGTCCACAACCTTGCTGAGCTGCACGATAGTATCTACCAAGTTCTCAGATCTGTGCTCAGGGATGCCATTTATTTCTATATTGCTCTCCCTCAGGTGCAGCTCAACAACGTTTAAACGTTGAGTAAGGTCGGATGTAGTAGATTTAAGTCTCTCGTTTTCAGCCTTCAATTCAGCAACCAGGCTATCTTTTTCAGATAAAGCTGTACGTATTTCTTCAAACTGCTTATTAAAAAATGCCATTGATTCTTGAAAACAACCTATTTGCTCCTTAATATGTTTTAACTCACTCGTTACCTGTTCTTTTATAGTAGCTTTTAAAATAGATGATACCTCCTGCACGATAATGCTCTGAAGCTTCTCTTCGGATACACAGCAATGCCCGTCCGGCGAGGTAGTCAACGTTAACTTTTTAGACCGATAAGTTATATTAGAATGGTCAGGGCTTAGTTCAACATCCTCTTGTACACTGGGGCCCGCTCGTACTGGGGTATTAGTATTGTCCCCTTTTGGTTGTTTGCAGCGACATTCAGGACATTTCCACGAGTTTTTGTGCTGCACACTCATTGTTGTGAAGCGTTGAGGACTAACACCAGCGCACTCGAGATCAAATTTTGATTTGCATACAGAGCAGAGTAGGTATTCATTCTTCTTTGTGATAGCATTACGACATCCTGCACAATTAGCCGTAGGTGCCATAGTTATAAGTCGCAACGCATATATTTATTAAACGTAGGTAACTCGATAACAATTCATACACAACGAAGCGCAACTAAACGGTTCACTGCGCGCGGTTGCGTCCAAAAGGGCGCAAGCGCCGTGCAATATGAAGCACTTACGCGTTCACTTCAAACACTCGTAATTGCACCCGTAGAGTTTGTCGTAAATCATGTAATACGTTAATTTTTGTAAATGTTTGTAATACTTATTGGTAAACACTTTTAGCGATTAATACACAAACTATCTTCAGTTAAAGCTAATTTTCACGACGAAAATCAAACTTTGAACCAATTTATGAATTTATAAAGCGGAGTGACTCTAAACACGGACTGTACGTTACAAATTCCAAACTGAGACATATCTTCCTTCTAATGGCACATGCAGTATGATAGAAAGAGCTGTCGATAGGTTTAGCAGCACGCTCTTATAGCAGCCGCGTGGTAGGCAAACAGTAGACAAAACATAGAGTTAGGAAACCGAGTGTTGTTCGTAACAGTGATGATTTATCGATAAATATTTTTGGTCAAATGTCTAACTTTAGTATGTGTCGATATATTTAAGCCGTAGAAGTAAACAACTAAAATATTGAAATTGTAGTTTTTGCTGTCGACGCAGGACAGTGCTTTGCAAAGATTTGCCAGACAGACAGTACTAAAAAAATCACGTGTTTAATTGTTCGTTTTAGCCATAAAATCTATTGACAAAACGGATTCATAAACTAATGAGCGATGCGTGGCGATGAGATGCTAAGAAACTGTCACTTAGATTATGTATTGTACGAATTATATCAGATTGGCTAATGCGGCACGGCAGGCTTTGGCAATTTGTTTGCGTCGCATCATATCACGTTGCTTGCTATCGCTAACGTTGGACACTGCTCGATTTTTTTAGAGTTGTAGGTAATCCGACTGCCACGCCGAAGCTTGCGGGTTTGATTCCCGCTCAAGTCAAACATTTGTGTGTATGAATATGGATGTTTGTCTTGGTCTGGATGGTACTATGTATAATATGTAATATATTTACAGAAAAGTATATATGCATGTTTATCGATTGTCTAGTACTCGCAGTACAAGATATGCTTAGTTTGGGACCAGATAATGTTGTGTGAATGTGAAAGAATATTATATTTTATGGTAGAATATTATGTAGCGGACTACAAGGCAAGACGTCTTTGATCAGTCAGGAGAGCACTAATATGATAAATAATATAGAAGTAGGTAGATTAATTAAAATCGTTGTAATTATTATATTTTATTAATATGTTCAAACTAAAATTACACACTTTTTGTTGAGCTTTGGATAAATAATTCTACCGGGTGTGCAAAGTTCGGGCATAAATGTAATGTAGGCACAGCTTTCGGTTTTAAACGACGCCAGGTGCTTTCTGTCTTTAAAAACAGTCTTTCTCAAAATGACGTGAACAAATACGGTGGTACTTCTGCTAAATCAAACAAGGCCGTCCAACGGCATTTATCCAAAGTTTTCTTGTGACGTCATTAATAGGCAACCTGTAATAAAAAAACACCTTCTTAATAATAAAAAATGCTACTCACATCCCTAATCCATCTACTATTTTATAGATGCAAAAATGTAAGCCTACACACACGCGCATACACTGGAACACTTGGCTTTAGGTTAATAGACGCTACTTTTAAGGTAGGTATCTAAGTAAATTATGTACCTACATTAAACTGCGCTTACTATCAAACGCGCGATAGAAAATTAGACCGCTGGACGTCTTTGTTTATTGCCAACTTAGCAACCGCGGCTACCCGCTTTCGCTTCCAGCGACAGTTTTACATTCATGTCCGATAGTTAGTTTCCGTATTTATCCCTCATTGAAAAAACATCGATATCTCCTTTCACTGTCAAATCCCATCACTAAGGCTATTAAATCAATAAATGTGCAAAATAACAATTTGTGAGTTAAATTCATAACACATATGCAAGCTGTTCCTTTGATTTGAAATACAATGATATTGTGTAAACTTAACACTGATTATAGCATTAATACGAGAAAAGTAAATAAATTCGTTGAAAAATTCCGACTCACTGCTAGAAGATAAAGTTTCTCCTGTTATTTCCGTTCCGAGAATAGCGGCATCCACATCCCGATATCACATACTCGATGTCACAGATATGAGAAGTATCAGATGGAACGCGCGGCACAGTTGCGTGCGGCCACTAAAGCAAATACAAAATTGAAAAGCGAATACAAACTCGTCTCAGTGCGCTACGAAGCATCGTACAGTTCACGCGTCACGATCACTTCAACTTTTAAATTCTCAAAATGCCGTCTTGTGTTCTTAAACACTGTAAAAGTTGTTCCTAAAAACAAAAACAGGAAAATGGAATATCTTTTCACAGGTAACTATTGATAATTTGACTGTTTCCTAATTTAATTTCGATAAAATTCGTATTTGTGCAAGAAATATGTAAGTGTTGCCAGTTTTTGTCGACGCCGTTCTGCCTGAATTAGGGAAAATGCACTTGTCAATTGATTATGTGATAATGATTGTCATGTTAATGAAAAATACATTACCGTATTATAAAAGTATATTGTAGATATATCTTCTTTCTCATAAATATAGTAATAGAATTTCAATTTCCATTAGTATATACCTTACATTATATTGTTTTGAGTTCGATCCCCAAACGATCCTAATATTCGTGTACACCCTGCTACTCGTCAAGCTTATACACTTTGTCCTTTGCACCGGCGTAAAGAATAAGTATCAAAATCGTACAGCAACTGTTTAGCTTGACTTGGCGCCGTGTGTACATACATATTTATGGCGTAGGGAATAAGTATCAAAATCGTACAGCAACTGTTTAGCTTAACTTGGCGCCGTGTGTACATACATACATACTTATGGCGTAAGGAATAAGTATCAAAATCGTACAGCAACTGTTTAGCTTGACTTGGTGCCGTGTGTACATACATACTTATGGCGTAGGGAATAAGTATCAAAATCGTACAGCAACTGTTTAGCTTGACTTGGTGCCGTGTGTACATACATACTTATGGCGTAGGGAATAAGTATCAAAATCGTACAGCAACTGTTTAGCTTGACTTGGCGCCGTGTGTACATACATACTTATGGCGTAGGGAATAAGTATCGAAATCGTACAGCAACTGTTTAGCTTGACTTGGTGCCGTGTGTACATACATACTATTTATTTCTCAACTAATCGACGCCAGCGGCTTCGCACGCACATATTTTCTTATTTCTCGTTTTGCCCGATCCCGTGGGAATTTCGAGAAATCCCGTCTTGGTGCACCCCTACGGTTCCCAAGAAACAAACATACAGCTTCATGCGCCGAGTAGTTTCGGCTGTAGCTTGTCTGTCAGTCAGTCAGTAACGCAAGGATTTTATACATATATACAGATTTAAGATTTACGAAGTAGTTAAAACTTAACTCGGTACCTACATTTAAGAAATGTATTTATAAAAGCATTAATTAAATCCATGGTAAATTCTTCAAAACTGCAAATGAATATAAGAATATTACATAACTATATGCAAAATACTGGGAGATTATTCATAATCTGGCAACTTTTCACACACATAGACTCGCGTGTCCGTACAGTGCCAGTCGCCAAAGGTCACGCACACATAGCTGTCAACGTGCCACGCTTAGTTGGACGAATGTGCTCTATCTGATACTACTTCTCATATCTGTGCTCGATATGTATTAATTAATGAGTACACTATTTAATTATTATAAGCTTACTTACTATTTAAATGCAAAAAAGTTATTAAAAATGTAAACACAAACGTCCAACAAATTTTACACTGATGACAGATCACAGCACGGCTATTTAGAGAATGTAGTCAAATATATGAGTATGTAAAGAGTCTATGCCTCTTTATATGAGACGCGTAATTTGACGTTATGATTAACCAACTAAGACCAACTGACATTACATGTTGCACGTTCGGTATAAGGAAATTTATAGGGCATGTTCTCTCTAGTCTAAACGTCCAACCTCTCTGGTTTGACCTTACCGAACAGTCTCTGATCTCTCTGCGCTATGTATGACAGCTGACGCCAAGCGACGCGAGACGATATTACCTCCTTTTAGAATTCGACATTTTAGTTGACCTAGTGTTTATTTTTTTACATTTTTTTATGAAAAACCTTTCAGGCTGTTAACGTACTATTGTATGAAACCGTAGCAAAGCAAAAAAAAAATTTTTCTTTCTAAAAAAAAAATCTATAAAAAAATATATGGTTAGGGTCATTCTATATCACCAGTGGATCATGTGGTTCAAAGGAAGTACACGACTTTTGAATCATGCTGTATTGAGGCTCAAAGTCACGACATTTTTTTCTAATTATTCCAAAATCGTGTTTTGAATGATAAATGTAAACTTTCTTCCAAACAAACATAAACAACATTTTCAATATTTCCCTATAATAAACGGCTTTAAAGTTAACTCAACGTAGTGGACGCGCTACTATCATCAGCTGGAGTTCATTACCCTCGGCCGCGTAACCACGTGATCACTGATCATAAACTGTCGCCGTTTGGGCGGTTTCAGATTAGAGTTTTATACACGCGTATAAGCTCGTTTTGGAAGCGCATGTAGGCGTGTGCAGGCGCGCCTTTTTGGCACACATACAACTCGTTCGAGCGTTGATGCGCTTCTAAGCCCACACAGACAATGGCCCGTATAAGCTTGAGCCGTCAAAGTCCATCAGTATAAGTG
Organism: Euclidia mi; assembly: GCA_944739405.2. Lineage (NCBI taxonomy): Eukaryota > Metazoa > Arthropoda > Insecta > Lepidoptera > Erebidae > Euclidia > Euclidia mi. The sequence continues at coordinate 7,795,404 of OX123208.2, forward strand.
TATAATCTATGGAGTCCATGTTGATCACTGACCTCTATTATATCTCATACAAAATGACAGCTATTGCTGTGCCGATTCAAAACGCACCCAGTGAGAGTTCTGAGAAATAATAAGATTCCTAATGGCCGTTGTTTGTTGTATTTGAGCTAAGCGTCTCTTCGGAATAAAAAGTTTTCTAAAGTATTTACTGTGATTGTGATATAAATTAAAGTGTTATAATAAAGACAGTGATTATAACATAGCTTGTATTGTTCGTCCAACATGAAATCGTTTTTTAGGGAACGGGGTTAACTTTTGTTAGGGATGACTAGTATTAGTTCCATTCCCCCTCACTGCTGCCGTGAAGCCGACGTTCACGATGTAGGTAGGTACATACGGCCGGTGTGGGTACGATGCATTTCGCGCGCTATACATTGCGGCGTATAAAATGTGCCTATTTTTTAAGCTTAAAAAGAATTTCCTTTCCCATATATCCTTTTTGCCTAGTATGAGTTGGCATGATGTACAGAACGAGTAGGCTTCGGCTTTGTGATGGGTCTTGTGGCACCCTATACCTATATATGATTTTGTTTGTTTCAGGAAGTACCAAAAGAAGTGTTCAGACGGCTCATGTAGACCTATTGGTAGCAAATGTTTAGAAGTATTAAGTTATCACAATAGCAGTGGAGAAGAGTACCTATCTATATCACCGAGGCATGCACGGAGTACCAGAGAACGGCGGCAATTAGTGTTAGTATACAAAAATTACAATAACCGGAATTTCACTTTAGATGACTCGTTTTGACTTGGTGTTAGTAAAAAATCAGCAACATTAAGCAACGCTTGTACCGATCGCAATTTGGATGGGTAACTGCTTATGCCATCTATGCCAGAGAGTTACCGTGCTTTGGAAGGCACGTAAGATCGTCAGTCTTGGTTCTTGTTTTAGGTCGCGAATCGTTAGGCCAAATCGGAGGCTTTCGTGCAGTCTTAATGTCTCCAACACCACTGGCCACTCACTGACACACAAAAGAAAAGGAAGAAGCAGAATTTAGCACCTTTTACAGTGGCAGCTTGTGGCAGTTACACCAGAACAACTGCCTCCGTGGTCCAGTGGATAGCGTATGCGACTGCTGATCGGAGGTCCCGGGTTCGATTCCCGGGTCGGGTAAAAGTGTTACTGGATTTTTCCGAATTCTCAGTAGCAGCCCGGAGTCTGGTGATGTGCTCGGTAACGGCAATAGGCTCGCCCCCTATTACGCGGGACCTAAAAAAAAATTCATGGTGAAATGTGGGTGTAATATTGTTACGAGCTGGGATTCGACGATAAAATATAGCTCACTATGCCACTTAAACTGAACTTTATTCACTAACACAATAACACTAGATACACTCATTTAATTTTCCAACACTAATAAAACACACTATTCACACCACTAGTACAACACTAAACACTTCCGAATTACTTTCTTCGCTTCTTGTTTATCGCTTCGCTATTCACTTGTTACTGTGTCCGTTCCGTTCGCTCGCACTCTATTTATACTGGCCGGATAACATCACTAGCGCATTCTAGATACTTCCACAAAACTGTCGAATAATCGCGAACAGTCTATGCTCGATACAGCAACGCCATCTAGTACAGAGTAGCTGAATTACCTTTAAACCACCGATACATTCAATCTCTTCTAGTACCCCCATTCACCGATAGATGGCGTAACACTGCCCCCCCTCTTAAACGTGTTCGTCTCGAACATCGTTGGACCCATGGTAACGAGCCAACCGGTCCACATGAACAATCTTCGGTGCACCTCGAGACCCCTTCTGGATTCGATAGGTGACGTCGTTCATCCTGGTAATTATGCGATATGGCCCGTCCCATCTGGCTTGTAACTCAGGCGATTTTCCTTTGCTTCGTACTGGGTTATGAAGCCACACCAATGATCCCTCATCGAAGCCTTTGTTGTTTGCCTTCCGGTCGTAGCGAGTCTTCATCTTCTCAGACATCTGTTGTCCTGACTGCCCTGGAGCTCCTACATTGTACACCTTCAATGCACCTCTGCTACGAGTGAGTGGCCTCTTGACAGCCGCACAACTTGTGCATTTGCAGCACCAATTCTCGACGTCATCCTGACAGTGGAGCCAATAAAACCGCTCCCGGATCTTAGTAAGCATCTTCTTAACTCCCATGTGACCTCCCGAAGCACCATTGTGATAGAGCTGCAAGACTTCCGGCACCATAGTTTTAGGCACTACCATTTGCAAATGGCACTGGTTACCGCGAGCGTTTTCCCATTTGCGGCACAGAACTCCATCCTGGACAACCAAGCTTTCCCACTGTGCCCAATAACCTTTGGTGACAGGGCTCATTGCTGCAATATCACTCCATTTGGGCCTAGGAGCGCCTGATTTCTTCCACTTGAGAATCGGCTGTACGTTCTTGTCTTCTTGCTGAGCACTCTGCAAAGCTTCTTTCCATCCGTAGCTCAGATCCGTCTTCAACATTCTTACTAGCGCTGCCGGCTTCGCTTCCTGTCTTGCACAGTGTTTGCGTTGGTCGGGGTAAGCCCTACCTGTCGGAGCATCTGCGCTACGTTGCTCTTGCCGCCAGACAGGTACGTCAGGTGACCCCTTTGGTGGAGACAGGGTACCAACGTGCCGCTTACGCTTTGGGCAGCTTAAGCGGATATGGCCTCTTTCCCCGCAGTTGTAGCACCGTGGTGAAGAAACAACTTCCCTGATACGGTAAGGTCGATCCTCGTGACGCGCTGCTTCCACCTCCAGAGCGTAGGCCAAGGCTGCCTTCAGGGACTTGAAGTGCCCAAGTCTTACCGCTGCTCTAACTTCCAGGTCCCGGATCCCATCCGTAAACGCTTGTACGAGGTTCCCGTCAATGAGCGCAGGCGACGACTGGTATGCCTTCCTGACCAGCCTTTCCACCTCTAGAGCCCACTGCTGCAGAGTTTCTCCGGTGCGTTGTGTCCTGTCCTTCAGCTGAGCACGATACACATGTTCGAGGTGCGCGTCTCCGTACCTCGCCTCCAATGCCTCCAGAAGCTTCTCGTAGGTCACGTCTTGCCCGAGTGCCTCCAACACCATCAAGGCCTGATCACGAAAGCCCAAGGTTAGGGCGGTGAAGGCCTGTTCTTTGTCCCACCCATTCGCTCGCATTACGGCCTCAAACTGAACCTTGTATGCAACCCACGATGACGAGCCATCAAAGGGTGGAACCTTAAACCAACGAGGCGAGGGCGCCACAGCTGCAGGTGTAACGTCGTTGGTTTCAAGCCCACGCAATTTCTTCTCCAATCTGGCAATACGGGTCTCGAGCTGGTCGTGTACACGCTTCTCAATGTCGCTGATATGGGCCTCGTGCTGCTGGAGTTCCTCCTTGACCGCCTTCAAGTCCTTCCCTACAGCGGCGCTGAGGTCTTTCATCACCACCAGCTGTTCCTCCAAACGGCGGGCCTGCTCCTCCTTGTCGCGCTGTAGTTGTTCCTCCAGGCGGCGCGCGTGCTCCTCTTGACGGCGAGCCTGCTCCTGCATGAACGTCATCAGAGCCGCGATGTCGGGCACCGCCACGGAGTGTGCGCTTATAGGCTCCACTGTATCCGCGGATTCGCCTGGTCCACCAGACGATGGAGAAGGAACGTCTCCGAAGCGTCTCTGGTCCAGGTCTTGCTGGCGCTGGTTCCTGGTACGCACACCTTCAGTTTCTTCCTTCGGCATAACCGGCATAATTTATCCCTTTCTTCTGACACCAATTTGTTACGAGCTGGGGTTCGACGATAAATTATAGCTCACTATGCCACTTAAACTGAACTTTGTTCACTAACACAATAACACTAGATACACTTACTTAATTTTCCAACACTAATAAAACACACTATTCACACCACTAGTACAACACTAAACACTTCCGAATTACTTTCTTCGCTTCTTGTTTATCGCTTCGCTATTCACTTGTTACTGTGTCCGTTCCGTTCGCTCGCACTCTAGTTATACTGGCCGGATAACATCACTAGCGCATTCTAGATACTTCCACAAAACTGTCGAATAATCGCGAACAGTCTATGCTCGATACAGCAACGCCATCTAGTACAGAGTAGCTGAATTACCTTTAAACCACCGATACATTCAATCTCTTCTAGTACCCTCATTCACCGATAGATGGCGTAACAATATTACACCTCTGCCTACCCCTTCGGTGATACAAGCGTGAGTCTGTAAAAAAATAAAAAATATCAGAACATTTCTATGCTTTAGAGTGTGTAAGTACCACACAAGTGGTGGCCAATCCAAGTGACCTCTGCCAAGGTTACTTTGATTTGCCGATCTGTAACGCACTGCAACTCAAAGCATACTTAACCAGGACAGGTCTTGCATAATTCTAAACTCGTTTCTTTTGTCTCCAGAGCATCAGACCAGTGCGTTCTGCCACCGTATCCTCGGCAAGGGATATACACTGTAGCCAACGTGCCTGACGCTAAGCCAGGAGAGATCTTTGAGTCAGTAGTGCTGACGGTCTCGTGCCGGAAGGGGTTTGGGTTCGATGACTCGGACGTAGGGGTTGACAGTCATGGGACGCAGCAGATATACTGCATCAACGGTAGATGGTTTCAGAGGATACCGAAATGTATCCGTAAGTATTTTTGAAGTGATTTGTCGTTCTTATTTGCAGAGAACAGCTTTGGTGAATTTAGCAGGAATAGACCCGTTCAATTACCTCCATGGTCCATAGGATAGAGTATGCGTCTGTTGATTGGGAGGTCCCGGGTACAATTCCCATTTCGGCAAAATTGTTACTGAGTTTTTCCGAATTCTCAGTATCAAGACGGTGTCTGGTAATGTGCCCGATAACGGCGATAGGCTCGCCCCCTATTACGTATTTAACCTAAAATTAAGGCGAAATCTGGCAGTTATATTGCACCTCTGCGTGAGTTTATAAAAAATACTTAATTATCTTATTACAGGCTACTGCAAGCTAAACTCGCATCCAAGCGTCCGGTATACATGTCACCTACCGGGGAATGACTTCAGGTCTTGCAAGCGGTACCTACCGCCAGGCACGGCAGTGAGGCCTACCTGCAATAAACCTCTGTACACCTCGTCAAGGGATCTGCCGTTCATGAGATGTATCTCTGGATATTGGGATTATATCGCTGAATGTCAAGCAGGTATGGTACCAGAAAATGGTTGAGCTGGCTATGGAAAACTTCGTGAGTTTGTGAATTGTATGTATGAAAGATGCTTCTGAAAAGCGCGAAAGAGAATTACAAAAAAATGGAGAAGGAATTAACATAATTTTGAAAATAATTTTGAAAGACTGGGATCGGTTTATTTAACGGAGGCACAAAACCTTTAAGTCCACTCTGTGGGCACAAAGCGGGGTCTGGTCTAAAACACTGGTCTCTGACGAATTCGGCCACTTTCTCGGCTGACCGTAGCATCATCCTCTTGGCGTTACTCCAGTTAGAACCCTGGATCCACTTCCAGGTCTAACCGGAATTGACTTTATTTTGCCATGGTTTAGGCAAGTGTCAATGTGTTCGTAGGTAACTGACTCCCTGTAATGACTGTGAAAGATTTTCATAACATCGGGGACCGACGGTATAACGTGCTCGTCGAGGCACGGGGCAAGCGATAATTTACAATTAAATTCGCAAATGACTCAGAACGCTATACCCTCTGGATGGCGATCCGTTAGTATCTCCACTAGGCCATCGCTGCCTTATTTGCCTTGGTTAAGCGTAGGGTTAGATATTATTAGTATAGATTTGATGTGATTTCCTCAGAATGCGGTCAAGTAACTTCAGAGGCGGAACAGCTGATAATAGACGGACGGCTGGCGAAGAAAGGAGAGCTTCCGTGGCACGTCGCCATCTATAAGAAGGACAGTGACCCCTACAGGCAGATCTGTGGAGGATCCCTAGTCTCCAACAACGTGGTCATATCGGGTACGTTTTCGTATCCATTATTAACTTGTGGCTGCATGTATGGTTAAGGGTCGGTGCAAACGGTGGCTGGCCACTAGTGGCTGTGGTCGGTGGCCCGTTTGCGCCGACCCTAAAGCTTTTACCACTGCACTGATTGGTGTGGCTTCGATCCCTACATAAGGCAACACTTTGTGTGATTCACAATTCAATTTTGCAAGCTGGGTATATTTTGTTACCGTTGACTGAATGTGTGTAAAACCTCCATCGCCACAGAGTTAAAAGTCTCAAGCTCAAACCCATGTACATCGAAGACTTTTCGAAGTCATATGAATATCAAATATTAAATACCCCTTGCACAGCGATGAACAAGAACATCATGAAAAACCTGCGTATCAGACAGTTCTCTATATAATTTAAATTAAACTACAGTTTACGGATTTTATCGCGTCATATTGGTTTCACTGGTTATTAGTTATTACATTTAAACCGAATGATCTAGAAACTACATTTTTATAAGTAGCCGACGTTTCGAATTCTTTACAGGATTCATGTTCACGGCAGACTGAGGTGATATTTGTCTTTGTCTTGAATTTAAAAGTTATCTCGAAGTACCTACCCGAACATTTTTTGCAACTATTGGTGTTACTATCTACGCAGAATGTGCTCACTGTGTCTTGATGTCTTCTGGTGACTTTGTCCTTCTTGGGTTTCATCCATTCCAACCATCTTCCCTATTGAAATTAGGATGTTTTTTAATTTCAATAGCTTCACGTATCATTTTTGGAATAAAGCGGTGTTCTTTTGCGAGTATCTGTGGTTTATCAAATCGCAGGTAATGGTTGGTTCCTTGTTCTACATGTTCACACACAGTAGACTTCGTCGAGCGTTTGTGTTTAATGTCAGCTATATGTTCCTTTAGTCTAATGATATGCTTCTCTTGGTTTGTCCAATGTATGAGAATTTTGGGTTAGGTTGGAATGTTCCTCCAGCTTGGGACACTGTTATCAGGTTAATGAAACCCAAGAAGGACAAAGTCACCAGAAGACATCAAGACACAGTGAGCACATTCTGCGTAGATAGTAACACCAATAGTTGAAAAAAAAATGTTCGGGTACTTCGAGATAACTTTTAAATTCAAGACAAAGACAAATTTTACCTCAGTCTGCCGTGAACATGAATCCTGTAAAGAATTCGAAACGTCGGCTAGTTATAAAAATGTAGTTTCTAGATCATTCGGTTTAAATGTAATAACTAATAACCAGTGAAACCAATATAACGCCATAAAATCCGTAAACTGTAGTTTAATTGCAATGTGTAACATTCGCGTAAACCCAAGAAAAGTTCTCTATAAAGTTCTAAGAACACATATGAAGTCTGCCAACCCGCAATTGGGCAGCGTGGTGGACTATGGCCTTACCCTTCTCATAGTGAGAAGAGACCTGTGCTGTACCTACCTTCTCATTTGATATTGGTTTCCTTAACTTAAATCCTTCTTGTTTAGCGGCCCATTGTTTCTGGAGTGATGCCCTAAAACAGCTACCGGCGTCTGACTACGCGGTGGCGACGGGCAAGTTATACCGGTTCTGGAATGAAGAGAAAGATGTTGACGCTCAAAAGTCTGATGTGAGTAGTTTGTAAATTTGAAACGCGAACCATAGGCAAGCGTAGCACGCACTGGAATAATTTGCGTGAAAAACATTCTTGCTCTATATGGAATATCGCTATCCCTTTTGAGTTGCGGAGGTCAGACGGTAGTCGCGCTACTACTAGTCTTAACTAGTAAGTGGACCCCGAGCTTTAAGGCGTGTAAGTCTGTAACGTTGTCCCTACTTAGGGTGTGTTTAAATGAGAAACGTGGTTAAATGTTACAATAAAAATTGATTTAATTCTTCAAGTAAATCTAAACATCATTTAGCAAGCGTTTCACTAAGAAAAAAATACTAAAATAATGTTATTCGAAAAGATATAAACAGGGTCGCGTGATTCGGCGATGGTAAGGGATTTGTTGAGGGTCCGCCTGTCTATGGTCGCTCAGGAGTAGCAGCTGATGTACTTAGCTTTTCGAGCCGATGTCGTCGAATGCAGCAAAAAAGCCCGATGTCCCAGCGCCTCCGTATTTATAGCAGGCGGGAGGCCCGGGGCGTCGATGACATGAGTGGAAGGAGTGAGCGCGACGTCACAGTGACGTCACAAGTCTTAGATGCAACTGGGACAATGCTATGACGGTGATGATCATGAACATTCTGGCGCTGTGTGGTGACGGATTAAAAGTACAGAGTGTCACTGGCATTTTACATTCCTTTGTTAGTCATAGGCCTCTTCTAATGTGCGTCTCAATAACATTGTGTGGTAATTGGTGGATTTTATTTTCATACCACGTCGGCCAGGTAAACTGGCGTAGAATTAGATTTCTTGATATCCGAATTTTGCCCAATTAAACAATTTGCTTATCTTTTCGCTTAAATTATAACACCTACGGAATGGAATGATGTAGTGAACCTTTTATTTTTAATCCGTCGGCACAAGGAGATAGTAAGTGGATCCTATGCGGTTAAGACAATTAGATGCCTCATAGATATAGAAACAGCTAGAATGGTCTATTTCAGCTACTTTCATAGTATTATGTCATATGGGATTCTTCTCTGGGGGAATGCTGCAGACCTTAACACAATATTCGTTCTGCAGACAAGAGCAATAAGGGGTATTTACAACTTCGGCCCTCGTGTTTCTCTAAGAGAAAAGTTCAGTGAGATAGGCATTCTAACTGTTGCTTCGCAATATATACGAGAATCTGTTATATGTCCACAAGAACATTGACACATTTAGTAAAAAAAGTGATCTACACACTGTTAATACTAGTCATAAGAATAATCTTATAGTTCATAGCACCCGCCTCCACAAAATAAGTAGCTATTTTATGGGGCAGTGTATACGCTTTTATAACAAGCTCCCTCTTAATATAAGAAATTTTTCTATAGGTAAATAAATTCAAAATTATTGTTAAAACTACAAAAGCATAATTCTTATAAAATTACTGATTATATAGGCGATAAAAATGCTTGGGATTGAGCTGCTCTAATTCAACACAAAAATATAAATGATGTATAAACTGAACAATTTTAATTTGACTTTTCGTAAGCACTTTAAAAAAGTTTACACGAAATAAATAATCATTTCATTTCATTTCTGAAATTAATTAAATATTTTAATAAATTTATTTCCAGGTGAAAGAAATAAAGCTGCCAGTTTTATTTTACGGTACATCAAACAATTTGCAAGAAGACATCGCCACTTTGATTCTGAAGACGCCATTCGTTTACAAGAACTATGTGCGGCCAGTCTGCTTGCATTTCGATCTGGACTTCGAAAGGCGGCAGCTGCAAGCCGGCAAGTTTGGAAAGGTACGTTAGATATAATTAAATAGATTTTAAATTATCCAATAATGATAAATTAACAATTAACAACAAAGGAGATTACCCAAATTGGGCTAAGTGTTATTTTGAAGGCCAATCAAAATATCGTGTTGTTTTAATAGAACACACTATTTTAAATATTTTTTACTATTACACCCGAGAGAATATTTAGGTTTGAATGTACAGCCTAAAAGTATCATAAAGCAGTTTTATTCTGTCAAAAGATATTTAATGGTGGTTAACTATACGTATTCAGTCTCTACGTGAGCCTAAAATGCAATGAACGCATACAAAGTCAGTAAAAAAACTCCTGACCTAACATAAAATATCGTCAAAATTTTCAGGAGGAATATCTATGGCAGGCAGATGTCTTGTATATGGGCTCGCCACCATAGTGGCGATAATTCCTGTTCTTAACATGTGGTTGAAGATATGAAGCCTCACGGCGTTCTCACTATCCAGGTTACGCAAGTCCGCACCGGCCATGGTTATTTTGGTCGGTACTTGTGGAGGAAAGGCCAGGAGGAAACACTCGATGTCACAATTGTGTCAGCCGCAACCCGGTCGAGGAAACGGCGCTGCAAACCGACGGAATACCCCGCTTAGGCATTGTAGCACCGTGAACTCATCATTATCTTAAGTCATTCTCGAACATTTTGGTGTAGGCTTCCTTCAACAAGTTCTATTCCGTTCTGTTTTGGGCAGTCTTCAACCAATAACTACCCGCTATCTTTACCATGTCATCTTTCCATCTCATTTGCGGTCTTCCAGTTGGTCGTTTACAATCCCACGGTCTCCATTCCAATATTTGCTCGCACCATGTTTCGGGTTTTCTGGCGACATGTCCGGCCCACTGCCACTTTAGCTTCGCGACTCTTTTGATAACGTTTGATACTCGAGTTTCTTTTCGGAGCCTACCAGTTTTCTCTCCCTTGCCTTTTTAGCTACTTCAAGTTTCTGGAGGGCTGCTTTTGTAGGAACCAAAGTTTGGTTCCGTAGGTAAGTACTGGGAGGACGCACTAGTTGAATTTTCTTGCTTCCGGCCCAACCCATACGGATACGTCTATCTCGTTCACTTGGTTTGCTTCGTCCATCTTTCTCTCTTTCTCTAGGTATACATATTTATTGACGTATTCCAATGGGGACCTCCAACTGCAATTATTTTTCCGCTGGAGTTTTCACTGGTGATGTTTCCAATTGGCCGTGAACTGGTTGCGACAACAATTATTACAGTCGTACCCTCGCTCCCTGCCTTGTCCATGGTCGATTGCGTGACTTGGAACGTCAATGTCCACTCACTTTAGGTAGGCGAAAGCTTACCTAAAGTGAGCAAAAGCTCTTTTGGAAAATTTTGAAAGTCTATAGCTGCTCCCCCCACCGATGAAAAATTGTACATTACCTATTTACATTTTATCTTTTTATCATCTAAGCTTTGCAACCCAATAGATCTCTATGGCGCTCGAGTAAACCCCAATTTAGCATGGTGGGCTCCCCTACTATAACGGATTCCAGTCAGGTCTCAGTAGCGTTATTACTGAAAAGACACAAGAGCTTTTAATCGCGTTTTCTTATTGGTGATTGGATAAGTTTTGGCTTGGTTGATGTTCTCATTAATAGTGGAAAATACAACCCACGATGGATCACGGCTAAGTGCTTCATCGTGTGCCAATGCGTAAGCTCAAAAGGTATTAGACGTTTTAGTTTACACCAGACGAAGTCACGTTAGATCATATATATATATATATATATTAGTCAAATCTCTAAAACTTTAAACTTTTTCACAAAATTATAACCTTTGTCCATTACCCAATACTTTCAGATAGCTGGTTTTGGTCTGACCGGTGCTAACGGGCCATCATCCCCTGTTTTGAAGGTGGCTAAGCTCCCTTTCATCCCTCTGGAGACATGCCTCAACATAGTGCCAAAACCTTTCAGAGCGTACCTCACTGTACGAAACTTTTGTGCTGGATATACCAATGGTAAGGATACAGCCTTCAACACGAGACACTATTAATTTTGTAACACTTAATCAGAACCTCGTGAGCATACCAACAGACTGCCATGCAAAAGTATCGGGCACACCTGCCAATTTTCAAAATTATGTACGTAATAATTTGTAAATTATCGCTTGCCCCATGCCTCGGTGCTCGGTTCTGTTCTTTTTAAAATCTCTTAGACAGTCGCCATAGTAATCATCATCCTCTTAGCGTTATCCCAGTTTCAATCTGGGGTCCGCTCAGCGCCGAACCTTCCCTATGTGCAATGTGCGCGGCGCACACAGGCGAACACTTATTTTCGAAAAAGGATGCCAAAAAAGGCGCTTCACAGATTTCGCACACAGGCGCAGTTTTAGGCCGGAATCGTTAGGTAACGACTAAAAAAAAAAAAGGTCATCCGCCCTACGCCACTTCCTGGGTCCGCTTACTAGTCTAACCGGATTTGGCTGAATATTATCTTTTCCACGGAGCGACTGCCTGTCTGACCTCCGCAACCCGAAGGGATAGCGATATTCCATGGTTTAGACTAGTGTCAGTTTATTGAGAAGGTACTGACGCTCTGTAACGACTTTCAAAGATCTTCATGACAACCGGGACCGACGGCTTAACGTGCTCTCCGAGGCACGGGACAAGCGATAATTAACAATTCAATACGCACATAACTCCGAAAAATCATTGGTGCGCGCCGTGGATTCGAACCCGATACCCTCTGCATGCAGTCTATTGGTATATCCACTAGGCTATCGCTGCCTTTACAGTCGCCATAGTAAGTTCTTGAATATTGGTCAAAACCATAATAAGTCGCTTTTCCTTTGGGTTACGAAAGTTAGATGCCAGTTACTCTATAGAAAATCATGTTGGACCACTAAACGAGCCCCTGCCTCCTGTCACGAATGCTACTATGATAGCCCTATGTTGATGATGGTATACATCAGTATAGCACAAAGGCCACATGCTGTGGCGTTAGTCGACAGTCACGTCTGCAGGTAGTAGAGCCGTGCTGATTTCAGTATGAATGGACCGGTTCGACCGGAGAAGTACTACCCTCTCACAGAAAATCTACGTAAAATAACAGTACTTAAACTGTTGCGTTTCGTTCGGTGACTGAGAGTGCCGAAGGCCTTACATTCCTTCTCCCTCATCCCACCCGTCATCCTATCCCTCTTCCCTACCCTAAGAGACGGCAACGCACTTGTGACTCCTGTGGTGTTGCTTGTGTCCATGGGCGGCGGTAATTGCTTATCATCAGCCGATCCGTCTGCTCGTGGGCCACCTATAGTGATGGAGTGGGCTGAAGCTGTAATCCATCAATAGCCACGGGCCTAATTGGCTTTTTCTCTTTTCGAGTGTCTGTGTCTCAAACTCTGCAGTCGGTGTTCATAAACCACCCGAAGCCCTCCGATATGACCAAACGATTCTTGTCCTAAGACAAACCGGGACCACCGGCAAAGAGCTCAAATATTTACATAGAGGCGCCTTTCCTATGCGCGCTTTGAAGACAAATTTCCTGCGACCCAAATTGCCGCTTGGCAGCGTGGCAGTCGGGCTGCGGCAGATGTCTCTCTCCTCCAGTGTATCTTAATTACGAGAGCAAGAGAGACGGAGAACGACGCTAGCGCCGCCAACCGCACCAACTACGAACTAAACTGGAGCCAGACCCCTCTTGGAATCGGCACACGAAATCCTTATGAATTGCGGTCCTATTTATAATTCTGTATTCATTGCCACCGGCTTCACGTGCCCTCCGAACTAATTAGCTTGTCACTTTTAACAGGTACTGCCTTATGTCGTGGTGACAGTGGCGGCGGTCTCGCCTTCGCCGCCAACACAGACCTGGATATAGAGAGATATTACCTCCGAGGTGTGGTGTCAGCAGCGCCCAGCACCGAAGATCTCTGCAACGCAAACACTTTCACTACCTTCACAAAGATATCGAACCATGAGGAGTTCATTAAAGAGTAAGTGCATAGATAGATGTATTCTTTTTATTAAGCAAATACTTACTTAACTGTCTTAGAACCTGCAAAGAATTTAAAAACCTTAATTTTAAATCGTTTCTTTGGGTTACAACCAAGTTAATGCCAGGAGAATGATGATGAACGTAAATCTTTTAAGAAAATTTAGGTGTGAGGTATGTCTCCCCTCCGTGGGATCTCCACCTTGTCGTGGTGGGGGGCTCAGTAACCGTGGTTAGGTCACCCACGGTGAAGCTAAGCGAGATCCCGGAAGTGGACGCTCCGCGTGGGCTTGAAGGAGCCCTGCGCAGGATGCGTCCAAAGGTGCGGGTGCGACAGACAGTTCTTCTGTCCCTCAACGGTGACCAAATGGGGGCGCACCATCGTTGCGTCGCGGTGGGGCCGCAGAGGAAGAGGAGATGCGGTGTTGCATTGCCTCTTACATTGTCCTCTATCCTCTGCGGCCGCTGGGTGTTTTGGTGGCGGAGCCCAAAGGGGTTTCGTTCGGGGCCCACCCGACCATCTGGCGGACCCATCGGGGGATAGCGAGGAATGCTTCGGTGATACCCGACCCTCCGACACACGGGTACATGAGGAACACGGGTTGGTTTTTAGTCAGTCCCCTTCGCCTTCCCTCAGGGTGGAGGGACTCCATGAGGATTTTCCAACCCGATACCAAAAAAAATAAAAAAAGGGTTGAGGTATGTCTCCAGTATGGCGAACCGGCAAGATTTTGTTTTGCATAACATAACATAACTTCACGCATTTTATATTCGCGCCCCCCGAAGGGGTAGGCAGAGGTGTATTACACACCCACACTTCGCCAGTTATGTATATTTCGGTCCCAATGTAATAGGGGGCGAGCATATTGCCAACTACCGACGGGCATATTGTTAAGCGGGCGATAATTTATCATTTTTAATACACACATAACTTCGAAAAGTCAGAGTTGTGTGCCCGGGGTAACTGGGGATCGAACCCGAGACCATCGAATCGTCTCGGCAGTCCGTTACGTACACCACTGGGCTATCGCCGCTTCTTATTGATTTTGTTTTGTTTTGCGGGCAACGTTTGTATTTCGGTGGCTACCCTAATACCTATGCTAGATTTATATGTTTGGAGAGTCTTGGGAAGGGAAGTCGATGACTAGGTATAGATCAAATGCAAAAATTTTTACGTACGCCGATGATACTGCCATCGTCTTCACTGGTAGTACGTGGGATAGGGTTAAGTTAGCAACAGAGGAAGGCCTCACTCAGGTAGCTAAGTGGCTGAAAAATAACTTGCTTACTTTAAATACAGACAAAACAAATTATATCTGTTTTGCCATACAAAATAATAAACAGCCGAACACAGATCTAAATATACATATACATGAATGTGATAAAGACAAAATAAACACCACATGCAATTGTCCTAGAATAAATAAAGTAAGCAACACTAAATATCTTGGAGTCTATATTGATCGGAGATTGACTTGGTATACGCAAATTGAACAAATCAGTACGAGAATTAGAAAGTTTATGTGGATGCTCAAAAACTTAAGGCATATAACTCAGAGTGAAACTACAGGTGCCAATGTACTGCTTAACCAAATTTACATAGCACTTGTACAATCAATGATTGTATACTGTCTTCCCGTTTGGGGTGGATCATGTTAAACTCGCTTTTTAGAAATTGAAAGATCCCAAAGAGCTTTGATTAAGATCATGTATTTTAAGAAACGCAATTTTTCTACAGAAAATCTATATAACATTAGCAAACTATTATCAATTCGAAAACTATACATCTTGACCACGATTTTTAAAATGCATAAATCTTTACCGAGTGATGAAATAGATATAGAAACAAAAAGAAGAAAAGACATAGTTGCTAAGGTCCCAATGGTCAGCACAATGTTTGCTAGTGTGCAGTATAGAAAGCGTGCGGCAATCCTTTATAATTAAGTTAACGAAATCCTCACAATATATCCTAAAACTTATCATGATTGTAAAGCTACCGTTACTGAGTGGTTTAGTAAATTATCTTACGACGACACGGAAAACCTCCTAAAATACATTAAATAATACAACAACACCCAATATTATTATTTTTATTATTTAAGTAAATATATACAAAATTGATGAATATTAACAATATTCATCGATTAGTTAGAATACATATACGCAAGCGCGCGCTCGCACACACACACACACACACACACACACACACACACACACACACACACACACACACACACACAACACACACCACGCACACACACATACACACACACACACGTGAGTGCTCGTGTGAGCTCGCACTCGAACACAAGACTAAAAACAAAAGGATATAATATAATAGTTTTATACTTACCTCGTAAACATAAGTTAATTTATGAAAGAGCGGAGTGCCCTGGTACAAGTATTGTCATACTCCAACCACTAGTTTAAGTAAACTCCATGTTTGCGTAAATAAATAAATTTTATTTTTATTTATTATTATTATTTATAGATCGACATAATGATGGTGATAATGTTTTAAGTTATTTTTTTTTATTAAATGTGTTTTAGTACATTAGCGCGTGCCGATAAGACTTGCCCGCCGTATTTCTTCCAATGTGATGACGGGAATTGCGTGCACGCTGGCGCTGACTGCAACAATGTAAGATTTTGATTCTTTTTTTATTTATTTTATAGGCCTGTATCCCTGAATGTAATATTACACCTATGCCTACCGCACAGGTGTAATATTACCCATACAATTCACATGCTATGAACTTTAGGTCCCACGTAATAGGGGGCGATCCTATTGCCGTTACCGGGCACATTTCCAGACTCCGTGCGGCTACTGAGAATTCGGAAGAACCCAGAAACACTTATGTCTGACCTGGGAATTAAACCCAGAACCTCCTGATCAGCAGATATACGCTATTCACTGAACCACGGAAGCATATATATCTGAAATAAATTGTTAGAATCACTGGTCACGTAGACAGTAGGTAGTTTAATTTGACTACATCTTGTTGGCAGGTAAACGATTGTGCAGACGGATCTGACGAATCGGATGCACTATGTAAACCAGGATATGAATTCGTGAACAGAGATGAGTAAGTAATCTTATTTTCCTATATAGGAATTTAAACTTTCGTGGTCACTATAATTACTTTTTACTGTTCCTACGGGATATACATACCACGTACCTACCTTTGTTTTGAGTAACCGATATTTCGGCACTGTTGCAAGCGCCATGTTCACGGATGTACTGAACTGAAGTATTGCGGGTGGATGAAAGTTATAAACAAGTGAACCGGTCTACCCGCTTTCTTACTCGTTTATTGCGCGCACAACCACTACCACCGTTTTCACTCTCACACTGTACTCGATCGCGACACACTGTACTCACTACGTCGGCTCGTGATTTAAGTTTTTGCGGTTTACAGGTTTTGCATAGACGTACCACTGGATGCCAGGTATACGACAGTTGAAACCCATCTTCTCTATTGAAGTTTTTATACTTTTTAATTTCAATAGCTTCTTTAACCATTCTAGGTATATAGTGGCGTTCTGTCGAAAGCACCTGAGGGTTGTGTAACTCAATCAAAAATCTTATTTTCCTATTTAGTTGACATTTTGGTAACGTTATGCTGTTATGGTGCTGATGCACTTGACCTCTAATCAGCATTCTTGCGAATGTTACAAAACAGAAAAACAAACAAGCTTGTTTTAGCGATCGTTCTACCGAACGCAAAAAAATCTTTAAATAGCTAAATCTTTTAAAAGGGGGCGAATGCTCGCTGTTCTGCTATACGTGAATGCTCAAAAGTTAGCCATTAGAAAACTGACAAGTGAAAAGTGCTGCGTATTTATCCAGCTAAAACTGCTTTGAATTAATCTGCACTGGCTGATATAGCTATGTGAACTTTCCAGATCATCAAAACCGGGTTGCACATTACCAGCCATCCCCGCCCATGGTTCTTACAAAGTACTTGACTCTCCAAATGCCCAACCAGGCCAGACTCTTGACTCCGTTGAGCTGACGGTATCCTGTGATAAAGGCTTTGATCTGATACACCCCTATGGTATTGAGTGGTATGATACTCTCGACGTTAAGTGTGCTTCTGGAGAATGGGAACAAGAGTTACCGAAATGCGTCATGTGTGAGTATTAATGATTTTATAATATAAACTCCGTTCAAGCTTTTTGCCTTCATATATTCTTGATGAAAATGGTTTTTTAGGAGATCACTTTATATAAACTAGGTGGTCCAGATTCTCAAGGATCTTTGTGGGTAAAATATAGCCGCATGTGATGTAAATTATATTTTACATTCAATTTTGGACTGGCCTTTAGGTCTAGTGCTTAGTAGTAGTCCTGACTGCTGAGTTGGAGCTCGAGAGTTCGATTTCTATCCAGGACAAATCTTTATGTAAAGAGAACGATCATTCTTTCCGTGCCAAGTTGTAATTATCTATATTATTATTATATTATATTATTATTATTATACTATCTATACTATATTACTATATATAATATTATAAAGAGGAAAAAAAAATATTTTTGTTTGTAATGGATAAACTCAAAAACTACTGGACCGATTTTAAAAATTCTTTCACCATTAGAAAGCTACATTATCTGCAAGTAACATAGGCTATATTTTATTTTAGAAAAAATAGGGGTCCGTTAGATATTCGGGTTTTTCGGGTACGCGAAGTAGTTCCCTCAGGACGCGAGTGAAACCGCGGGAAACGGCTAATTTATCTATAAATTTAAGAATATTCAAGCATGTTAATCAGTTACATATTGTACCTATATACTGCTCTGCTCGGTTTAGGATCAGATGACCCTGTGTAAGTTGTCTTAGGATTTTATTTATAGCTTCGTTTGTAAATAATGTTATTATTTATTACCATACCTTGCCGTAATCTCGTCGGTAGAGGTATTACCCTGGTCACTATAAAAATATGAGATAAAACACCTTACATATCCAATTCATCAAACTTTTCGACATTCTAAAGCAGTTCTTCATTTCCAGCATGTGGTCGGATCCCTGAAGAAGGTAATAAATGGGAGCTCCCGTGGCACGTCGGCATCTACACGAAGCTGCCGAGCTATCTGCTTCTCTGCGGTGGTACCTTGGTGTCTAGTAAAGTGGTTCTATCTTGTAAGTTTTAGGTGCTCTTTATACTAAAGCACATACATACATATACCCACGCCTTTTTCCCTTTTTTAGAGATAGGCAGAGACTACGGTCTCTGCCTATCTTGACGGGCGGATGTAACGATAGCGTTCCGTAGAACGCTATCGTTACATCGTTATCGTTGCTTCTATCCTTACAAACCTCACGCGCTTCCTCTACAGGAGGTAGTAGTTCCATGCTATAGAAATGGACTAATAAAGTTTCTGCTTCTGGCAAGCAGTTTGTAGGGTTGAAGGTTAATTATTGTGTAGCGGCAGCAAGGGACTATTAGTGTTATCAGTCCTACAACGGCGAAAATAACAATACTGGCTACATCTAGTACAAACACTGGAGTCATAGGTGCGTTGCCGCCCTTTGCGTTGGGAATAGAAAGGAGGTGGAGTGGGATGAGCAGGGTCGAGCCGACTCAATCCAGCACTTGTGTGCGAAATCTATGAAGCGCCTTTTGTCGTCCCTTTTCGAAAATAATTGTAATAATTAATGCATATCCTGGCCCGTGCGCAGCGCACATCGCACATAGGGATGGCTCGGCCCTGGGGATGAGGAAGAACGATCAGGCGATGGGGGCTCAGTCACTCACTCACCGAACGAAACGCAAACATAATAGTTACTGTTACTTTTCATCGATTTTCTGCAAGAGGATAGTAATTCTCCGGTCAAGCCCGTCCATTCATCTGAAATAAGCAAGGCTCTTCTATCTATAAGCCTATACCTAACTTTATAGATAGGTCTACACTGTTATCCTCTTTATATTGTATTACAATATATGCACATTACACGTCCATATGTAGGTTTGTACTTTCTTCAATATTTAAATATTTTCGCCAGCCGCTACCTGCTTTGAACAAGACAAGCGGATCTCTCCGACTAAATATGCTGTGGCGGCCGGCAAGCTGCACGGACGATGGGACGATACCTACGATGATAATACTCAAAAGTCTGATGTAAGTACTAAATGACTTTCTATCACAGACATAATTTCTACCAGAAGCTAGGTTGATTTCGACGACTGCTAGTTTGAGGTTCGTCCAAATGTATCCTGCGATCCTTATCGGACAAATTTTGGATAACTGTAATAAAATAATGGTGACGAATTAAGAATACGGATTGTCACCACCCCATATCATCCCATGGGTGTCGTAAGAGCCGACAGAGGGAGCATATTATCCATAGAACAGCACTGTAAGAGAAGGAAAACTTGATACAAACCCTATACCAACCCGTTTGGCCAGCGTGGTATAGTAGGCCAATTCCTCCTTTCAAAGGAGAGGCCTAGTCCAGCAGTAGACTGTTAAAGGCTGATGATGATGAATAAAATATTTGCATATGAGCCAAATGTGTCGATCTCAGCTTGGAAGACCATCAGTGTACCCAAATTTCTTTAAAAGTTACAACATTTTAACCTACTTTTAATTTCTTGAACATAATTAAAATATTTCGAAGTTTCGAGAGGCTGATCTTTGGACACTGTTACAAACGCAGTGGTCATGGTTGCAATCTTATCATGTGAGGGCTACCTCTTCTACCTACGGCTTGTATCTGCATGGCCACCACTCCATAACCTTCCTGTCAATGGCTATTTCTCTAGTAACACTAAGCAACCTATCGGACCGCGTACCGCACGACGCAGCAGGGGTAGGCCTTCCGCAAGGTGGAACGACGATCTGGTTAAGATCACGGGAAGCGTCTGTATGCGGGCGGCTCAAAATCGGTCTATGTGAAGAACTGCGATGGACGTCTCTAGGATGACATCTATAGATACATATAAATAAAATTGGAGTGTCTGTTTGTAATATTAAAATCACAGCTTTTTACTAAAATGCATACCTATATGGATGTATACACGGTACATATACCGAAATGACATTTCTAACAATTTTTGTCTGTCTGTCTGTCGGTCTGTCTGTCTGTCTATCTGTTTACTCTCGCTAATCTTTGGAAAGGCTGGACCGATTTTGACGGGACGTTCACTGGCGGATAGCTGATGTACCAAGGAGTAACTTAGGCTATAAATTAACCGGGTACGCGAAGTAGTTCCCTCAGGAGGCGGAAGAAACCGCGGGAAACAACTAGTTAACAATATACTAAAATATTTTTCAGGTGAAAGAAATTAAGATCTCTAACTTATCCAAAGCATCTAAATCCAAGATAGCTGCCATATACCTGGTCACTCCTTTCTTCAACACGGCCTACGTGAGACCGGCGTGTGTCAACTTGGAACTCAACTTTGATGAACAGGATTCCAGCAAATTGGGCAAGGTGAGTATCTCTTTTCCTTTTTTAAAGACAACTCCCGGACTAGGACCAAATCCTGTGTCGGGGGGTACTTTACAAACATACAACTAACGCGCACAATGAACACCCAAACTCGAGACAACAATTTATAAATCACACGAAGTGTTGTCTCGTGTGGGGATCGAACCCACTACACTCAGCGCAGTGCCAACGCCAAGCGGCGAGGGGGCCGCTTACACCACTACGCCAACCGTGCAGTTTCTCTCTAAGTGACAAGTGATGACTCACATAATTTTAAACGGTAACATTGGCTCTTGAGCTTGCTGGTCTACAACTTAGGACTTATTGCAAGGATGGAAAGACGGTGGAGTATAGTACGACTGGAAAGAACAAAATTATTGTGCCTCTGGTACCCTAGATCACCGAGCAACGCTTTCTGGAGATGGAAGTACTAGTACCCAATCGCTTTGGCTCTTCAGAAGATAGCTAATTTGCTAGCTAGGAAGGGGTATAAGTTGCTGGTGATCCAAAAGAACGAAATGAAATACTAATACTTTTTGTGTCGCGGTGAAACATCCAATAATTTAAATTCGTGGCTCATTATGAATGAAGATTTTTTTCCTACAAGATAGGCGCAGGTGGACACTGCATCGCCTCCATTTCCAAATACTGGTCGGGCGGCAAGAGGCTAAGAGCCGATTGGCACTTTCTTGCCAAGTTACGCTGATATTCCTATGTGTTATTTTTATAAAATGTACTATTTCCGTCCAGACTGCAACCTGGCCTTTCGATGCAGCAGAGCAGCGGGCGCACAAACTTTACACAATGGAGGCCGTCGAACTTTCACAAAATCTGGGCACGTGCAACAATTTCCTGCAGGCTGCGAGAGAAGACAACATTTGTGCTGCTCATACCAAAGGTACCTATAGAAGAACTTGATCTTTACTATACGTATTAACAATACTAGTCTACGAGGTAGAAATGATTGTATTTCGTAGGCTAGTCTTCTTCTGTAGGTATATATGAAATTGTTGCGTTTTTGAATGACTGACAAACGTCACACAGCCGAAACTATTGGGCGCCAGAAGCTGAAATGTATCATGTATGTTCCTTGGGGATCATAGGGATTTGCCAAAATTCCCCGAGTTCGGGAAAATTTTCTGCCCAGTCCCGTTGGAATTTCGGGTAATCTTTTCTTAGTGCACAACTACGGTCCCCAAGGAGCATACATACCTAATTGTCTTGTTCATGGGAAAACTGACAAAACAGCAAACAGTACGGTGGCTAAATCTCATGAATAGAGGTACTTACGTAAATCTATACGTAACTTAACGCGAAACCTGTTAAATAACTTGTATGACGTACCTACCTTGCAAATTAGGTAAGCCTCGTATTCATTAGGGGACATTTATCCCGCGACCTTGTCGCCCGACACGAATTCTACGTGTTGAGCGACGTCGCTGGGGACATCGCCCGACGTCGCAGGCGACATCTACGTGTCGGGGAACAAGTCGCTTGTCGACGCCGACGGTCCGATAGCGTCGACCTTGCGCGACTTCGTGTCCCTCGACAGTTTCCGACGGCATTTGACTTGTGAAGATGTGTGTTGCTATTTGTTCCGCGACTACCCGCGATTATAGCACACTTCGTTGGTCCACACTACCAACGAAACTGTGTTAACACTTAGGCGACATCTCGATCACAATGCCAGTATGTGGACGAGCGAAATGTCGGTCGACATTTTCGCGGGACAGTCGCACGTAAATGTCCTGCGACTGCTCGCGATAAGTCGCGCGACTTTGTCCCCTAGTGAATACATGGCTTAACGAAAGTTTATAAAATCTATTATTTCCTTCTCCCAGATCCAAGGATATTCGCAGTGTTCGCCGGCAGTGGCCTGGTCTACCCCCAAACAGACTCTGGTGTGGAATATTACTACCTCAGAGGCATCATGTCTAACCTCCTCATCTGCGGGAATGGCTGTATAGACAGTGACTATAGCTACCATGTGTACACCAAACTGTCTGATTACAAGGAATTCGTTCGGAAGGCAATAAGTTAAATTATTTCGATACAAGATATAATTGAATAATTTTCTTTGACATGTACAGGTAGCACCGCAACTTGATATAGGTACATTTACGTGGTACGAAAGGCATTTTAGTCCAAAATTGATATTTTTCAGTAGCTTTTAAGTCATAAATAATTATTATCCTAAATATCTTTTTGGCTTTCTAGACGATGTAATTTTTTTAAATTGAGAAATAATAAAAAATCAGAGATTTATTAAAAAAAAACTGGTTTTGATAAGTGTAGTGAATGTCGTTGCTCTCTGTAAGTTAACAATAAAAACAGTTTACAATTAAACACTTTTGTAACAAAGTACTAGTAAACAAAGTACTTTTGATTGATTTTGCTAGTCAATAGTACTTTTGACTGGTTAAGAGTTTTTACTGCACGGTTGAGAAGGCGATTAGTTATATAAATATCTAAATTGTATTCGCAAGACGTTGCAGACATTTTTACTTTGACACAGAGTCCAAAGAGAGATTACGTATCTACTTATTTCGAAGTGATTGCAAGAAACACATTTGTTTTGTATAATCTTACTGGAAATTTTAGCTTTACAGAAAGATTATGTTTTTTTTACTTTATTCAATAATTCGTAGTCATTGTTGCATCTCAGTATCTTTAAAATGAACTTCTTAGTATTTATTTTGCAATACCTACCTACATTGAATAAGGTTTCGCCTTTTAAAATACTCTTTGCCGGAAATTACGTGTTAATGTTTATTTAATAGTTATATAATCTAAGATTTAAGTAGTCTAAGGAGTAGAATATTTAATCAATGACAATAAAGTATCATATTTATTTAGACTGGGTTGCACCATCTTACTTTAACCATGACAAAGATCGCAACATCTGTCAAAGTACCGGTTATGCAAAAAATGAGTTGCACCACTTGACAATACTTAAAATGACGTCATAATTTTACGTTAACTGTAACGGCCCGATGTTGGCCGGTTAATGTTATTGTTAAAGTCAGTTCTATTGTTCTATTGTTGATATGCATCGAATATAACCACAAAAAATGTCAATGTCAGGTCGACGCGACCGGCGACGCGACTTGCGACTGAATCAAATGTATAGAAATGTTCTAAGCATGCCACGCGCAGCAGCGACCAGCGACGCGACCGACGAATAGCACCGAGCGGCACCGCGACGAGTCGCGCGACACGTCGCGCGACCAAAACAAATGTATGAACTAGTGCTGCGCATGCCCCGGCGGCGGAGTCGAGCGGTAGTCGCGGCGACTGCTGCCGGGGCTGATTAATATATAACGTTTTTTAGTTTATTTTTTCGCGAACATGATATTATTCTTAGGAATTTGATAGGCCAGCTATTTGAAACGTTAAATAAATAGGAATCTGGATGTTATCTATAATGTATGTATACAGTAGGTATACCTATAAATAAAGTTAAAGTGTCTGTCTGCGATTTCAAAATACGATAATAATTATATATAAGTCCCGCTATACCTACAATCGTCGGGTTCAGTACGCATTCAGTACAGAGTGTGTACCTACCTAAGCGCCTTGAGTTTTGGCGGTGTTACGACCCTGTACCTCTATTTACTTCTTGTACTCCTCTATTTCTTCCAAATATAAATCTTGAGCAAAAAGCTGCTGCCCTCCAAAGTCCAAACAATATCGAGCTAACTTTAAAAAATCTCGGCTAATCTAGTCTCGCTCCTGGTCTACACTGGTCGCGGCGGCGCGCGCGTGTGCACGGGGCGTTTTTCGCGTCGCGCGAATTGTCGCATCGCCGGTCATGCCGCAGGTCGCGTCGACGGTCCCCGTGGCCAAGCCGTAAGACAGCGATAGCCTAGTGGAGGTACCAACAGACTGCCATGCATAGGGTATCGGGTTCGAATCCACGCCGCGCACCAATGGCTTTTCGGAGTTATGTGCGTATTAAATTGTCAATTATCGCTTGTCCCGTGCCTCGGAGAGCACGTTAAGCCGTCGGTCCCGGTTGTCATGAAGATCTTTGACAGTCGTTATAGGGCGTCAGTACCTTCTAAATAAACTGATACTAGTCTAAACCATGGGATATTGCTATCCCTTCGGGTTGCGGAGGTCAGACAGGCAGTCGCTGTGTGGAAAAGCTTATATTCAGCCAAATCCGGTTAGACTAGTAAGCGGACCCTAGATTGAAACTGGGATAACGCTAGGAGGATGATGATGATGTGTAAGGCCTAGGAAAAGAAAAGTGTATTTCTCCAGAACTGATCGATTTGCAAAATAGGACAACAAATCATTCTTGGTTAGATTTCGAGTCTCCAAAAATGTAGCGCGGTGGCAAGCTCAACGGTTGGAACACACTCTGTGCTAGCTACCTGAAATGTTATTAGGTAGAAATTAAAATAATAACAGTTGAAAAGATAAATGTTACGGCTGCCAGGAATCGAACCTTAGCTGGTCCGCCACAGTGCGCTGGTGGTGTGTTACTGGCGAGTGTTTCTACGACGATCATTTTCTATGTGGACTGTATGGCTTCGATCTATTCGGGGCTTCAGAAATAAAATATCTTCATACGTTGAGAGCGATGCTGTTCAGGTGTTCGGTGCTGGATGGCTACATATGGTTACTTGGTTACAAGATGGCGGTTGGGGCGCCAACAAACTGGCCAAAAATATGGTCGCTTAGCTACTTCGGAACTTTACCTTAACGACTACCACCGCACCGAACATATGCACAACAAATCTTTATTTGTGATAAAGTACATACATGTAATTATCTTAAATACTATGGCATATTCATATATGTTCTATACATAGCTAGATAAGTCTCAAAAAGTTCTATTGAACGGTATATAATACATAAACCTAACTGTTTGCATCACTATGTTATTCAAGAAAAACTATTGTCACACGGGTCCGCCTACTATATTTTCTATAAAAAAACTATGAAATACTATAGTTGTGTATGTAATTTTGGTTGGCCGTTGTGTGCAACTATATGGAGCATCTAGTAAAACAAACGCCATGAAAATATCTTTATTCAATTCTAAGTTATTACAGGAAAACCTACGATGCATAAATAAAAATACAAATTTTCTTAAGAAAACACTATCGTACATAAACAAAGTTTATGATAAACATGCAAATGTTTATTATTACGATTATTTCGACTATAATTATAAACCAATAACTAGCAATAAGAAACTATTTAAACATGATTTCAAGCCTATTCAAAGCTAAAAAACACATCATCATCATCATCATCATCATCATCATCATCAGCCTTTAACAGTCCACTGCTGGACAGGCCTCTCCATTGAAAGGAGGTATTGACCTACTATACCACGCTGGCCAAACGGGTTGGTATAGGGTTTGTATCAAGTTTTCCTTCTCTTACAGTGCTGTTCTCTGCATAATATGCTCTCTCTGTCGGCTCTTACGACACCCATGGGATGATATGGGGTGGTGACAATCCGTATTCTTAATCCGTCACCATACGGGCAAAAAAACACATATAAAACTATAAAACTACTATGTAAACAAAACAGCTGTTTTACAACTATTAGTTCTTATCTATTACAACTAATAACACTATTTATGATCGATATCTAAGTCCCTACGGTAAGCACAAGTATAAGTTTAATGTTTATACACTACACGGCACTTCTTATTACCGATTTGCGAATTTTCGTTATTCTAGCGTTATTTTATCACTTTGCCGCGTCCGAGAACCAAACCCGGTCTACCGCACGATTGGATAGCACTATTTTTACACGATTTTCACTCGCGGTTTCGAATACACTATTCACTATAGAGTTTTTTAATGTCTGTCGCGAACGTAAGTATGAAATTTTGAGCACCAGGCCCTTCAATATATTTATCATTGTATCTATTTATGTACCTTTTTTGCCACTATCTTGATATTCTCAAATTTGTATTTGAGCTGCTTCACAGTGCGCGGGATCTCTCCAAGGGCATTAAATTCGCTTTCTATTAAAGTCCACGCGTTATCCTTTTGCTTACTACTTATAGCATCGGTTTTCTTACAAAATAATACATTTTGATGTTTGGTTATTAACGATTGAAGTCTATCGACTTCGGCTAAGGTTTAGTTTCTTTCCCTGAAATATACAGAATTTAACGTAAAGATAGGTATATTTTCGTGTGCTGTAAAAAAAATAACACGCAAGTGTTATGGGCAACGGAATAAGTTGTGCATATTTACGTTGTTTGGCTGTTTACGTACAAGCTTTTTGTATTTGATGCCATTATTATCTTCTACACTTCGTAAAACTTGAACTCGTAATAGGTGTAGTATAAACAAGAAAGATAGTCATCTTTTAAAATGATGCGCGTTTTTTTTTTTTTTTTTTTTAAATAATGGCAATCTGTCGACAACTTTTCGACAATTTCTGCCAGTGTCGTGTACTGACTAGGAACACTTATGGGCAACGAAGCATTAGGCAGTATTGATATACCATACTAATTATTGTGGTGTTAGATTCGAGCCTGAAACAAAAGACGATCACAGTTACAGATGTTAGTTAATACAATAATTGATATACAATAAGACAAACAATTAAAATTCTAATACATATTATAGTTTTATTGTGTTAATAGAGATAAATTTAATAAAAGCACAAATTATTATAGGATTTGGAAAGAAGGATAAGAGGTGGCGTACATTAACTGGGTACTGAATATTTAATTTGGATACAAGTTGTTCTAATGGGAAGTCTTTTTTTAATGGGCAATTAAGAAATATATGGTCCAGGGTACCCTCATCTAGGCCACATTCACACAAAGAATTGTCACGAACTCTGATCTTATGTAGGAAAACAGGGGAGCAGCAATGACCAAGGCGGATTCTGCAAATAACGGAGGTTACGAATTTAGGAGTCTTTTTGAATTTATAAAACCAAGGCTTAATTGGAATGTCAGGTTGGATTGAGGCATACAAAGAGCCCTTTGTTTTACTTGACTCAGACCACCAAGACTGCCAGGAGTTGTGCAAATCTACCTTGCATGTATGCAGTAAGTCATAAACTTGGATGGAATAGTATTTAAGATCAACCAAGCTACTATTAACAGCCTCTTTGGCATACTCATCTGCACATTCATTGCCAGTAATGCCAGAATGACCAGGAATCCATACCAGTACAACCTCTATATCCTTCTCAACACATGAATGCAAGCAGTTCCTAATTGCCATGATAATAGGGCTATGAATGTTATTCCTGAAAGGATTTTTAATGATAGCCTCCAGGGCACTTTTACAGTCTGAAAAAATTACAGCCTTAGAAATGACATCATGAGAAAGGATAAATAAACATGCTTCAAGAATGCCTATACACTCGCCAGTAAACACAGAAGATTCAGGGGGACATTGAAACTGGAGGATAATTTTTGAGTTTTCATAGAATACTGAAATGCCTGTTTTACCATCTGGAGACAACTTTGAGGCATCCGTGAAAAATTTATGATATTCGCTCCAATGAGCTTCAACCAGGGTAGAAAATTGAGCATTGACTTGATGAGAATCTTTATTCAAGGCAGTGATGAAATAATTTGGATAGTAAATTAAGGCTTTATATGGAGAATAATAGAGAGGAATTTTGGAACACTGTTGAATATTAACAGCTTCTTGTTTTAGCCGGATCTTTCTATAGGAGTTTAAAAGTAAGGGGGGATCCTTGTGTCTCCAGTAATCACTCTGGTCCAGAAGATTATCTAAGTGGGCAAGTTTGGGAAGAATATTGTGGTTGTTTATAAAAAATCTTTTAAAAACAAATTTGTCTGCAAGTAATTGCCTGCGCAGGTAAAGGGGGGGATCACCACTCTCTACTTGAAGACCATTAATTGGTGTGGATCTCATGCAGCCTAAAACTATGCGTAGACTCTTCGACTGAATGGAGTCTAGTTTAGCCATTGCAACTTTACTGCAGGGTTCCAGCAAAAATGTACCATAATCTAATAAACTTCTGATAGTTGCATTGTAAATGAGTTTAAGGGTGAAAGGATGCGCTCCCCACCAAACACCCGCAAGCGCACGAAGCATGTTTAGATTTTTCTCTAATTTGGTTACAACATAATTAATATGAGAAGCTCCAGATAGTTTTGAGTCTAAGATAATACCTAAAAATTTGACATTGTCCTCGAACTTTATGGGAGAACCTTCAATCTCGAGATGAAGCCTTGGAAGTATTCTCTTACGAGAGAAGACTACAGCCGAGCTTTTAGCAGGTGAAAGGCTGAGTCCATGGGAGTTGAGCCAATGGTTTAGGGAGTTGAGGGATATCTGCATGGATTCCTGAGCATCCGCAATTGACGCTTTCTGTAAATATAAACATATGTCATCGGCATATTGAAGTATTTGACAGTCGATGTTGAGACACCTATGTAAATCTGACGTGTAAATACTATATAGTAGAGGGCTCAATACCGAACCTTGTGGAAGACCGCGCCAAACAGTTCTCGGTCCAATATTATCTCCTGAACAGTGTAACTTGACTTTACGGTCTGAAAGGAGGTTGCAGATACAATTTAGCATTCTTGGCGGTATACTCAGCTGACGTAGCTTACTTCTGAGTACAGCAAGAAGGACATTGTCGTAAGCTGCTGAAATATCCAAAAAGACCGCAAGCACCGATTCATTCTTGCTAAATGCAATTCGAATATCTGTCATCAGGATGCTGATACTATCCATGGTACTAGAACCCCTACGAAAACCATATTGAGAATCAGCTAGGAGGCCTTGGTTTTCAACATACCACTCTAGTCTGTTTTTAATAAGATGCTCGAAAATTTTACAAAGCACGGGCGACAGCGCGACTGGCCGGAAATGGTCTGGGGAGTTAGGAGATTTACCGGGTTTTAAAATGGGAATGATCAGCTGTGTCTTCCATATGTCCGGAATATAACTAAGAGTGAAGCAGGTATTAATTAAGTTTAAAAGGAATTCGCGGCTCTGAGGGCTAACCCTTTTATAAAATGAGTAAGGGAAACCATCGACTCCAGGGGCGGAATCACGAACATACTTGAGGACGGCATCCAACTCCTGTAAGGTAAAAGGAGCATCTAAAGGGTCATTGGAGGCAGTATCTGTAGACAGCGGGAGTTCATCCTGTAAAGGGACAAAGAAAGGAGCAAGTTTATTAAAGAAGAGAGAAGCCAAATCTGGAGAGATTGGAGAATATTTCACAGGGGAGCAGCCGCGACTAAACTTCTTAAAATTCTGCCACACAAAGGTAGAAGGGGTTGTTGGAGAAAGGGATGCACAAAACTTTTTCCAGCCCTCACGTTTTTTCCTTTTAAAAAGGCGTCTGGATCGAGCAACCGTCCGATTATACTCAATCAAATTTTGGAATGTCAATGTGTAGGAAGGGAGGGAAATTTGTCCTGCATGATTTGATTATACAAATCCCAGTCAGCATCTGCCAATCTGTATTTCAAAATGGGATTATTGTCTCTCTGGGGTAGGGACCTACTAACTAAAGTAATGCTAATAGGATAGTGGTCACTTCCATAACATAAATTTAGACGCTTCCAGTCCAGCTGGGCAGAAAGATTGGAGGAACATAGAGACAAATCAACACAACTCTTAACTTGACCAATTCTTGGTATGCGTGTTGCCGACCCATCATTCAGGACAAATAATCCTCTGTCATCTATTAAGTCAACCAATTCATTACCTGCACTGTCACAGTGAACAGAGCCCCATAGACTGTGGTGGCAGTTAAAGTCTCCTAGCAAAATAATAGGATTAAAAAGAGCGCAGATGTTGTGGAGAAACTGAAAACTTGTAGTATTTGGGGAAGGAATATAAATGGAAATAAAATTGATACCGAGGATGTTAACTCCAACAGCATCAATCTCATTCCCATGACTAGGTAAGGAAAGTGGAGAGGAAGGGAATAAGTTGCTAACAAGGATAGCAGCCCCACCATAACCATCAGGACGGTCATGACGGAATGTGCTGTATCCTGAAAAGTTAAAGGTTTGGGTTGGCCGAAGCCAAGTCTCAGCTAAGGCAATAATTGCAGGTTTATAAATATTAATAAGATGGGAAATCTCATGTCTTTTTGGTATGGCGCTCCTGACATTCCATTGTAGGCAATGTAGGGCCATAATTACGGAATTTAATGAGGTTTACAAATTCATTGGCAACGTTGTCCGGTAAACTATTTTTTAAAAGAAAAGAGGAAAGAGAAGAGTATAAATTATTAATTTCTATGGTAACAGGGTCATTAGAAGAAACAGTTAATTGGGAGGGGTTATTGAGAGCACAACCATTGGTGGAAGGATTAAACGAATAATTGTTAAGAATGCTTTCATGAGCTCTGCGGTCATAACCAGGCGAAAGTTGAGGACGGGGCTTGGGTTTGGAGAAAGTGGTTTTTCTGTAGGAAATAACATTAGGGGATTGGTGAAGAGATTTAAGGCTGGAAGGTAATTGAGTGAGATTATTGAAATTAGGAGACTGAGAAAGAGTAGGGGGGAGTGATGAGGAAACAGCAGCATGTGACTTATAAGAGGGGGAAAACTTTTTGGAAGCTTCTTCATAAGACAAGCACTCCTCAGCCATACAAAGCTTAATATTCTTCTGTCTTATGAATTCTGGACAATCCTTACTGGTAGCAAAATGTGGACCAGTGCAATACAGACAGACAATGTCCTCCACGGAGCAACCATCACCAAAGTGTTCCTCACCACAGCGGACACACCGAGGTTTGGAACGACATTTGGATCTGGTATGCCCAAATCTACAACACCCATAACACTGAATGGTAGGGAATTGGTATAAATCCACCGGAAGGGAGTTGTAACAACAGAAAACACGCTTGGGCAGGGATTGACCATCAAAAGTGATGACTACCGAGGGAGTCGGTTTCCATTCTGCAGATCCTTCAGTTATAACCTTGTGGTTGAGTCGCCTAACCTTAAGAATTGGACAGGGGGATTTTAGGTTCTCAGCAATCTCCTCTTCAGACCACTCAACAGGGACCCCTTTTACCACACCCATTCTTGTTATGTTGTAGCTTGGAATTGAGGTAACATAACCTTTAGCGAGTATCTCAGAGTTATTTAGAAATGCATTTGCATCTTCTGGAGTTTTAAACTCAACAGAGATCTTGTTTCGGCCTACTTTTTTGACTCCATCGGGGAGAATATTTTTAATGTTCAGTTTCAGCAACAGCTGGCCAAACTTCACCGGGTGGATGGTGGTACCAGAGGAAGTATCATCAGACTTAAATAAGGCATGTACTACAAATGGAGCTGAGTCCCTTGTCGAATATCGAGACCGACTGTAGGAAGAAGGGGACGCTAGGGTCTGGTCATTGTTATTTGGTTTTTTTGGAGGGGGAGGGCCATCACTGTCAACAATGCGCTTACGGGCACGGTTTTCAATGTCTTCAAAGGACGATAACGTCACGGATAAGCCTGGGGAAAACGGGAATAGGTCCTGGGAGGGATTTGTAGTAAGAATTTGTTGGGGTAGGTTGGAGTTATTTTGCGACGTGCCGGGATCGGGCGGACGACCATGGAATTCAAAATCAACTTCCATGGTCGCGACCTCCCCACATGCCGCAATAAAACGCAAATAAACTTACCAAACAGGTAACAATTAATCACACAACAAAAAAAACAATCACAGACACGAAACTGACACAGAAAATAACACCAAAATTTAGTGATTCAGCCTATAAGAAAACAAATTAAACGCTCCACATGTGCTTGCCATAAACACTTACCGGAGAATCTGATGCGCGTTCAGCGCGTTCAATTCGTTTGACGTTCGATATAATATTTGACAATTGACATCTTGACAATACTTGACATTTTATCAATAACAGCGAAGCTCTAGTATTGCCGGACTTAAAAATACTTCCCGCAGCGATTCGGTGTAGATTACGCTTCATTTGTCTAGCAACCCTGTTAACTTTAACATTAGCAACAAAAACGTTGGTGCAACACATTTTGCGGCAGCCGTCAAGTTTACTGTTAAAGTTATTGTAAAATTTGACTTTAGCTTTTACTTTAACCGGTGATGTGGTGCAATCCACTCTTAATGTGCTTTATTTAAATGACGTAATAATTATACATCCCTCATAAAATAAAAAGTAAGAAATTCTTAAAGTGTGTCCAAGTTTCATACATCAGAGTCTGTTTCTATATAGTTACATACATCAGAGACTGTTTCTATATAGTTACATACATCAGAGACTGTTTGTATATAGTTACATACATCAGAGACTGTTTGTATATAGTTACATACATCAGAGACTGTTTCTATATAGTTACATACATCAGAGACTGTTTCTATATAGTTACATACATCAGAGACTGTTTCTATATAGTTACATACATCAGAGACTGTTTGTATATAGTTACATACATCAGAGACTGTTTCTATATAGTTACATACATCAGAGACTGTTTGTATATAGTTACATACATCAGAGACTGTTTGTATATAGTTACATACATCAGAGACTGTTTCTATATAGTTACATACATCAGAGACTGTTTCTATATAGTTACATACATCAGAGACTGTTTCTCACCAGTACTTATACTGATGAGAAACTTAAGTATAACATAGATCAGAGATAGTTTCTCGTGAGCCACACACATTAAAGACAGTTTCTCATCAGCGACATGTAACATAAACTGTTTCTCATCGGCAGCATAGATCAAATATAATTTCTCGTAAGCCCCACACATAAAAGCAGTTTCTCATCAGCTACATGTTAGAATAACTGTTTCTCATCGGCTGCATAGATCAGAGATAGTTTCTCGTGAACCACACACATAAAAGACAATTTCTCATCAGCTACATGTAAGATTAACTGTTTCTCATCGGCTGCATAGATCAGAGATAGTTTCTCGTGAGCCACACACACAAAGACAGTTTCTAATCAGCTACATGTTAGAATAACTGTTTCTTATCGGCTGCATAGACCAGAGATAGTTTCTCGTGAGCCACACACATAAAAGACAGTTTCTCATCAGCTACATGTTAGAATAACTGTTTCTTATCGGCTGCATAGACCAGAGATAGTTTCTCGTGAACCACACACATAAAAGACAGTTTCTCATCAGCTACATGTTAGAATAACTGTTTCTCATCGGCTGCATAGATCAGAGATATTTTCTCGTGAGCTAAACACACAAAGACAGTTTCTAATCAGCTACATGTTAAGAACAACTGTTTCTCATCGGCTGCATAGATCAGAGATAGTTTC
This sequence comes from Euclidia mi, assembly GCA_944739405.2. Classification (NCBI taxonomy): domain Eukaryota; kingdom Metazoa; phylum Arthropoda; class Insecta; order Lepidoptera; family Erebidae; genus Euclidia; species Euclidia mi. The sequence goes on from OX123208.2 coordinate 7,829,364, forward strand.
TCGTGAGCCCCACACATAAAAGACAGTTTCTCATCAGCTACATGTTAGAATAACTGTTTCTCATCGGCTGCATAGATCAGAGATAGTTTCTCGTGAGCCACACACATAAAAGACAGTTTCTCATCAGCTACATGTTAGAATAACTGTTTCTTATCGGCTGCATAGACCAGAGATAGTTTCTCGTGAACCACACACATAAAAGACAGTTTCTCATCAGCTACATGTTAGAATAACTGTTTCTCATCGGCTGCATAGATCAGAGATAGTTTCTCGTGAACCACACACATAAAAGACAGTTTCTCATCAGCTACATGTAAGATTAACTGTTTCTCATCGGCTGCATAGACCAGAGATAGTTTCTCGTGAGCCACACACACAAAGACAGTTTCTAATCAGCTATATATAGTTACATACATCAGAGACTGTTTCTATATAGTTACATACATCAGAGACTGTTTCTATATAGTTACATACATCAGAGACTGTTTCTATATAGTTACATACATCAGAGACTGTTTCTATATAGTTACATACATCAGAGACTGTTTCTATATAGTTACATACATCAGAGACTGTTTGTATATAGTTACATACATCAGAGACTGTTTGTATATAGTTACATACATCAGAGACTGTTTCTATATAGTTACATACATCAGAGACTGTTTCTATATAGTTACATACATCAGAGACTGTTTCTCACCAGTACTTATACTGATGAGAAACTTAAGTATAACATAGATCAGAGATAGTTTCTCGTGAGCCACACACATTAAAGACAGTTTCTCATCAGCGACATGTAACATAAACTGTTTCTCATCGGCAGCATAGATCAAATATAATTTCTCGTAAGCCCCACACATAAAAGCAGTTTCTCATCAGCTACATGTTAGAATAACTGTTTCTCATCGGCTGCATAGATCAGAGATAGTTTCTCGTGAACCACACACATAAAAGACAATTTCTCATCAGCTACATGTAAGATTAACTGTTCCTCATCGGCTGCATATGTCAGAGATAGTTTCTCGTGAGCCCCACACATAAAAGACAGTTTCTCATCAGCTACATGTTAGAATAACTGTTTCTCATCGGCTGCATAGATCAGAGATAGTTTCTCGTGAGCCACACACATAAAAGACAGTTTCTCATCAGCTACATGTTAGAATAACTGTTTCTTATCGGCTGCATAGACCAGAGATAGTTTCTCGTGAACCACACACATAAAAGACAGTTTCTCATCAGCTACATGTTAGAATAACTGTTTCTCATCGGCTGCATAGATCAGAGATATTTTCTCGTGAGCTAAACACACAAAGACAGTTTCTAATCAGCTACATGTTAAGAACAACTGTTTCTCATCGGCTGCATAGATCAGAGATAGTTTCTCGTGAGCCCCACACATAAAAGACAGTTTCTCATCAGCTACATGTTAGAATAACTGTTTCTCATCGGCTGCATAGATCAGAGATAGTTTCTCGTGAGCCACACACATAAAAGACAGTTTCTCATCAGCTACATGTTAGAATAACTGTTTCTTATCGGCTGCATAGACCAGAGATAGTTTCTCGTGAACCACACACATAAAAGACAGTTTCTCATCAGCTACATGTTAGAATAACTGTTTCTCATCGGCTGCATAGATCAGAGATAGTTTCTCGTGAACCACACACATAAAAGACAGTTTCTCATCAGCTACATGTAAGATTAACTGTTTCTCATCGGCTGCATAGACCAGAGATAGTTTCTCGTGAGCCACACACACAAAGACAGTTTCTAATCAGCTACATGTTAATAACCTAAAAATTCATGGCGAAATGTGGGTGTAATATTTACACCTCTGCCTACCCCTTCGGGGATACAGGCGTGAGACTATAAATAAAAAATAAAAAACCTGTTAAGAACAACTGTTTTTCATCGGCTGCATAGATCAGTGATAGTTTCTCGTGAGCCCCACACATAAAAGACAGTTTTTCATCAGCTACATTGTAACGTATGTCCGGTACTTACCGCGTTGCGTCACAGTACCGCCCATACGCTCGGCCAATCAGAGAAAGCCATCGTCCGCACTCGCAAAGCCTGACCAAATATGGTCATAAACGGACTCTCAGCCTGATGGAGGGCCCGGTATATTAAGGGGCCGACAGAGAAGCCGGCACCGCTACTCTACACTAACTTACTACCGCTACTAAATTCTATACCGCTATATCTATAATTATACTACTTCATACGTGTATCCTGGTCCCAGCTGTGGGTAAGTTACTACATTTACTGCGTTAGCGTACTGTCCATCTCTCTACCTGCTAGCTGAGGCCGGCTGACGCCGCCTGCCTGACTCTATTGGTTGTGGCTCTCCTAATGCTGCTTTCCTTCAGGTTCCAGGTTCACCTTAAGACTTCGGCTACGCTCCTAGACCGCTTCACTTCCTGCATCGCCTTCGGCGTCACCTCTGCCGAAGAATCTGGCCTGCCTACACACTACCGGAGGGAACAGCGTGGGAGACTGCAGCCCTTAGTGTTCAGGCCAGTTTCGTGTTGTTGGTCGGTCATACTCGTGGCAAGGGAAGTGAGACAATACTCTGCAATAAACGCATCTAGAACTTCTACTGCGTTTTTACTACCAGAACCCGTTACAGTGGCGCCTACGTGGGTTATTGTCTCGCTTTCCGTGCTCGAGTTCTCTTCTAGCAGGTCTCCATCATTGTAAGCGAGGAGGTGCGGCTACAGCGAACCGGTACGTATTGTTGTACTAATTGTCTACCTTTTAGTGTAACTACCTACTACGTACTAGTTCGCAAATTTGAATCTTAACGTTTTCTAATTAGTCCTAACGGTCGAACTTTTACGCCTTATCGTAAAGTAGGCCATTTGTAAGGGCGGAACGCTTGCGCATTAAGTGTAGTGTGTAGTGTATACTTACGCGGTTATTCATACACCATGGGCTCACACCCCATAAAATACTTCCTGCTAAACAAGAACGAGTTAGCTTACGAGGTCGCGATTAGAGGTGAGGAGCCGGCTACCTCTGTCCTAGATCTGCGGAAGCAGCTCCCTAAATTACTGGAAGTCATTACAAATGATGACATTTTGGAGTCGGGTCTAGCCATAGCGGTGGACTTCGAGGGCGCTAGCGAGGCCGTCTCTGAGCTGGCCAAGCGACTAACTTCGTTATCTGCCTCTTACGACGCGAACCTAGCTAGGAGGTCTACCGCACTGCACAACCACATTTTCCATAGACTCCGTAGGATGGAACGTCCTACGGCGTATTCAAAACGAATAACCGAATTGTGCAGCCGGTTCGACAAGCTCTCGGCGGAGCTGTCCGCCATAGAACAATCAGGTGTTCGCTCAGCTGATGCTGTGGCTGAGGCCCAACCTGCGCCGCCTACCTCGACGCAGGCAGGGTTAGCCCCAGTAATGCATTGCGAGCATTTGAGAGTTAGCGAACTGTCTGTATGGGATGCGTCCGAGCGTTCCTACAACGCGTAACCGAATTCCAAACCGCGCGTAATCTACCTTCCACTAAAATTTTATCATATGCCTCCGAAATTTTCACCGGTAACGCACTTCACTGGTACCGCGGCCTAAAAGAATATTTCACTACATGGGAAGAACTCACCACTAAATTAATAGACGATTTCACACCGTACGATTATGACTACTGGTTATTAACTGAAATCCGCCGACGTACTCAAGGTGCTACCGAAACTATAATTATTTATCTCTAATGAATCAGCTGTTCGCTAGGCTGTCTCCGTCAAAGCGATTGTCCGAACGCGAAAAGTTAGACATCCTATTGCATAACATACGTCCATGCTACTCACTAGTGCTAGCTCCGTCAATATCTTCAATAGACAGTATAGCAACACTGCAGACGTTATGTTTAAACTACGAACGGATGAAATGTTTGAACTCTCAATTCCGCGAACCGTATTATAATAACGACACGTTGGCACCAGACCTAGCTTACAGTCACAAACCTAATAACCGAGCGCGTAATAATTCCTTCAATAATTATCCCGTTGCTACTATAGAGGGTACGTCCGAATACACTGAGAACAGCGAACCTAGCAAACCTAAGTCTAAATCTAGCTCTGTCGCTCTAGTCACGTCCAAGTACTGCCCGCGCTGCCGTATCAATGATCACAGTTTGAATGAATGCAAACGCGATCGGTTTGCAATTTGCTTCAAGTGCGGCTGTAGGGATGTGACATTCCCTAACTGCCCGAACTGTAAATCGACGAAACCAAAAAACTAGTTGGTCAGGGTCGGGGCGTGTCAAAATCTAAATTAGGTTCTACAACCTATTCAACCAATTTTGACAAAGATGACTGGAGAAATTGGCTAAACACTCTAAAAGTGTATTTCTCTAGTTATTCCGTCGCCTCGATCCTGGATAATAAACCTAAAAATGACCTACGGCCCTATGTTAACGTAACGATTAACAGTTTACCTATTTGTGGATTGCTCGATTCCGGTTCAGCCATTACAATTCTAGGTAACAACTTCCATCTGGAGGTAATTACTAAAACCGGGTTAGAAATACAGCAGTGTCACAACACTAATTCCATTCGGTCCGCGGGTGGAAATATATTGTTGCCGCGCGGTTTTATCAACTTACCCACTACTTTTAATAATCAAACCCACTTATTGAAAGCTTATATTATTCCAGAAGTTACAAGTAATTTAATTTTAGGCATCGATTTCTGGAAACTATTTAAATTACTGCCTAACCATATCGCATCCGTATGCATGTCTAAAACATTGCCGTGTAGTGTGTTAGGTGAAAATAAGCTAAGTAACACGAACGTATTGCAATCTTTTAGTGAGTTGAGTGAGTCACAACAGAGAACGGCTAAGTTAATTATAAAGCAATACGAGTCTATTTCTACTGAAAAAACCGGTTTAGGACGAACTCATTTAATAGAACATGCAATAGACACTGGCGATTCTGCGCCGATACGCCAAAGATATTATAGGTTACCGCCGGCGAAATTAAAAATAATTATTGACGAATTAGACGAAATGCTTGCATTGGGAGTGGTAGAAAAATGCGAAAGTCCGTGGTCGTCACCGATTTTACTAACGCTTAAGAAAGACGGTAAACTAAGGTTTTGTTTAGATAGTCGGAAACTTAATTCTATTACTAAAAAAGACGCGTACAAACTACCTTACGTATCCGAAATTTTAGACAATCTTAGGAACGCTAGATATCTAAGTAGTGTAGACTTATCTAAGTCCTTTTGGCAGACGCCTCTTCGCGAATGTGATCATAAGACTGCGTTCTATGTGCCTACTAGAGGAACATTTAGATTTGTGACTATGCCGTTTGGTTTAACGAATGCGCCTGCGACACAACAGCGTTTGGTGGATCACTTGTTTACGAACAGTCCTGAGTTCGATAACTCTGTATTCGTTTTTTTAGATGATATCGTGCTTATATCGCCATCCTTTAATGCTCATGTGTCACTATTAAATAAAGTATACGAAAAATTAAAATCGGCCAACCTTACAATAAACTTAGAAAAATCTAAATTCTTCCGTGATGAATTGAAGTACTTGGGCTACGTAGTAAACTCTAAAGGATTACAAGTAGACCCATGTAAGGTGGAAGCCATTCTTCAATATGCTACGCCTAAGAATAAAAAAGAAGTCAAAAGGTTCTTAGGCATTGCATCACGGTATCGGCGATTTATACCTAATTTTAGTACTATTGCCGTTCCTCTGAACAAACTTACCTCTACCGGTAAGAAAGCCGCACCATTTCAGTGGTCGGTGGAAGCTGATGACTCGTTTTGTAAACTAAAACAATTGTTAAGCTCCGCACCAATATTATCGTGTCCCGATTACGAGAAACCTTTTCAAGTTCACACAGATGCGAGTGCGAGCGGCATCGGTGGGTTACTTACACAAGAAATAGATGGCGTGGAACTACCTATCGCTTACATGAGTAGGTCACTAAATGCACAGGAACAAAACTACAGTATAACAGAACGGGAGACATTAGCAGTTCTAACAGCCCTCGAATATTGGCGCTGTTATTTAGATAACGGGTTAAAGTTTGTTGTGTATACTGACCATTCCGCACTGAAATGGTTCCTAAACTTGAGCAACCCGACTGGTAGATTAGCTCGGTGGTCGGTTCGTCTGTCAGCCTTCAACTTCGAAATAAAGCATCGTCGCGGTGCGGATAATATTATAGCCGATGCGTTATCACGATCCCTACCTGTAAATATAATTAACGCGAATAATAATAACGTGAATGACCCTAATTTTAACACTGATCAATGGTATTCAGCCACCTACAATGGTTGTTTATCTTCGCCTAATGACTATCCAGACTATTCTATTAAAAATAATAAATTATATCGTTTGATTAAATCTAGGTGTATGCTACGTAAGGAGTTCGAATGGAAAGAAGTACTACCTTCTTCTGATCGAAATAATGCCATATTAGAGAACCATGCCGAACCCACTTCGGGGCATTTCGGTATATTTAAAACTTACAAGCGCTTAGCACTGCGTTACTATTGGCCCAAAATGCGCGATGACGTAGTTAAGTTCATAAATTCTTGCGACACTTGTATCTCGCACAAACATCAGAACCATGCACCATTGGGAACCATGGGACGACCCAAAGTGTGTTCACGACCCTTCCAAACCATTAGTGTAGATTTGGTGGGGCCACTACCCGTCACAAGAAAACAAAACGCCTACATCTTCGTAGTAACTTGTTGTTTTAGTAAATACTGTCTACTTTTTCCTATCAGGCGCGCAACTGCTGAAATAATAACTAATATTTTGGAAGAAAAAATATTTTTAGTTCATGGTATACCATCTACAATTATATTGGACAATGGTAAACAGTTTGTCAGTGCTACTTTAAAAGCTATGTTGCGCAAGTACGAAATCCCTAATCTTCATTATACTCCTAAATATTCCCCACATGTCAATACGGTCGAACGCTATAATAAAACCATTGGTTCTACCTTAGCGGCGTTTGTAGGAAATGACCAGAGATTATGGGACACTCTCGTACCTAAGGTACAGTTTGCATTAAATACTGCAGTTAATGAAGTCACGGGCTATACACCTAGTTTTTTAGTCTATGGACGTGAACTAGTTCCATGCGGCTCACACTATGTCGACACGGACGCTGATGATATAGTATACATACCTAGGGAGGATTACGCAGAAAACATAGGTCACTTATCAGGCATATTTGACAAAGTTCAGGCACTCCTCATTCAAGCTCATGCTAGGAATTCCCAAACGTATAATTTACGCCGTAAACCAGCTGAGTTTAATGTGGGAGACACTGTGTGGAAAAGGACTTTTTATCAGGGCGACAAGGATAAGTCCTTCTGTAAGAAACTAGCCCCTAAATTCGTGAAGTGCACAGTGATTAATAAAAAGTCGTCTCTCGTTTACGAGTTGTCGGACGCGTCTGGAAATTCTATTGGGTTTTGGCACATTAAGGACCTAAAACTTATACACTATGGTGCTTAACTATTTGTTACAAACCGTAGAAGACTTTCCCTTCCTTCTCTCTACATGCCGTCTTAGCTTGGACAGTAGCGGACTCATAGACCTAACGTAGTAGGTCCATAAATGAGGCAACTCATTTTGACAGTGTGTGTCAAACAAAAGCAAAAAGACGCATGCGTGAAGAACTGTGTTGTCAGCTTCTCAACAGTTACTCGAGTACATGGGAAAATAGTTTATCCTGTGGTCTAGTGGATAAGTTATTGGTCTCGAAATCAGTTTAGAAAATTCTTAAAAAATTACAATTCATTAAAAGCATCAACATATTTGTGTATAGGTTAGGCGTACCACGTAAGTTCCTTTATGAGAAAAATGGTGGGTATATTATCCAATGATTAGGTCTCATTTTATTATGATGGCTTGTTTTATGTACTTATAGTATTTTGCAAATTATTATTAGAAATAACCATAGACAAAATAAGGTGTTTTCAAAACAGTGCTTTCTATTTCCATGCTACTAGTCCATTTAAATTTAGTTACGCATTATTAATTTAACATGAATAGTCGTGAAAACTACTTTGAATAAAACAATAATCTTACGCACTTAATTACACATATAATTAGGTAAATCGTGTTTCTTGGGAAAGGTGTTCAATTTCTAACAACTAAATTTTTTACCTTATTCGTAAAGGTATAAACATAAAATAATATAGAAAAAGGTAAAATATATAAAAAATTGGTAAGGTAAAAGAAATAGTACAATATAACGAAATACAATAACTATAGATTCACATAATAAAAATCTCAAATGTGGGGAAGTTGATTCTTGTACTAGCAGCAACACTGAATGGCGTTTTCGGTTTTTTGTATTTTTAGGGGAAATTTCAAATTTATTGTTATCGTACAGATGGTATGGGATCCCAGAGTCCTTCTTATTTTTGGCTGAGTTATTTTTACACGGAATAAAAGCGCAACTTGGCATTGTACAGCGAATTATTTCCGTAATTCATTTGGTGGATGAATGCACCCGACACACGGCTGTCAGTGTGACAGGCTCAACCATGCCAGCTGGCATGGTTTTTTCTGCCTCATTTTACAAGTATGAGGGCTCCGTCTAGTAGAGCAGAGCGAGACCAATCATTAGTCTATGTAAGCCACGTAAAATCCTCTCCTAAGGCGGGCGGTATTGTAACGTATGTCCGGTACTTACCGCGTTGCGTCACAGTACCGCCCATACGCTCGGCCAATCAGAGAAAGCCATCGTCCGCACTCGCAAAGCCTGACCAAATATGGTCATAAACGGACTCTCAGCCTGATGGAGGGCCCGGTATATAAAGGGGCCGACAGAGAGGTCGGCACCGCTACTCTACACTAACTTACTAGCGCTACTAAATTCTATACCGCTATATCTATAATTATACTACTTCATACGTGTATCCTGGTCCCAGCTGTGGGTAAGTTACTACATTTACTGCGTTAGCGTACTGCCCATCTCTCTACCTGCTAGCTGAGGCCGGCTGACGCCGCCTGCCTGACTCTATTGGTTGTGGCTCTCCTAATGCTGCCTTCCTTCAGGTTCCAGGTTCACCTTAAGACTTCGGCTACGCTCCTAGACCGCTGCACTTCCTGCATCGCCTTCGGCGTCACGTCTGCCGAAGAGTCTGGCCTGCCTACACACTACCGGAGGGAACAGCGTGGGAGACTGCAGCCCTTAGTGTTCAGGCCAGTATCGTGTTGTTGGTCGGTCATACTCGTGGCAAGGGAAGTGAGACAATACTCTGCAATAAACGCATCTAGAACTTCTACTGCGTTTTTACTACCAGAACCCGTTACAACATGTTAGAATAACTGTTTCTCATCTGCTGCATAGATCAGAGATAGTTTCTCGTGAGCCACACACATAAAAGACAGTTTCTCATTCGTACCATACATAAGTCACTGTTTTTCACAAGTAACATACATCTGAGACTGCTTCTAAATAGTAACATAAATCAGAGACCATTTCTATATAGTTACATACATCAGAGACAGTTTTTATATAGTAACATACATCAGAGACCATTTCTATATAGAAACATACATCAGTACTGTTTCTATATAGTAACATACATCAGAGACTGTTTCTATATAGTAACATACATCAGAGACTGTTTCTATATACCTAGTAACATACATCAGAGACTGTTTCTATATAGTTACATACATCAGAGACTGTTTCTATATACCTAGTAACATACATCAGAGACTGTTTCTATATAGTTACATACATCAGAGACTGTTTCTATATAGTAACATACATCAGAGACTGTTTCTATATAGTAACATACATCAGAGACTGTTTCTATATAGTTACATACATAAGAGACTGTTTCTATATAGTTACATATGTACATCAGAGACTGTTTCTATATAGTAACATACATCAGAGACTGTTTCTATATACCTAGTAACATACATCAGAGACTGTTTCTATATAGTAACATACATCAGAGACTGTTTCTATATAGTAACATACATCAGAGACTGTTTCTATATAGTAACATACATCAGAGACTGTTTCTATATAGTTACATACATCAGAGACTGTTTCTATATAGTGACATACATCAGAGACTGTTTCTATATAGTAACATACATCAGAGACTGTTTCTATATAGTAACATACATCAGAGACTGTTTCTATATAGTAACATACATCAGAGACTGTTTCTATATAGTGACATACATCAGAGACTGTTTCTATATAGTAACATACATCAGAGACTGTTTCTATATAGTGACATACATCAGAGACTGTTCAAAACAAGTAACATACATCAGTACTGTTTCTATATAGTTACATACATCAGAGACTGTTTCTATATAGTGACATACATCAGAGACTGTTTCTATATAGTAACATACATCAGCGACTGTTTCTCACTAGTTACATACATCTGAGACTGTTTCTATATAGTGACATACATCAGAGACTGTTTCTATATAGTAACATACATCAGAGACTGTTTCTATATAGTAACATACATCAGAGACTGTTTCTATATAGTAACATACATCAGCGACTGTTTCTCACTAGTTACATACATCAGAGACTGTTTCTATATAGTTACATACATCAGAGACTGTTTCTATATAGTAACATACATCAGAGACTGTTTCTATATAGTAACATACATCAGCGACTGTTTCTCACTAGTTACATACATCTGAGACTGTTTCTATATAGTTACATACATCAGAGACTGTTTCTATATAGTAACATACATCAGAGACTGTTTCTATATAGTTACATACATCAGAGACTGTTTCTATATAGTAACATACATCAGAGACTGTTTCTATATAGTAACATACATCAGAGACTGTTTCTATATAGTTACATACATCAGAGACTGTTCTACATAGTTACATACATCAGAGACTGTTTCTATATAGTTACATACATCAGAGACTGTTTCTCACTAGTTACATACATCAGAGACTGTTTCTATATAGTTACATACATCAGAGACTGTTTCTCACTAGTTACATACATCAGAGACTGTTTCTATATAGTTACATACATCAGAGACTGTTTCTATATAGTTACATACATCAGAGACTGTTTCTATATAGTTACATACATCAGAGACTGTTTCTCACTAGTAACATACATCAGAGACTGTTTCTATATAGTTACATACATCAGAGACTGTTTCTCACTAGTTTCATACATCTGAGACTGTTTCTATATAGTTACATACATTAGAGACTGTTTCTCACTAGTAACATACATCTGAGACTGTTTCTATATAGTTACATACATCACAGACTGTTTCTATATAGTTACATACATCAGAGACTGTTTCTATATAGTTACATACATCAGAGACTGTTTCTCACTAGTTACATACATCTGAGACTGTTTCTATATAGTTACATACATCAGAGACTGTTTCTCACTAGTAACATACATCAGAGACTGTTTCTCACTAGTTTCATACATCTGAGACTGTTTCTATATAGTTACATACATCAGAGACTGTTTCTCACTAGTAACATACATCAGAGACTGTTTCTCACTAGTAACATACATCTGAGACTGTTTCTATATAGTAACATACATCTGAGACTGTTTCTATATAGTAACATACATCAGAGACTGTTTCTCACTAGTTACATACATCTGAGACTGTTTCTATATAGTTACATACATCAGAGACTGTTTCTCACTAGTAACATACATCAGAGACTGTTTCTCACTAGTAACATACATCTGAGACTGTTTCTATATAGTTACATACATCAGAGACTGTTTCTATATAGTTACATACATCAGAGACTGTTTCTCACTAGTTACATACATCTGAGACTGTTTCTATATAGTTACATACATCAGAGACTGTTTCTCACTAGTAACATACATCAGAGACTGTTTCTCACTAGTTTCATACATCTGAGACTGTTTCTATATAGTTACATACATCAGAGACTGTTTCTCACTAGTAACATACATCAGAGACTGTTTCTCACTAGTAACATACATCTGAGACTGTTTCTATATAGTTACATACATCAGAGACTGTTTCTATATAGTTACATACATCAGAGACTGTTTCTATATAGTTACATACATCAGAGACTGTTTCTCACTAGTTACATACATCTGAGACTGTTTCTATATAGTTACATACATCAGAGACTGTTTCTCACTAGTAACATACATCAGAGACTGTTTCTCACTAGTTTCATACATCTGAGACTGTTTCTATATAGTTACATACATCAGAGACTGTTTCTCACTAGTAACATACATCAGAGACTGTTTCTCACTAGTTACATACATCTGAGACTGTTTCTCACTAGTTTCATACATCTGAGACTGTTTCTACATAGTTACATACATCAGAGATTGTTTCTCACTAGTAACATACATCAGAGACTGTTTCTCACTAGTAACATACATCAGAGACTGTTTCTCACTAGTTTCATACATCTGAGACTGTTTCTACATAGTTACATACATCAGAGATTGTTTCTCACTAGTAACATACATCAGAGACTGTTTCTCACTAGTAACATACATCAGAGACTGTTTCTCACTAGTTTCATACATCTGAGACTGTTTCTACATAGTTACATACATCAGAGACTGTTTCTCACTAGTAACATACATCAGAGACTGTTTCTCACTAGCTACATACATCTGAGACTGTTTCTATATAGTTACATACATCAGATACTGTTTCTCACTAGTAACATACATCAGAGACTGTTTCTCACTAGTTTCATACATCTGAGACTGTTTCTACATAGTTACATACATCAGAGATTGTTTCTCACTAGTAACATACATCAGAGACTGTTTCTCACTAGTAACATACATCAGAGACTGTTTCTCACTAGTAACATACATCAGAGACTGTTTCTCACTAGTTGCTATGCTCTTACAGAAAGAAAGTAACAATGCCTATCAGTATTATTGCGAGAGACAGAGATGCAGGCATCCATGCTCGACGGTCACGACTACTTGCAGTCAGGCAATCTGTCTGTATCTGTTTCTTTACCTCCTAAAACAAAAATTTACTTATTTATTTATAGACTCACGCCTGTATCCCCGAAGGGGTAGGCAGAGGTGTAAGATTACACCCACATTTCGCTATGAATTGTAAGGTCCCACGTAATAGGGGGCGAGCCTATTGCCGTTACCGGGCACATCACCAGACTCCGTGCTGCTACTGAGAATTCAGAAAAAAACCAGTAACACTTTTGCCCGACCTGGGAATCTAACCCGGGACCTAAGATCAGCAATCGCATACGCTATCCACTGGACCACGGAAGTAAATAATAAAAATAAAATATATCATCGTTATCACCAGCAGAAAAAACTTGTGTCGTGTCGTCCTTTATGTGAACACCCTTATTTAAATACATAGGTCACGATTTGATAAATTCTTTCCGCACAATATATAGTAGGGGAGCCCATGAAGGGATTTCGGGATTTACTCGAGCGCGTCAGATATTGATAGCATCCATGTCCTACGTATTTTTAATAAAGTAGGAATGTTAATCTGATCGTTTGCATAGTGCAGGTAAGATTTCAATATGTAAAAAAAAGAAAATTAATTGAGCGTGTCAGATTGTGAAGAGGATGTTAAGTGCACGTAAAACAAGGGTCTCATTGAATAACCTGACGATTTAGGTGTCACGCAAACTCGTGAAGTAGTTGCAAATGTGAATGAGTGAATTCGCCGTTTTGAAATACTCAAGCGCATCAGATAAAGCTATATATATGCTTAATCCTAACGTCCTAGACGTGCATTCTTATAATCTGACGATTATCTGGAGGGAATAAGGCAACAGCTCTTTTTCAAATTTTTGAAGGTCTATAGCCGCTAAATCGCTCTAAATCCCAATTTAGCACCGTGGGCCCCCCTACTAATAGTGAGAATACGGATAAAAGATTATGACGGTGTGCAACGCAGAGCATTTTTTACCGTCAAACTATTATAGACGTTGTTCTCATTTATATTAATGTTCAACATCAGTTACACAAGAATACTTGTTATGTGTATGTTCGAGCGTTTGTAGTGATAATGGATTTTGAAGACTATTTAAAAAGAGATCCAAGTTGAAAATAGAATGCCAGTAAAAATGCTCATCGCTGCACTCTGCAATTTATGTGTACACGCCCTTAGTCTATTAATAAACGTTCAATCATAAACAATAACCAATAGATAGCTTTTAATTAATCCAACGGTTATCAGAATGCAACGCACTCAGTGCGTAAGAGTCGGACACAGATGTATTGTGTACGTCACTACGTTGACATTTATCAATCAATAGCAATGAAGTTAAAATCGCTATTTCTTTTTGCGTTTATCGTCATGATCTGTTTTGGTGAGTAGCTTTATCCAATATTACGCTTGATTCCCACCTTTGTGTTAGCACAATGATTTGTTTTGTTTCTGGTTGTAGGTAATAAATGTGTGTATTTAAAATTATTTAAGACTTTTATCTGTTGTCTGGTCACCATACTCTAGCGTAAACAAACAATAGAATATAAATGAAGCAATGAGATCTAAAGAATGAAATGTCTTTACGGTAATTTCCTTAACTATACGCCAACATTCTAAGTTATTGTTTTTTTTTATACCTTCACGCCTCTAACCACGAAGGGCTAGGCAGAGCACGTAATAGAGGGCGTGCATATTGCTCCGGGCACATTGCCAGACTTCGTGCTGCTGTTGAGAAGTCGGAAATCTCAGTTACACTTTTTTCCGACCTAGGAATCGAACCCGGGCCCTCCCGATCTGCAGACGCATACGCTATCCACTGGACCACGGCGGCAACACATAACCCAACCACTGACTTTTTATTGTGTTTATTAAATTGTTAACGGTCGCGTGCCTCGGAGAGCACGTACAACCGTCATCAGTCCCGCCTGTCATGACGGTCTTTGATAGTCGTTACTGTTGTAAGTACTATCCACGCTATTCTTTTACTTTTCAGATACTGGATTGGCGTTTAAAAGCGTTCCAAGATTCCTGCCAAGCAGAACAATGCGGTTTTTATTCAACAGCACAGTAGCACCTAAGCCAACAAGATTGCACATTTAACGAAAGTTGTACACTACAACCAGCCAGCCAGTTTAATATTAACTTATTGGTATTTTTTCTATACCATGTACCTATAGCTAGAGATTACCAAACTTTGAATAAGGTAAAATCTGTATAAATAAAAATGAATCACCGAAATGTTTGTACGCGCATAAATTTCAAACGGCTGCACCAAATTGGATCAATCTTTATTTTATGTGTTAATTAGTGTCAGGAGAAGGTTTGAAAAATAGTTAAATATATTGCAAATAGTTAAAAAAAAATATGGCGGTACGAAGTTCGCTGGGTCGGCTAGCGATTAAAAAAAATTAATAAATTTACATGAAACCTTTAACTAACATCTTTGACTTACTATGATTTAGTGTGCGTTAAGATGGCGGGATCAAGTCTCTGATTTAAAAGAACAATGGCAGAACTTGGTCTGGGTTTGTTGTGGCGACCTTAAACTTCATATGAACAAAACAAATTGTTTTTTATTACTACAATTTTTAATATTGTCACTTTGTCTCGGTAAAGCCAGAGTATTGTATGATGCTAAAAAGCATTCCAATTGATTACGAACTAGGTACCTACTTTATTATTTGATTGTTGCCATAGACAATGGTGTGACAGGAGTTGACGTGAGTGCTGTTGATCCGTATCGATTATTAAATAAGTAATCGATACGATCGACCTTTATAGGGTTGGTTTGGTTTAAAATATAATTATTAAAATGCAGTTTATAGTATTTAATATTTAATCAACATTATATCAATAAGCTAATATTTTTGAAGCAAAACAACTTTTAAATCAAATAAAAATGGAACTAAACGTCACAGTCACTCGTTTTAATGTTGTATCGATTTCACATAAAATCGATTTAAAATGTGCAGCTCTGCTTTTGTCTTTGGCTGTGACAGTTAGATGCTACAGAATACAGAAGTATTCTGTATTTCTTTGATTCTGTAGCATCTAACTGTCAGATTGACATCAAAACGCAGAAGCGTTTTGATGTCAATCTGACATATGGCATTTGATAATTCAAACGTACCTACATTGTTCATTCTTAACTTAAAATTAAAACACCGATATTTTCTTTTTCCGGCTTTCCCGAGTAAAAATAGAATCATTTATAGACTCCGTTACTTACGCCGAATTTTTTGATATATTTTTATTAATTTAATGTCAGTCATTTTGATGTATGGAGATCTGCCATTGTCCTTTAGCACAGTACCGGGTTTGTACTACATATGTACTAATTGCACCCGAAACGAGACATTTATACATCTGAAGGTGAAAGAAATACATCAAGATCTCCTTGGACCTGCCGTTTTGACTGTCAAAGTGGCGGGACCATCTGAAACCGCTAGGCAGACCAGGCAATGCACACCCGAAGACTTAGTACTACAAATGGACGTTCTCTGACTAGATTCGAGACATCTTAAAAAAAGGACAGGCCAGAAGTACCCTAAACAGAAGAGCATGCATGAGAAACTTAATGGGAGTTAATGAAGCAAGTGAGATATGTCAGGATCGTTGCAAATGGCGTTCCGTAGTCTCTGCGTACCCCTCCGGTAAACAGGCGTGAGTCTATGTATGTATGTTTCTTTGTACGTATTTATACAAAATTTTCAATACAATCGGAAGTGCCATTTTAAAGTTGTGTGATTAAAACATTGATCCCGCCACTTTAATGATTTATTTTATCACTCTATTCATATAAAATCGTTAGAAATCATGCGAAATTAAATGTGGAACGGTAGTACCACTGGCGTAGCGTGAGGCGGAGGGACCTAGGTCCATGACCCAGGGCGGCACATGTAAAATGCCATTGTGAATTATTGAAATTTATTTTTTATTTACTTCAAAATACAACATAGTCTTTATAGCTGAATAGGGAAGAAAGTAGGTGCAGGTCTTCTAAGACTATAATCGCCTGCGGTTTTACTATACTCCACACGCTATGGGGGTTATCAGAAGTCGAGGACAGGGTAAGAACATGGTAACTCTAAAGTTAGGTGACTTGTTCTACCTCGGGGAAGCCACCCACTCCCTTGGGGTGGCTCAGTACAAATTTGTCATAAGAGACTTCAATGCCTAAGTGGAAGAAGAAGGTCGCAGTAAAACGAAAGTCGGAGCCTACGGCATGGGGCATAAACTGGGATCCAACGAAAATAAATTCAAAAGAATCATAGACGTCAAATACTAGTTATTTTCCTCGAAGCAGGGGCTATTTTTACTTCCTTTTTCAAAAAGAAGGCCTCACAGGCAGTGGACTCTACAAAGCTCGGACAATATGACAAAGAAAGCGATACACGATGCCCATATTTAGAGACGTCTCGGTAATCAATAGGTTAAACACCGGCAGCGATCACCGACTAGTACAAGGCTCTCTAAATATCAACCTTATAACTGAAAAAGCCCAGTCATTCAAATCTACTCGCCGACCCTATGTTGCCCCAATCAGCCATGAATTCTAAGCGGTACCAGATAGGACTGCATAATCGTTGCAATCTGTTAGAAACCACTGACACCACATTAATCAGAAGACAGGCACAGTGGTTACTGTATTAGGAGATTGGTTCCGAAAAGCCCACCTCGCAACGGAGAAAAAAATAAGGAGTCTAAACTTGAGCCGACACTCCCGAAATTATGAGTAAAAGACGCAAGATGCCAGCCTGTCAGTGGTCGGTGCGAGATGGGAGCACCGTAAACCAACAAATACGGTAGCTAATTCGACGTGAACTTCGACGCTCTAACACCGGCGCCCTGGACGCTGTGATCAAGGAGAATTAGGGATCATGAGTCATCGCTCTGCAGTTGAGGCGGCCCGATCTTACGATATTAAAAATTGCGGCTCGCTGCACCCTCAACTCAAAGTTCGATATACTCGAAGAGGTTGAAAGTATTTTTACACGACTACCCAAAAAAAGGAGTGTAATGTTTTCAGGATTCATGTATGTATGTATGTGAGTTTCTTTATTCCACTATAACTTCTAAATGCCTGGATTGATAAGCATGTATGGGGTATCATTAGAATCCTTACATCACCCCGAGTAACACTGGATATATATTTTTGAAAAAGTCATGATGGTAGGGGTGTGAAGCCATTTTCAAATAAGAAACATCATAGTGCCATCTAACGTTCAACGACGAAGACAAATGTAATAACACCATCTATTATTTATTTGCGATAAACAAATAAGTGTTGTTATTAATTTATATTTCTTATTTCTAAATAGGTGTTACCTAGAAATAAAAAATAAGAAAGGGAAACTAAAAGGGAAAATAAGAAAACGTAAATAATAATTACATTTAATATAACATTATATTTTGATTAGAAATGTACCGCCGTTAAGTAATTTATAAAACAACGCCATCTAGTTAATTCATATTCATTCTAATAATTGGAGTATTGTCGGGATTTAGATCAAGTTGCCACAAAAATATATCAAATAAAAATCAATAATAAAAAAATAAAAAACACGACTGCCCTGCAAAAAAACAAACTAAAAAGTTAATAATATTAGAAAATAAACTATATTAGTACACAAGAAACACTTTATGCAATAGAACGAGGGTGAAAAACATAATAAGCATTTATTACACATTCTAATTACATATTTGACACTCAGATGTATTTTTTATATCGAGCAGATATTGATTGCAAATATCATTTTAAACCGATTACCTATATTTGGTAATCGGTTAAACAATATTAGGGCAAGCTTAGCATAGTGTTTATTTCACTTGAATTTTAAAAATGATATCGGAAAATAACAAGAGCCTATTAAACAACTTATCCGTTCCACGGTTGTCAGCAAAGTGAGCGAGCGTCCCCGGTCACCATGTTCAAATCGCCAGTTTGTAGTCGACCTCACAGCCGGAACGCGACGTATTGGAAACACACTTTTTTCGAAAATGACGCTCGCTCAACGATGTTGCCAACTATGGTAAGGGTGAGTTCAGGTCAAAGAAAGTATATATCGGTTGAAGAGAAAGTTTATTGTACAGTTCACAGAAGAGTAGATTAGGTACACGACACTGAAGGATAGCACGGAAAACCATATATAGAATAGAACAGAAGGAGTAGAATAAGAGATTCACAGCACAGGAAACGAAGAAAAGTACACTTTGATGAGATCGCGTAATGTCGGTGATGCGCGGCGGAACAGCGGGTGAGCGGGTATACCTAATAATATTGTGGATATGCCACATCACTCCCCCCCAGAGTCCGTCATGGGCGATAAAAATTGGGAAAGCGTACTCTGCGGCCCAATCGCGTTCTTCTGAAATCTTCCTGGGATGTAGGATTATGACTAATGGGAACGGGATCTGGCAAGGGGCTAGGATGGGGACTTGAGGTTGAAGGTGCAGTGGGGGTAGGGTCGGGCGTTGGGTCAACCAGCATATAGGCCGGTTTAAGCCTGAGTGCTAGGTGCTAGAGTGCTAGGAATTCTCAACCTTTCCAGGCGTAATGACGATCCTTCTCGCAAAAGCTGAGCCAACTCTTCGTCAGAAGTTTGGGATGAAGCTAGAATATCTAGATCTATTGGCGTTTGCAACTCATCAATACGTGATAGGGGGTCAGCAACGACATTGTCTTTCCCTTTGATATGTCTAATGTCGGTCGTAAATTGGGATATGTAGTCGAGGTGGCGAAACTGTCGAGGCGAGCAGTTAGCTTTCCTTTCACTGAAAGCGTAACTGAGGGGCTTATGGTCTGTGTATACTACGAAATGCCTTACCTCGAGCATATGGCGAAAGTATTTGATGCTTTCGTATATGGCTAAAAGCTCGCGGTCATAGGGTGAATATTTTTGCTGGGAGGGACTCAGCTTCCGCGAGAAGAATGCCAAAGGTTGCCACGAATCGCCTTTGAGTTGTTGCAAAACTGAACCCATTGCAAGGTCGGACGCATCTGTAACAAGAGCGAGTTCGGCCTGGCAATCAGGGTGTGCGAGTAATGCAGCATTAGCAAGGCTCTCTTTGCATTTATTGAATGCTGTCAAAGTTTCACCAGATATATCTACTGGCTCAGATGCTTTAGCAGAACCTGCGAGGAGGGCGTTTAAAGGGGCTTGAATTGTCGCTGAATGGGGTAAAAATCGCCTATAAAAATTGAGCATTCCCAAAAATCGCCTGAGTTGTCTGATATTTTTGGGAATTGGAAAGTCCGTTATTGCCTGGACCTTGGATTCCAGAGGTTTGGTGCCAGATGCGGAGATTTGGTAGCCTAAGAATGACACTTCAGGCTTACCGAAGACGCATTTAGCTGTGTTAACGAGTACGCCGTATGCCTTCATGCGAGTGAAGAGTTGATGAAGGTGGATTTCATGGAGGGCGAGTTAAGGAACCCCAATCCACTACAATTAGCTTTGTCAGCCAATAATATGCTAGAATGTTCATGTACCAACAGAGCATAGTTATCTAGGACATGCGTCATTGATCATACGAGCTGACTTAACATTATATTAGTATACTAGCTGACCCGGCGAACTCCGTATCGCCTTTTTAAAGTACCTTTCTTAAGACGGCGGATGGGTACTCAAAGATGGCGGATGGGAAATTTACATACATAGACTCACGCCTGTTTCCCCGAAGGGGTAGGCAGAGGCATATTAATATATGGGAAATTTCAATAAAATAATATATTGATTTTCCATCTGCCATATTTGATCACGAAACAGATGTTATATACGAATGCCACATC
The DNA here is from genome assembly GCA_944739405.2 of Euclidia mi. Lineage (NCBI taxonomy): Eukaryota > Metazoa > Arthropoda > Insecta > Lepidoptera > Erebidae > Euclidia > Euclidia mi. The sequence goes on from OX123208.2 coordinate 7,850,135, forward strand.
CGTTATAACGGCGGCGCCGATACCCATATTAATTCAATAGAATTTTCCCATCCGCTACCTTTGATTTTTCATCCGCCATCTTCGATTGCCCATTTGCCATCTTTGATCACGAAATATATGTTGTATTTGCGTTCCTCATAGCTTAAAACATCGGAGAGGATACCCATATTGACTTAAAATATTTTTTCATCCGCCATCTTTGATCACTAAATAGATGGTGTATTTGGATTCGCCATCCCTTAAAACATCGGAGACGATAACCATATTGATTTTTTTAAACTTTCCCGTCCGCAATCTTTGATTTCCCATCCGCCATCTTTGATCACGAAATAGATGTTGGATTTGGATTCCCCATCCCTTTAAATATTGGAGACGATACCCATATTGATTTAAATAAAAAAGCCCATCCGCCATCTTTGATCACGAAATAGATGGTGTTTTTGAATTCCCCATTCCTTAAAATATTGGAGACAATACCCATATGGATTTTAAAAAGAAATCCCGTCCGCCATCTTTGATTTCCTATCCGCCATCTTTGATCACGAAATAGATGTTGTATTTGGATTCACCATCCCTTAAATTATCAGAGACGATACCCATATTGATTTTTAAATTTTTCCCATCCGCCATCTTTGATTTCCCATCCGTCATCTTGAATCACGAAATAGATGTTGTATTTGGATTCCCCATCCCTTTAAACATCGGAGACGATCCTCACATTGATTAAAAAAAAATCCCATCCGCCATCTTTGATCACAAAATAGATGGTGTTTTTGAATTCCCCTTTCCTTAAAATATCGGAGACGATATCCATATCGACTTTAAAAGAAATCCCGTCCGCCATCTTTGATTTCCTATCCGCCATCAATGTTGTATTTGGATTCTCCATCCCTTAAATCATCAGAGACGATTATTTGGATTCTCCATCCCTTAAATCATCAGAGACGATGCCCATATTGATTTTTTAAATTTTGCCCATCCGCCATCTTTGATTTCCCATCCACCATCTTGAATCACGAAACAGATGTTATATTTGGATTCCCCATCCCTTTTAACATCGCAGACGATACCTATATTGTTTTTCTTAAATTTTCCCATCCACCATCTTTGATTTCCCATCCGCCATCTTTGATCAAGAAATATATGTTGTATTTCGATTCCCCACCCCTTAAAATATCGAAGGCGATACCCATATTGATTTTTAAAATTTTCTCATCCGCCATCTTTGATTTCCCGTCCGCCATCTTGGATCACAAAATAAATTTCATATTATTAATCAGCGTCCCGAAAATCGCGAAAACGATACCCATATAGATTGAATCCTATTTGTTTAGCCTTTTTTTGCCTTTGACCTAACCCCTCCCCCCCTTCTCGTTTGACCATCTTTATTTTTGTCTGGCCCCTAAAAGTTGTGGCGTAATTTTATATAGCCTATAGCCTTTCGGAATAATTGGGCTATCATAGACAATAACAATTTTTAAAATCCGACTGCTAGTTCCTGAGATTAGCCGACATTATCTTTTAGCCATTTTAGCCTTTTGCCCGGCCCCAAAGGGTCGAAGCGTTATGTTATATAGCCATCCGGAATAACTGGGCTATCGTATACAAAAATAATTTTTCAGATCCGACCGGTAGTTCCTGAGATTAGCGCGTTCAAACAAACAAACAAACAAACTCTTCCGCTTTATTATATTCGTATAGATAGTATAGATAGATATTCGGGGTAACACAAATCTCCTTTATTGGGCGGATATGTACTATATAACTGTAAAAAGTATTTACACATACAAACTACTTAGTACAAAGCAAACTTGGGCCAATATCATAGAGCTAATATGGCGACTGTGATTTGTCTGTCAGAACATGGTCAGAACCATTAGAATTTAACAAAATACTCGACAATCCGAATTTTGCGGATATATGTTGTCGACTCGAAATCTTTATTTTTTAATGTTTTATTATTCAGGTAAGGTTTCGATGTATTCCTTGACGAAATTATTAATATAAGATTATCGACATCTGTTAGAATCTTTTGGAGTTAACAGATAATTGTGACTGTCAATTAATTATAGACAAATAATTTGCAATAAAATAAAATTGCGACTATAATTAAAGATCTAAGCTATCCTATCTCTCAAGTTGGACCAGACTGCTCACGGTGTGCCAATTTAATTTAAAATCGGTTAAGTAGTTTAGGAATCCATCGCGAACAAACATCGTGACAGGAGATTTATATATATTAAGATAAGCTTGGTATTTTAGATAATTAAGATAATTACTGTATTAGCTGTAACTCTGTCGAAATAAAGTATTTCTTTTAACTTCTTTCGTTGTGAGTCACTTAATTGGCGCAGCCGGTAGGATCTCTGTAGTCAGTCTGTCGCGTATACAAATCTACGAGAAGCAGCCGACGACCGTTTCTACGGTTTAGCAGAGATCTCCGAACAAACAAATTTATTAAGAAACCACTTCGGAAAGGACAGCAGCAGCCAAGCAGTCATTCTGGAAGCATGAAGATAGCTGCGGTATTGTGAGTAAATCTTTTCACCTTCCATTCAGCACTTACATTTGTCTTCCAAACCTTGTGATAAGTCTATGTCGTGTTTATTATTAGGGATTAGACAACGGCGTAATAATACTTACGTAGATCATAGCCATAGCAACTAAGTCTATGTTGTGTTTATTATTAGGGATTAGACAACGCCGTAATAATACTTACGTAGATCATAGCTATAGCAACTAATTTATAGAGATTTTTTTTCTATTTTAACGTAAAATATTTTATATTAAATAATTATATCATATAATTCAAAATGGAAAGCATAAACCGTGTCCCACAGGAAATGGTAAAAATCATTCCCGTATTCAGTGGTAATGCGAGAATATTACCCTTATTTATTAAAAAATGTGAATACATATTAACCACCTACCAGGGTAGCACAATACAAAATGAATATTTATTCCATGTCATAACGAGTAGGTTATCAGGCGAGGCAGCCAGCTTGGCAGGCGAAAGAGACTCTATAGATACGTGGAATGAGTTAAAGGAGTTATTAAATCAACATTTCGGTGACCCACGCACTGAAGAATGTCTAGCAATAGAGTTAGAAACTTGTAGATTTTTTTTTTCTATTCTATTCTGCAACCTGGCAATCTGGTATTTAATTTCTAAGCAGAAGGAGTTTTCAAAGTTCCTTACATATATTGTTGCTGAATCTTAGAGTTAACGTAGGATCACTATGCCTCTTCAGCCTTGAGTGTGTGACACTTCCTGTTCCCAGTAATTTTGATGCCAGCTCGTTGACATGGCTGGATATTCTTGGTTGGTAACTTGCACTATATCTAGCAATTTCTTGTTTGACGGTATTGATTTTTAGATCATCATGTATGTATTTGTTGGTTACGTAGTAAGGTATGTCAAACATGGTTCGCAGTGTCTTACTTTGGAATCTTTCAAGAATCTCTATGTTACTATTGCTGGCCGTACCCCATAGTTGGATACCGTAGGTCCAGATTGGTTTTAAAATAGTCTTGTAAATAGCCATCTTGCTTTCATGTGACAGGCGTGATTTTCGACCTATCAACCAGTACATTGATCTTAATCTCGTGTCAAGCTGCTTGCGCTTGGTCCAGATATGCTTCCTCCAGGTCAATCTCCTATCTAAATGAATTCCCAAGTATTTAGCATCTTCAGCTTGGGGGATTTCTGTGTTATAAAGTTTCACGGGCGGACACGTTTGCTTTCTGAGGGTAAAGGTTACGTGAATAGATTTCGCCCGATCATCTTTAATACGCCATATGTCTAACCACCTTTCAACTTCATAGCTTGAAGTTTGGCCGATGCTATATCAGGGTTCTCGTGTACTGATAGTAGAGCTGTGTCGTCCGCGTAGGTGGCGGTCACTATATTCATGTCTGTTGGTAGATCTGCTGTGAAGAGGAGATATAGTACTGGACCCAATATGCTTCCCTGAGGTACTCCTGAGAGGATTTCGTTTAAGGGAGTAGTTTCATTATTAAACTTTACTTCAAAACATCTACCGCTAAGATATGACTTCATAATAAGAAAAAAGGAATGGGGTAGAAGTTTTTTAATTTTGAAGAGGAGTCCCTCATGCCACACTCTATCGAATGCTTGGCTAATGTTGAGGAAAACAGCAGAACAGAACTGTTTACATTCCAGCGTGTGACTAATTGTGTCCGTAATACGGTGTATTTGTTCAATAGTTCCGTGTTGTTCGCGGAAACCGAACTGGTGTAGGGGTAAGATATTCGGCAGAAATGCACGCATCCTGTGTAGTAATATGTTTTCGAACATCTTACCCAAGACTGGAAGTAGACTTATCGGCCTATAGGAGCTTACTTCGTGGAGAGCTTTTCCTGGCTTAGGTATCATTATTACTTGCGCTATTTTCCACTCTGCTAGGTAAATTTCTAGTCTGAGGCAGGCATTGAAGATAGCTGTTATATGTATGACTGCCTTTCTAGGTAAGTGTTTAAGCAAATTTGCGTCAATAAGATCATAGCCAGGTGCCTTACTTTCCTTAAGATTCAAAATTAATCTCTGAGTTTCTCTAGGACTAGCACTTTTCAATGGGAGACACTTCTGCAGTGGTGCTTCTAGATATTCGTATATATCCTCATCGTGTCCAGGATGTTTGCTGGGCAATGGTTTGAAAACGGTTTTCAGATAATCCGCGTACGGCTGTGCTTTTTCAAGTTCCGTTCTTGCCCATTTACCCTCAGCGGTTTTTATTGGAGGTATATGAACTGGTGGTGGTCTTTTCCACTTTTTTGTTATCTTCCACAGTGAATAGTTGGTATCATTATTAGGAGTGAGGTTTGCTAGGAGTTTTTGTATGTGATCATTATCGGTTTGTTGTATTATTTGTTTAAGTTCCTCAGAAGACTTATTAAAAGCTTTTTTGTCGCAGGGATATCTTGTGGAATGCCATTTTTTTCGCAACTGCCTTCTTTCGTTTACTTTCTCTTTTATCTTTTTATAGCAGCTACCATTCTGCGAGGTCTTTGGTCTGAGAAAGGGAGTTGATTCTTTGACAGCTAGGTGGATGAGTTTATTGAGAGATTCAATTGCTGTTTCAACTCTATCGGCTGAGTTTAGGTGTAAGTTCAAGCTTATAGAGTTTGATATCTTAGCTCCGTAGTTGTCCCAGTCTGTTTTGTGGTTATACAGTCTTTGCGGATACTTTGTTTGAATGACTTTGCAGTACATATTCATGATCACTGGAGTATGGTCTGAGGACAGGTCTGTACATTCTTCTATATCAATTTGATTAGATGAATAATTTCTCGAGACAAAAAAGTCCAACAGATCTGGTATCTTGTTTGGATCTGATGGCCAGTACGTCGGAATACCATGTGAAAAGCAATTTAGATTTAGGTCGTTTACAGCTTTACAAAGTTGACGTCCTCTTGGTAAAGTTAATCTGGATCCCCAAAACACATGTTTTGCGTTCCAGTCACCGCCACATATATATCTATTTCCTAACGTCTTAAAGTAAGACGTAAAGTCTTCACTGGTAATAGTGTGCCGGGGTGGACAGTAGATCGCTGAAAATGTTGTTTCTGTTTTATTATCCTGGATTCTGACTGATGTAGCTTGTATTTTCTCAGTTTTATATTCTTCTAAAAGGTAGTGTTTGATGTTTTCTTTTATTAGGATTGCAGTGCCTCCGTGTGAGTTGCCAGAAGGGTGGTTTGTCGTGTATGAATCTTGTTTCTGAGATTAGCGCTACATCAACTCTTTCCGTTATTAGGAAAATATCAAGTTCCTGTCTACGTTCTGTCAGTCCGTTGGCATTCCAGGTAATTATTCTTAGGTTTAGGGGTGCTTCATGAGACTTGTAACTAATTGAATCATGCGATCCATCATGTTGTCCAACATATTATGCATTATGTTTTGAAATTTATCAAACATTACTTCTAGAACTTCGACAAAATTATTAGGGTCCTTTGTGTCTGTTTTTAATTCTGCTGTGTTGTTTTGTTTTGTTGCCTGTGCATACGTAACGTTTTCTTTAGTAAGTCTATGGTATTTGCTGTTTCCGCTTTCATTGCTTTTAGGTGCATTTTTTGATGACCTATACTGGTGTTGGATTTGTGTTTGACAATTTGTGTTTTCATTGATGTCAATAGTCTTCTTTACTTTGTTTTTCGTCAGAAGGTCTTTGTATTGTTGGTATTTTGTGCAGCCTTTGTAACTTGCTGGGTGCTTTTCTTGACAATTCGCACAAGTCGCTTCGGTATCAGGTCTTTCTAGACAGCTCATTGTGGAGTGTTGTTCACCGCATTTCACGCACCTATATGGTCTGTTATATTGGTTTTTGGCATGTCCAAATCTCTGGCATCTTTTGCACTGTAGTATATCTTGCTTTTTGTACGGCGCTTCAAATGATCTTTTTATGTAATTCAGTCTGTTGATTTTCAAGATTTCTTTGTTGTTATGTTTCGGTTCAAGGTCTACATAGAATAATGGTAGCGGTTGTTTTGGTTCTTGTGCTTAACATTTAAAATGTGTCTGACTTCGTGCCCTAAATCGAATAGTTAGTTAAATAGAATTAATAAGGGCGAGAGTTATCTGGATTTTTGTCATAGGCTAGAACACATGAGAAGTATTTTATTTGCGAAAATATCTGAAACTATTGTTGACGATTCTTTACGTAGGCAAAACAAGTTATTTATAGCCATAGGGCGATGAATGTATTTCTATATAATTTACCACCATTTTTAGTTAGATTGGTTCGATTGCGCAACGTTTCCACCTTAGAAGATGCGTTAAAATCGTATTGGAAGAACAAAACTTTTAAACCGTATACGATTCCAAAACAAACGACCGTCGTATTACAAATAGAAATAATAGATCTAGTTTTTCTAATTTTAATAGTCCAAGGTACGATTCACATAACATGCCGAGTACATCTGTACCGAATAATGAAATTAAACTACAGTTTACGGATTTTATCGCGTTATATTACTTTCACTGGTTATTTGTTATTACATTTAAACCGAAAGATCTAGAAACTACATTTTTATTACTAGCCGACGTTTCGAATTCTTTACAGGATTCATGTTCACGGCAGACTGAGGTGATATTTGTCTTTGTCTTGAATTTAAAAGTAATCTCAAAGTACCCGAACATTTTTCAACTATTGGTGTTACTATCTACGCAGAATGTGCCCACTGTGTCTTGATGTCTTCTGGTGACATGATTTAAATGTAATAACAAATAACCAGTGAAAGTAATATAACGCGATAAAATCCGTAAACTGTAGTTTAATTTCAATGTGTAACATTCGCGTAAACCCAAGAAAATATTATGTACCGAATAATGCTTATAACGCCTCGTATTCACCTTATAATTCATTGCAGTCAAGACATTTTAAACAAAATCATAATACATATTCTAATCAAGGTAATTATAATCGTTTTAATAATGCACATAACTATAATTCGTCGCAACTATCAAGTAGGTCACCGCTTCCGATTGCCCAACAGCATAGTACAAACAGAATAGTAGGATAGCTTCATACAAATCGGCCGCCGCCGCCGCGCTGGTGTGAATGTATGCGTGAGTCGCCGGGGCGGGTGGCGTGTACGCACGCACTTTTCACGCACACAATCTCACGAGCGCGGAACGCTCGGCGCGGATTCAGTACGGGATGCATCGCGCGTCTGATCGAGCGCATTCATGTAGGTACTACACTGCTCGCCCGCGACCATTGTTTATGTACATTCAGTTTTGTAATAAACGTTATTAATATTATACAATGTGTTAAACGACAGTAAATTAAACTTGTTACATTTTTCTCGCTATAAAGGGCATTTAGATAGTTATATAACGCTTAGCTAGTCAGCAGGTATTTGAAAAAAATATATGCAAGCTTAAATTCTGTAGTATTCAGCGCAATCACTTAAAAAAACGGCGAAATAGCGCGCGCCGACAAAGCCGGCGGCGCCGCGGTGTAAACACGTGACAACCCGTGCGTCATCGCAAGAGTAGGCAATTAACTCGCCGAGCGGCCTTAGCTAGCTTACTAATAGTAAAAACAGAATTTTTTACTATGCCAACAGTTCGCAGCGCCGGCGTCAACGCCTGTACCGCGCATGTCACGTTTTGCACCGCAAGCATCCACTTCTGGTACGAATACAGACGTTACTATGCGAACTGCAAGTTCACGACGCGTTAATTATATAAATAATAATAGTTGTAATGAACAAAACATTGAAAATTCGAATGAAGAGCACCGGGAAGTTTTAGCTGACAATAATGACGCGGGAAATTTTTGCATAACGGCCTCGCTAATAGAGAACGAATAAAAATTAATTGTAATAAGCGTTTAAACTTGCCTCACGTAGTTATAAGAGAATTAAATGCAGTTTTCATGATAGACACTGGTAGTGTTCGTTCGTTCATAAGTCCATACATAGCGAATAAATATTTTAAGGATCGTTTACAGTATGAACCATTCGAAGTAGTTAGCACTCACGCTTCGAGTATTCATAGTACAACAGCATATATTCCGTTACCTGCTACGTTTTGCAGTCCGGAATTCCATAAGTTTTATGTGTATAGTGTAGACGATAGGTATGATGGGTTGATAGGTAGTAATTTACTTAAACAGTTACACGCGAAAATAAATATGGAAAATCAGGTTTTACATTTGAAAAATACGGATATACCGATAATATATTCGCCACCTATGGGGAGATATACAAGTTACCTCCTCGTAGCGAAGTTAGGGTTACGCTTCCCGTTAGTCAACTGGATGGCGAAGCTATCTTAGAATATAAACAATTTACGGAAGGGATTCGAATGCCCGCCGCATTAGTTAAGTGTGTAAAAGGTTACGCATCAACGGTTATTCAGAATTATACCAATGAACTTAGAAACTTAGTTGTAACAGGGCCTTTTAATGTAGAACCTTACACACAAGGACGATGTTATAGTACAAATAGCAAAGAAAATGTTTTGGATATAGATAAAATGCTTACAAAAAATTTAGAGAAGTTACAGTTAGACTATATGAATACGGAAGAACGTAGGGCTATTGAAAGAATTTGTAGGGAACATAAGGATATATTTTATTGCGAAAATATCCCATTAACGTTTTCAAATCAAGTTCAACATAAAATACGAACAAAAAACGAGGACCCGATAAACATCAAATCATATAGGCTATCCCCTACACAGTCGAAAGAAATTAGAAACCAGGTAGATAAGATGTTACGGGATAATATTATCCAGGAATCACACTCTCCCTGGAGTGCCCCCGTACATTTAGTGCCGAAAAAGTTAGATGCATCAGGACAGCAAAAATGGAGAATGGTAGTCGATTATAGACGACTTAATGACATCACTATTGATGATAAGTACCCCTTGCCGAACATTAACGATTTATTTGACATGTTAGGCAATAGTACCTATTTCACAACCCTAGATTTGGCTAGTGGGTACCATCAGATCGAAGTACAGGAAGAGGATAGGGCTAAAACCGCGTTTAGTACACCTTCAGGACATTATGAATTTAACAGAATGCCATTTGGACTAAAAACAGCACCCGCCGCGTTTCAGCGAGCGATGGATAACGTCTTAAGAGGCCTCCAGGGCTTGCATTGCCTGGTGTACCTTGATGACGTCATCATATTTTCTAAAAGCTTAGAACAACACATAGAGAAACTTAGAGCAGTTTTTGACCGGTTCCGCAAAACAAATTTAAAGATACAACTTGATAAATCACATTTTCTTAGAAAGGAAGTTCTGTACTTAGGACATACCATTACAAGTGAGGGCCTTAAGCCAAATAATGATAAAATTGAGGCGGTCCTAAGGTATCCCATTCCACAAACAGTCACAGAAATAAAGAGCTTTTTGGGACTGATAGTTTATTATGGAAAATTTATAAAAGATTTTGCTAAAGTAACGAGACCGCTAACTGCCTGCTTAAAGAAAGGCAGGAAAATTATTATAAACGATGAATATAAAGAGTGTTTCGGAACATGTAAAAAGCTTTTGACCAATGCACCCTTGTTACAATACCCTGACTTCAGTAAACGGTTTATTTTAACTACTGATGCATCCAACTTTGCAATCGGGGCTGTATTATCACAAGGAACAATAGGGTCAGACAAGCCTGTTGCATATGCTAGCAGCACTTTAAGTGACACTGAAGTTAGATATAGCACCATCGAGAAGGAGCTTTTAGCAATAATATGGGCGGTTAAACATTTTAGGCTATATCTATACGGCAACAAATTCACGATTTATACAGACTGTAGACCATTGCCATGGCTGTATCAACTAAAAGAACCTAACAGTAAACTTACTCGTTGGCGGTTAAGGTTAGAGGAGTATGATTACGAGGTTTGTTATAAAAAGGGTTCCCACAATACAAATGCTGACGCCTTGTCTAGAATAAAAATTAATGCAATCGATGACGGACTCAATATTCGTAAATGTAGGAGATAGGAAAGAACGTATCCAAAAAATTATTGAGGAACTGGAAGAGGAGTTAGCTCCAATAGAAACGATGGAAATTTCGGACCCAGATGATGGAGCGACAGCCAATTCAGTTTCAAATAGGGAACATGAAGGTATCCCTATTTTACACGAAGCCATCGATACTAAACCTAAACAAATTTTAGTACATTCGTGGCTTAGGAATAAGTTATTAGTTAAGGATATTTCCAACAATAAACAAAGAATCCTTGAAGTTCATTTACCAATCAATAATTATAGTTTAGTTAAAGACTTTTTGAAGGAATACATAGACCCTAAGTATAACTACTTTGTATATTTTGAACATCCATCTTTTAGAAAATCATTTTCAAATATGGTTATAAAGTTGTTCAAAAAAGATACTGTTAAGTTAGCAGAATGCACAGAAAGGGTGGTTAATTTAACAGATTCGGAGGAAGATCAAAGAGAGGTTGTCGTTAAGTATCATGAGGGGAAAACTTGCCATAGAGGAATTAAGGAAACTTTAGCGAAACTTAAGAGACATTATTGGTGGCAGAAAGGGTGGTTAATTTAACAGATTCGGAGGAAGATCAAAGAGAGGTTGTCGTTAAGTATCATGAGGGGAAAACTTGCCATAGAGGAATTAAGGAAACTTTAGCGAAACTTAAGAGACATTATTGGTGGCCAAATATTAAGGAAACAGTAACTGCAATTATTAACAGCTGTGAAACGTGTAAAAAAATGAAATATGACAGAAAACCAATCAAGCCTTACATTCAATTAACACAGACTCAGAATAGCCCTTTTCAAGAAACTTTTATGGATCTATTATACATTGAAGGGAAATATTATTTGACCATAGTTGATGCCTTCAGCAAATTAGCTCAAGCTATTGAGGTGCCTAACAGAAGTACACCAGAAATAGTTAAGGCATTAATAAAGTACTTCAGTATGTATGGGGTACCGTGTAAAATCAGTTGCGACTTAGGCACAGAGTTTAATAACGCGTTAATTAAAGAAATGTTAAGCTTATACAAAATTGAACTTCATATAGGGACACCGAATAATCCCAGTTCTATGGCAATCGTCTAACGATTCCATTCCACTGTAATTGAAATTTACCGCATAACCAAGTATGATAAAAATGATTTAGATGCGGCTTCTGTCATGACATATGCTATCATGGCATATAATAATAGTATACATTCAGCAACCGATATTACACCCTTTGAATTAGTATTTGGACACACAGACTCAGGTGATGCATTTAATATTGATAGGGAAAAGAACTTAACACAAAAATTATTGCATGACCACAGAAAACGTCTTAAGGCACTTTATGAATTTGTAACAGAAAAACTAGAATCAGATAAAATTAAAGTAAGAGATAAGAAAGGCGGCGAAGAACCCCCAGCTCTTAAGATAGGTGATGAAATTTATATGAAGGATACTAGAGTTAGGAAAGCTAAAGAAAAACCTAGGTTTGAAAAAGCTAAAGTAACGGATCAAGCTAGGCGTAATATTGTACCTGTTGAGTTAAAGAAACGAAACAAGAGTAGCCATAAAAAATGTTAAACGTCCTCCACAGGTCTTGCCTAGTACTTCTAGTACTGATGACTTCAGTATTCACGCTGGACCTTCAAAACCTCGGTCAGAATCCGGGGATAGCATCGCTAAGGATGGGAGTAACAGTGAAGAAGATTAATTATTGGACTATATTTAAGACTTTAGATTTAAATTCGGTAGATTTACAAGTTAATAATAATATTAAGCATTTTAGAGATTTAAGGTCTAAAATAAAGGAACTTAAGTTAAATAACGATACACTAGGAATAGAGAATCAAATAGAATACTTAATTAAACTTACGCAAAATAGATTATATCAAATTTTACCTTTAAATAATCGCAATAAACGTGCTTTATTTAGCCCAGTAGGATCATTTGTGAAAGCTATTTCAGGTAATTTAGACGAAAATGATGCTATTAAGTATGATAAAGAAATTCTACTTATACAGAATAAAAAACATGTAGTCGAACGTAAAGTATCTTTAATGCAAAAAGCTTTTGATTAATTAGTAAATGACTCGGAAATAATTAATTTTAATGTTAAACATCTGGGTTTACAAACTAGTAAAATAGAAGATCTAGAAATAAAAGAATCTAAATTTAATAGCCTATTTCATGTGTTTAATGCTATGTACCAGATTCTAGGTAACTTTCGAACTTGTTATGAAGATATCCAAGAGATAGAGGCGGCTATTGCCTTTAGCAAATTAAATGTGTTGGATGAATGGGACAGTAGATCGCTGAAAATGTTGTTTCTGTTTTATTATCCTGGATTCTGACTGATGTAGCTTGTATTTTCTCAGTTTTATATTCTTCTAAAAGGTAGTGTTTGATGTTTTCTTTTATTAGGATTGCAGTGCCTCCGTGTGAGTTGCCAGAAGGGTGGTTTGTCGTGTATACTCTATAGTTTGTAAGGCTAAAGCTGCTTTTTAGTGTGAATCTTGTTTCTGAGATTAGCGCTACATCAACTCTTTCCGTTATAAGGAAAATATCAAGTTCCTGTCTACGTTCTGTCAGTCCGTTGGCATTCCAGGTAATTATTCTTAGGTTTAGGGGTGCTTCATGAGACTTGTAACTAATTGAATCATGCGATCCATCATGTTGTCCAACATATTATGCATTATGTTTTGAAATTTATCAAACATTACTTCTAGAACTTCGACAAAATTATTAGGGTCCTTTGTGTCTGTTTTTAATTCTGCTGTGTTGTTTTATTTTGTTGCCTGTGCATACGTAACGTTTTCTTTAGTAAGTATATGGTATTTGCTGTTTCCGCTTTCATTGCTTTTAGGTGCATTTTTTGATAACCTATACTGGTGTTGGATTTGTGTTTGAGAATTTGTGTTTTCATTGATGTCAATAGTCTTCTTTACTTTGTTTTTCGTCAGAAGGTCTTTTTGTTGTTGGTATTTTGTGCAGCCTTTGTAACTTGCTGGGTGCTTTTCTTGACAATTCGCACAAGTCGCTTCGGTATTAGCTCTTTTTAGACAGCTCGTTGTGGAGTGTTGTTCACCGCATTTCACGCACCTATATGGTCTGTTATATTGGTTTTTGGCATGTCCAAATCTCTGGCATCTTTTGCACTGTAGTATATCTTGCTTTTTGTACGGCGCTTCAAATGATATTTTTATGTAATTCAGTCTGTTGATTTTGAAGATTTCTTTGTTGTTATGTTTCGGTTCAAGGTCTACATAGAATAATGGTAGCGGTTGTTTTGGTTCTTGTGCTTAACATTTAAAATGTGTCTGACTTCGTGCCCTAAATCGATTAGTTAGTTAAATAGAATTAATAAGGGCGAGAGTTATCTGGATTTTTGTCATAGGCTAGAACACATGAGAAGTATTTTATTTGCGAAAATATCTGAAACTATTGTTGACGATTCTTTACGTAAGGCAAAACAAGTTATTTATAGCCATAGGGCGATGAATGTATTTCTATATAATTTACCACCATTTTTAGTTAGATTGATTCGATTGCGCAACGTTTCCACCTTAGAAGATGCGTTAAAAATCGTTTTGGAAGAACAAAACTTTTAAACCGTATACGATTCCAAAACAAACGACCGTCGTATTACAAATAGAAATAATAGATCTAGTTTTTCTAATTTTAATAGTCCAAGGTACGATTCACATAACATGCCGAGTACATCTGTACCGAATAACGAAATTAAACTACAGTTTACGGATTTTATCGCGTTATATTACTTTCACTGGTTATTTGTTATTACATTTAAACCGAAAGATCTAGAAACTACATTTTTATTACTAGCCGACGTTTCGAATTCTTTACAGGATTCATGTTCACGGCAGACTGAGGTGATATTTGTCTTTGTCTTGAATTTAAAAGTAATCTCAAAGTACCCGAACATTTTTCAACTATTGGTGTTACTATCTACGCAGAATGTGCTCACTGTGTCTTGATGTCTTCTGGTGACATGATTTAAATGTAATAACAAATAACCAGTGAAAGTAATATAACGCGATAAAATCCGTAAACTGTAGTTTAATTTCAATGTGTAACATTCGCGTAAACCCAAGAAAATATTATGTACCGAATAATGCTTATAACGCCTCCAACGCCTCGTATTCACCTAATAATTCATTGCAGTCAAGACATTTTAAACAAAATCATAATACATATTCTAATCAAGGTAATTATAATCGTTTTAATAATGCACATAACTATAATTCGTCGCAACTATCAAGTAGGTCACCGCTTCCGATTGCCCAACAGTTCGCAGCGCCGGCGTCAACGCCTGTACCGCTCATGTCACGTTTTGCACCGCAAGCATCCACTTCTGGTACGAATACAGACGTTACTATGCGAACTGCAAGTTCACGACGCGTTAATTATATAAATAATAATAGTTGTAATGAACAAAACATTGAAAATTCGAATGAAGAGCACCGGGAAGTTTTAGCTGACAATAATGACGCGGGAAATTTTTGCATAACGGCCTCGCTAATAGAGAACGAATAAAAATTAATTGTAATAAGCGTTTAAACTTGCCTCACATAGTTATAAGAGAATTAAATGCAGTTTTCATGATAGACACTGGTAGTGTTCGTTCGTTCATAAGTCCATACATAGCGAATAAATATTTTAAGGATCGTTTACAGTATGAACCATTCGAAGTAGTTAGCACTTACGCGTTTTCGAGTATTCATAGTACAACAGCATATATTCCATTATCTGCTACGTTTTGCAGTCCGGAATTCCATAAGTTTTATGTGTATAGTGTAGACGATAGGTATGATGGGTTGATAGGTAGTAATTTACTTAAACAGTTACACGCGAAAATAAATATGGAAAATCAGGTTTTACATTTGAAAAATACGGATATACCGATAATATATTCGCCACCTATGAGGGAGATATACAAGTTACCTCCTCGTGGCGAAGTTAGGGTTACGCTTCCCGTTAGTCAACTGGATGGCGAAGCTATCTTAGAATATAAACAATTTACGGAAGGGATTCGAATGCCCGCCGCATTAGTTAAGTGTGTAAAAGGTTACGCATCAACGGTTATTCAGAATTATACCAATGAACTTAGAAACTTAGTTGTAACAGGGCCTTTTAATGTAGAACCTTACACACAAGGACGATGTTTTAGTACAAATAGCAAAGAAAATGTTTTGGATATAGATAAAATGCTTACAAAAAATTTAGAGAAGTTACAGTTAGACTATATGAATACGGAAGAACGTAGGGCTATTGAAAGAATTTGTAGGGAACATAAGGATATATTTTATTGCGAAAATATCCCATTAACGTTTTCAAATCAAGTTCAACATAAAATACGAACAAAAAACGAGGACCCGATAAACATCAAATCATATAGGCTATCCCCTACACAGTCGAAAGAAATTAGAAACCAGGTAGATAAGATGTTACGGGATAATATTATCCAGGAATC
Organism: Euclidia mi; assembly: GCA_944739405.2. NCBI lineage: Eukaryota > Metazoa > Arthropoda > Insecta > Lepidoptera > Erebidae > Euclidia > Euclidia mi. The sequence continues at coordinate 7,866,094 of OX123208.2, forward strand.
ACACTCTCCCTGGAGTGTCCCCGTACATTTAGTGCCGAAAAAGTTAGATGCATCAGGACAGCAAAAATGGAGAATGGTAGTCGATTATAGACGACTTAATGACATCACTATTGATGATAAGTACCCCTTGCCGAACATTAACGATTTATTTGACATGCTAGGCAATAGTACCTATTTCACAACCCTAGATTTGGCTAGTGGGTACCATCAGATCGAAGTACAGGAAGAGGATAGGGCTAAAACCGCGTTTAGTACACCTTCAGGACATTATGAATTTAACAGAATGCCATTTGGACTAAAAACAGCACCCGCCACGTTTCAGCGAGCGATGGATAACGTCTTAAGAGGTCTCCAGGGCTTGCATTGCCTGGTGTACCTTGATGACGTCATCATATTTTCTAAAAGCTTAGAACAACACATAGAGAAACTTAGAGCAGTTTTTGACCGGTTCCGCAAAACAAATTTAAAGATACAACTTGATAAATCACATTTTCTTAGAAAGGAAGTTCTGTACTTAGGACATACCATTACAAGTGAGGGCCTTAAGCCAAATAATGATAAAATTGAGGCGGTCCTAAGGTATCCCATTCCACAAACAGTCACAGAAATAAAGAGCTTTTTGGGACTGATAGTTTATTATAGAAAATTTATAAAAGATTTTGCTAAAGTAACGAGACCGCTAACTGCCTGCTTAAAGAAAGGCAGGAAAATTATTATAAACGATGAATATAAAGAGTGTTTCGAAACATGTAAAAAGCTTTTGACCAATGCACCCTTGTTACAATACCCTGACTTCAGTAAACGGTTTATTTTAACTACTGATGCATCCAACTTTGCAATCGGGGCTGTATTATCACAAGGAACAATAGGGTCAGACAAGACTGTTGCATATGCTAGCAGCACCTTAAGTGACACTGGAGTTAGATATAGCACCATCGAGAAGGAGCTTTTAGCAATAATATGGGAGGTTAAACATTTTAGGCCATATCTATACGACAACAAATTCACGATTTATACAGGCCGTAGACCATTGCCATGGCTGTATCAACTAAAAGAACCTAACAGTAAACTTACTCGGTGGCGGTTAAGGTTAGAGGAGTATGATTACAAGGTTTGTTATAAAAAGGGTTCCCACAATACAAATGTGCCTTGTCTAGAATAAAAATTAATGCAATCGATGACGACTTAGACTCAATATTCGTAAATGTAGGAGATAGGAAAGAACGTATCCAAAAAATTATTGAGGAACTGGAAGAGGAGTTAGCTCCAATAGAAACGATGGAAATTTCGGACCCAGATGATGGAGCGACAGCCAATTCAGTTTCAAATAGGGAACACGAAGGTATCCCTATTTTACACGAAGCCATCGATACTAAACCTAAACAAATTTTAGTACATTCGTGGCTTAGGAATAAATTATTAGTTAAGGATATTTCCAACAATAAACAAAGAATTCTTGAAGTTCATTTACCAATCAATAATTATAGTTTAGTTAAAGACTTTTTGAAGGAATACATAGACCCTAAGTAGAACTACTTTGTATATTTTGAACATCCATCTTTTAGAAAATCATTTTCAAATCTATACATATAATAAAATGGTAGGAAAGTCAAAACTGTACATTGAATATTTTTTAAAGAATACTTGGGGTGTGATCTACAATCGATACCGAGGCCAAAAATATAGTTATTAGAATTTTTGTCTGTTTGTCTGTTTATCTGTTTGTCCTTATATCCGGGATAAAGTAAAAAAGTACTGCATGGATTTACTTCAAATTTGGCACAAATATTATTAAAAAGTTGGGTCACCACATAGGCTACATATTATCACGCTATGACCTACAGAGAACATGCAGAGAACCTTTATTTCTTCAACGCATTCTGTAACAACGTGTAATGTAACAATGCATATTTGAATGTTGTTATTATGTTAACTATGCTATAAGTTAGCTTCACACTATAAATATCACGCAATATAAGTAACTTAGGCTGATAAACATAATTAATTGAATATAAGTAGAATCAAGACAAATGACCATTTTAATGTAGCGCCATCTAAGAGAGTTCAAAAACATCAAGTCGAATTACATGTGTAAGCCCTTTTTGGATATAAATAATTTAAATTTGAACATGTTGGCGACGTTAATTGTTGTTTTCAAAAGTCATAGATGGAGTTGTACATTTTCTTCTTAAAAATTGTATTTTTAATTCGTTTCAGAGATGAGCAAGACTATTAGTTGAAGTTATTTAATTAATTAACTACACCATCGCCACACTTGATTGCTTACATCATTTCTGTCAGAATAAATAGTAATAGAGTTAGTACAAAATAAACATTTTGGTCACATTGGTGTAATTATTGCTTCTTAATTAATATATTTTCATGTCGCATGTAAACTTGCTTCAAATTGTTTTCCGGGATATACATATAGCACGTACCTTTGTTTGGATTAACTGTATATAAACATTAGTGCGATGTGGAACTAGCTAGATTATTTTTACTCACACACAGCAATTTATTTATTGTTACGTCTGAAGCGGTTTGGCGGATACTGGTGTTTTCTATACATGAGAAGCATCCTACCGTAATGCATTTATACGACCACCTAGAGAACGGCCAGCGCATATATTTTGATCCCGACAGCGTTTCTGAGCACTTTGAAAATCCGCATCAAACAACTCTCTTGGCATTTTTCAGGCTCTGTAAAATCGATCAGTTTGGGAGGTCCCTTACGTATGACGAGATGCCTTCATATTACACGTACGACAAGCAAAAGGGTGTATTTAACCGACGTTGACGAGGAGGTGCTGTGGAAGGTTTTCCGGGACGTTTCAAGGACACCGCATTTTGTAGAGTTTATACCGTACACACAAATAATGTCGAATGCTATTTTCTGCGGTTGTTACTTCACACGGTCCGAGGCCCAACGTCTTTCGCCTTTCTGAGGACATTTGATGGCTTGGAGTATCCCACTTACCGCACAGCCTGCGTAGTACGTCACTTTCTCGACGGTGACCAATACTGGGATGACAACCTCGCGGAGGCGAGCGTCAGTGACAGTCCCAGCCGCATGGGTCATCTGTTTGACGTCATCTTGGTGTTTTGTGGAGTCGCGAACCCGGTAGCTTTCTGGGAGAACTATCGCCATCATCTGTCTGAAGATTTTCTACGAGCTTTGAGGCGTGTTACTAGAGACGAAGTCGAAGTAACTGATGACCGCGTGCTGAACACCTGTCTCAGTTCACTTCAAGACGTGGTCATTTCTATCACCGGCAATCCACTGGTCAAATATTTGTTACCAGCTTCCCAATCATCACCGCATCAAGACCGTGAAAATTGGGAGTATAATGCTGAGACAATTTGAAACGACCACCTTACGCATTTTACGACACCGTCCTTGAAAGCGTTGGGCAAAGCCAGGCTAAAATGTTTTTCTTGGATGCTCCTGGTGGAACAGGAAAAACATTTGTTACTACTGGCATACTTGCAGAGGTCAGGAGACAAGGCAAAATTGTCATTGCTGTAGCATCGCCGGCAATCGCTGCCACACTGCTTCCGGGTGGCAAGACAGCACATAACATGTTTAAATTTCCCATCGATTTAGAGAGCGCCGTAACACCCGTTTGTGGTGTGTCACGTAACAGTGACAAGGGACACGTGCTCAAGGATTGCTCTCTGATCGTATGGGATGAGCGTACGATGGCCAATAGGAAGGCAGTTCAGGCCAAGGACAGAACCCTGCAGGACATCCGCAGGAACGAGCATTTAATGGGTGGTCACAGTTCTGTTCAGTGACGATTCCTGACAAACACTTCCCGTGGTGACGCGGGGATCGAGGGCTGACGAGGTGAGTCATCATCATCATCATCATCAGCCTTTAACAGTCCACTGGTGGACTAGGCCTCTCCTTTGAAAGGAGGAATTGGCCTACTATACCACGCTGGCCAAACGGGTTGGTATAGGGTTTGTATCAAGTTTTCCTTCTCTTACAGTGCTGTTCTTGCTCCCTCTGTCGGCTCTTACGACACCCATGAGATGATATGGGGTGTTGACATTCCGTATTCTCAAGGTGAGTGCTTCGTTGAAATTATCTTTGTTGTGGTCACAAGTTCGTATGCTGCGCTTGACCATTAATATGAGAGCTCAGCTTGGCGTCAATGCACGTGCTCAACAATTGTAAGATGTCTTTCTAAGTCTTGGCGAAGACACTCTACCAGAGGAGAGAGGTGGACAGGTGGTGCTTCCAGAGTCTCTCAGTAGAGTTGTATCCAGCTTAGAATTATACAGCTGTATACCGTAATAGCAGAATTCGTGAGTGTGTGAATGACCTATTTTGAAGCCCAAAAATGATCAGGCTGTAGTAATTACCGAATGCATTCTCTCGGAAATTGAGAGGAATGAAGTGGTCTACACCTCTATAAACACTGTCGTCGGGCAAGAAAACGCCACACATTATCCCATGGAATTTCTGAACTCTCAGTCAGCAAGTGAACTTTCAGCGCATAGCATCAAGCTGAAGGTCGGTGTCCCGATTATGCTTCTTCGGAACCTATCTCCTCCGAAGTTGTGTAACGTGACCCGCCTGAAAGTCATCTCGCTCCACAGACACACCATTTAGGAAATTCTTACGGGTTGTGGCGTCAGCGAGGCAGTATTTATACCACACATTCCTCTCATACCTCATAATTCAAGCGCATACAGTTCCCCGTGAGTGTTTGCTTTGCAATGACCATCAATAAGTCGCAGAGGCAGACATTGCGGGCAGCGGGTGTCCTGTATGTCGCTTGCTCCCGCGTCACCAGTCCTGACTCTCTTTACATTTTGGCTGCGGAGAGCCAAACCACTAATGTTATATATCGAGAAGTCCTATAAGTATGTATTTTACCCTGTTATGTATTCCTTATTTTCTCCATCTGCTTCAGTCACAACTTATGACTTAATTCAGCAGAATCACCATAAAGTCATTTATTCAAAGCAGGCTGAAAATCAGCACTTTTTGAAGGTCAATACAAAAGACAGTCTCCCTCTGTTACTACACTTTCTGCAGGTATGAAATATAAAGAAGAAACGGGTAAATGAATGTTATTTTAAAAGGTATATCTTCTCATATCTTCACGCCTGTTATCCCCGAAGGGGTAGGCAGAGGTGTATTACACACCCACACTTCGCCAGATATGTTTCGGTCCCAACGACGACGACGTCGCGGGCAACAGCTAGTATGGTTACAAAGTTGTTCAAAAAAGATACTGTTAAGTTAACGGAATGCACAGAAAGGGTGGTTAATTTAACAGATTCGGAGGAAGATCAAAGAGAGGTTGTTGTTAAGTATCATGAGGGGAAAACTTGCCATAGAGGAATTAAGGAAACTTTAGCGAAACTTAAGAGACATTATTGGTGGCCAAATATTAAGGAAACAGTAACTGCAATTATTAACAGCTGTGAAACGTGTAAAAAAATGAAATATGACAGAAAACCAATCAAGCCTTACATTCAATTAACACAGACTCAGAATAGCCCTTTTCAAGAAACTTTTATGGATCTATTATACATTGAAGGGAAATATTATTTGACCATAGTTGATGCCTTCAGCAAATTAGCTCAAGCTATTGAGGTGCCTAACAGAAGTACACCAGAAATAGTTAAGGCATTAATAAAGTACTTCAGTATGTATGGGGTACCGTGTAAAATCAGTTGCGACTCAGGCACAGAGTTTAATAACGCGTTAATTAAAGAAATGTTAAGCTTATACAAAATTGAACTTCATATAGGGACACCGAATAATCCCAGTTCTATGGCAATCGTCGAACGATTCCATTCCACTGTAATTGAAATTTACCGCATAGCCAAGTATGATAAAAATGATTTAGACGCGGCTTCTGTCATGACATATGCTATCATGGCATATAATAATAGTATACATTCAGCAACCGATATTACACCCTTTGAATTAGTATTTGGACACACAGACTCAGGTGATGCATTTAATATTGATAGGGAAAAGAACTTAACACAAAAATTATTGCATGACCACAGAAAACGTCTTAAGGCACTTTATGAATTTGTAACAGAAAAACTAGAATCAGATAAAATTAAAGTAAGAGATAAGAAAGGCGGCGAAGAACCCCCAGCTCTTAACATAGTTGATGAAATTTATATGAAGGATACTAGAGTTAGGAAAGCTAAAGAAAAACCTAGGTTTGAAAAAGCTAAAGTAACGGATCAAGCTAGGCGTAATATTGTACCTGTTGAGTTAAAGAAACGAAACACAAGAGTAGCCATAAAAAATGTTAAACGTCCTCCACAGGTCTTGCCTAGTACTTCTAGTACTGATGACTTCAGTATTCACGCTGGACCTTCAAAACCTCGGTCAGAATCCGGGGATAGCATCGCTAAGGATGGGAGTAGCAGTGAAGAAGATTAATTATTGGACTATATTTAAGACTTTAGATTTAAATTCGGTAGATTTACAAGTTAATAATAATATTAAGCATTTTAGAGATTTAAGGTCTAAAATAAAGGAACTTAAGTTAAATAACGATACACTAGGAATAGAGAATCAAATAGAATACTTAATGAAACTTACGCAAAATACATTATATCAAATTTTACCTTCAAATAATCGCAATAAACGTGCTTTATTTAGCCCAGTAGGATCATTTGTGAAAGCTATTTCTACCTGAAATTTAGACGAAAATGATGCTATTAAGTATGATAAAGAAATTCTACTTATACAGAATAAAAAACATGTAGTCGAACGTAAAGTATCTTCAATGCAAAAAGCTTTTGATTAATTAGTAAATGACTCGGAAATAATTAATTTTAATGTTAAACATCTGGGTTTACAAACTAGTAAAATAGAAGATCTAGAAATAAAAGAATCTAAATTTAATAGCCTATTTCATGTGTTTAATGCTATGTACCAGATTCTAGGTAACTTTCGAACTTGTTATGAAGATATCCAAGAGACAGAGACGGCTATTGCCTTTAGCAAATTAAATGTGTTGCATCAATCTATTATCAATAGTACGGAATTATATAAGTATACTAGAAGTTATAGCTAAACATGCTAGAACAATATATCCAGTTAATAAAAATAATTTGTTTAAGTTAGAACGTAATATTATTGTAAAATCTTATAAAAATAACGATAGGTTAGTTTTTATTCTAGAAGTCCCTTTAATAGACGAAATGCATAGGCTTCAAGGCAAACCAAACAAAAGCAATTATTTGCTGCTTCTTCTTCATCACTTGTTCTATTCTTGTTATTAGTCTTCTTTGCTTTTTTAGGTTTCTTCTTTTCTTCGCTTAAGACGCGCTTCTTAACATTCTTAGATTTCCTATTAGCCTCAAAAGCAGCTATTTCATCCTTCGTGGGAGTGTCAGTAAGGACAGCAGATTTGATTTCCTTAACTAGCTACTAACACACCAACAAACATTTAAAATAAATAAAAACATTGTGGCGATAGCCCAGTAGAAATATGGAGTAAGCTCCATATTTCTACTGGAATGGCTATGGCTATCTCCACAATGTATTTTTATTAATTTTAAATGTTTGTTGGTGTGTTAGTAGCTGAGCATTTCTCAAAATTTTTGACCATAATTTTTAAAATCGTCTTAAAATACAATATGTATATTTAGGACATATTATGTTAAATACAGCTAGCTAAATCTAGACAGATTCTGAATTTGTGATTGGTTTTTTGTTTTAATATAGTTTTTATACAAAAAACCTGTAAAATATTAGTTAAGGACGAAATAAAAGTTCTTATTTTGTTACTTGGAAATGAGTAAAAACCATAAGGAAACACGCAGACTGTATTATAAATTTATGTTTTTCTATGTAGCCCATAAATTAAACAACATCTTGAAAAAGTAAAAATAGTGAAAAAAAAATTAAATAAATTGTTATTAGCAGTACTGAGTAGGTTTTGTTACCATTTGAGCACTTTCTAATCAAAATGTTTAGGTTTCCTATAAGATAGAAAAAGATGGATGCTATATTTCCTATTTATAATAATAATATTTATCATGAAGTTGTTTTAAATGATTGATTATAGCGTTTCAATTTAAAGAAAAAGAAATATCTATCATAATTATCAGCATAATTTTGGGACAGTATCAAAACAAGAAACTTGGGTAACAAAATTGGAAATGTAAGGCTTAGCATACACACACTCGACACTCTATCATAAAAGGAAAACAAAATAAGTAAAAATCAAAACAAAAATTTTAAATTTATTGTAAATATAATTCCAAAAACAAAACTTTCATTATGGAAACAAATAAAAACTTATTCCTAACTCGAAACATAAAGTACCTACGATCCTATTATTGAAGCTCGGGCGGGTGATGATATACAAACATAAAAAAAAACAAATGTCGGACCCATTACAGTACTTTATTATATGCATGAATTAATATTAACAGGGTCCTTCATTTAATAATCATATATTTTTTTTGAAAAATAAAATACATACTTTAGTGCTTCGGTCAGCTGATATATTTGATCGTTATTATTTAGTTTAATCCTGTGCTATAATTTTCAAATTTAGCAATATAAACATAACAAAATATAACATTAAGGAAAGTGAGGTTAAACGAATATAGATACCTAGCTACTAATAAGGCAATTTTGTGAAATGTGTACTAAGCCTTAAAAACTCCTTTTTTGTTACCCCTCTTTCTGGTTATACGTTACCACGCGAAAGTAACAAAAACAGAAGTAAAGAAATGACGGGTACAGAGTTTTCAATAAAATACATATTCTTTAAAACTCAATAGTTAAAACAGTACTTCACATCAAATTATAGTCCATAAAATTAACTATGTATCAATTTTAACAAGCATATTAAGTATCTTGAACTTATCTTCACACGGTATAACAAAATCCGGATCGAATTCGTCGCAGTGCAGGGCACAACGTTAAGTCGCGGCTGTTGTCGACACCGAAATGACATCACAACAAAATGGCAAATGGCAATGTGATATGTCGTTAATAGTGTTGCCAAAAGAATAAACACTAACTAAATTACTAGTTTAAAAATTCTTTCGATACAAAAATCGGTAACAAAATCTGAATTCCGTTTTGGAATTTTTTTTGGGACAATATTATTTTCCAAAAACTGATTAACTTACGACGTATTTCACTATATACTAAATAAAACATGTATTCAAATACTCTAAGTAGTGTTTTAAGACTATAACATAAATACAGTTTCTTAGAATGTAATGAAATAAATGAGTTCAAAATCACTGCGGTCACAATGGGACAACTTATTTTCCATACTAAGAAAATTTTGGTATTTTAGATTATTAATTATTTATTGTAGTTAGTGTGGTTTATTTATAGTTTTGATATTTTCTCTGATAATTAAGTAATATCAATGAAGTTACGACAGTCATTAATGTTATTTATGTTATCGTAGTAAAAAAATAATCAAAGACCAAAACATGGGACATCGACATTGCAGCTATGGTCAAAAAATTTGAGAAATGCTCAGCTACTTAAGGAAATCAAATCTGCAAGAGTTAGTAGGGAGAGTTGTGTCGAGTATGAGTATCATCACCATCATCAGCCCCTTACAGTCCACTGCTGGACTAGGCCTCTCCTTAGAAAGGAGGAATTGGCCTACTATACCACGCTGGCCAAACGGGTTGGTATAGGGTTTGTATCAAGTTTTCCTTCTCTTACAGTGCTGTTCTCTGCATAATATGCTCCCTCTGTCGGCTCTTGCGACACCCATGGGATGATATGGGGTGGTCACATTCCGTATTCTTAATCTGTCACCACACGGACTATACCTAGCCCTTCCCCTTTTCTATATAAAACTAGCTGACCCGGCAAACGTTGTTTAGCTTTTTTTTTTTCTTTTTTTTTTTTTTTTTTTTTTAATAGATGTTGGCCGATTCTCATAGATACCGGATAAGCACAAAAAATTTCATCAAAATCGGTCAAGCCGTTTCGGAGGAGTATGGGAACGAAAACTGTGACACGAGAATTTTATATATTAGATAACTAATGATGGGCTAAAATTTTTTGTGGGTCACTCAGGTATTTACATTTTCTTAAAATAGCAATAAATAGAAGTCTACGCTATAATTTAAAGAAGATTCTATAACTTTCTTAAAATATCGTAGATGTCTTATTAAATATTAACTTATTTGGTTGCTAATTTTAGTTGTATATATTGATTTTTAAGTTCTTATTTATCAATGTAGCATGGAATCTTACGTTTTTCGAGTAATTAAAGTTTTAATTTTAATAAATATCTCAAAATTGTACATTATGAATAAAAAATCGGTCTCGAGTTTGTTTCATTTCTTTGCATTTTCTGAGAACATTTACCTTAGTAATGTATATTTTATTCACACCATCAGAAAGTAGAGATTTCAACGAAAAAAACGCCGAACAATTAAAAAAAAAGAGCTGATATTTTGACGTGAGAATTTTCAATTGAAAATTAGGGTTTTATTTCGATATTAAGTCAAAATAAGGCGTAAATATATATATTGTAAATAAAAAACATGTACAGTGTGTTTGGAACATAAAAAGGCAAGATTTCACCAAATTTCGTGTATAAGAAAAAGCTATTGTAAAAGTTAAAAATGAAAAACTAAAAACTTGGTTATTTGAATTTTTTACATAAATTATGACGTTTTGTGAATAAAGTGTAAATGCAAAAGTTGTAGATCTTTTTATTACCTACAACTTTGCCATTGACGTTTTTCCCGTAGGACTTGTAGTTTTGCTGGCAATCGAGATAAACCCTTTTTTACCCTTAAAATCGCAACCCCATCCACTTCCCGACCTCAGATCGCCCGTAATTTATTTTTCCTTAAATTTTTGCTATATTCTCTTTCTTTTCCAATGGGTTTCATCCTACTATAAGTTTTTATCGTTTCATAAATTATCTACCCTGGTCTAATAGCCGTGTGGATAATACAACCGCCTCACGGTCTGAGGGCGTGGATTCAGATCACATTTATGACTATTATGAGAATTTTGGTTTTTATGAAATTTGGAAAATGTTTATGAATATTTGGCCAAAATTTAAAAAAAAGTTGAATAAAATTGGAAAATTCTAATATCTTCAGGAACGAATGGAAGGGTTAAAAAGACATATGTGGTAATGTAAATAAATAAAACAAATCAGAATTTATATAGATACTTTGCATTTTTAAGTTCATCATTATATAATACTAGCTTTTGCCCGCGGCTTCGCGCGCGTTGAAGTCGCGGTATCATAAATTTACTTTCAGTCTCAAGTTGTGTGAGACTCCTGATTAGTCTAAAGAGTTCAGAAACTCTATAGAGTACAAAGTAATTCGGTCAGTATCCATGACATTATCTACCATTATATATACCGAATATATATCTATAAACACTTTCGCATTTATAATATTAGTAGAGAAAATCGGCTAGGGGGCTATAATTATGATGCTTTATGTTAAGTGGATCCCTCTACTACGTTAACCTTGATGAGCGAGTTCGACTCACACTTGATTTAAATAATTACTCATAATATCATTGCTCATGAAAGTTTGAGATCCGCACGCTCCGCATCATTTCCCGCTTGCCGCCCGCGCATTCACTATGGACACTTGTATGAAAGTCCTATGGTTTGAGTTGCCCCCGAGCTCCCCGCGCTGCACCGCTCGCCGGCACGCTCGCCCACTACGGACACTCCTTAAGAGTCTGAAAGTCCACTCCGCCATGGGGGAAGACTTAACCCTTACCTAAATGCCTTGAGTTTCAAATATGATACCGAACTTTTTAACCCTTTCGCGAGCAACAGCAAAATAATTGCCAAACCACTTTTTTAAAAATTCCGCCAAAATGTAAAATATGTTATTGATATTGTGCATAGTAGACAGCTAACGCTATCTCTTAAACAGTATCCTAAAGGGCCCAGTACACAATGGTCCATGATGGGCCACTGCAGGCCATCGCCCGCCATTGTGTGAACATGCATCGCCATTACCCAAAGAAATATAACCTTAAGTCATAGAAGTAACACTAAATAACAACAGCGTTTGCTATGTTTGATATCTTCTTTCTAACGGCATATGCAGTATGATAGAAAGAGCTGTCGATAGGTTTAGCAGCACGCTCTTATAGCAGCGTCGTGGTAGCCAAACAGTAGACAAAACATAGAGTTAGGAAACCGAGTGTTGTTCGTAACAGTGATGATTTATCGATAAATATTTTTGATCAAATGTCTAACTTTAGTATGTGTCGATATATTTAAGCCGTAGAAGTAAACAACTAAAATATTGAAATTGTAGTTTTTGCTGTCGACGCCGGACAGTGCTTTGCAAAGACTTGCCAGACAGACAGTACTAAAAAAATTCACGTGTTTAATTGTTCGTTTTAGCCATAAAATCTATTGACAAAAATTATTCATAAACTAATTAGCGATGCGTTGCGATGATATGCTAAGAAACTGTCACTTAGATTATGTATTGTACGAATTATACCAGATTGGCTAATGCGGTAGGCTTTGGCAATTTGTGTGAGTCGCATCATATCACGTTGCTTACTATCGCTTACGTTGGACACTGCTCGATTTTTTTAGAGTTGTAGGTAATCCGATTTGTGATCCGCCAGCACAAATGATTCGCCTTTATGTAAATATTAGTACAGCAGTGAACTACTTTGACAACCCAGTTGGCGTTAGTGCAACCGACTGCCACGCCGAAGCTTGCGGGTAGTTTGCTAATGTTTGCCATTATTTAAAATGCCATAATTTCATATGCCATACTGGTATTTGCCATAATTTCATTAGAAATAACGCTTCAGTTGCCATAATAGTGAAATGACATAAAATGAGTTTCACTAATTCCATTGGTCATAATCGATAAAGTGTCATAATAATTTAAATCCATAAATGTATTTGCTATAATTTTCGTTTTCAATAATGCCATTTTCCATAACTTTTATTCACCATAATATAAATAAAGATAATTTAGTACAAGCGCCTGCAATTTTTATGTTAATAACATCGGTGTGTATGGCACTACCAACTTCCACATTTTTCACACTAGTAATAAACTAAGGTTGACGGAGCCCTGCTTCGCACGGCTCCTATTTTCGGATTAAGTTTCAAAAGAGAACCTAACATAACCTATTTAGTTACTTAGGTAATACAGTCGCACCTAACCCTAGGTACTCGAAAGCAATGACGCACAAATTTGACATTAGCTGTCTATATCATTCATACAAGATGGCGGTTGCGTTTCGTTTCACGTTTTTCACATAAAACATAAATATCGCTTTTATTGATTCCACTAGTATAAACTGAGGTTGACGGAGCCCTGCTTCGCAGGGCTCCTATTTTTGGGTTGAGGGTCAAAAGAGAACCTAACACAATCTATTTAGTTACTTTCACATAAAATCTAAAATTACGTTCCGTTTTGCATATTTGAATGAAGAATTTTTGGAAATTGTTTAAAAATATTTAGACGCAACTCCGGCAGCCAAAATTACTTTTAGGGGATTAAAACTAACTCCCTTAAGCCCCCTCCACCACCAATACCGTCAAATTCGGGCGACTCGTTTCGAAACCCAACCCCAGATTTTTTATTCACAATTAAACCTAAAACTAAACCTCATATGGCGTCTACTAACTAAGCTCGACGGAGCCCTGCTTCGCGGGGCTCCTACATCAGGGTGGTTTAAAAAAAAAGGCGGGAGCGAAGCGAAGCGGAGCTCCCGCCTTCGTCTTCTAACCTAACCTATCCGAGTCAGATTGCACTGAGTCGGGGTAACGATAATTAATTTCTACCTAACAATATTATGTATTATTTTCATAATTATATCAAATTTTGACTATGTCAAGAGTCGATTATGAGATGTGTTACTTATGGAACGCTATTAATATAAATGATAATAGTGCAAGTAAATATTATGATCAGGGATGATTATGGCAAACAATATTAGTGCAAATTAATTTATGGAAAACGAGAGAATACCCTTGCGGGTACGATTCAGTTTTACATTCATGTCCGATACTTTGTTTCTGTATTTATCCCTCATTCAAAAAACATCGATGTCTCCTTTCACTGTCAAATCCCATCACTCCTTAATGATGGGATTTAAAGCACGGCTATTTAGAGAATGCAGTCAAAGATATGAGTCTGTAAGGAGTCTATGCCTCTTTAAATGAGACGCGTAATTTGACGTTATGATTAACCAACTAAGACCAACTGACATTACATGTTGCACGTTCGGTATAAGGAAATATGGCGAGCATGTTCTCTCTAGTCTAAACGTCCAACCTCTCTGCCATTACCGTACGCAATGGCGATGGCCTGCAGTGGCCCATGATGGGCCACTGCAGGCCATCACCACGATCACTTGGTGTTCACACAACGGCGCATGGCTCATTGCTGTCTGGCGAATCAGTTGCGATGGATGTGGAAGTAATTGCGGCCACGGCTATCTATGCCACGTCTATATATAATCTTGCGATTTATCTCAAAAAAATATTTCTCTATTAGATAGCCCATTTATCGAGGGAGGCTATCTAATAGACTATATAACATCACGCTATGAGCCACGAGAGCGGACAAAGACTTAAATAACGCGGGTGTAACCGCGGGCTATCTAATTTTTAATTAATTTGATTCTTATCCATGAATAGGTATTTATTGTTTGTTGCGTACGGGTGTTTCATTATGCGTATAATGTGCATAATTTTCAGTTTAGTGCGATCGTCGGAAAAAAAAAAGTTAGTGTCGCGTCAAGAGGCGGTGACCGCCTCAGATGGTGTGTGCACTTGTTCCGCTTCGTCGTGAGCGAGCGCCGAGTGTTGGACCTCACACCCGCTCGCCCCTCGCCTCCCGGCAACGCGGACGCGGCGATTGTTTAGGATACGCAGCAATGTGTATACCTATATAATTTATGTAGGTACGTGCATAGGTACACATCAGCTGACGGCGAGTCAGCCCTCAACTCGTTACCGGCAGTCGGCACCACAGTTGGCGCGCTTCTATATATTTTGTAACTTATATCATTTATATATTTATTTATTTTATTTTATTTATGCAACTAACTATATAATATATAAATCACTACACAATACACATTCACTGATACACCTCACCATTGCATGTTGTGATCGACACGGCGATGGTTGCACATCCGGGATGTCCAGAAGGGGCTGGAAGAATACCAGCGTCCGGTATGCACCAGCATCACTGGACATAGTGCTGATCCAGCCACCTTTTTTGGCCAGCGATGGGACACATACCTCGCCATATTCTATTGTACCTAATTAATTGTTTCTTTTTTTTATACATATATATTTTTCTTTTTTTATGTTCTAATAGTACTATTTGTTGTATATGTACCTACTTGTTCTCTATTATGTGTCCTATGTGCTGTTTCAAAATAAACTTTTTCTTTTCTTAGTATATTTATACATATTATATACTGCCTCCGTGATCCAGTGCATAGCGTTTGTGACTACTGATCGGAGGTCCCGGGTTCGATTCCTGGATGGGGCAAAAGCGTTACTGGGTTTTACGAATACTCAGTAGCAGCCCGGAGTCTGGTGATGTGCCCGGTAACGGCAATAGGCTCGCCCTCTATTACGTAGGACCTAAAAATTCATGACGAAATGTGGGTGTAATATTTACACCTCTGCCTACCCCTTCGGGGATACAGGCGTGAGACAATATAGAAAAATATATATATATATTAGCTGTCGGCCGTGGCTCCGCCCGCGTGGATGTAAGTTATCGCGATAAAAACTATCCTGTGTCCTTCCTCGGGTCTTTCATTGATCGAATTAGTTATAAATATTGATCTTTCAACAGAAAATCTTTGTCATACTGGACAACTACTGCTAAGCCTTCAAGTCTGTATGGAATAGTGCAGATGGATTTATATAGTTCATCATCAGATGTTTCAGATTTTCGATAAGTCAACAAATAATGCTCATCAGACTGAACAAGTTTTGCTAAAAAGGTAAGCCTGTATGTTATAGTGTAGCTGGGCTCTTTAAGTTCCACGTCAGATGTTCGAGATCTTCAAATTTTAATCGCTTTTTATCATCGTTTTTTGCCACACCGCAATTTTTATGTCTTATAGTTGCGCTGGGCTGTTGTGGTTCTGCATCTGATGTTCCACTTTCCCAAATCAATTTTAGCCTATATGTCGCCTGACCTAATAGCAATATAATAAAAAAAAGTTTCATTCAAATCCGTCCAGTAACTTCCGAGATTAGCGTGTACAAACAGACAGAATTCTTTTTTTAGATTTTTGCTCCATTACTTATTCATAGCATAACTGTATAATTATTTTGTAAATATATTCAATATACAGTTTCTTTTACTGCCTTCTATATACATAAAACAAAAAGTGCACTATCCCGGTCTGCGGTCGGTGACGAACTAAACAATGGGCCATTGTGTGAACACCACAGGCCACGCTACGCCACGATTCCTTTGAAGTGTGCCCAAAAAACCGACAACATCCCGATTGCGCGCCACGATTGACAATTGCCCGCCACTGTATACCATCACCCCGTGTACACAATGGTCCATGATGGGCTACTGCAGGCCATCACCGTACCCCGTGTACACACGGCTACACATCAAGTTAAACAAAACCAGTTTATCATGGTCTCGCTTTGTGTTATCTTTCCGCACATTAAACGATCAGTTTATACTGGTTGAGTATAGTTTGGTGTGTAGGCGTGTGTATACAACGGCGATGGCCTGCAGTGGCCCATCATGGACCATTGTGTACTGGAGCCTTAACATGTTATTTTTTTTTATTTTTTATTATGGCCCCATCGTGTAGTTATCGATGATTTTGCCAATGTCAAGGTGGAGGAAGAGATCAGAGAGGTATATTATATTTTAAGTAGGAACAGCCTATTGATCGGTCGGATTAGCAGTGGTTTCTCTTTGAGGCTGACTTTTAGAAAAACAAAGAACATAAACATAGTAGTGAACATATTTGAGGGTATTAGATATTGGTAATTGAAGTGGTTATGTAGAAGCTGGGTGAAAAGGCAAGGGATGTGCATACTAGATTCTAATTTTATTTAAGGAAATAAATTTGTACAGAACTTTGACAAGGGGAGTGTGAGCCAGAGATAAAAGAAAAGCTATGTTTACGGGTCTAGGGATAGAATTAGGGAGAAGATCGTAGAGGGGAACTAATAATTTTGGGCAAGAAAAGAACATGTGTTCCAGGGTCCCTTCGGCCAGGCCATATTCACATAACGAGTTGTCCCTAACCCGAATCTTGGCCAAGAATACTGGGGAGCATACAAATCCTAAGCGCAAACGGATGATGGTAGAGGTTGCCAGTTTATTAATATTTTTGTTTTTGAAAATCAGGGTTTGGAAGGAATATTGGGTTAAATTAAACCATAAAATTTGCCCTTGATCAGCTTGGAAGCCTGCCACAAGTCATTCCAAGATCGAACCAACGAAGGCTGAGCCTGGGAGCGTAGATCGCGTGGAAAACAGAAGTTGTATTTGAGGCAACCCGTTTGGGCTGCAGCATGAGCACAGGAGTCTGCAATTTTTTAATATGTTAGAATAACTTGAAATCCCGTCAATCAAGCTGACAGTAAAAATATTTGACAGATTGGTCACACGGCGCAAAATTTGAGGTGTTCTTACCAAAATCGCTTATAAACAAGAAAATTACAGTGTGAAATGTAAGTAACCTTATGTGTTTTTGTAGCTAGTGATCTGATTTATTGAATTAAAATATTTATGCGTATTTTTTTAAATTATTACTAAGTGTGTACGCTACATGCAACTAAAATTGTCAATAATGCCTTGATGTATCTAAATCTTACAAGTTCAAAACCAGCCTTTAATTTTATTGTAAATGTTTCCACGTGCATAAGACGTATGTTTATAATATGCACTAAGCTTTATAAAAGTTATTAATATGGGCAACACTAACTGTCTACGTCAAAGACTAAATTCTATGACGTTGTCGTTATCCATTGTCAATTTGTCAATTCAATTGTGCCTGTCAATTTTGCCGTGAAATAACGTGTAATTTCTCTTAGGTACATTTCACTAATAAACACCTTTCATATCATTCCCAAACGTAAGTAATTTCTATTCTACTTTATACATACGTGTTTGTATAGATATTTGTCATTATTTATCAAAACATCTCAGTAAAACGTTAGACGCATATTCTGCAATGAGGTTATACTAATGAATAGAAAAAACAACTTTATCTAGGCGTTTCTACTTATCCAAAATTATAACATTTATTTATTCAATTATAACAATAGACTGTAATACATATATTTTTGTTTTGTATTTGATTGTCAATGCTTAGAATTGGTTTGTGTTTATGTTGTAGAGTTCATAGGATTCATAGAGTAGGTACATTCAATGCACCGTTATTTTTTGTTATTGTTATATTAGTCACCATACACGAGTTTTGCAGTAAGGGATTCGATGTATATTATGGTTATTTAGAGCACTATATCATGCATTTTGTATGCTCAATAATAATTATTTTAGTTGTATTTTTTTGTAGTGTTATATATTTCCTGATGTATGCCATGTTTATGTAGTTTGGTTTAGATAGACAAGTAACTAAAGTCGTTGCCTAATTATCTACCTGAATTTATGCCTATTATAATGAAAAATTTTCATTAGGTAACATAAGGCACTCTTTCAGACCAATAGATTTGAAGTATTGTCTGTTGTTTAAAGCGGAGTGCAAAATTAAATGGATTTTCACCTCTGTAAATATGCATTTCATAATAATTTACAAAAGTGAAAATCAAACATTATTGTTTTGGCTTTTAAATTATTGAAATTAAATTTTTAATCATGTAATATTGTACTTAATTCATTGTCAATGTTATACTTTTATAATAACGAGTTCATAATGTAACATGGAGGTATCCATATGTCATATCTTGTGTCGCTCAAACACTGATGTGTTTTGGCTGGCACTAGGTGGATTAACATAAAGCTAGGGATGAGCAGTAAGCATCTAGCATCTATCCAGAAAGGATTGCAAACAAAAATAATGAAAAATTTTCATTAGGTAACATAAGGCACTCTTTCAGACCAATAGATTTGAAGTATTGTCTGTTGTTTAAAGCGGAGTGCAAAATTAAATGGATTTTCACCTCTGTAAATATGCATTTCATAATAATTTACAAAAGTGAAAATCAAACATTATTGTTTTGGCTTTTAAATTATTGAAATTACATTTTTAATCATGTAATATTGTACTTAATTAATTGTCAATGTTATACTTTTATAATAACAAGTTCATAATGTAACATGGAGGTATCCATATGTCATATCTTGTGTCGCTCAAACACCGATGTGTTTTGGCTGGCACTAGGTGGATTAACATAAAGCTAGGGATGAGCAGTAAGCATCTAGCATCTATCCAGATAGGATTGCACACAAAAATAACTAATTGCAAAAAAAGCAATAATGAACTGCATCAATGCTGGTCTCAGGCCTCTACTCACTAAACAAACAATTACCCTACAGTCCACTATTGTAGCCAGCAACAGGTTGGCAGGCGTAACATGTCCTTTAAGATTTTTATGTAGAAATCTCATACATGAAGGTTCTCTTAAAATGTTTTCCTTCACCCATTAGTCTACATTAAATAATTGTGGGTATGAATTGTTATTGTTAAGGCACACTGTTTTGACTTGTAAAGTTCCAAAACAGTGTGCCTTAAATGGTAATTTGTAAACAACAATAAGAATTTAGATAACATCACCAGTCACAGATGACTGGCAAACAGTCCATTGTGTCTGTGTGGCATTTGATGACATAAAGAGGAAAGGAGATGTTTCCTTTTTGTATGGAACTCTGGCTACAACATGTACCATATTAACAATCCTAGGAAATTAACCCATAAACATAATTAAACTAAAAATACCCACTTTAAAATAGTTTTGAAGATGTATAAAATAATATTTGACGTCTATCTCAACAATCATGGCGGAATATTGTGACAATTGCAAATGACGTTTTATGAAAACATTGACATAAAATCAAAAAATAACTGTCAAGTGTAACATCAAAATGTCAAAACGAATATTTCGTTCCGAAATGCACAGGACCTCTAAGACTAGTGCAGTTTTAAAACAATTTTTTACCTTATGATAGGTCCATAATGATTATTCCAAATTATTTTTATTGTAGTCCCAGTATGCTGCAGTTGAGGTATACATAACTATTTTTATTTTACATCTTTGTGTTATTTACCTTCTGTCATTTCATCTCGAACAATTTCTGAACGCATTAGGTATCATGCTACAATCCAATAAACCGCCATATTGAATATGGCACGAACAGAGAAATATTTTTATTTTCTATGATCTCAAATATGAGTAAATTCTTGAAATAATATTTTTCCCTGATTTCTGATATTTTTCCCTATTTTTTAAGGTATGGTACATTTTGTAGCCAAAAATGAAACATCTCCTTTGTAATAAATACTGGTGTTCCCACACAAAACTACCTATGTAGCTCACTGTCATTATATCTATCAGACTAAAAAAATAATATAAACATTGCCATTTAACATACTTTTGATAAAAAAATATTGATATAGAATTAGAATATTTACTCAAAATTAAAACTTCTACATGTTAATAATTTTGAGAATCATTGAGATTAGGTATCTAATGTGCAATTAAGACTGTGATACTCTCTACCTAAATGGCTTTTAATGACAAAAGTAATATGATACTGTCTTATGAGTTTGTACTAATCTTATATATGTACTAGATTCTACCACCTACAAGACACATTAGATAATATATGTAGAGGCTAAAGAAGCTTAACCCTAAGCTTGAGTGCCGCAATACTAGACAAAATAAAAAATCTTGTATGTCTCGCACAGATCAGTGCATCAGCATTCAACATTTTATTGCCCGTTTTTTCTCATGGTTCTACCTATTGCTTTGCGAACGTGGCAGTAAATGTAAATGTAGAAGCATACAGTAATAATGTTTTAAATTTGAGTATAAGTAATTATTTTATAAATTTATTATTTTGACGTTCATAAGCGTCACATTGTGACCCAAATGAATAAAGGATTTTGAAATTTGAACAGGTTACGCCAGAGTATAGAATACCATTTTTGTTTTCCCATGTTATGCATCATACTTTGTTATTTTATATTTCAGATGTCTGGCCGTGAGGGTGGTAAGAAGAAACCATTGAAGGCACCAAAAAAAGAATCTAGGGAACTAGATGATGATGACCTAGCTCTAAAACAAAAGCTAAAAGAACAACAAAAGGCATTGCAGGTTGGTTCCATTGCATGCACAGTTATATCAAATATTTAAAAAGAATTTGTAACATTTTTTTTTCTAGACGGTAATGTTATTGTCGAACGTCTTTTGTAAATACCGTAAAACGGGGTGTATAGAAATTGCGGGGTGAATAGAAAAAATATCAGGAAAGTTTTCAAGGTTGATATTTTATTATTTTGCGTTGAAGAATCTTGGTGGAATTTTAAATTTTAACATATCAACATTTTTTCTTTGGGTTAGCAACAACTATTTATTGAAAAAATTGACATTTATCCTTCAAACTGTATTCAAAATCTACCTTCTGTGAACGTGTTTTATTCAACTGTCGAAACTCTTGATTTTAGGTCTGAAAAACTTGTGAATTGTGCTATTTAATGTGTTTATCTCATCAGGTGTACGATAAAGTATAAAAATACAGTGAAGGTAAGTGAGAATCCGTTATTCAAGATCAAAAAATTGTTAAAATCACAGCAGGTGTAAATTTATTGTATAAAAGGGGACAATAGAATCTATTGAAGGGTGAATAGAACTGTAGTATGGGTTTAATGGAAACCTAGTAGGGAATAATAGAAACGCTTAATGTGTGAATAGAAACGAATGAGGGGTCAATAGAGATAAATAATTAGGGTTGTCAAAAACTAAATAACTACCTACTTTCATAGTTTCTGTATTAATTATTAATATAAGTCCTTAATCCTAGATTAATAAATAATATTTTTTAAGTGATCATTTTCATTTACAGGTTTATACCACTGAAGGTATTATCCCGCGTGTATACGTATATACCCGATCCTGTTATATTAGAAGTTGCAAAAAATGTGGTATACACAAATCGGTGTTTTATCGTCACAGTAACTGGGATATGAAGGCATCGTGGAGGCCAAAAAGCTTTATCCGATGAAACTGAAATGTTATAATAATATTTCGTGATAATTGTTAAGTTCAGAAGATTCATTGTTTATTTATAAGCGAGTTTATGTACAAGCGACTTTTAATTCAGAATTATATTTTAAAATAGTTTTAATTCTGTTATTTTTATTAATTCAAATAAAAATACTATTAAGAAGTACCTATATTGTGTGATTTATTGAAAAGAGATAACATTTCGTAAAAATTAATTGGATTAAAATACAAACATTCTTAATTATTTATGTTTATTTTTACACATAAATAATTTCAATCACAAATTTTGAAATTAATTTAGCATTTACAAATCAAAAAGAATTTTAAACACACAACCTTACATTTTTGCATGTTGGATAACTCATTTTTGGCAGCCCTAACAGTTTTTCCATGCACCCCTTAATGCATTTCTATTGACCCCAGTCGTCGGGTGAATAGAAATAATACATATTTTATTAAATATCTAGAAAACCTTTGCTTAAAGTTAAAAAAATATTGTTTTAGCTCTTTCTTTAAGGTACCGGACATGTAATAAAATAACCCGTGATTATAAAAAAAAGGAAACAGACCACAAATTCTTAGGACAAAGTTGAAAATCATTGCTATTCACCCCGTTTTACGGTACTTAATGCAAAATTGGTGTAACCAATTAAGTACCTATTATTTGTTATACCTTGGGTTCGTTGACAAATTAAAACTCACTATGCCACTAAACTGTACTTTATTAATTAACACACTTAATTACACACTAATAAAAACACCAATTAAAACCCTAGAAAACAGTCGTAGATCATTACTTTGAAGGCTGAACACATTACATGTGAAAGTAAAAACTAATTTAGATATGTAACTCAACTACAGATGGTATTTGTTTTTTTAATTAGTTTGATAGAAACAATAATCTGTATCTTTTCAGGAAGCGAAAGCAAAGGCCTCTCAAAAAGGTCCTTTGGTATCAGGTGGCATCAAGAAATCCGGTAAAAAGTGACACATCCACATAAAATGTTATATTTAATTTATAGGTTATAAATTTCTAATGTAAGCTATATCATAGATCTTTCGTTTTATTTTGGATAATAATTTGCCACAAAATATGTGGTATATCATGTAACGTTCAATAAACATTGTTAACCAGCTAGAAGTTCGGCTTATTTACTCATAAAACTGTATTATGCATTTGATAAAAGGGAAATAAAACTTTTGATAAATTGACGTTACTGGCTGTTTGATTTTATAACCTTTGCCTCGTTTCACTTGTCAGCCAAGTTCCCGCCTCTTTTGCTATTTGCAAGTTTACCAAAACAACAATCAAGTTGTCTGACTTTCTGATTCAGGTTGTAAAAATAGTGGCAGACGTTGTTTTAGCAATTAATTACGTGTTTGTATAACTATAAATAAAAAGCAAGGAATATAAGGTAAGACATTATCTAATTATTCTAGGTATAAGTATGAAATCGAATGTAGGCCCAAATCTAGTGAATGTAGGCCCAAATCTAGGCACGATAAGCGACTTTTTGTTTGATGAACTTAAGTTTTCCATTATGTTGTCTTTTACGAATAAAGCCATAGTTAATAATTCAAAAAGCACATATATTACTACGACGCTAAAAGTATAAGTAGGTACAGTTTAGCGTAGCGTCTAAGGTAGGTACCTACCTTAGACGGGCCCCAAACGAAGGCTAGATTTTTACACACAGTTGGGCCGCTGTAGCCCGGGGCTCCACTATCATTGAGCCTGAGCGTGAATCCCTTCTTAGTGCACCCCTACGGTCTTTGCCCCTCGTTTTCACCAAGAAACATGTCCAATACTATGTAGTTTTATACGAAACTTGTATAAAATTGTTATATACATATTGTATTGAAACTGTCTCAAACATTCTTTCGTTCACACTGTGTAGCTAACAAGTATCTATACAAATACAAGTATATAACACATTTGCGTTTACACTGAAGTCTGTTACAGTTTAAAACTTGTCTTATACATTGATAGCGTTCTCACCTACAAAATACAGTCGTGTTTTAGACAAGTACCTATTGTTTATTTTATTGCAATTTCTACAGGGTGGCGCTACCATAGGGGCACTTTTTGAACAGAGGCATAGCGTACAACATTCTGAAGCCTTGTACCAAAAATCAATTAAATCGGTGCAGTAGTTTAGCCACAATATCGATTTTAAGTTCCGCAATTTTTGCACTTGCTTTGAATTCCACAGAGCTGATAGAAAACGGTCAACGACCCTACATTGCGCGCTGCGACTCGCTACGACGCGGGCGCCGACTCGACGCCGCGCGAGGATTCCCGCGTATCTTCGAGGACGCGCGAATGTTTTTTGTCAGGTTCATTTATGCACTTTATTGTAAAAAAAAAAAGTTTATTTTCAAGTGCGTTAATAAAATCCTCTCCACTGCGCTCCGTTTTATCTGCGCTGAGCCTAACTTCGGATGACGTCAAGGCGTCGCGTCGTAGCGAGTCGGGGCGCACAATGAAGGGTCGTTGACCGTTTTGTATCAGCTGTGTGGAATTCAAAGCATGTGCAAAAATTGCTGAACTTAAAATCGATATTGTGGCTAAACTACTGCACCGATTTAATTGATTTTTGGGACAAGGCTTCAGAATGTTGTACGCTATGCCTCTGTTCAAAAAGTGCCCCTATGGTAGCGCCACCCTGTATATAATACAGGTTTTAAACAAGTTTTAAACTATATCCATGCTTGTTGGATAAAGTTTTCAACATACCGGACGAACCGCGTTTTTTACTTCGTGAAAACGAAAGAAGAAGAAGAATGGAGTGGTCAAAAAAATAAACTTTAGAACTCATTGAGCTTTTGCGTGTACAAGAATGCCTGAGAAATGTGAAAAATAAAATACTTCTATAAAGATCGTCAGAAGAAAAAAGACGCATTGGCAGCAATTGCTTCGCAAATGTACATTAATGTTTTTTTATTTTTTATTTATAGACTCACGCCTGTATCCCTGAAGGGAATGAATCGCTATGAATTTTAAGGTCGCCACGTAATAGGGGGTGGGAGGCCTATTGCCGTACTGGGGCGGCCACATTACCAGACTCCGTGCTGCTACTGAGAATTTGGAAAAACCCATTAATACTTTTGCCCGACCCGGGAATCGAACCCGGGACCTCTATTTAGCAGTTGCATGCGCTATCGACTGGACCACGTAGGCAGTGTTAAAGATGTTGATAAAATATAACGAACCTCAAGATCTCAACCAGTTTAATAGGGAAGTAAATAAATTAAAAAACGAAGTCAGGTTCTTTCTTTTAAAATATAAAACTACTGCCTGAATTTGTCTCGAATTCTACAAGTTTAGCTACGACAAAAACATGAGATCATAAACATGTAGACAACTACAAGTTTTCAACCAACAAGTTTCATACAAGTTTTGTATACGTATCTACAACAAGTTACATACAAGTTTTGTATAAGGTACAACAAGTTTTATTCATGTGTATAGTTTTGTATACAACATGTTTTATACATGTATATGAGAAAAGAAAACATTTTCAAAAACTTGTTAAATACATGTATTATACCTTGGTGAAAACGAGGGGCACAAGGAACATAGGTACATGCCAAATGCCAAATTTCAGCTTCCTGCGCCCAATAGTTTCGGCTGTAGCGTGTCTGTCAGTCAGTCAGTAACGCAAAGATTTTAAATATTAAGATTAAAGTCACCTTAATCGAGAAATACTACAAGATGGAAAATAATTACCTTTTTGGGCAAAAAAAGCTATAAAAATTCTCGAAGATCGACTTATCTAGCTGACTATACCTATTGCCATTCGATATGGCGTACTGGTTTAGTAGCCGTCTCATCGTTTAGCACGACATCAAGTACCTATTGTGGGTTCGATTCCTCCCTACAAGAACACATTCTATGATGTCATTCCTAATTTATCGCTCAGTTAGTAGGTAGTGCGGTAAATATGTTAATGTGATAAATAAAAGTGCTTTATTACTTAGATGAAAGCAATTGGAAAATTGGGTAATATTACTTTTTTATTTATTCTCAGGTTTATTAAAATGAGCGCTAACGATATGTCTATGAACGAATGCATAAGTCATGATACAGACTCTAACAATAACCCAAACAAAGATATCAGTCATGAAAATGACAAGGATGCAAGTTACCCCTTTGCAGATAATTCTTACAACGATGAGATATTCACCGAACATGGAGACAGCTTGTATCGTGGTTTATATTCGATAAGCACAAGTAAGTGTGAGAAATTAACTGATTTTGAGACAGAAATTGACTCTCTGTCTGAAAACAATCCCATACAAGCATTGCAGGAAAATATTGAAGATTTCGAAAATGTATTAATCAGTTTTGATATCCCTGCTAAGGTTGACGAAAATTTGAGCTTGCATGACATTGATAATTTGTTAAAAGATGTAGAGTTAAATAATGCAACGGTACCGCATGATCGTAATTATGAATTTAGTACAGGTATTCAAAAATATGATTTGAATGAAAATTCGACGGGAAGTGATAAAAAAGATGGTGTTATACAAAATAACTTGAATGAAAATACGACAGGAACAGCTCAAAAAGATGATAAAGCAAATTATTTCAACAAAAATTTGATGGAAGCTGTTAAAAAAGAGGATATTCTACAAAATGATTTGAATGAAAATCTGTTGGAAACTGCTCATAAAGGCGATATTATACAATTTGATTCCAGTGAAAATTTTATCCAAATTGCGCAAAATTATGATATTGTACTAAGTAATTTGAATGAAAATACAATAGAAAGAACTCAAAAATACGATATACTAAATGATTTCAATGAAAAGCCTATCGAGACTACTCAAAGTGATCAAAAAGATGGTGTTATACAAAATGACTTGAATGAAAATACGACAGGAACAGCTCAAAAAGATGATAAAGCAAATGATTTCAACAAAAATTCGATGGAAGCTGTTAAAAAAGAGGATATTCTACAAAACGATTTGAATGAAAATCTGTTGGAAACTGCTCATAAAGGCGATATTATACAATTTTATTCCAGTGAAAATTTTATCCAAATTGCGCAAAATGATGATATTGTACTAAGTAATTTGAATGAAAATACAACAGAAAGAACTCAAAAATACGATATACTAAATGATTTAAATGAAAAGCCGATCGAGACTACTCAAAGTGATCAAAAAGATGGTGTTATACAAAATGACTTGAATGAAAATACGACAGGAACAGCTCAAAAAGATGATAAAGCAAATGATTTCAACAAAAATTCGATGGAAGCTGTTAAAAAAGAGGATATTCTACAAAACGATTTGAATGAAAATCTGTTGGAAACTGCTCATAAAGGCGATATTATACAATTTTATTCCAGTGAAAATTTTATCCAAATTGCGCAAAATGATGATATTATTGTACAAAGTAATTTGAATGAAAATACGACAGAAAGAACTCAAAAATACGATATACTAAATGATTTAAATGAAAAGCCGATCGAGACTTCTCAAAAAGACGATATTATACGAATTGGTCTGAATGAAAATTGTATGGAAGTTGATCAAAAAGATATTATGCAAAATAATATGAATGAAAATTCGATGGAAATTGTTAAAAAGGAAGATATTATGCAAAATATTTTGATTGAATTTCGGATAGAAGCGGTTCAAAACGATGATCTTGTACACAATATTCATGACAATTCACAAGAAACTAATACTTCTTACACTTTTAAACGAGAGATTACTGAAGACGCAGACATTAAAGATAATATATTAGATATAATTTCGATATCATCGGAAGGAATAGAAAGCCAAGATTCTGAAGACGACGGCTACAACTCATCTGACTTCGAATTCATAAGCGAAACCGAAGCTAGCGCCGATGCATACATTATAAACTTCAGAAGACAGGACTCTGCCAATACCAAACACAAAACAGCTAAAATTGCCGACAAACTGCTGGAAAATGGAGTAAATAATTGCCGAAGAAGCATTTCTTCTAATAGCGGCCACGAAATAGCTAATATAGATGACGTAGATTCTGAAAATGGAGTAAAAATTCATTCAGGCGAAAATAACATTCAGCCACAGAACTCAAATGGCGAAGCATTCGATCCTGGTGAGGGCACAAGCGGCTTGAATTCTTCTAACCGTGGTTCTAGAAAACAAGTTGTGCCTGAATTCAACCGTGGTTTTAGACAAAACCATTTGGTACCTGAATTGAACCATGGTTCTAGACAAAACCATGTTGTTCCCGAAGGGGAAGCATACTTAGACTTGTTCAGGGGTCAATATAACCCTGTGTTGCCATTGTCTGATATAATAATGCTGGAGAATAAATCGTTTAGACCTACGCCTATGAATATTCAGTATGAAGGTATAGGGTTCGATAATTTTAACCGGCCTAATCGAAGGAGGTATCAAGTAGATGATTTGGAGGAAGAGTGTAAGTTAACATTATTTATTTTTTTATTCGGTTAAAGCCTCTAGTGGTTAGTGCCCTTACTGCTAAGCCGGAGGTCGTGGGTTCGATTCCCACGGACAAATCTTTGTGTAATTAGCACGATTAATAATTTATTGTGTCTGGGTGCATAGGCGTTAATAGCAGAGAAAATCCCCATCCGCCATTACAGCGTGATCAAATCTAACCTAACTATTATAAATAAATATATTTTGTATTATTATCTCGTAGATGGAGACGAAGCTAAAGAAACTTTAAACAAGATTCTTGACATGTACCCTGGAGAAAATAGGCGACGGACGCGGCGGCGGCGTTGAAATGCGTTACTTTTTGTTTGTATTATTATTACACTTTTTATGGAATTTTTTAGAGGCATTTATTTTTTAGAAAATAAAGATTTTGTCGTATTTTAAAAAAAGCTATTAGTTTTATTGTAACCCTGCATTTTGTATAGTCACTAGTCTGTCTGAGCGAGGGGCATAAGTTAAAGTAAGTCGACGCCGCGAGAGCGGACGGGCGTGCTAACACTGCCTACTAAGTTAAGCTACGCTAGCGACTTTGCTTTGTGAACAAAATAGCCAATGCGTTCAGGGCTTTAGTTTGGTAAAACTTTGCTTATCGTATCGTTTCTTGGTAGCTTGGCCGGCCTGCCCGCTGCCTCGGGGCCATAGCACAGAATAAACAGTAGGTACTTGCCATAGAGGCAGCTCACTTTCGTCCGCTGCAATCAGACACTCGCTTATAAGTTATAAGTAGTCCAATGGACTACTTATAATATGTGAAGTAGGTATATATCATAAAGTGAGAGTCATGGACTGTCCATGACTCTCACTTTATCGTCTGCCGCAACTAAAACTGCTAATTGCCTGGCGACAAAACTACAGAAACTACACACTTGCTCGCTAATCGATGGCGGTGGAATAACTGCCTATTTGAGCACGTACAGAAACCCGCCAGGTTCAACATTTTAAGGGCCGGCGCGGCGCCGCCGACTGACGGCACGGCGCGCGGCGTAGCACGGCATGTTTCGGTAGTCCGAAGGACGCTTCGGCATCGTGCAACGTCGCAACGTGCCGCATCATACCGAGACGTCCAATTGACTGGAATTAAGTATCTATAGCACTTCTTGCTGAAGATGAAGAAAGGCAAATACAAACTGATACGCTGAAGAGAAAACAATTCTGGGTACATAATTTATGGAGAACAAGATTTACTTAAGGTGAATTTTAGCAACTTATTTAATGATTACGCCGCGGCATACTGCGGGGCGCCGCCCGCCACCGTGGCATACCGTTCTGCTGAAGTATGCCGCGACGTCCCGCAGTATATGCCACGACGTGCTGCGGCGACCCGCAGTATGATTGTATCGAAATAAAATAATATGAATTCTAAACTCATTGAAATGAGAATAAAAATAACTTGATTAGTAATAAAATCCTTTGCCGTGCCGCGACGTCAGTGTTGCGCCAGTTTTAATTTTTCAACAGTGTTATTTTAGGAGTAGGACTTATAGTGCAAAACCTCTCAATAGCGTTGCAGTGAACTCTTAGCTACTACTTACTATGATATGTACCTATTAATTCGATCAGATACAACCAATATAGATGGGCAAAAACTCCGCAGCGGAGGTTTTAGCGGAATACTGCAAGTCAGTTGGGGTGGTCAATCCGAGGGTACGTGGTGGGTTCCTCTTTCCTTCCATTAGGTCCTACAGATGAATATATGTGTGCGTTCGCGCAGCGGAATGTTGTTGAATTTAAAGATTTTAATTATGCAGATATTTAGTGTATGACGTCGTATAATTGTGTATGGTAAAACAAAATTTGTGCACGCAGCCATTGTGGAGAAATTCACCAAAAACTGATTCCGCTGGGCGAACGTTGTCCTGGCGGAACTTTTTTTAATCCATTGACTTTAGAAGAAAAGAGATGTGTCCAAAAATTAGTGTGTATTTGTGTGTAATTGTGTATGTATGAATAAAATTAGTGCATGCATAAACTTCGGAGAAATTCAAGTTTCCGCTACGCGAACGTTTGGCCATTAGCTAGTTTTCATATAAAGCGCTTACATAGAGAGCTGTAGATTTATACATACGTTGTTTTGAATTTGTTTATATTTGTTTAATAAACAGATTTAGAAACAATCGTAGGACTTAAAAGATAAAAATATAAACGTAAAATACGCTTATTAGGTCTTAGTTCTTAAAGTATGCTCTTTGGGGTCTAGATTTTCACGTTTATACAAACTTTGTAAGTGTCTGCAACATGTTGCCAAGTATCAATGATGTTCCGTTAGTAATTAAAGAGTTATAGGACAATTTACCATGAATAGATCACTGTTTACAAAGCAGTCAAATATCACGACGTTCTAAAGGAATTGCATGGTAAAATGTATGCCAATAATTAGTGTATTCATTCAACTATTCACATGCAAAATTTCATGTCATTAAATTCAGTAATTAAAGAAAAACAATTATAATACTGACAAAGCATCGAAAACCTACATAACCCGACCAAGTTCGGATGGCTACAAAAAAGCGGCCGTGCCATATATCTAAACAACGTTCTTAACCTTCCAATATGGTATTTATTAATATGATACAGTTGCGTACACAAGTGTTAGGAAAAAATAAACCAATTGCATTTCTTGAATGAAAAATATATTTTCAATAATAATGCCACTATCTACGATTAAAATAAATCTTCAATTAACAAGTACTTCTCTATTTAAATATCCGTGTGCAAAAATATTTTTAATTACATATAATACTTAATTATGTAACTCTAATAACGTTAACAAACGCTTGCAACGACAGCCATGGACTTAAATGTGTTTTAACTAAAATAGGTTTAATAAACATATTGCCCTCTCTTTTCTTCAAGGATGGAAGTACCGTTTCAAGCGGGAAGCCGCCTATCGCTCGTTGCGCGCAGCGTGTTGTCTATTTTTTCACACTAGAATATTTTTGATCAATAATTCATAACTACAATACTTAAGACTATTTAACCAAAGAACTAGCGTACCGCTTCGAACAAAATAAATCTGCATATTTTGGTGGGGTGCGGGGGAACACGCTCACATACATAAGTCACTACCAGTACAACGGTATACATCAATAAAAAAATCGATTCAAGAAGTAGTTTTTTTTAAGTTATTAGATTGTTTGATCCACTAAAGTTGCAAAGGGGAACGCTCGTGCATGCCTAGTCCATTGGTTAATTAGTGTAATAACTAATAAGCTACAATATGATAAATATTTACCTAAACAGTAGTATTAACATGTGGTAATTATTTAATTTCCCTAAGGGATCTATAAGTTAGAATCCTGATCCGTGAAATCTTCAATAGAAATTAGCTGTATGAATTTTATATGTCTTAAATAATATATCTATAGTTGGTGCCATGAGAAGATAGACTTTTTGTAAACAAACATTCAGGGCTTCACAACCTTTTTTCAAACAGTTGTGTTTTAGATTTTATACTTTTTGAACAGTCATTTTTTTTCAATGCCGAATTATGCTAGTATGTTTTTTAATTTAAATTGTTTAATTTTACTGAAATAAAAATATTTGATTTTGTGTTTGAATGGTCGAATGTTCATAAATTTGCCGATTTTTTTTTTGTCGTTTTACACATAATTTATTCTGTAAATTAAGGCAAAATAGAGTACCATGTATGTTAATGATAGAGGACATACATGTTACTCTATTCTTGACATGATTTAAAAAAAATTAAAGACAATAAATCATTTGCTCAAAGTAGCCTACCTATCCTGAAATATTTAATTACTGACCAACAATGAATAATATTACAGATAACTAGCTTGTACATTGCATGAAAAATTCTCGGCATGGAGAATTTACGTTGTTTGTGAATAAAATCGTCAGAATGAACTTAAACAAAATCCATTAAAAGTTACGGTAGTCTGTAAACGCAGTTTCTTTTTTAGGTATAAATAATTTTCTGTGCGACTAATAGTTTGCCATCTGCTATTCTGCACCCGCTTTTTCGAGATGCCGGCAGCGGGAGGAGCGTTGCGATCCATATCTCATAAACTTGTATTTAACTTTACATTTACCCCTTCTTGACAAGTAAAAAAAGTAATTTTATCTTTTGATAAATACATGTTAAGCCCAAGAATGTAACATTTCAATGAACTAACTCCAAATGTTGACATTCTAGGCTTCAGTATCTCAAAACATTAAAAGATCTTGTTGACAGCGCATAACATCGATAAAAACCCGATCCATTGACATATTAGTTTCCAATGACAGGTGTCTATGTACCGTTGCGCTCATTGGATTTGAAATTATTTGTTTTTGACAGAACTATCGCTAAGTCCCGTAGTAGAAATTCTTTGTTTACAAAAAGTCTATGTTCTCGTGGCACGGACTATAGATTATATCTCAAGTCTTAAGCGCATACTTAAATAAAGTACCTACCTACGTAAATAGTACCTACTTTCTGTCATAGTCAAATACATTGTTGGTGTACATTGTAGGTGTACAAAAGTAAATGACCTATAAATTATATCGAAACAACAATTGTGTTATCACCTATACCAATTCAATACCGGTATTATACTGTAAATTTTGGGATGTTACCTAAATATATTGCACGGCCGCTTTTTTGTAGCTATCCGAACTTGGTCGGGTTATGTAGGTTTTCAATGCTTCGTCAGTATTATAATTGTTTTTCTTTAATGACTGAATTTAATGACATGAAATTTTGCATGTGAATAGTTGAATGAATACACTAATTATTGGCATACATTTTACCATGCAATTCCTTTAGAACGTCGTGATATTTGACTGCTTTGTAAACAGTGATCTATTCATGGTAAATTGTCCTATAACTCTTTAATTACTGACGGAACATCATTGATACTTGGCAACATGTTGCAGACACTTACAAGGTTTGTATAAACGTGAAAATCTAGACCCCAAAGACCATACTTTAAGAACTAAGACCTAATAAGCGTATTTTACGTTTATATTTTTATCTTTTAAGTCCTACGATTTTTTCTAAATCTGTTTATTAAACAAATATAAACAAATTCAAAACAACGTATGTAAAAATCTACAGCTCTCTATGTAAGCGCTTTATATGAAAACTAGCTAATAGCCAAACGTTCGCGTAGCGGAAACTTGAATTTCTCCGAAGTTTATGCATGCACTAATTTTATTCATACATACACAATTACACACAAATACACACTAATTTTTGGACACATCTCTTTTCTTCTAAAGTCAATGGATTAAAAAAAGTTCCGCCAGGACAACGTTCGCCCAGCGGAATCAGTTTTTGGTGAATTTCTCCACAATGGCTGCGTGCACAAATTTTGTTTTACCATACACAATTATACGACGTCATACACTAAATATCTGCATAATTAAAATCTTTAAATTCAACAACATTCCGCTGCGCGAACGCACACGAATATATAACACTTTGTATCCGTCGGTTAAATGTATTTAAAACGAGGGACTTTGATGCGATCTAGGCTTTATTCCTATGGCTGGTTTCAGAGTCACGCGTTTGACGCGCGCCAGCCACCGGCGCCGGTCAAACAGCGCGTTTGGACCACTGTGAAAAACGAGTTCGCGTTTCTCTTTGCAATGTATGAACTCCTATATACAAAGGTACTCTGTGGTATGAAGCTTCGGCAGCGCCGGCCGACGGCGCGCATCTCACACGCGGCGCGTTTGAACTGCGTGACTATGAAACGCTACTACTAATTTAGTGTAATTGCAAGCGCGCGCGTGTGGCCGGCGCCGGTCAAACGCGTGACTCTGAAACCAGCCTAATGGCTTCTATGAAGTTAACTAATTTTAATGTTGCCAACTTTATTATAATTGAAATAATAATTTATCTACAGAACGGCCCAGCCACGGCGTACAGCGGCGAGCGTTTTCGATGTACATGGCGCGCTTTACTTCGTCGCGGCCGCGCGCCGCGACCGATGTTGCATCAGAGTAAACACGCACATGTACATCGAAAACGCTCGCAGCTGCCGCCCACCGCTGTAGGCCGGGCCGCAAAATTCTGAATAACCAAGTTGGGTGGGTTTCCATATTATTTGCGCCGTCATTTTTGCTAGTGGGCCATAAGATAATAAATAATTATAGGATAAATAAAACGTATCTCTTCGTATAAGTAGGATGTTTTATTGTAAATATTTACAATGTAAATTATAACTAATATTTTATCCTATGATAAGTCTAATACAATATAAAATGTACTTTTATCAATTAGATATTTATCGAAAATAACAGAAACGTATTAAACGTAACTTTAAAAAATTATATGCAATCCAATGTTGCTAGTGTAAAATGTGTTTTTAAATTTTTCAACGAAATAAATTTCTCTTTTTACAAATTTTCATCAAAACGTGTCCATCTATTCCGATGTTTTTTATCACACAAAATAGTCACGGTCAGTCCAAAGTCTATTTAAACTATAAAAAAACTTCAAGTCAAGTAAGAATACAAGTGTCTTGTAAAAATGGGCGCATAGCATTTGTATTTTGGTCAGCGAAAATTAATAAAATAATATTCTAAAAACATATTTTGGTAAACAGAGCTTTTCAATACATATGAAGGCATTATGCGAACCGAATGCCGATGGGGTCATGCAAGCCTTAGGTAGATTCGCGTGACCCCACTAAGGGAAGTTAACACCGCAGTGGTTATCCCAGCCCCATATCCCAAGAATCACATAAGATTCATAACAATTGATCTTCTATTACCCCATCTCGGACAAAGAATTTATTAAAATTTATTAATTTCCGCTGACATTAAAAAGTCAATACATATAAGTTTTAAATAAAACCTTATCAAATGTGTACGTCATGCTGATGTAAACTATGTAGTAGGTATTTATTTATTTTATGATTATCTCAAATATTTCATTGAAACGGCTAGACTAACATTTTTTTTTACATTACCACTAACTGGATATATTGTGGTAGCACTTCAATACTGTTGTGTTACAATCATTTTGTTTTTGAACATGAATATTATAATTATTGGTGCCTGCACTTCTTTTATATATATAAAATCATATGACCTGAATGATATATCATAGCAGTCTGAATTTCTCTAGCAAGTACCATGCAATTTGAACAATGGGTTCCTTTTATAACATAGAGACCCACTGTGAAAGTAAATGCAATAATTCAAAAGGAAAATATATAATATTATTGTCAATTAAATATTTTTGTAAAGTTTCTAACAATACAAAGTAGCGGTACCTAATCTTAAAAGATACCTCAAAGGCGTGTACCTTGCCTATGAAGGCGATTGATAGAAACTTCAAACAAAGGTTTTTCATACATGTAACCAATTGAATGCGATTAAAACGGTTACCTAATATCATATCAATGACAACAATTTTATTCATCTGCTTGAATATTCGATAAAGGAGTATCATACCAAAATTTTATAAAATTTGCAAACATCTGAAGTAACCAATAGTTGCATAAATATCTGGAACTACCAGTACGAATTAGTTTATTTTTTGTTACATAGCCCATTTATAGGTTACCCAACTTTAAAGGCGTAAAAGTAGGCGTGTATGTAACTATTTGCAAATTGGTTCCTAAATAACAAAGACATGAAGTAACAAACATTAAAAAAACATACGGCCATATTGAAAACCTCTTTTTTTAGGTCGGTCAAAACCGCTTTGAGAACCTCCTTATTTTGCAGTCAGTTAAAAATGTACACAGTATTGAAGTGGCCACAAGTTACAACGCGCCTCCTGCCTCTCATACAAAAATAATATCCAACGCGGTACATTGCACGCTTAGAATTTTGATTTTCTCTTAGCTGGCGACCGGGGCGGCGGGGCTTCAGTCTTCTTAGTCTGAAAATATAAAATAAAAGGTTTAGTTTATGCTTTTTTATTCCACACCTACGTACTTACAAACATCATCCCCTTAGCGTTATCCCAGTTGTAACCCGGGGTGCGCCTACTAGCATAGAGCATAGATATTTATTTATAGAGATGTTTTTCTTATTGCCGCTTTTAAGACAATATTTCTGCGACCCAAATTGCCGCTTGGCGGCGTAACAGTGGCGTGAGTGTCAGTGCAACAGCTGTTTATTTCTTACGCCAAAGCAATGCAAGACAGATGGCGAAAGACGCTAGCGCCGCCAACGGCGCCAACTACGAACTACACTAATGTCAACCGTCAATACGCCAACTTTAATCGGCACATGACATCCTTAAGAAATAAGCTTCTTTAATGTAAATCATCTGTATTCATTGCTACTAGTCTAATCTCTAACCAGCAGGCCGATTCAGAATGTCACGACAAGTAATCGTACGATATGTCAAATTATTGTCTTCGTCTTTTAGCCGCCTGTCAGAGATATTTTGAACAAATATTCATTGAATTCGGTTTATTATTAATTTACTTCATACTGAATGCATAAATTGATAGGAAATGCGATAGTTTTGACAAAAAATGAGGTAGCCTGTTTGATAATTAACGGAATCGAATGTCAAATGAGATATCGAAGGATTCTGAATCGCCCCCAGATTAGATATAGTAGACCAGAGCCCCTCTAACTATGCTATCATCATCCTCCTAGCGTTATCCCAGTTTCAACCTGGGGTCCGCTTTCTAGTCTAACCGGATTTGGCTGAATATTAGCTTTTCCACGGAGCGACTGCCTATCGGACCTCCGCAACCCGAAGGGATAGCGATATTCCATGGTTTAGACTAGTGTCAGTTTATTTTAGAGATACTGACGCCCTATAACGACTGTCAAAGATCTTCATGACAGCCGGGACCGACGGCTTTTAACGTGCTCTCCGAGGCACGGAACAAGCGATAATTAACAATTCAATACGCACATAACTCCGAAAAGTCAGTGGTGCGTGCCGTGGATTCGAACCCGATACCCTCTGCATGACAGTCCGTTGGTATCTCCACTATGCTATCGTGACTCAAAATAAAAGATGGCCATGTCCAGCAGTGGACTGCAATATTATGAGCAGAGTCCAAGAGAGGGACTATTATAAATGCGTTAGTTTGTGAGGAGGGATCTTTGATAGCCTTTCACGCAAAAGGTAAAAACAGATTTAGTTGAAACTTTGCAGTAATTATAGTCTCACGCCTGTATCCCCGAAAGGGTAGGCAGAGGCATAATATTACACCCACATTTCGCCATGTTATGAATTTCACGGTCCCACGTAATAGAGAGCGAGCCTATTGTCATTACCGGGCAGTTTGCCACACTCCGTGCTGCTACTGAGAATTCGGAAAAACTCAGTAACAGTTTTAACCAATGTATTTTAGAGTTCTTCATTACTACCGCATTATGTCGGTTTTCTACATGATACCATAAATACAAAATGTTAATATTTCGAGTAATGATAGTAAGATAAACTATCACTGGAAAAACTTAATTTTCTTGTGAAATTGAGGTTGAAAATTAAATAAA
This sequence comes from Euclidia mi, assembly GCA_944739405.2. Taxonomy (NCBI): domain Eukaryota; kingdom Metazoa; phylum Arthropoda; class Insecta; order Lepidoptera; family Erebidae; genus Euclidia; species Euclidia mi. The sequence continues at coordinate 7,904,181 of OX123208.2, forward strand.
AAAGATCCTAGGCTTCAGTTTTTGATGCAACTGGGATAACGCTAGTGGTAGTAATAGTTAAGATACTTGGGAGGAATATGTTAGCTATATAAAACTCGTAACAACTAACCTCTCTCGATCGTTTCGCTCTAGGTTCCGCTTCCTGTTTCTCATCCTTCTCCTTATCACTCTCTTGCGGACTCTTCTCTCGCTCTTTCTCACTATTCGTCTCACTCTCCTCTTTGCCATCTTCTTTCTTCTCTTCCACACTATTTTTTACTTCTTTCTCCGCTTCCTCTGTACTTTCAACGGTCTTTTCTGTAGATTCTTCTTGAGAAGTTTCTGCTACCTCATTCTCTGGTTTGCTAGATTCTACTTCTTCTGTATTCTCTGCTTCAGGCTTTGGTGTTCCTTCTTTTTCCTTCTGTGCTGCTTCTGCCTTCTCTTTCTGTGTTTCTTTTTCTTTCTCTTTCTCCTCCTGTTGTAGTTTTCTAGAAGATTGCCGCTTCAGTGGTTGTTTTGCTGGTGTGCTGTTGGCTGTCTTTTTCGATTTTGCTGTAAATGTAAAAAAATCATTTTTTGTGAGTAACTAGGAAAAGTTATAGGTAAACACAAAATTATAGTCTTAGGAGTCGTAGATTTGTATTGTGGCTAAAATATTTGTGACAGGTCTCAATCGTGTAAGGCTGAAAGACCACTGAATATTTACTACGACATCATAATTATAGGGTCACCCCGTGACCACAATTGGTATTAGCCATGCCGAAATCTCCATGGCTGGTTTAGTCCAAAACCCCAATAATCGAGGCAAGTCGATGGTATTTCGTCCAGTATTAAATTGTCCGTTGATTGAACATTAGTAAAGTATTATTAAATTAAGTAAAGTAGTATTTATTCTTAGCGTCTAAACAAACTATGCCGAAGTTACGCGACTAAAGTTCGGCATGATTACGCCTGCAATGTTATTTGAATTACTGGCGACATATTATACCGAAATTACGTTGCGTTATAGCGTACAGCGTAACTTCCGACGGCCGTAACCGCGTAAGTTCGGCGGCAACTTCCTAGTAGTAGCGCACAAGCGTAGTTCGTAGCGCGAGCGTAAGTTCGGCACTTAGGGTGCTTGTACACGGTGCATGTAGCTGGAGCATGTAAAGGTGCGGGTTATACGCGTGAGTAATATGCGCAAGCTACTTGATCAAGTTACTCGATTGTACTTGTACGTGGTGCAAATAACTGGAGCAAGTAAAGACGCGGGCTACTTGCGCAAGCTGTGTGTACAAGTTATTTGTTCGTGGTCAAGAGCTAGGTACATGTGCATGCTATTCGCGCGGTAGCTTTATGACTTGAATCGCGTCAAAATATCTCGACGAACGAAAATTCTTTTATAATCATACGTTAAAAATGTAATTTTAACAAGTAACAAGCGCGAGTGACCCTCGCGCGCCGCAGAGAACGCGAATTACTTCCGCGGGTGGCTCGCATTGGTACATGCTCGAGTCGCTGGACCCGCATATCTTTTTAAACGATATTTTTACGGTGCAAATAACCCGCGCAAGTGCCTCAACATGCTCAAGCTACATGCGCCGTGTAGAAGCACCCTTATGGTGTGTCATATCAGCCGAATACGTCGGAACGTAAATTCGGCCGCGGAACTTCGGTCGCGTAACTTCGGCATAGTGTGTTTAGACACTGAGTTTTGGAGGTGTCTTTAAAACACAAAATTAAGCAAAAAAGAGTTGGGCCGGTATTCCATGAAGAAAAAATCAGCTCAAATGCAGAGAACCGACCTGGTGTGTTCTTTTTCTTGTTTGTCGTGTCTTCTGCGGCGTCTTCTGTTTGTTCGTCTTCGTTCGCGGCGTCTACAGCGCTCTGCATTGTGTACGATGTTGGCGCTGACATTTCTAACAAACAAACACTTTAACTTTAAACTTTAGTAATTACATTTATAACAAACAATGTTTGTTTGTTAGAAATGTAATTACTAAAATAAATATATACTTTAATAATAAATTACTAAATAACATTTTAGTGATGATAGTGTATCTCAGACCGAATTTAAGCCACGGCGGCTTAAAGGATTAGCTAACGCGGCGTCCTATGTGAGCAGTTCACCGCGAACACGATAACGTTAGCGGTATGATGCGATGTGGTTTGTACGCGGTGCGGTTCGATGCGCCGGCTCTGTCCTAAGTGCGCGCGAATCGTTTTATTCCATCCTGCGGCGTTCATTGACGAAGGCGGAAGGAAGGCTATAGGCTATAATATATAACATAACGCTATGAGCCACGGGAGCGGAGCAGCAGCGTTAAATAAGGCGGGTTAACCGCGGGCTCATCTAGTCTATACATATAAATAAAATTTGTTTGTAATATTAAAATAACCGCTTTTTACTAAATGCTTATGTATGTATACACGGTACATATACCGAAATGAGATTTTTTTAATTTTTGTCTGTCTGTCTGTTTGTTTTCGCTAATCCCGGAACGGCTGGACCGATTTTGACGGGACGTTCATTGGATAGCTGATGTACCAAGGAGTAACTTAGGCTATAAATTAACCCGGTACGCGAAGTAGTTCCCTCAGGACGCGGGTGAAGCCGCGGGAAACAGCTAGTACTATATAAATGTGTACTCACCAATAGGCTCGTGTATCATCTCCAAGAGCTCGTCGGCGCTGAGCTTGGCCGTCACCTTCTTGAACTGAAGCACGCGCTCCGTGAAGTACTCCCAGAACGATAGACCCTCCGGCGTCACAAACATGTCCTGTAACAAATAAGTTGGTGTAAAGAGACCCTTATACCAATCATTACGAACATGTTTTACTTTGGCACCCTACCTGGAAAATAACTGGTTCAGGAGATATTGAGGCTCAAACTTACTATTCATTTTTTGTAATTAGGTACAAAATCGATGCAATTACCCCGCCAACCTGTTCTATGGATGTCCTATGCACCCATGAATAAGTAGGAATTTCGAAAATTGCACGCGCGCACTTTTGATTGCGGTTTAAAAAGTGTATACTTATTTGAAGAAAAAAAGTCATTTCCCAAGTTTTATTCTTGCTTAGTATGACTTGGTATGATGTCCAAAACGAGTAAACTTCGGCTTGGTGATAGGTCTTGTGACACCTTCTATATAAAAAACTAGAGGATGCCCGCGTTATTTAAGGCTACTGCTCTGCTCCCGTCGCTCATAGCGTGATGTTATACAGCCTGTAGCCTTCCTCGATAAATGGGCTGTCTAACACTGAAAGAATTTTCAAATCGGACCAGTAGTTCCTGAGATTAGCGCGTTCAACCAAACAAACAAACTGTTCAGCTTTATATATTAGTATAAGATAAATGTAATGTGTACCTTCATAGTCTTGTACATGTTGTCAGCGTGCTTGCGGATGAGGTGCGCCTGCTTACTGAACACGAGCGCGGCGCTCTCGCTCAGCTCCCACGACGGCGTGTTGCCGACGTACGCGCGCATGCGCTTGATGGTCTCCAGGCACGTGGGGTGCTTCAGCAGCATCAGCGGCTTTATGTCCAGCTCTGCGCACACAAACAAACAACAGTACAGCGGCTGGGACAATCTGACAACGTGACGATTCATACACCCAAGTACGGATAAATGCGGCTGTGGTGATTCGCTTTCCTATTCCGCAGGCCCAGAGCAGGGTGCGCTTGACGACCTGTATGAGGCAAGGCCAAATGCCATTCGAGTAGCCGAGTTTTGGGACAAATCTATATGTGTTGCCATCGACACGATGAATAAATAGCGGCTGGTAAGTGCACATTGAGCGCCGAACCACAGAGTAACGCGGCTTCCTACGTGAGCGGGCTGGGTGTACGGCGGCAACGAACACTCGATAGCTATCCGTGGCCTACGTGACCTAGCGCACGTCACGTGCGATGAGGCGCGACAAGAGTTGACTCGAACGCGATCAGTATAGGCTTATGGCTGCTACACACGTTACGATAAATCGCTACGATAGGACTGTACAGTTCAAACTGCACCGATAAATCCAAACGTGTGTATGAACAAAAGCAGAAAAACTGCACAGATTTTCTCATACACACGTGAAGAATAGGGAAGTTACCTACAAGTGAAATAAACTATACAAGTTTTTTATCCTGTGAAGTATGTCAAAATAATAGTAGTTTCATTCATTAATTAATGTTAAGACTTTATTCAACATTTTATATCGTCAATTTATTGATAATAAGTGTTCTACTTGACAGAAAAAAGAAACGATGACGTCACTAGGTAATTTTTCATACAAAAGCCGTAGTAAAAGTTGTTTTTGACATTTCTTTAAAAGTGTTTGATTTGACTAGTTGGTAACAACCCTATTATCGTTGCAGTTTCAACTGTACAGTCCAATCGTAACGATTTATCGTAACGTATGTAGCAGCCATTAGGGTGATGGTGTAGGACGATTTGCGCGCACGTAGGTACTTATGTCACCTTGTTTAGTAACTCGGGACATTGTCTTGGGGCTTATTTTTTCTTTGACACATATTTATTTGCTTTTATTTATAAATTATTATAGTACATACGTCATATCACAAATAAGTTGTGTGATTTGATCAATTGCCGCATACCAAAGACATGTAAATTATTTTTAATTATTAATATTATTTTAAAATGCATATTATACACTTTTTGTATTGTGGAACATCATTAATTACTAACGTTTTAATATTTTCTCTTGCCTTGTCAAATCACCTACTATTAGTACTTATTTCTTTTTAAATTTGTTTTGCAAGGGATTCATAGATTAATACATGTCCTTTTCTTCTCATAGTTTTTTTTACCTTTGCTTCTTCTAATGCAATGTTAATGTGTGCGAGTAGCGTCATTAGTATCTGACCTGACTATACTTTTATATGGTCGAAGATTTTACACTCTAAAAGGTGAAATGTGGTGCTGGAGGAAGCTGCTACGCATTCCTTGGACAGCTATGAGAACCAATGTCTCCATCCTTGAAGAGCTGAAGGTCAACAAGCGCCTGCTGACTACGTGCCAGGAAAGGATCCGGAGTTTCTTTGGGCACATAATGCGATCCCCATTGCACAGCCTGAAGAAACTCATCATTTTCGGACAAAAGGAGGGGAAGCGCGCTAGAGGAAGAGCGCCAGCTAGATGGGTGGACCAACTCAAGGAGGTGACTGGAGGCCAGTTACAGGGAGCGGTACATATGGCGCAGAACCGGAACGAGTGGAGAAGATTGACATACAATTCACAACAACATTAATATTCTTTAATCTTGACGACCGGTTGGCGCAGCGGGAGTGTAAGCGACTGTTACGCGGTGCGCGGGTTCAATTCCCGCTCTAGTCAAACATTTGTGTTCATGAACATGGATGTTTGTCTTGGTCTGGGTGTTTCTATGTATAATATGTATGTATTTACAAAAAAAGTATACATATATGTATGTTTATCCATAATCTAGTGCCCATAGTACAAGCTCTACTTAATTTGGGACTAGATGGTGATGTGTGCGTTACAATATTATTATTATTAGAATCTAGTAAAAAATTACAAAATAATGACAGTTATGATTTGACATCATTGCTACATATTTCATACAAAATACGTAGATAGACATTGTTTTCAAATGTCAGCTATAAAAAGTGATTATTATGTATTCCACTTACCTATCAACTCATCTAACAGCTTCAAGCACATGTCAGTGTCAGCCTTCTCGAGACACAGGCACGTTTTAATCTTAGCGTCCAACTCGATCAGTTTCATTTCTGTCTTCAAGAACTGCACGCGGGATTTCTTCTCCTCTGAAACCAAATAACACGTGTTAGATAGTTTTTCAAAACGTTTTGTAACGAATTTACGAGCTAATTGATGTGTATGTATGGTTAGTCAAGGACAATGCCCTTACTCTCAAGAGCCATCGAAAAAGAAAGTCGTGATGGTTTTAACTTCAATTTAGAAACAAATTATTAAGTATATTATCATATTCCGTATATATCGATCATTATTATAATTTTCATAATATTTTCTTAGGTGTCCGTGTGGTGACGGATTAAGAATACGGATTGTCACCTCCCCATATCATCCCATGGGTGTCGTAAGAGCCGACAGAGGGAGCATATTATGCAGAGAACAGCACTGTAAGAGAAGGAAAACTTGATACAAACCCTATACCAACCCGTTTGGCCAGCGTGGTATAGTAGGCCAATTCCTCCTTTCAACGGAGAGGCCTAGTCCAGCAGTGGACTGTTAAAGATTGATGATGAGGTTTTCGTAGTTTCTAGATCGTTCAGTTAATACGTAATGTAGTAAGTAAAATCAATACATCGCGATAAACTCCGTAAACAGAAAATTTATTTCAATGTGTAATACTCGCTACGTTTATAATTCTTTAATATTTTTTTAAGAGACGTGTACTTTCTACAGTGCCAATTTTATTAACACATGACCTGGCAATACAGTACACCGTAGTGATTTCTAAGCCGCTTAGTAACATTTGAATAAATAAAGATATCAAAATACTAATTATAAACGACTTGCCGTGTGGTTGACAGCATAGAATACAAGTGTCACCACCCCCTATCTTCCCGTGGGTGTCGTAAGAGGCGACTAAGGGATAGCACGATGCAAGTGCCATCTTTGCGTAGAGACGGAAAACTCGACATCAAACCCTATACGACTGCCTCGTTGGTCTCGCGGCATAAATGTGCGCGTGGGGAGGTCCCGGGTTCGATTCCTGGGTCAGGCAGTGTTATTGGGTTTTTCTGTCACGAAATTCTCAGTAGCAGCACGGAGTCTGGAAATGTGCCCGGTTCGGCAATAGGCTCGCCCCTTATTACGTGGGACTAAAGTATATCTGGCGAAAAGTGGGTGTAGAAATACACATCTGCCTACCCCTTCGGGGATAAAAGGTGTGAAGTTATGTATGTATGTAATTATAAACGATTGCTTGTCAGGGGATCGTGAATGCTTGATCGATCCCACACCCCCGGCCATACGCAAATGTGTAACACTGGATGTTTAATCGGTAGAAGTCCGGCACACCCCTCTGCCGATTCCCGCGTAGAGGGAGGCTAAGAGGAATACTACACTTAAAAAAAATTGTCATAAACGATTGTCACATACCAGTTTCTCTCTCCTTGTCCAGCGTCGCTTTCTCTTCGTCTGTGAGGTTGAGGTCTGTGACGAGTTGCGCCAACACAGACTGGGATGTGATCTGACCCTTTTCTGTAACAAAATGTTTTTATATTAAAAATAACGTAAAATTGTTGGTACGGAAATATATATATATTTTAATATCATAATATATAAAATCCTTGCGTTACCGACTAACTAACAGGAAGCTGAAATTTGACATGTATGTTCCTTGGGGAGCGTAGGGGTGCACTAAGAAGGGATTTCTCGAAATTCCTCCCACGGAATCGGGCAAAACGGGTGAAATAAAGTAATATGCGGGCGTAACTGCGGGCTTCCTCTAGTTTTAATATAATGAATGTATGTATGGTCTAGCGGCGAATCTCGCGCAACTCAGAACTATTCATAACAATATCTGTATCTAGAGCTGTCTCAGATTAAGTAAAAAATAAATATAATATTTCGAGATCTTCATGATGAAGTTAATAAAGCCAAAAAAGAAATACAAATAAAAGTATAATCCTTTGATGCTATATAAAATAACATGAACCAATGCTTCAATACTAGAACTTTCAATCAAAGTCCTCATCTTTATAACATTAGTATTGACTGTTGGGATCTGACTTTGTGATTAAAATGACTGCTTAATAATCGATTTTAAACTTTCGCGATTTTTATACATCATACAATATTATGGAAATACTACAGCCCTACCCTGGAAATACTCGCGGCTGTTGTAAGACATACTTACATACATTACATACATAGACTCACGACTGTTTCCCGGAGGGTAGGCAGAGACTACGGAACGCCATTTGCAACGATCCTGACATATCTCTCTTGCTTCATTCACTCCCATCAGATTCCTCATGCATGCTCTTCTGTTCAGGGTGCTTCTAACCTGTCCTGTTTTTAGGATGTCTTCAATCTGGTCAGAGAACGTCCGCCTAGGTCTTCCACTTCGTCCTGTCCCTTCCACACTTGCCTTATATATCTGCTTGGTCAGTCTTATGTCATCCATCCTTCACGTGCCCAAACCATATAAATAATCGCGAATAGCCGCGTACCCACCTAGCGCACAGGCTCGCGCGGCAGCCTCGCGAGCCAAATGCCTCGGCTGGTGTGGACGTGCCTCGGGCTGCCTCGGGCGCGCGTTTGCTCGGCTGAGCACGGCTCGGCCCCGAGCCATCTGTTGTTGGTAAACTTGACGCGCTCAAAGGTGCCTCAGTGAGCGCTGTGTGTTAGGTGGGAACGGTTATGTTTTGGCTCGCGCGCGAAGCTACTTCAAGTTTTGTCTATTACCGTGTTTGTCTCTATCTATAATATTGATATCATGGGCAGTCAGGAAGTACTGTTTTCGTTTCTTCAAACAATAAGCAGCTAGGAAAATAGCTGCAGCTGAAAATACACGACTGTCCATTTCGAATACTCGCGGACTTATGATGGCTCAGCCTGCCTTGCGAGGCGGCCTCGTGTAAATTGAACAAAACTACTGAGGCTGCCGCGCGAGCCTATGCGCTAGGTGGGTACGCGGCTAATAAGATCCGTTTCCATAAAATTGTACAAAGACTGGTTATTAAAGCTACCCACCGAGTTGCATCTTAAGCGTGACGGCGTTAGAAGCTGCCTGCTTGTCCCACTGCAGGCGCGCCGCCTCGTTCTTGAAGCTGGTCGGTCGGGACTGGAACAGCTTGATGCCCACGTACTGGCCAGACGGCAGGTATGTGATCAGGATGTTGTCTTTCTCTGCGTCTTCTGTTGGACAAGAAATTATAACATTAGGCCGCGCGCACTTTGGACACGTTTTCGTACGAATTTTACTCGTGCGGGCACGTACGAACAATCCCGATATTCCAAGTACTATGGGAGCCGCAGACTGGTTGCGAGTTAGTCGTGCGTATACGTACGTGTAGTTCAGACGTCCGAAAACAATCCGAACTTGTTGGGATTTTCAAACACATTCGTACGTTATACGTAGAACCCTGCTCAGTTGACTAATAAAAACGTATACAGTGTGCGCACTCAATTCGTACGACCACGATCGTACGATACGAATTCGTGTCCAAAGTGCGCGCGGCCTTATGTATCAACGTAAACATGCAAGCATTATCAGCACGGTTGTACCCAAGACTAATAGGCCTTGTACAATCAAACAAGTCGGCGGTGGACCAGTTTGAAAAAAAAAAATCCCTTGGCTCGCTCATAGAGTCGAGGCACTCTAGAAACTGGTTGTGTATACGAGTGTCAATGTGCGTGTAAAGTAACACTGGAAGCGACGATGTCTTGCTGAGCGATTCTCACCCTTATGGTGGTCTAGCGGCAAGTTGTTCGACTGTACACGCTAAGAAATTTGTCGGCATATGCATGAATTCGTGTCGTCTCTGTACACGACCTGTGCACACTACATCGGCGTTGAATAAGAAAACTATATTGTTTGAACTAGACGAGGCAGCCATAGCCTAGTGGAGATACCAACGGACTGCCATGCAGAGGGTATCGGGTTCGAATCCACGGCGCGCACCAATGACTTTTCGAAGTTAAGTGCGTATTAAATTGTTAATTATCGCTTGTCCCGTGCCTCGCAGAGCACGTTAAACCGTCGGCCCCGGCTGTCACGAAGATCTTTGACATTCGTTACAGGGAGTCAGTACCCTCAAATAAACTGATACTGGTCTAAACCATGGAATATCGCTATCCCTTTGGGTTACGGAGGTCAGACGGCAGTCGCTCTGTGGAAAAGCTGATATTCTGTCATATCTGGTTAGACCAGTAAGCGGACCTCGGGCTTTAAGGTGTATAAGCCTTGGATGCAACCGGGATAACACTAGGGCGATGATGATGATGATGATGTTTGTTTGAACTAGACCCGACGCCGACGTGAACGTTGAAAATATTCGTAGGTGAAATAATTATTTTTGTTTACGTGATGATTCAGTCTTATCCGAAACAGACACGGTGGATTTTCTTAGCATGTACAAGCATTTAATTTCAAAGTGTTCAAGTAAGTAGCGGCGATAACCCAGTGGTGTACGTAACGGACTGGCGAGACGATGGTCTCGGTTTCGATCCCCAGTTATCTCGGGCACACACTTCTGACTTTTCCAAGTTATGTTTAAAAATGTTAATTATCGCTCGCTTAGCAATGTGCCCGGCAATGGCAATAGGCTCGCCCCCTATTACATTGGGACCGAAACATAACTGGTGAAATTTGGGTGTGTAATACACCTCTGCCTACCCCTTTGGGGATAAAAGACGTGAAGTTATGTTAATAACATTATGGGTGTGTAATACACCTCTGCCTACCCCTTTCGAGATAAAAGACGTGAAGTTATGTTAATAACATAACAGGGTGCTTGAACACATACATAACATAATGTTATTATGTATGTGTTCAAGCACCCTTACGCCTTAGAGCCCGGTGTCCGCTTACTAGTCTAACCAGCAGGCCGATTCAGAATGTCACGACAAGTAATCGTACGATATGTCAAATTATTGCCCTCGTCTTTTAGCCGCCTATCAGAGATATTTTGAACAAATATTCATTGAATTCGGTTTATTTATTAATTTACTTCATACTGAATGCATAAAATTGATAAGAAATGTTTTGACAAAAAATGAGTTAGAGCCCATTTGACAATTAACGGAATCGAATGTCAAATGAGATATCGAAAGATTCTGAATCGCCCCCCAGGTATGACACAAATAAAATGATGTGTAAAGCTAAACAGTATTTAATATAATTATATTGATAGAAGTTGTCCGGCTTGCGATTTTCATAAATTAGGTACTATAGAAACAGTTATAAACATAATCATGTTTTAGGTATTTCCTAGATATATGAGTTATGTGTAGTGATGGATGAGGGGTCAATACCCCATTTCATTCCGTGGTTGCCCTATGAGGCGGCTAAGAATCATATAAAAATCATTTTTTTTTACTACTCACGCACCACCAATATATCCTGTCGCAGAGGACTTTATAAACATACAATCAACGGACACAAAACACCCAGAGTAGAAACTAATATTCTACCACAATCACACAACACCATCTAGTTCCAAACTAAGCAGAGCTTGTACTATCGGTAGGTACTAGATAATGGATAAACATACAATGTACTTTTTTTTTGCAAATACATACATATTATTTACTGTTATTAGTTGACTGCCTCGTTGGTCTCGAGGCATAAATGTGCGCGTGGGATTGGGAGATCTCGGGTTCGATTCCCGGGTCGGGCAAAGTGTTATTGGGTTTTTCCGTTAGGAAATTCTCAGTAGCAGCACGGAGTCTGGTAATATGCCCGGTACGGTAGGCTCGCCCTCTATTATGTGGGGCCTAAAAATTCATGGCGAAATGTGGGTGTAATATACACCTCTTCCTACCCCTTCGGCGACACAGGCGTGAGTCTATAAATAAATAAACATACATATTATACGTAGAAACACCCAGACCAAGACAAACATCTATGTTCATGCACACAAATGTTTGACTTGAGCGGGAATCGAACCCGCGACCTTCGACGTAGCAGTCGCTTAACCTCGTGCTACGCCAACCGGCCGTATTAAACGCACAACAGGCATCATAGGGCGAAGAGGCGACGCGACCTCTATATCATCTGTGCAGTCAACGATTGTAGGTCAATAAGAGCATTTGTCCTATTATATCACGCTGGCCAAGCGACGGATTGCCATAGAGTTTGACATCAAGTATTTGGTCTGTTTCTTAAAGATACTATTTGCTTTGTTTATTTGAGAATTTACCTAAGTCGCCTTTGACAACACGCATGGAATGAAATGCGGTAACTTAGTAACACTCAGTAGTACAGTAGTATTGTTATAAAATGGAAATTGAATAACAATTTATTAACTCTATCGTTATCTATTATAGGTTTGTCAGTTGCAACATTTGCATATAACTTATATACAAAAATCATATAATAGTTAATTTCTACCAAAGATGTGCTAAGCATGTTGCCAACAGTAATCGTATTCATTGGTCCATAAAACTTAGCAATGGTGGAAACGATCGATATAATTCAAATGCCCAACAATGAGCGAAAAATAATATAACCAGAATCTATTAATACAGTTATGTTTATTTTAATATTCATATTTCATCAAAGTACAATAAATTTTTATAATATCTTTCTCTAACATTCACAAGAAGTCATACTTATTGCAATGGTAATAATTTCAAGCACGATTGCTAGGTCTTAGGACCTAGAACCCTGTTCCCGAATTGTTTAGCTTTATTATACATAACAATACAGTATAGTTTCAAAATTTATTACAAATCAACTCATTTAGACTTCTTCAATTGAATTAGAACCTTATTCTCTTGAGGATACATATCTAAAATCATTTGACGCGCTTGTTTTTCTTCTTCAGTAAAATCATCAACCTTGCCAATACTTTTGATATAATCAGAATATTTAGTATTAAAACCTATATCTCCAAACTCCTTACTCATTGCAACAGGCTTAACTTTCAAGCAATCCATTTTAAAAAGGTTCAAATAATCATCGCCTTCGGGTATTTTATAGTCTGTCTTGTCAATTTCTTTAGCCTGTTCTGTAGAGTTTTCTTTAAAACTATTACAATCTAAGTTCTTATAAGTCTTTGATATCGAAGTGACTGAACAAAAAGATTGGTTGCGACTCAGAGGCAAGTTTTGAATACTAGAATGATCTGATTCCTGTGAGAGATTTTCTGGTACAACTTCATCGTCGTTTAAAAGAAATAAAGAGCTTGAAATCATATTCCCTATTATATTAGATTTAGTTTTCTTCATAGTAACTTTCTTACTGCTATTTTCTATGTTAGTAAAGGTACTTTCTTGTAAATTATCGCTAAAATTAGCTTGCATTGTCATCATTTCGTTGCTGACTGAATCTATTTCTGATAGAAGATTGGCCTTAGTGATACCATGGAAATCTTGGGCAGAGCCAATTTCTGACAGAAAATTCGAATTGGAGATACCCTGAGAATCTTGGCTTGAGGTCAAATAATGCATATTTTGAGAATTAGAGAGACAATTGTAGGTGTTTTGAAACACATCTGCAGTGAAGGTAGTTGGTTGGCTGTAGTTTATATCATAACTTTGGTTCAGACTGTGGGTAAAATTATTCTCTTGTGGACAATTTACAGCTGGTTGTGAGGTATTCTGCGATGTTTTAATTGGTGGAAGAAACTTTTTCGGCTTGTTCGCTTGTGCTTTGGTACATTGCTTAGAATATTTCTTTTTGCCGAAAGTTGGTATTATTTTACTTTGAGTAACTTTCGCAGGAGGTTTATTTTCAATGTTCGCATCAGATTTTGAATTACTTGAATCTGGAATTATTTAGAATGAACACGTCACTATTTTCGTTAAACAGCAAAGGTTTACAATACTATAATAATTATTTTAATCACGTTATTGCAATATTTCCAAAAGCGATCAACAATATTACAAAACGATCAGGACGAGACTGAATTACTAAAATTACATTTATGATCAATCCATAAAAATCATCAATCATCAAAAACTATATTCATACTAATCATATTCCTGAGAACAGTTTTTTAAATAATATGAAAATAATAAAAAGCAAATATGTAAAGTAATACTAACCTTCAAAAATCGTATCATTGTTTGCACTAAGTTCGATATTATTCGTCAAATAATCTGCCGGGGCAAAATTATCATCGTATTTATTAAATATATCTTTATCGATATCAAATAAGTTATTTATTTCCATTTTATCCAACGTTCTTAATAAATTAACCAAAATAATTGTAAATGAGACTACAAGTTTCGTATTTTCTTGGCGCAATTTCGCGGTAAATAAATTCATTTTAAATTTAGAATCTGACAAGCGCTTCTTTTTTTTACGCAAAGGCATGATTACAAACAGCCTAATCGTACCGCGAGATGGCACCTCCTTTAGCAAATTTGAATAAGGAATCTTAGGCGATTTCATAAGTGCAACGAGCTTCATGAATCTCAACCGGGAAAACACTGAGATAGTGACGAAGAAACATTAGGCGATTGTATAAAACATTTTTGAAACCTTAATGCTACTGCTACACCTGCGTTAGCGTTAATGGCAATGGCCAACTACGCGTTAACTAACGCGTTAAAAATACGCGTTGGCCATTAGTAATTTAATGCGTTAAAACATTGGCCAAATCTACGTAGCTCCTAAATTAACGCGTTAAGACGCAGGTGTGGCAGAAGCATTATAGGCACTTTTAGGCTTGTCTGAAGATGGTAAGATTTTAAATCCTGCGAATGTGTTTTGAAGTTATTTATGTAAAAAATATATAGAAAGGTACAAAAATCAAATTAAGCCATGTCTTATCCGATTTTATGTCTCCGATGTTTTAAATGTACAATCCACTATGAGTATATCTATTATTAGTGTCTGTAAGGGTTATATAAAGTTCACTTACCCGGTTTAAACGGCTCCTTTAAGTCTTCCAATTCTGACTGTAAACAACGAAAAGAAAATTGTAAATTTTTACAAAATAATTTTCTAAGAAATTTTATCATACACAATCCTTCCAAATCCCTATCGAATCAATAATAATTAATCTTGATATAATATCAACAACTTTTGACTGATATTAACTACTGTATTGCGAGCGACAAACATTCTAACAATTGACACAAAAACACTCAGATTAAAATTTGCGGCTCATACAGCTTTTTTTTTTTGTTCACAAATTGGATGTGACATAAAAGCCTTACTCAATATAACATTAACAAAGATGATAGTCTTTGTCCACCCTGTGGCAGTGAACACAACATGCAAAAAATTGTGTTGTCTCTATGTCGCCATGGAATATAGCTAGCATTGGATTACGGAGGTCAGACGGCAGTCGCTCTGTGGAATAGTTGATATTCTGTCATATCTGGTTGGACTAGTAAGCGGACCTCGGGCTCTAAGGCCTTAAGTCTTGAATGCAACCGGGATAACGCTAGGACGATGATAATGATGACAGTGTTGTCTATACATATAAATAAAATTGGAGTGTGTTTGTAAAATTAAAATAACCACTTTTTACTAAATGCATATGGATGTATACATATACCGAAATGTCATTTTTTACAATTTTTGTCTGTCTGTTTGTTCTCGCTAATCTCTGGAACGGCTGGACCGATTTTGACGGGACGTTCACTGGCGGATAGCTGATGTACCAAGGAGTAACTTAGGCTATAAATTAACCGGGTACGCGAAGTAGTGCCCTAAGGACGGCGAAACCGCGGGAAACAGCTAGTCTCTAATAAGGATCAACACTTAGTGCAGTTCTAATTTTTATATTACTAAAGTTTAACCTCGGCTTCATCCGCGTGGGAGTCGGTTGGCACAGTAAAAGTAGCTTCCGTCAGTATTTAGCGTCCCACCTATCACCACACATCAAAATCATACCATATCGCACCGTAGAGACTTGAAAGCAGAATAAACAAACACACTTTAGCATCTATTCTATTATTATAAAGCTAAAAAGTGTCTCAAGACGAAAGTCTTTGACCAGTGAGTGGTGGTGATCTACGGCGCTGAGACGTGGTCGCTAACTATGGGCCTTATCCAAAAGCTCGGGGTCACACAGAGGGCGATGAAGAGAGCTATGCTCGGAATTTCCCTGCGAGATCGAATCAGAAATGAGGAGATGCGCAGGCGCGCCAAAGTCAGCGACATCGCTCTCCGAATAGCCAGGCTGAAGTGGCAATGGGCAGGGCACATAGCGCGAAGAACTGATGGCCATTGGGGCAGGCGGGTTCTGGAGTCGCGACCACGTACCGGACGACGCAGCAGGGGTAGGCCTCCCGCAAGGTGGACCGACGATCTGGTTAAGATCGCGGTGCGCGGTTGGATGCGGGCGGCTCAACATCGGTCTATGTGGAGAACCTTGGGGAGGCCTATGTCCAGCAGTGGACGTCTCTAGGCTGACATGATGAAAAAGTTCGTTTGTTCGTTTGGTTGAACGCCCAAATCTCAGGAACTATCAGATCGATTTGGAATTCGAATTACCGAATATGGAGCGAGTGAAACCGCGGAGACCGCTAGGTAGTTTATAATATTAGTATGGATAGTAATGCCTCCGTTGTGCAATGGTTAGCGTATGCGTCTGCTGATCGGGAGGTCTCGGGTTCAATTCCCGGGTCGGGCAAAAGTTTTATTAAGTCCGAATTTTCAGTAGCAGCACGGAGTCTGGTGATGTGCCCGGTAACGGCAATAGGCTCGCCCCCTATTACGTGGGAGCTAAAATTTATAAGGCGAAACGTGGGTGTAATATTACACCTCTGCCTACCCCTTCCTGGACATGGGCGTAGATGACTGATATAAAATTACTTATTTTCGGCACAGCGTTTTTTTTTTTTTTATATAGAAATAGGCGGCAAACGAGCAGACGGATCACCTGATAGTAAGCAATTACCGCCGCCCATGGACACAAGCAACACCACAGGAGTTACAAGTGCGTTGTCGCCCCTTGGGGTTGGGAAAAGGGATAGGATGAGGGAGAAGGAATAGGCGATACGGCCCCCGGTACTCTCACTCACCGAACGAAACGCAACAGTTTAGGTACTGTTACTTTACGTCGATTTTCTGTGAGAGGGTAGTACTTCCCCGGTCGCGTATTTACAAAGGCTTATACTATTTGAGTCACGAGCCAGACTCTAATAGAATAGCTTTTGCTTATGCATATTACTCGACAATACCTAATCTATCTCAGTAAAAAAAAATATTCAAATGGATTAGCTTTTGGCCTTGATATTTTTAAAGAAAATACACGTACAAAACCTAGTACTGTATAATTCATATTCACTCAAATAGAAAGTCGAGATATTTTCAAACATGGTTTTGGTTTGTTAGGTGGGGTAGGCACCTAACCAACCAAAACTAGGCACTAGGCACATTGTGGTCCTAAACCTAGACCGAAATTGAATAGCATTTGTTGCTGCAATGTTAGAATGAATTTATCTTACAAAGTCGCGTACGCGATTTCGGTTAATTTCTGTACTAGAATAGACTAGGGTTTCGTCAAGTTTTTGTCAAACAAAAGCTAAGCCAGTTCAGTTTGCACTTTCACTTTAATGGTATATATAGGCTTTGTTAATACGCTCCCCGGTCGAGCCGGCCCATTCATGCTGAAATCAGCAAGGCTCTACTACCGTGATGCTTATAATATTAGTATTGATTGTATAATTTACTTGCGGCACAGCATTGAACTGTTTAATATTCTTCTCTGGCACCTTTTCCTTGGGCTCGGCTGATTTCTCCTTCTCCTTGTGTTTGTCTGGCGCAGGGGCGAGAGCGGACGCGGGCGCGGTTGCGGGGGCGGGAGAGGCGCCGCGACGCTTCTTGGGAGCGGGGGACGGCAGCGTCGCGTTGTCTTCTGTCTGCTCGTCTATGTACCTGGGGGAGAGAAATTAATTTGAATATTGGTTATTATTACATATAAACTGATATGTTCCTGGGCCGGCTACGTTAGCCGTATGCCAGCACCGCTATGGGCGGGCACAACCACAAAGTGGATGCTCAATAGCAGGAAATGGCAACGGGGAAGGCCTAGGAGGAGATGGCGCGATGAATTGGACGCCTTTAGGAGGGATTGGCAAGAGCTCGCGTCTGATCGCGACAAGTGGAAGATAGAAGGGGAGGCCTTTGCCCAGCAGTGGGACATAAATTAGACTTCTAATAATAATAATGATTACATACATACATAGACTCACGCCTGTTTCCCGGAGGGGCAGGCAGAGACTACGAAACGCCATTTGCAACGATCCTGACATATCGCTCTTACTTCATTCTCTCTCATAAAAGTTCTGGTTATTATTATGCTCTTAAAAACAGTTTATTACGCTCTTAAAAACAGTTTAAGCTGATATTCTGCTATATTCGGTTAGACTAGTGCCAGGACCTTACGGCCCGTCCACGGCCCACAGCGGCGAGCGGCAGCGGCGAGTGTTTTCGACGTACATGGCGCGCTTTACCTTTACCTTTTCCGTCGCGGCCACGCGCCGCGACCGATGTCACCTCAGAGTAAACGTGGGCCGTGGACGGGCCGTTAGGGATTCGACCAATATAATATACTAGTGCGTGTCATATTAGGTGATTAAGGAAAATACATACATACATAGTCTCACGCCTATAACCCCGAAGAGGTAGGCAGAGGTGTATTTCTACACCCACTTTTCGCCAGATATACTTTAGTCCCACGTGATAAGGGGCGAGCCTATTGCCGTACCGGGCACATTTCCAGACTCCGTGCTGCTACTGAGAATTACGTGACAAAAAAACCCAATAACACTGCCCGACCCAGGAATCGAACCCGGGACCTCCCGATTCCACGCGCACATTTATGCCGCGAGACCAACGAGGCAGTCGTATAGGGTTTGATGTCGAGTTTTCCGTCTCTACGCAAAGATGATATTTGCATCGTGTTACCCCTTAGTCGCCTCTTACGACACCCACGGGAAGATAGGGGGTGGTGACACTTGTATTCTATTCCGTCAACCACACGGCAAATTAAGGAATCGATTAAGGAAAATACGCGAAGTAAATAGTATATTTGGAAGGAGAGGGCGAACGCAACATCGTAATGATCCTTTTATGCTCGGGCCACACTACCTTACCGTCTACCGGGCTGTTACCGCCATAATTATGGCAAGAAATTACCGTTAAATTACTGCGTGAAGTCGTGTGGTTACACTAGAGTTTACAGAGATATGCCAATAAACTAGGCGGTAAAATGACATTTTTCAAGATGGCGGATGAAGCTGCAGCTGTTTGGTATTTTATGATTGCCAAATATTTTAACATGAATCTTTTTTAATTTTTAGCTTTCTGTCGGGTATACCAAAGAGACGGTTCGGATTGGAATAATTCCAAAAATTCGAGCGCTTTTTCATTTGACCACTCCATATCGGTAGATACGTGCGTCGTCGTCGAACTCGTGTTGCACACTGAACAAACGGTAGTGTGGCCACAAACGCATTAATTACTGCGGTAATCTTCTTTGATGTGCGCAAAAAGACCGCCGCCGGAGCTATTGCCTACCGGCATATGCCATATTGATTGGCATTGTAAATTATGGCCACAAATCGCGGTTACACCTAGGCGTTGTTGAAATTATGGCAATAATTATTGGCATATCCCGGTAGTGTAGCCCGAGCATTACAGTGCACTGGACATGGATATCTCCTAATTAGCGTTACAATAGGATTGTGAGTGAAACGTAGGATTTGGCTTACTATATAACGCTGGCCAAACGGTGTGTCCGCCTCCTCCCATGATACTATTTGCTTCGTGTTTTTACATTTTCCTTCGTCGCTTCTCACGATACCCACGTAACGAAATGGGTATATCTGGCATACATTCCAAAAGTCAAAAGTAAAATTTGAATAATAATTAAACAATAATCAAATGTACGTCTCAATCGCAAACACAGTTCACAACTCCAAAACTGCATTTCGGCAAGAGACTGCTTTAATGTATGGATTTAATATTAACTTGTAGTCAAAGTATGCGACCAAAGTCCTGTTTGTTTAAATCCAATAGTTTCCATACTGCTATTATTACTTTCACTCAGTTCTACAAAAATGCTACAGAGTGACTGCCGTCTAACCTCCACAAGGCAAAGAAAGAGATAGCTGTATGCCATGGTTTAGAGTTGAGAGTACTTGAGACTAGTATCAGTATACAGTGGACCCCCGGTACTGCGACAAACGTTTTGTCATGGCAGTGTCGGAATATCGAATTTGTCGGATTATAGAGTACTGCCTAAGACTAGACCCCTATAGTGCGGAAATTTTTACAAACTAAAATTTTATATGTTACACTCTGAAGTACAATTTATACTTCATTATGTATGTAAAATTTTGTAATAATTGTGTACAAACAAATGTACATACTAAAATAATCAAACATTATGAATAAAAGTCATAATTTGAATCAATCAATGCATGAATCATCAGCTTCCTAGCGTTATCCCAATCTCAACCCGGGGTCCGCTTTCTAGTCTAACTGGATTTGGGGGAATATTAGCTTTTCCACGGAGCGACTGCCTGTCTGACCTCCGCAACCCGAAGGGATAGCGATATTCCATGGTTTAGACTAGTGTCAGTTTATTTTAGAGGTACTGACGCCCTATAACGACTGTCAAAGATCTTATTTATTTTTATTTATTTAAAAACTTTATGCACATACATACTGTACAATGGTGGACATAATGCCTTGAGGCATTCTCTACCTGTCGACCTTTAGGTGGTGCAGAGATAAATGTGGTAGGTGCACAAGAGATTTGTTTTTACACGTTTTCAAATAATATACATTAACTGATAAGATGAGCATATTAGTAATAATTATGAAGTATAATAGATAATATTGGATATAACAATATACCTAATACATAATATAATAATATAGTACATAGATAAGGAATAATAACATATAATAATAAAATTATATAATAATATGATACATACGTATAAATATATACATACACAATACATATAAATACATACTTATAATAATGGATGAGAGGGATGTGCTGATTCCTTCAATCTCTTAAACAGGAGATCACGTACTTTCATTTTGAATGCGTAACGGTTAGTGGACATTCTGACTTCAAGAGGGTGCACGTTCCAGAGTAGAACAGACTGGACAACAAAGGAAGAGTAGACAAACCCAGAAGAATGACTGGGACATGAAAGAAGAAGATTATGGGAAGAACGGAGACTTCTCTCGTGAGTAGAAGATAGATACTGGAAGTATTCAGTAAGATAAGTGGGCGAGGAAGGGGACTTAAGAATCGTGAAGAGAGTAGTGAGAGCACGCAAACTACGGCGTTGACGAATTGGTAGCCAATTAAGTTCGGAACGATAAGTAGAGACATGGTCATACTTACGAAGATTATAAATGAATCGAATGCAGTTATTGAGAAGTCGGTCGTATTTATTGAGAAATGCTGCATTCAGGTCATAATAGCACACATCACCATAGTCGATTATAGGATATATTAAGGTCTGCACAAGCATAGCTTTGGTCCTGGATGGGAGGAAATTTTTAAGGCGATATAGTGCTCTGAGTGATCCTGTAACCTTCTGACTAACTTTGGTCACCTGTGCCTGCCAGCCGAGAGTGGAGTCAATGTACAGGCCCAGATCTTTGACCTCAGAGCTATAAGGAATAATTAGACCATTAAACAAGATGGGCGGCAGAGTATTTAAATCTAATCTGGGCATTAAACGGCGACTGCCCACAATAATGGCCTGACATTTAGCTGGATTTACGTCAAGACCGAATCTTTTGCACCAATCCATCATAGACTCGAGATCTCTATTTACGTCATCGATGGCTACTGATATATCATCCACTCTCGCCTGGGCGTACAACTGCAAGTCGTCAGCATAGAGATGATACGCACATCGAAGATTAGGTGTTAAGAAATTAATAAAAATTGAGAAAAGTAAAGGAGAGAGAATGCCGCCTTGAGGAACGCCAGAGTGAATGTCATGCCAACTTGATGTAGTTTCATCAACGCGTACTGACTGCCGACGTTCCTGAAGATAGGATGAGAACCATTCCAGTACAACAGGCGAGGTCAAGAGATGGGTAAGGATCGATAGAAGGATATCGTGACTGACGGTGTTAAAGGCGTTCGAAAAGTCAACCAAGGTCAGCACAGTGACCATGGTGTTCTCCATGCCCGCCCCAACATCGCCAGTCACTTTTAGGAGGGCGGAAGTCGTGCTGTGCCCAGGTCTGAATCCTGACTGTAATGGACTAAGGAGCTTATTATGGTACACAAATTGAGACAGCTGCTTATGCACACACGCTTCCAGGACTTTGGAGAGGAAAGGAAGAATGGAGATAGGACGGAAATGGTTAGGTAGGGTAGGATTCGAGATCTTAGGAAGAGGGATTACGAAGGCTTTACGCCACAGGGAAGGAAAAGAGCCGCTTTCCAAGGAAAAATTTACAATGTGGTTAATGGGAATTATGAGATGATCGAGGATCGGAGTAATCATGCGACGACTAAGAGAATCGAACCCCACAGCGTTAGATTTGATGGAGAGGATTATCTTCTTGACCTCACCCAATGTAACTGGAGAAAAATTAAAGGGATCTATCTTGGGACGGGGAAGAGCAGCTATGTAATCCACCGTCTGACGCCTGGTCTGGTGATCTAGTGCAGAAGTAGTTGAGAAATGGATGTTTAAATCCTCCAGACCAATCGTCACACGGAGATCACTATGCTGTTGTTTGCCAATACCTAGAGTCCCGAGGAACTTCCAGATATTGGCAGGGGACGAAGAGTTTATATTGTCGAAAATATGGCGGCGTTTGGCGTTACGAATCATCTGATTACACTTATTCCTTGCAGTTTTGTACAGGCTCCAATTCTCATCAGATCGTTCCTTTTTGAACCGCCGGAAGGCTCGATCACGACGCCTCATGGCCATTTGGACACCTCTTGAAAGCCATGGTGCCGGTGGACGTTTTAATTTGACCCTCTTAACAGGCGCGTATTTGTCATACAGCTTAAGCACAATACTGTTAAAGATATGAACCTTTTCGTCAATGGTGGAGGCTGCTATTACAGGGTTCCAAACAATCTCGGAGGCGTCTTTTTGCAGTTTATCAACATCCATACGTCCAAAACAACGCACGTGCAGAACCTTAGGACGAGGTTTTGGCGGTTTGAGGTTATAGGAAAGGTAAATCAAATCATGATGGGAAAAACCAGGAGCAAGGAATTGGCCATGGGAATGAACTAAGGATGGGGCAGAGGTAATAATTAAATCTAACCAGGTGTCATGACCTTCGATATTGTGGTGAGTGGGTCCAAGAGGAAGAGTGTGTAGACTGGTAGACTCAATTATTTTTAGGAGTTGAAGGGTACGTGGAGATGTGGGAGCAAGGAGATTGGTGTTGAGATCTCCCATGATGATATGATGTGCATATTCTGACCCTAAAGATTCCAGAATCGATTCGAGACTGGAGAAGTAGTTTACGGAGGGGGGACAATAAACAACTCCAAGAACAGATTTAGCTCCATTGACTGAAACCTCGAGGAAAAGATACTCCGCAGAGGCAGAGTTATTAGGTGGAGAAGAAAAAAGAATTTTGTAAGGAAGACCACTACGAAGGAATATAGCAACCCCACCCCCTCTCCTATCCACCCTGTCGTTGCGAATAAGAATGAAACCAGGGAGGGGGTAGGTGGTAGAAAGTAAATGAGGTTTCAGCCAGCTCTCAGAAATCAGAATGGCATGAACGTTAGCATCGCAGAAAGCATCGTACAGATCAGTATAATGACTTGGTACACTTTGTGCATTAATATGACAGACATTGAACAAGTTCTTTGCGGATTGGTTGAATGTCTGTTTAACCAAGTCACCAAGCGACTCAGTAACAGAGGAAAAGCTGTCATTATTTGATGAGTTTGAGGAATCACAAGCAGAGTGAAAAGAATCATCATCATCGTCCTGTAACATAAAGTAGATCAATGATATAATATATAAATAATTATATATAAATTATAAAAATAAATATAATATAAATACTATAAATAAGTATAGTATAATAATAAAATAATGCACACTCGCGAATCAGCGCAATGATTAGCCACTGCACCACCCGCCAGCAGACACGAACACACAAACATTAGGTAACTAACTTTACAATGCGATTGAGAAAAGTAAACAAAACAAAAAAAAGAAAAATACAGAACAAAAAAAAGGACGCAGAAAACAAAACGCAGAAATAAATTTACAAAAGAAAGTTATCATGTTCATTTCTGAACGCAACACATTGACATGTCACTTTAGGTGTCATCATGACATTGATTGCAAACTATCAAAGTTGTCAAACCGAGTAAACAAGACAAAAAATAAAATTATTGTCTTGTCTAGTTTAGTTTAAAAATAGTAATTTACATAAAGTGAGGGTGTGATTGAAATTAATGGAGTGATGTAATGCTTACACAAACAAAAAGAATTGGCTACGCACGTAAAATAAGGCACAAAGTGAGGGAGAAATGGAGACATACAAGAGCTATTTACGCGTCGCGTTCTTGGTATTCCCGATTGCTGAAGTAGAACCGGCACTCACGACACCGCCCCTGGGCTCTGTCACAGCAGGAGTACTACTGGATACCTTGGGATACTTCTTGATCAGCCCGCTGAGTTCACCTTCGGCGACTACCTTGTGACGGCTTCCGTCGGGAGCTTTTATTACGATGCAGCCGTCTTGGGTCCAGCAAGATCGAATCCCAAAGTGTAGACGGGCCTTGCTAAATACTCCCTGTCGCACTCTAGTAAGGAATTCCCGGACTGATATGGAGGAGCCCTTAAGCGAAGTTTTTGCACGCCATGCCGCAGATCTGGAATCAACTCGGGTGAACCGCACAAGTATTGGCCGCTTACTGTCTTTCTTTTGGACACCGATCCTATGGCAACTGCTGATGTCTGCAGCGGAGATGTCCTTTAGCCCTAGCCTGGTCTGGATAATGCCCAGCATAGCAGCAGCACAATCCTCCTTATCGGCCTCAGGAACCCCCAAGAAAAGAAGGGACTTACGTCTGTGCCTGGTTTCGATAACATCAAGCTGTTTGTGGCATTCTTGGATCTGCTGACGAAGTAGTGACATCATATTAAATACCAACTCACGGAAAGTGCGGAATTCATCTGCAACCCTCGCTACGGTGTCCTTGGAAGAGCTTCCACTATGCAATTGCGCCTCAAGTGCTGCCATCCGTTGAATGAAAGTCTCTTCCAAACTTTTCTGTGCAGACTCAATGTTGTCTAATTGTCACATGGTGATTTTGTGACTTGAAGCAAAGTAATATCAATGTGCAGGTGTATTGCTGGCAGGTGGTAATATACTAACACTCAATTACTAAGTGTCATAAACACAATCCTAGTTAAAGGTGATGTAAAATAGCAGTTAAATACTATTTTAATCATATATATTTAGGAAATAACTATTATTTAAATTTAATTATACTTTTTGAAATCTCAAAGCAGTGTTAACTTTTCTAACACCTACCCCAAAAAAGATCTTCATGACAGCCGGGACCGCAGGCTTAACGTGCTCTCCGAGGCACGAGACAAGCGATAATTAACAATTCAATACGCACATAACTCCGAAAAGTCAGTGGTGCGCGCCGTGGATTCGAACCCGATACCCTCTGCGCAGTCCGTTGGTATCTCCACTAGGCTATCGCTGCCTTTATCAATGCATGTAGCATTCTTTTTTTGTTTGACATTATTGGAACGCGAAATACGTCCATAATAGGGGTGCCGGATTAGCCAGGGGCCGGATTACCGCGGGTCCACTGTATTCATGGGTACCGAAACCTCTTTACGACCGTGAATGATCTTCATGACAGCCGGGACCGACGGCTTAACGTGCTCTCGGATACAGTAGCAAGTGGTAATAAGCAATTTAATTCCCGCAAAATCTACGTGTAAAGTCAGTGGTGCGCGCCTTGAATTTCAAACCTAAAACATATACGTAAAAATATCGAATCGAATAGTCGTCGAATGTTAATCCACTATCTAGTATCCATAGTACAAGCTCTGTTTAGTTTGGGACTAGATCAGGGATTCCCAAAGGGGTCGAACCACTTTGGGAATCCCTGGTCTAGACTCTTGTGAAAACTTGTGTTAATTTAATAGGAGTCGATTTTTAGACCTCGACGACCCCCAAAATCAGTTTTCGTTTATGTTGACCCCTAGGAAACCGATATCGACCCCTTGGGGTCGATATCGGTTCGACCACTTTGGGAATCCCTGGACCTAGATGGTGTGGTGTGTATGTGGTAGAAAATGACTTACCTCTTTGGACGTATTTTTCTGCCACTTCTGCTGACGATTTCTTCTTCCTTCTTAGTTTCTTCTTCATCCTCTTTGGGTTCCTCCTTCTTGGCTTTGCCTCGGGGAGTCTTGGGTTCCTTTACGGGTTTGGACGGGGTCTCTTTGGGTTTCGCTTCCACCTTGCCTTTGCGGCCCTTCTGCTGTGAAATGAATTAAATATAGAATACGATACACATTTTTCTGTAAGTGAAAACATTCGCGCTTGGTATAAATTATCTATAACGCCCGTATTATTTACCCCCCACGCGCTAAGAGCACGCACGGTCGTGCTCTAATTTTGGTGGTCCTCAATTAAAATCGTTCTATTGGTCGCGGTTTTTTAACGTTTTGTTTTACTTAAACCAAGAAACGAAAGTAGTAACTCTTAGAATAGTTCATATTCTATGCATTTAAATCGTTTTAGAAGGGTGAGGGAAACGAAACGCGCCAAAAAATATTGAAATATAATTATCTGTGTCTCAGTTGCGAAAGCGTCCGCCATTGTTGTGTTTTGTTCCGCGATCTTTGAAATAAAAGTTGTCTTGTGGAAGAAACCGGTGAATATTTTATAAAGATACATATATACATTTACTCAGAAATAAATAAATAATAATTGTGAAGTGACATTATTCGTGACAAAGACAAAAAATACAGTGATAAAAGGCAAAAACTTTTTAGAAGGGCTATTTCTACTCTTGAAACTCGCTATTTTCGTAAGTGTTTTATGATAAATATTCTTTTAATAGTTATGAAAGACATAAAAGTACCCAGATTATTTATCTGAAAACATATTTTAGCAACTACATACTAGTATTGTTGTACATTTTCACAGTTATCGTGTTTCAAATGGTAAATAATTTACAGCCACAGTGTTAGAGTGTTTAGTAGAGTAGAGTAGTTTTAGTGGCGTTAGATTCGTTTGTTACAAATAAATAATGTATTGTGTGAAAACCTAAAGGTATATGTGATAATGTTTTTGTGTTTATGAACCAAACAAGTAATGAAATTCATTAATATGTGATGAAATGTTTGTGTGAACGAGTGAAAAAACAAACCTCTAAGTTTGTAAGCTTGTTTTGCCGGAAAAGTGAGTATTTAGTAGTAATTCATGTTATTATTATGATGGCTGATTTTATAACCAACACAATGATATGCAATTTATGTGATATAATTATATAAAGGTGTCATAATTAATTTTTTTCCGGTAACATATGCCAATGAAAATTTGCAGCAACGTGACCTTCGCACTTGTGGCACTTTGCCTTTAGTTTGATCGCACCTCAAGGGTTAAGAATTCTGTGTTGCAAGGGACATACAGTCAATCAACGGAACGGACGAAAAGTACCTGCACCCAGAAACGTAACCACAGTGTTGTTTGTGGATTACAAAGTGTTCTATGGGTTTTCTCGTAAACAAATACTGGTCGCAAAGAATAAATAAGGGATTTATCTGATTGAAAATAGCTTTGTTTGAAATTTGGTGGTGTGTCTAAATCAAGGTGTTGAAACACATTCAAAATATCGGATACTCATTAAAGTTACGTGGAATAGGCATATCCTGTAAGACAATTTAAAATGTACATACCTTTCCTTCATCAATGACAAGGGTGCCTGTGTCATCGGAATCTTCGACGACTGTGTCATTTGTTGTAGCGTTTGCCGTACTCTGTAATAATAAAAGAAAATATGGATATAAATAAAATACAAAACTTGAGGGTAGGTGTCGAAATCCACACTTCATAGGAATGGAATTGAGCTCATACCAGTCTAACCAAGACCACATTGATGTAATTTTGCTTAAATTTCGTGATAACAGAGGTAGTTTAAATTAGACAGTGAATGCAATCAAGATCAGTGAAAATTTCGAAGTGCTGGACATAGACCCTCTCCTAACTTGCACTAGAATAGCCAACGATGTTACAAGTAAATTAGAAGTAGATACGTTATAGGCGTACCAAAAGCAGGACGCTAAACATAAGCCAGTTGGCAAGTCAGACATATGTGTGTGTGACGTCGCGAGCCGGCGTCATCAGGCGTCATAGTGAAACTGACACATCTTGTCAACCGAAATTAAAATAAAATATGGAGTTATCGATGTGTGCGTTAGTGCACCATTTCTACGGATTGATTACCTACTACGTAGGTAACGTATCTATGACTTTTCTAATATCATTGAGAATAGCATTGCGAGTCAATTATTATATCGGTAACGCTGTTATGTCTCCTCTGGTGTAACGGACGTCCATGGGCGGCAATAATCCCTTATCATTAGGCAACCGTCAGCTCATTCGCCCCATAAGGGATAAAAACAGAGATATAAACTATTTACTTCGTGTATTTAACTTAGTCGGCTTTTCGAATGTCGGGAATGAATGTCGGGGTTCGAATCCATGGCGCGCACCAATGACTTTTTAGAAGTATGTGCGTATTGAATTATAAATTATCGCTTGCCCCGTGCCTCGGAGAGCACGTTAAGGCGTGGGGATTGTCATGAAGATCTTTGACAGTCGTTATAGGGCGTCAGTACCTTCTAAATAAACTGACACTAGTCTAAACTATGGAATATGGCTATCCTTTCGGGTTGCGGTCTGACAGGCAGTCACTCTGTGGAAAAGCTAATATTCAGTTAAATCCGGATAGACTAGTAGTAAGCGGACCCCAGATTGAAACTGGGATAACGCTCGGAGGATGAATGAATTTGCCTTAGTCGCCATGTACGATAGTCCCAAAATGAAATGGTTTGGGTCAAACTTTGTATTCTTAATCCATCACCACAAGGTCTATTTTCATTTATTTATTATTTACTTGAGAAATGTATGCTAAGATGGTTTGGACACATGGAGAGGATGGATGACGAAAGACTGAGCAAGTTATATAAGTCAAGTGTGAATGGGACAGGAGGAAGGAGAAGACCTAGATGGACGTTCTCTGACCAGTTTGGAGATATCCTAAAAAAAAGGACAGGTTAGAAGTACCCTTAACCGAAGAGCATGCATGAGAACTTTGATGGGAGTGAATGAAGCAAAAGAGAATGTCAGGATCGTTGCAAATGGCGGTACGTAGTCTCTGCCTACCCCTTCGGGAAAAAGGCGTGAGTCTATGTATGTATTATTTACTAGATGAGCCCGCGTTTGCATCCGCGTTATTTAGGTCTACTGCTCCGCTCCTGCGGCTCATAGCATAATCATATATAGCAATTATAGCCTTTCTCGATAAATGGGCTATCTAACACTGAAATAATTTTTCAGATCGGACTAGTAGTTCCTGAGTTTAGCGCGTTCCAGCAAAGAAACAAACTCTTCAGCTTTATAATATTAGTATACATACATACATAGACTCACGCCTGTTTCCCTGAAGGGGTAGGCAGAGACATATTAAACGCCCACTTTTGGCCAGTATTTTGATCTCACGTAATAGGTGGCGAGCCTATTGCCGCTTATCGGGATATTTTGTTAGTATAGAAGTATAAATATTAGGTTTAATTAAAAAAGTATAATAATATATAACTCACGTCTTCAGGCGTGGTGTCGTCGGCGGCGGTGGTGTCAGCAGCAGTGTCGTCCATGCTCTCGTCAGCGGCGGATTCATTGATCGCGTCATTCGCCGCTGGTTCTGCAGACTCCTGGGAAGAAAGGAGGTATTATAGTGTGGCTTATTGGGCCTGTATATCACCTGCATTGCTTTATTTATTTATTTATAGTCTCACGCCTGTATCCCCGAAGGGGTAGGGAGAGGTGTAAATATTACACCCACATTTCGCCATGAATTTTTAGGTCCCACGTAATAGGGGGCGAGCTTATTGCCGTTACCGGGCACATCACCAGACGCCGGACTACTACTGAGTATTCGGAAAACCCCGTTACACTTTTGCCCGACCCGGGAATCGAACCCGGGACGTCCGATCAGCAGTCGCATACACTGGACCACGGAGACAGTCAATGGCATTGCTTTAATGTGAGTAAATACTATATGGCCTACAGAGATTTTTCTTTAAGACCATTCCTTCACTAACACTAAATCCTGTATCGCGGGGGACTTTTCAAACATACAACCATCGGACACAATGAACATCCAGACTCGAAACAACAATTTATCGATCACACAAAGTGTTGTCTCGTATAGGAATCGAACCCACAACACTCGGCGTAGTGTCATGTGGCGAGGCGGCCGCTGAAACCACTGCGTCAACCGTGCAGTCAATCAACAGATACAAAGAACTCCTAGATTTGGGACAAAAAGGACAATGGCAGAATTTGGTCTGTGTTTGTTGTGGCGATCTTAAACTTCGTATGAACAAAACAAATTGTTATTTTTTTCTACGATTTTTAATATTTTCACTTTGTCTCTTTTAAGCCGGTCGTACTTTATGATGATAAAAAGCATTCCAATTGATTACGAACTATGTATTATACCTACTTTATTATTTGATTGTTGCCATAGACAATGGTGTGACAGGAATAGACGTTTGACATTGATCCATATCGATTATTAAATAAGTAATCGATACGATTGACCTTTATAGGGTTGGTTTGGTTTAAAATATAATTCTTAAAATGCAGTTATTTAATCAACATTATATCAATAAGCTAATATTTTGAAGTAAAACAACTTTTAAATGAAATAAAAACGTCACAGCATCGTTTTAATGTTGTATCGATTTCATATAAAATCGATTTAAAATGTGCAGCTCTGCTTTTGTCTTTGGCTGAGACAGTTAGATGCTACAGAATTAACAGCATACTTCTGCGTTTTGATGTCAATCTGACATATTATGTCATGATAATTCAAACGAACCTACATCATTAATTTTTAACTAAAAATTCAAACACCGATATCTTCTTTTTCCAGGTTTCCCGAGTGAAAATAGAATCATTTATAGACTCTGTTACTACGCCGATTTTTTATATATTTTATATTACTGTACGTTTCAATTTAAATTCAGATATTTTGATGTATGGAGATCTGCCATTGTCTTTTGTGGATCACACAAAATGTAGGTAGTCTCGTGGGTTCCGACGCATGTTATCGGGTACTTATATGTAGATACAATGTTGTACGTATTCCCAGTTTCACTGCTTTTGGATATGCCTTATCTTCCGGATAAATTCAAATTAAGACGAAATTCGTATGTGTTAGCTGACAATTAAATGACCCTTCGTAAAATAGTGCAACCTCTTGGAACTTAGATGTATGCACTATACTGCAAATAGTCTAAATCGTATATGAAACTTTTAATAGCGCGATTGGTGGTTAAACTTCATCATAGTTCCAGCAGTGTCCGTAAGATGTCACTAGTATTTGTGTATATATATTAATTTATCGATAATATATTTTATTTATTTATAGGTAAATTTAATCTTATATAATTATAATTGCATATAGGCATGCGAGAATACCAGCGTTGTAGTTTTATAACTGCAACAATAGCTGACGCAGTTGCCTAATTTGTTCTCCACATACCGCCTTCTGTAAATTTAAATAAGGAAATGTATTTTAAGTTTTGGAGAAGCAAATAAAATATTTTTTGTTTTTTTTGTCACTGCCATTGTACAATAGATGGCATCACTTGTATGTAGCTACAGTTAGTAGTATTGTAAGCATATAATATAACGAAACCCGCTTGCATAGACATAAACTGAGCAAGTTTTATACTATAGTTATATGAACTATACAATGTAACTGTATTTGCCATGGGTAATGCGCATCTACGCACAGGCGTAGTACGCGACCTTATGACAAACATTACTGTTGGCCGCGTGTTGACTGACGCACAGTATGTGGTACTGCACTCAGCTTCGATCGGGCCAGTGTTCATTTCGGTTTGAGAATTACAAGACATTGCAGTCAAACATTTAGATCAGTGATTCCTAAAAACACTTGAGTTTAGGGAACCAGGGTCCACGAAGTCATATTTTTATCATTATTCATTCAAATATTTTTTTCTAAGTATAACAAAATAAAACCATTTCTGTTAGGGTTCCGAGACCTTTAATATTAAAAGCCCACATATAACGGAACAGCGAATTGAAGCGGCCGCCTCACCGCTTGACAGTGGGCCGACTGTTGTAGGTTCAATTCCCACAGGAGACAACACTTTGAGTGATACATAAATTGTTGCTTCTGAGTCTAACGGCCCGGTCACTGCCTACAGCGGCGAGCGTTTTCGATGTACATGGTGCGTTTACTGTGACGCGGCGCGCGGCTGCCTCAGAGTAAACGCGCCATGTACATCGCCCCTGCCGCGCCGCTCGCCGCTTAGACCGATCTCGTGACCAGGCCTCAGGGCAGTGTTTGTTGGCGACAAAACGTAGCACCGTGTGCCACTGCGACGACCGGAGGGTGACAGCGGCTTGCGGGGAGCGGGGGACGAGGGGCAGAGCGCTGACTCATACGACATGGACCAGAAGCGCGCGTTTTTTTAATCGAATATACAAACCTACCTATATTTACAGTCCACTATTTTATTTCTACCACCTCTGAGAATCACAAACTGTGTTCATTGTGTCCATTGATTGCATGCTTGTTAAGGGTTGAGCTCCACCTATTAGCACCGCATCGCACTTTTATATGCTTCTATCCTTTTCTGTCACTTAGGACCGTCATTTACTAGAGCGAGAAAGAGAGACGGAACGCTTCAGCACGCCGCGGAATCGAAAAGGCGATCGTGTTCCCTCTCTCTTTCTCGCTCTAGTAAATGACGGTCCTAAGAGACAGAAAAGGATAGACGCATATACAAGTGCGATGCGGTGCTGATAGGTGTAGCTCAACCCTTAGTCCCCGCAACACAGGATTTATTTCTAATGCGGTAGTAGTCTTAAAAAAACAGACAAAAACCAGTAATTTACCTCCATAGGTACTCCAATGACCTGCTCCAGAGGCACGTTGTTGGCAAAGTCATGTTCAATCTGCTTAACCCCATTGTTGAAGTCGCGGCGTTTCACCGTCTTGGTGAGGAACTTGTCCTTATTCTCCGCGTAGTCGAATATCATGTTCGGTGGCAGGTTTGCGCTGAAATAGAGAATGTGGTTAGTGATTTGTGCTCAAACATGATGTAAGGGAATAGGTATTTAAAAGTCATTGTCATCCTGGTCGCTTCCAATCCTTCCTTTTAAGGGAAACTGTGTTCAATAAATATTTTAATATATATGTAATTGTTTAATGTCGTAAATTGTTAAATAATATGTTTTTAAGCTCAGTGGCGTATCATTGGAGAGGCCTATATCCAGCAATTTATTGCAATAGGCTGATTATGATGATGAAATAAATAAATGCATTGTAAGTAAACCTGTATGTGAACCATATGAATGTGAGTGTGTCTGGGCTGTGTTTGTTTAACTTGAAATAAATTAAATGTAATATTTAGATAATAACTAATCTCATTTAAAATAAGAAAGTTTTAAAGGTACAATTATGAATTTTGATTCGTGACACAATTTGTGTGAATTTTGTTTTGTAAATTAAATATCAAGTATATTTGACGATCGGTTGGCACCGCGGGAGTGCAAGCGACTGCTACGCCGAAGGTCGCGGGTTCGATTCCCGCTCAAGTCAAACATTTGTGTGCATGAACATGGATGTTTGTCTTTGGTCTGGGTGATTCTATGTATAATATGTATGTATTTACAAAAAAAATATGTGCATACGATTCCCACCAAGAACTTAGGGTCCCAAGCCAACCTCACCTGCAAGTGGTGCACCTGCCGATCAACGGACGAGGCTCTGGCAAACAAAATATCCCGATAAGCGGCAATAGGTTCGCCACCTATTACGTGGGATCAAAACACTGGCGAAAAGTGGGCGTTTAATATGCCTCTGCCTACCCCTTCGGGGAAACAGGCGTGAGTATGTGTATGTATGTTATAAAAAAAAAGTATATGTATGTTTATCCATTACCATTATCTAGTACCCATAGTACAAGCTCTGCTTAGATTGGGACTAGATGGTGTTGTGTGAATGTGGTACAATATTATTATTATTATTAATTATTCTATTTAAATTGAAATAAACGAACTTATGTAATACTCACGTTTCCCCAGTGCCGTAGAAATACACAAAGTATTTCTTGCCATTCATCTTTTGGACCTGAAAATAAAACAAAATTGTATATTATTTCATACCAGTTTGATTTTGACTAACATTAATAAATCTATTATTATTTCTTGCCATTTTAATAACTTTTAACATTTATAACCGTAGGTTTCAGTTGTCCTAACGCTGGGGCTACACTACCGGCTAACGTCAATGCCTGCTAGAGCGATAATTAATAAATTTTTTACGCGCTAAATGCCCATCATTGGCCATAAAAACGCCAAACGGCAATGTTAATGTTAAGTCGTGGCTACACCTACGGTTAACGTACATTATCGCAATAATTAATGGCATTTCTCGTTAGTGTGGCCCCAACATAACTGACATCATTGCAGAGAACAACGCAAGAAACATGAAATGTTTTGGAATGAGATTCCTATAGCTGATCAAAAATTTACTTTTCCTAATAACTGAGCTTTCCTTCAGTCAGCTCTCTATGGACAGTGGGTACATTTCATGACATAGGAGCTCACTAAAGATGGCATTTTAATGTTGCATCCAAACTGCAGTAAATTTTTCTTGGGCAATATTTAAAACTAGTAAGAAATTGGTCATAATAATGAGTACAATCACTCCTTAAGGATTTGTATTATACTAAGAATAATTTTGTATGGAAAACTGTATTTGCCCTGGGTAATGCGCATCTATGCACAGGAGTATCACGCGACCTTATGACAAACATCGCTGTGGGCCGCGAGTTGACTGATGTACAGAATGTTACTGCCACAGATGTGAGAAGTATCAGATGTAACGCGCGGCACAGTTGCGTGCGGCCACTAAAGCAAATACAAAATTGAAAAGCGAATACAAACTCGTCTCAGTGCGCTACGAAGCATCGTACAGTTCACGCGTCACGATCACGTCAACTTTTAAATTCTCAAAATGCCGTCTTGTGTTCTTAAACACTGTAAAAGTTGTTCCTAAAAACAAAAACAGGAAAATGGAATATCTTTTCACAGGTAACTATTGATAATTTGACTGTTTCCTAATTTAATTTCGATAAAATTCGTATTTGTGCAAGAAATATGTAAGTGTTGCCAGTTTTTGTCGACGCCGTTCTGCCTGAATTAGGGAAAATGCACTTGTCAATTGATTATGTGATAATGATTGTCATGTTTATGAAAAATACATTACCGTATTATAAAAATATATAGTAGATATATCTTCTTTCTCATAAATATAGAAATAGAAGTTCAATTTCCATTAGTATATACCTTACATAATATTGTTTTGAGTTCGATCCCCAAACGATCCAAATATTCGTGTACACCCTACTAATCGTCAAGCTTATAAACTTTGACCTTTGCACCGTTCTTATGGCGTAAAGAATAAGTATCAAAATAGCACAGCAACTGTTTAGCTTGACTTGGCGCCCTGTGTACGTACATACATACTAATGGCGTAGGGAATAAGTATCAAAATCGTACAGCAGTCAGCAACTGTTTAGCTCGACTTGGTGCCGTGTGTACATACATACTTATGACGTAGGCAATAAGTATCAAAATCCTACAGCAACTGTTTAGCTTGACTTGGCGCCGTGTGTACATACATACTTATGGCGTAGGGAATAAGTATCAAAATCGTACAGCAACTATTCAGCTTGACTTGGTGCCGTGTGTACATACATACTATTTATTTCTCAACTAATCGACGCCAGCGGCTTCACACGCACATATTTTCCTATTTCTCGTTTTGCCTGATCCCGTCGGAATTTCGAGAAATCCCGTCTTAGTGCACCCCTACGGTTCTCAAGAAACATACATGCTAAATTTCGGCTTCATGCGCCGAGTAGTTTCGGCTGTAGCTTGTCTGTCAGTCAGTCACTGACTGACTGACAGACAAGCTACAGCCGTGTGTGCGTTACTGTCTGTCAGTCAGTAGTCAGTCAGCAAGGATTTTATATATACAGATTTACGAAGTAGTTAAAACTTAACTCGGCACCTACATTTAAGAAATGTATTTATAAAAGCATTAATTAAATCCATGGTAAATTCTTCAAAACCGC
Source organism: Euclidia mi (assembly GCA_944739405.2). NCBI lineage: Eukaryota > Metazoa > Arthropoda > Insecta > Lepidoptera > Erebidae > Euclidia > Euclidia mi. Next base: position 7,940,210 of record OX123208.2, read on the forward strand.
AAATGAATATAAGAATATTACATAACTATATGCAAAATACTGGGAGATTATTCATAATCTGGCAACTTTACACACACATAGACGCGCGTGTCCGTACAGTGCCAGTCGCCAAAGGTCACGCACACATAGCTGTCAACGTGCCACACTTAGTTGGACGAATACGCTATATCTGATACTTCTCATATCTGTGGTTACTGCACTCAGCTTCGATCAGGCCAAGGTTTACTTTAAAATCTTTAATAACTTGTTAATCTTTCACACAGAAGCTACTTGTGACGTGGGAGTCGTCGCGGTACCCCCCACTACTTCTGACTGGCCGCCTCGCTGACTTGCGGCACATAAATACCGCGGCGCGACAGCGAATCTTCCCTCTTGAATCCTGGACGCTGCCTCAGTTAAGTGCTGCCTTCTCTTCTGGAGGACCAAAGTCTCGTCAGCCTGCCTGCCTACCCTGCCCTGAGTCTTAACTCTTGCTACTAGCTACCGGGTTTATATTGTGTAACGCTTCTTAGCAATTACATTTTGTAACGAACGCTATGCTTCTTTAATTTATCTCTCTACACACACGAATAAACGTTACATACTGAATGGATTTTGTTACAGCTTTGAAGTAAATCAGTTTAAATCTGAAAAGCATAAGGCCTATCTAACCTGATAACTAGAGATCGGATAATTGGATGCATATTTACCTAAAGTTGAGGTGTTGGCTATTATGGAATGCACTTTTGAATCGAAAAATTTCCACCCGGTATCCGTTATCAGATCGCATTGTTAGATCGATCTGACCACGTCCACTCTTTTGTGTCCTATGTCAGATTTATGAAATTGCAGTTTCCTTGTTTAGATTGGTGTCCATAGTCAGATTGATCAGCTTCAGTTCTTCTGATTGCTCTACTACAAGAATTATTTGTAATTATTTGAAAAAAATGAAAAAAAAAACAAGGAATTTAATATACGTTGCAAGAACCACGACATTCTACTTCTTAATTGCTCAAGAAAATGGCCTACAGTTATTTGCACGTAATTAAGCATCATTTGAGTCATCATCATCGCCCTAGCGTTATCCCGGTTGCATCCAAGACTTACAGCCTTGGAGCCCGGGGTCCGCTTACCGGTCTCACCAGATAATAATATGACAGAATATCAACATTTCCATAGAGCGACTGCCGTCTGACCTCCGCAACCCAAAGGGATAGCGATATTCTATGGTTTAGACCAATATCAGTTTATTTGAGGGTACTGACTCCACGCAACGACTGTCAAAGATCTTCATGACAGCCGGGACCGACGGATTAACGTGCTCTCCGAGGCACGGGGTAAGCCATAACTATTAATACGCACTTAACTTCGAAAATTCATTGGTGCGCGCCGTTGGTATCTCCACTAGGCTATCGCTGCATTAATTAAGCATCATTTGAGTATCCATGATAAAAATTTCGTTGTAAAATATGAGTGGAGACGGTCACAGTCACTAGTTTTCTACTATTTTCTTCATAAGAACACTCCATGATGTAATTTGGTTTATACCATGATGCGCTCATTCGCAATTATCTCAATACGATTTTATGCTCAAAGGGTGGACTTTACGCTCATTAAAGAAAATAGGTACTTACTTAGCAGATTTATTTTTGAAAACTTTGATTTTATACTATTGGTGCCCCTAATGTAATAATACTTGTCCTCATTTTCTTTTTATAAATGAAAATAATTTGTCATTTAGTAATTCTTTTAACTCGTATTTAATACAAATTGAAGAATTGACATTAAACTACAGTTTACGGATTTTATCGCGATATATTGGTTTCATTAAGTTATTACATTTACCTAATTAAACCGCATTATCTAGAAACTATATTTTTTATTTATTACTAGCCAACCAACGTTTCTATACACATACCATGGTCACGGCAGACTGAGGTGACACATATTTATCTTTTTCTTGAATGTATAAGTTATCTCAAAGTACCTGAATATTTTAGTTCTAGTTTTCAACTAGTGGTGTTCGTATTTATTGTACGCAAAATGAGCTCAATGAGCTCACAGTGTCCTTAGGTCTTCAGTCGGTTCAGTCGGTTGAAATTTATTTATTTATTTATTACACTCACAAGTACATCTACCATTACAGGTCACCCCAATTCGATAGTGTAGTCAACTTTATCGCATGTAATAACTTAGTGAAAATAATATAAAAAACCGGCCAAGTGCAGTCGGACTCGCGCCCGAAGGGTACCGTACCATCATCTATAAAAGAAAATCACATTCGTTGTATGTATATTTAAATACTAGAGGACACCAGCAGCGGCAGCAGCTACGCCTGCATTTTTTTTTTTATTTACCCGTTTTGGCCGTTCCCGTAGGAATTTCGGGAAATCCCTTCTTAGTGCACCCCTACGGTCCCCAAGGAACATACATGCCAAATTTCAGCTTCCTGCGCTCAATAGTTTCGGCTGTAGTGTGTAGTCTGTCAGTAAGTCAGTAACGCAAGGATTTTATATATTAAGATTTTATCAAACTTTTTTGAAGATATTCAAGTTTCTACCTGTTTATTAAGATGGAGTAAAATTGCTTAAAAATTACATTTGTTGTATGGCCTATATATATATGTAAATATTAATATATATATATATATATATATATATATATATATATATATATATATATATATATATATATATATATATATATATATATATATATATATATATATATATATATATATATATATATATATATATATATATTAATATTTACTTTATTTCTATTTTTTTAAGGTAATAAATAACTAAATATTCTGGCTTATTCCGTTTATCCACCCTAAAAAAGCCACCCTAAGGAGAATACTCGGAAACGCGTGTCCTTCTATCCACCCTGAACGGGGTGGATAACCGTAATTCATATAATATGTTTCTTCCGATTTTTTACCCCAAGTACAGTTGAATCAAATTATCTTTTAAGTTTTAATTTAATATTTATTGTTAAGCGAATAACATAAAATAGTCTTAAAATCTAAATTGTAGGTACATGGTACTATAAGATAGAAAGCCGAAGCGGGGCTGGTGGTTTTTTATAAATTTTGCAACATGTCCAGAAAATGACCAACGCGTGTACGTTACCCTAGCAGGAAAGTATCTCCTGGAGAGACATGAGTGGAACGTATAATTAGAGCGCAATCTGCTGATGATGTGCGCGAAATATAAAATTAGTGCGGATTATAGTTTTGGAAAAAAATGAAAAAAATCATTCCTGCTGGGGTAACGTTCTTCCAGCAGGAAGATTCTAAACGAATTATCGGAGAGAGAAACATTGTACATGGGCAGATAGCTTAAATTAGTGGGACAATGTGCGCCGAAAATAAAATTAGTGCGGCTTCAGGTTTTCGAGATATTGGAATTCCTGCTAGGGTAACGTTTTGCAGTATCGTGTATCTCTATAACGGTTGCATGTGCGGTTATAAAATAAACATGCACGAGTTGCTCTTAATTTGTGCGAATTGGTGAAATAATAAAATTTAAGAAAATACATGTAATTTTCAAGTAATCGGCCTTCTTTGAAAACCCAAAAAAACATCGCAGCGTCAAAATAAGAAAACGTATAGGCTCACTGAAAACTGTTTTCTGTTCTTCTTGACACATAGATTAACCATAAAAAGTTTCAAAAGTATACGTACATGCGTTAATGAGATATATTACTAAAAGTCAAAACGACGAAGTCGTAACTTTGAGGACAACGCACAAGAAACCGGCTCAACGCAAGGTGTGTAGGAGTAAACTACCAATTAGAGCGATAGTCCAGTAATGTATAGTGAAATTATCCAGCTTGGAATGTCTCGCATGTAAGTAATAATTAACAAAAACCAAAACATCAAACAACGGTTGGTTATCCGACCAAATTCGAATGACTACAAAAAAGCGACGGACTTATACATATCGACGTCCTACTTTTTAAATCGTATTATACCCATGCTGTTGTCCGTACAGTCGCGCAAAAAGCGTTTGTCGGCAACTATGTTTTTTTTACTACATATTTGAAATGAAAGAACTTGTCGATGTGTAAATTATTATTTTTATTCTCTTAATATTGATTCTTTAAATATAATGGCATCAAAATCACAGATCAGTTTTTCATTTGGCAGTAAAATCACATAATCACAGAGTAATTAAACCTAAGTCTGTAACTTTTTAGCAGTCTTAGAAAGGTTGTTTACACTATTATATATTATATTATATTTTAATATTATAAAGAGGAATAATTTGTATTTTTGTTTGTTTGTAATGAATGAACTCAAAAACTACTAGACCGATTTTAAAATTCTTTTCCCATTAAAAAGCTACATTTATCTGCGAGTAACATAGGCTATATTTTATTTTAGAAAAAATAGGGGTCCGTAAGATATTTGAGTTTTACGGGTACGCGAGGTAGTTCTCTCAGGACGCGGGTGAAACCGCGGGAAACGGCTAGTCTACTAAGTATATGTATCCGACATAAAATATATCTGGTAGAGATTTTTTTGACAAACCTATTGCACAAAGAAACATAGAGTCATCCAATGAGATTTGATAGCGATGCGTGCGACGCCTTTCATCCGCTCAATGGATATACTTAACTGGCACCGCACTCGCAACAGGATGTTTCTTCTTACTTCATTCATAATATTTTTATTTTTAAATTATTCCTATCTCATAAATACCTATTATTTGTATACAAATTATTATATAGATAAGTACATGAAGTTGGTTGCCGTTGTAAGACGACCAAAAAGTCACTGTGTATACGCAAATTTAATAATTTATGTATTATTTTAATACCTAAAATAAAATTTAAAGATTTTATTTGTTTAAAAATCATATCTCAATAATTCACGAAAATGGCTAGTAGAACAAGTTTATTTTGTTACTTTTCTGCTTCAGTGTACTCGGACACAACACGCTTTAACCGATTAGACGGTCAAGTTAAGATGGTCATTGATATGTATGAAACCGTCGCTTTTTTGTAGTCATTCGAATTTGGTCGGATAACCAACCGTTGTGTGATGTTTTGGTTTTTGTTAATTATTAATTACATGCAAGACATTCCAAGCTACATAATTTCACTATACATTACTGGACTATCGCTCTAATTGGTAGTTTACTCCTACACACCTTGGGTTGAGCCGGTTTCTTGTGCGTTGTCCTCAAAGTTACGACTTCGTCGTTTTGACTTTTAGTAATATATCTCATTAACGCATGTACGTATACTTTTGAAACTTTTTATGGTTAATCTATGTGTCAAGAAGAACACAAAACAGTTTTCAGTGAGCCTACACGTTTTCTTATTTTGACGCTGCGACGTTTTTTTGGGTTTTCAAAGAAGACCGATTACTTGAAAATTACATGTATTTTCTTAAATTTTATTATTTCACCAATTCGCACAAATTAAGAGCAACTCGTGCATGTTTATTTTATAACCGCACATGCAACCGTTTTAGAGATACACTATTCTGCAAAACGTTACCCTAGCAGGAATTCCAATATCTCGAAAACCTGAAGCCGCACTAATTTTATTTTCGGCGCACATTGTCCCACTAATTTAAGCTATCTGCCCATGTACAATGTTTCTCTCTCCGATAATTCGTTTAGAATCTTCCTGCTGGAAGAACGTTACCCCAGCAGGAATGATTTTTTTCATTTTTTTCCAAAACTATAATCCGCACTAATTTTTTATTTCGCGCACATCATCAGCAGATTGCGCTCTAATTATACGTTCCACTCATGTCTCTCCAGGAGATACTTTCCTGCTAGGGTAACGTACACGACCAACGCTTATTTCATTATTGAGTAGACGTAGTTGCGTATCCTGGATAAATTCGTCCCTTTTAATGTATATTTGCAATCGTTTTCTAAATTTTTTTGCTGCAGCAGACGTATTAGCGAAGAACTGTGCGTTTTTTTGCACGCATTCCAAAAACTTAGCTAAATGTGGATGTTTGTCTTTAATTTCATGTGACATTGTTTTATGCCAGGTTTCTAATGAATTTGTAGTCCTATGAGACACCCCGAATGAATTCCAAACAGCCACAAAGGTTTCGTCCTTGAGCCAAGTTTTTTCAAAATATTTCACAAATGCCGCCATATTATTATCATCGTCTAATAAAAATGATTTCACAAACAACCAGCCTTCATTAATCAAGTTTGAAGGTAATAGTGGCAACCTTGCCGTAAGTAACACTAATCTTTTTGTATTTGGGTATTTATTGATACCTAGCTTATCTGCTCGTTTTTGAATGGACTTCACATAATGAAAGTAGCAGCCATGTAGCAATATATTTGGAAATACACTTTTTAATGCTCCCATTGTAGCTTTTTCGTAGTCGAGCGTGAATGTTGCGGGATTCCATGCAGGAATTTGTGATTTGATTAAATTAAATACCGTTAAATAAGTGCTTTTCTTTCTGTCACTCATAATTGCAAATGCCAAAGGTATTATATTTGTTGAAGTCGTGGTACTGTTCATATCAGCGTGTATACTGAAAACTTGGTTAAACGGTTTGGGCATATTCTAAAAGTTGCATCGCCAAAGAAATTTTTGAGTTTACCCATTTGGTCTCTTGCGAAATTGTTACAGAATATCAAAATCCGAATATTGTCTATTTCATCTATGAAATCAGCTAATAAAAAGTTCTCGTATTTTTTCGGCACTACAACTTCGGCAACTTTTTTAAAATTAAGTTGTTTTAAACCCAATGCTGCATTTCTATGTTCATATAAAGTAGTTTTAATTTTTGAAAATTCAGGAACTTCATTTAGTAAGTCGACATCATCTTCATTAAGTGACGCTACCATGTTTTTATAGATTTTCGGCACCGGATCTAGTGAAGTGGTTACTTCGTTGATACATTGGTTTATATGCGAGTCAATTACATTTTTAGTGAAATCTTGTTTACATAACTGTATGTGTGGTTTTGTTTTCATCACATTATTTTCCTGTAATAATAATGTTGGATGATGCTTAAACAAATAATTAAAAGTTAAAAAAGTTTACATTTGAAAAACAAGGCTATTAACAAAAAAAAAACATTTGATATTTACAATAAAGCAATTTAATTATAAATTTGCTAAAAATAAAATTAATAAATTTGACTGTGCATATTCCACTATGTCATTAAAAAGTAAGTACATTATAGATGTATCCTGTATATATTGAATCAATGTTTGTCGCTACAAGTTATTACGACACATTTTTTAGGAAAGTACGAGTATGTGCCGGACACAATAGACGACGATATGACTCAATGTGATAGCCAAGAATCATTGGATATGGCAGAAAGTCAAAGGTGGGATTCAATGGCAGTTAATATAGGCGATAAAGAAACCACGACTGAACGAGATACTCAAACGACTAGTTCCAGCTTCAGCTCGTCATCAACCCAAACTAATTTTACTGCTATTGACGAAGAAAAAAATACCTTAGCTAACAATGCTTTTGGGGCGTTAGTTGGGCACGAACTGGGTAATGTACCTTTATTTAAAAGAAAATATGTTATGTGCAAAATCCTACAACTATTGGATAATAATTAATTAATAATACTTTTATTTACCATTACAGTAATTGTCCCGACGCAGTGGTTTATTTTTCGTTTAGCACACAGCCAATAAGTTGTTTGATTTGCGTATGTTTTCTTAAAGTGATATTGATAACCATTATGTAAAGCTACTCGACCCTTACCCCTTGTCAATATTTTTATTTTTTCAATTAAAGACATTTTAAAGTTTAAATCAAGCTATGATTTATATTTAAGCACATACAATAATATAACTGGAATGGAAATTAATTGCAATGATATGTGTCATTAAAAGATACGTCTAGAATGACGTAATAGTCACATAGAATGTTAGATGAGTAAACAAAACTATTTTCAGCTCAAAGAAGAAGGTAAGTATGTACATCTAAAGTATTTTAATGTTCACGAAGTTTCTTGGACTGGGTTTGTGTATGTTTCTGTGTTAATGACTGTACTTAGGCAGGTGAGAAAAACGGAAGAAACATATTATATGAATTACGGTTATCCACCCCGTTCAGGGTGGATAGAAGGACACGTGTTTCCGAGTATCCTCCTTAGGGTGGCTATTTTAGGGTGGATAAACGGAATAAGCCAATATTCTGTGAGAATTAAGCGTCTACCTGTTACCGTTAGTAATATTGAGCAAAAAATACGAAAAAAAAACACGTTTATTGTATGGGAACCTCTCTTTATACTTGCATTTTTTTATTTTTAGTGTTTGTTGTTATAGCGGCAACGTGTGAAAATTTCAGCTTTCTAGCTATCACGGTTTATGAGATACAGCCTGGTGACGTCTGTCTGTCACAGACAGACAGACAGCGTAGGCTTAGTAATAGGGTCCTGTTTTTACCTTTAGGTACGGTACCCTAAAAATGCGATAAAATCCGTAAACTGTAGTTTAATTTCAATGTGTAGCATTCGCGTAAACCCAAGATTTAATTGCTAATGGCCATCAATCGCTTAGTTAATACCTACAATGCAGTTTGTAATCACATTTAATATTGAGTATGACCATGGATACCTTTTATTGTATGTGTCCATAGTTAGATTATACAAATCTGACCAAAGACACAAAAGAGTGGACGTGGTCAGATCGATCTAACAGTGCGATCTGACCACGGATACCTACCGAAAATTTCGGGATTAGGGAATTGACAAATTTAGTTTTTTTTTTTACTATAGAATCAAATGGGGTGTGGGTATATTTACATATTTTAAGGTGTTGGCTAATATGGAATACACTTTTATATCGAAAAAATCCCGGGATTTCGGAATCGACAAATTTAGTGTTTTTATTATGGAATCAAATCGGGTGTGTGTGAAACCAAAAAAATTCAACAAAGGATTTTTAATTTATAGTAATATGCTTTATATGTTTTTTTTATCCTGTAATTATGTGCAATAAAGTATAAATGTATTCAATTGTTTTTTAGCTACCATTCCTTTTACACTCAACATACTCATAAATTGATGGGGCGCTTAAAATTAACTTCAAGTAAATACACACATCAACAAAGTCTAGGGATATTTTATATTTCATCAAATATCTAAAAATCTATGAAGAATTTTCTGATACAGTAAATAGAAGAATCATAGATTATTTTAAGGTCTTTAATAAAAATAAAAAACATTTCGTGTTTTTTTTTGTTTTAAGTAAAAAAAATATTTTTTTTAATCATCATGGAAAATTAGTATGATAACAACAAACATTTCTTCTTAAAAAACTATTAATTTTAATAAAAATGGAAAAATCTTGTAAAATCTAATCATTAATAATCAGTGTTGCCACCTCTTACATTGATTACACATCGACATCGATTGTTAATACTTAAAATTAAATTGTCAATGTCTTGCTGTGGTATGAGGTCCCATGTCCTTTGCAAGTGTTCGTAAAGTTGTTGTTCAGTCGTCAAATTTGGTGGAAAATCTCTCAAAGCTTTTCGTTGTAACATGTCCCAGGCATGCTCGATAGGATTTAAGTCGGGCGACTGTGCAGGCCAATCCAAAACTTGAATATCGTGCTCTCGGAGAGCGGTCGATACCAGCCGCGCCGTATGGCAAGGAGCATTATCGTGCATGAGTAGAAATTCATGGCCTATTTGAGTTCTGTGTGGGACAATAACGGGCTCTACTACCTCCTCGTGGTATTTTTGTGCAGTCATGCTGCCTTGGATCCAAACGAGTTGGGTTCGTCCGCCAAGACGAATTCCTGCCCACACCATGATTGTCCCGCCTTGGTATGGGTGGACCTCCTGAGGGTGCCGTAGACGGCTAACTCTCCCTGGAGCTCTCCAAACGCGTGTTCTTCGTGAATCCGGGTGAAACCCAAACCGGGACTCATCGGTGAACAGCACCAAAGACCATTGTTCGTCACTCCATGGTAAATGCTCCCGAGCCCACGAAAGCCGCCGACCGCGATTGCCACGTCGCAATGCTGGAACACGCAATGGTCTTCGAGCATGAAGATCAACTTCATGTAACCTTCTTCGCACGGTTTGGTCGCTTACCAGCAGCTGGTGGTCCTCCTGGAGCCTTTGCACTAGTTGCAGCGCTGTGATATTGGGTTGTCTTCTGGCGGTCATTTGGAGAAATCGATCCTGTCTCTGCGTAGTAACACGATATCTACCTGTGTGCTGTTCGGCCACATCTCCAGTACTGCGATAACGTGACCACAACCTTGATATCACATTTTGACTGGTATGTAGGGCCTCAGCAACGACGCGTTGAATTGCACCATTTTCTAACATGCCCACGGCTCGTAACATTTCATCTCGACTCAAATGACGACGTGACATGACTTTTAAAGTTCGTACGTCACGTTAAATTAAAAAAGAAAAACAATTAAAAACCCTTTTCATTAATAATTATAATAAAACAGTTTTAACTTTCTTTAATGTAACAAATTACTAGCAAATTTGCCACCATATTTTGTTTATTATTTTGTTTTTTTTCTTTCCATGTTCAAATTTTGAAAATAGAATAAAAGAGGTTTTAATCTGTATATAAACTTTTTGTGGAAACTAACAAGGTTCTAAACTATAAACTCGTAAATAATTTAGGATTAAAGGTGAACGCAGACTTGGCCGCACCGCAGTCGCCGCAGTCCCCGCAGTCATCGCTTTTTGTTAATGGCCTCGCACATCTATCCGCACCGCAGTCACTGCAGTCGTTCCCGTCGCCGCACGCATCGCACTTGATTTCTTTCACAGCGTTGCCAACTCTACGTCTATTTACGTAGATCTACGTATTTTGGACCCTTCTCGCGAACCTACGTACTTCTGGCCCAGAATTTACGTATTTTGCAGCTAAATACCAAATAAGCAAAATAACGGAATTTTACTAAGAAATAAGCATTATTAAACACAAACCACACGTAATAATGGACGTAGCTAATAATTTGTTGCATGTTTATTCGTACCCAATTAGTTTAACAAGTACACACTTAAAACATATCGATCAATTTAAGTCAATAATATTTGCTTACAGGCTCGAATTGATGTTTGAAACACTCGTTTTACAATTTTTTACTCCCTTTATCTAGGATATTATTAAAAGTACGTAGATCTAAGTACTTTTAACTCTGATCTACGTATTTTTGAAAATCAGTGTTGGCAACACTGTTCTTTCATTCAGCGTCATCCGCGCCGCGCTAGCCGCAGCGTCCGCTGCGTGCGGGCCGTGTTGGTGACGTCATCAGCTGCGGCTTGGGGAGTTCGGTCGGTTCAGCGACTGCGGCGAGTGCGGCGCGGGTGGGTGTGCGAGGTTGCATAGAACTTCATATAAATAATTCGAATGCGAATACTGCGGTGCGTGCGGTGCGGCCAAGTCAGCGTTCACCTTAAGATATCCCTAGACTTTGTTGATGTGTGTACACATTAATAATTATGTAATCTCGTCGTACTGGAGACCAGTTTTTTAAAAATAAAAACCACATGTTAAAGACGTCGTTTTTTCACATTCCCGAATTTTCTGGAATCCCGGGATTTATATTTAAAAAAATATGTTTTAAGAAGCCGCTTCCATAATATCCTAGCCAAAAATGAGCTTTAGGTGAATATGCATCCGATTATCCGATCACTGCTGATAACAAACCCCATGCGGGGAAGCCATGGGCAGAAGCTAGTATTGTATCTATCTATACATATAATTAAAATTGGAGTGTCTGTTTGTAATATTAAAATAACCGCTTTTTACTAAATGCATATGGATGTATACACGGTACATATACCGAAATGACATTTTTACAATTTTTGCCTGTCTCTCTGTCTCTATGTCTATCTGTCTGTTTGTTCTCCCTAATCTCTGGAACAGCTGGACCAATTTTGACGGGACCTTCACTGGCGGATAGCTGATGTACCAAGGAGTAACTTAGGCTATAAATTAACTGGGTACACAAAGTAGTTCCCTCGGGCCGCTCGAAACAGCTAGTACTAATATATACTAACTACTGGTCTGATTTGAATAATTATTTTTGTGTTGCATAGCTGATTTATCTAGGCAAGATATAGGCCATAGGTGATGAGCAGTAGCCCTAAGTAATGCGGGTGAAACCTCAGTCTCATCTAGTATAATATAAAATAACATTAAATCATTAAGGTGTGAACCATATCAGATGATTTTAATATGGCAATGATAAGATTTACAATGAAGGCTAAACATTTTACAGAAAGCTGATAAATTTCAAACATTATCACAAACAATCATAATAATTGCAGATATTGCTAGACATGCAGACTACTTAGTCCGGTACAGTCAATAACAGCAATAGATGGATTCTTGAATTTTACTGAATTTAATACATTCGGGTCATGTAATGTACCTTAGGATATTTTTCAACTTACTGGAATTCGAAAATCCCTATCTTAATAAAATAACAAAGGTATCATAAAGCTAATTTCATAAGTCTAATCTACTTTAAAAAAGTTCTATGTCCATAGGTACAAATGTAACACAACACTACTATGACCAAACTAGCAAAATTAATTGTAAATAACTAGAATTATATGTTTAATTCATAGAATTTATCTGTCCCCTAGAGCTGAAGACGTCAGACGGCAGTCACTCTGTGTAAAGTATTCATATTTAGTAAAGTTTGTTCTGTAGTTTTTGAGTAAATGATATTCATACAGTCAGACAGAATGGCTGGACTTCATTTTGTAATATGTATAGAATATTTCAAATTATACCATCATCATATTGCCAATTGCATCAAAGGCTTTACATGGAGCCCAAGATTGCACTTAGTATAATAAGATTTAACAGATTTGATTTGAATATTTATACTGTTCACAAATATATTCTTATTCTTATTAAAAATATTTAATAAGTGTATGGCAATAAACATGTCTGAGTTTCTATCCTGTCTTTTTATTCCATTGAGTTATATTCAACTTATAACCCCAAAAAATGCTTAATTTGTTCATCTAATGGCCCTATACACAATTTGACTGTTTTCAAATATACTTTTCTTTCTCAAACAAAGAATGAAAGTTTCAAATTACTTAATTTTGCAGCTTTATTATGATAACTGACTAAACATACTTGTATAGTCTTAGAAAAGCATGTTATGGCTGCATAAAATTCAATTGGGTGTAGACAAAACACCTTGTCATAAATATTGTGGTTAGAATAACATAAATATAAACAAGGCCTGTAATAGTTTGAGGGTAAACAGAGTCCATAACATTTATAACATCAAAATTGCTTTCCAAGTACACAAGAACCATAATTCTCTAAAATCAATATGAGGAATAGTAATTGAAGACCATTTACTTATCTAGAAGTGTCAATGACCCATGACTATAGACAAAATTGTATGCAAGATCACTAAGCTTGTCATTTGATAAATCTATTTAGTAAAAAGTGCTCCAACATCGGGCAAAAACTTTACTTTTATAACAAAAGCGTACCCAGAATGAACAAAAGATACAACAATCATCTAGTAAAATTATGTTCAGTAAAATTATCAGATATTTAATGAACTGTTGCTATGTCAACATAAAAAACGTATCATACTTGCATGATATTATCGTTATTTGCTTTTTGAGACCTTGGGCCTGTGCGAAGGCGTCGGGGAGCCGATACAACATGTCTTCCCGCGCTTACATCCTATTAAAACAGCGACGCAGTCGTGTTTGTATTTTTACATGAATTCAATACTGAATAAGTACTTTTTTACTCACCCGAGCCGGCCATGCTGGATATCCTTTTACTTTAGCAAATATAAAATCGCCAGATTTGTATTCTCTCACTTTTTTGCCCATTTTCAATGAACGCCGCTGCTATAATGTATTCTTGAAATTTTCAATAGTTCACCGCTTCCTAAGGGAAACTGAAAACGAAATGCGATTGCACCGATGATTGACAATATTTTAGGAATACATTACTTGTGGATACGTTGTAATTATTTATCAAAACCATATAGACGCTATGATAATTAATAACCTACAAAAATCTTACCGCGGCAAAGGACTGACGGGAAAGAAATAAACATGGCGTTATTTGGTGTTGCTGTATGAAATAAAAAGTAATAGTATATTCAAAATAAAAAAAAATATTTAAGATGAATTGATTTTCATTTAATACTGATTTAGATGTTGAAAATATGAAAAAAATATTTCATCACAGCATTTTATTGAATTTGGGCGCCTTTTCTCGAAATTTCGGTGCGGTGAAAACTGAAAAGTGTTTATTTCGTTGTCGAAGTCGGCGTATCGTCGGCATCGATATCGGCGTATCGTATTGCCAGCATCGATATCGACGTATCGTTGAATTCGTCGATATAATATATCTTTTTGTTTAGTCCCAAGTCCCAAATACTGCCTTACCCTTTCATAGTGAGAAGATCATGCTATTCATATAAGAGTACCTAACAATTTATACAGTGTCACAAGACCCATCACCAAACCGAAGTCTACTCGTTTTGGACATCATGCCAAGTCATACCAAGTAAAAATAAAACCTGGGAAACGACTTTTTTAAGTATTCAATTTTTTCAAACCGCTATAAAAAATGCACGCGTGCAATTTCGAAATACCTACTAACTAATCCATGGGTGCAAAGGACATCTATAGAACAGGTTGGCGGGGATAAATATTATATCGATTTTGTACCTAATTACAAAAATTCCATAGTAACTTTGAGCCTCAATATCTCCTGAACCAGTAATTTCCCAGGTATGATGCCGAAGCAAAAAATGTTCGTAATGATTGGTAGGTACAATTTGGGGTTTCAGTTTTCGTTAAGTGTCTTTTTACACCTGTATAAGTACCTACTTACAAGGCGGATACGACTGATAATGGCGAATGTAACGCCTAACATCTAAAAACATCCATAAATAAAACATTACGAAGACAAATTTTCGGCAGCGTAACTGTGTGGTGTTCCTACCATTTACCGCTCATCATCATTATTTCGTGTGATGTGGCCAACTCTAGTGTCGGAGTATTTCAGACTGCCCAAAGGCCTCCGACATGGCCCAATGATCCTTGTCCTGAGACAAGAACCAGGAGCGGCAGCTTTACGTGGCTTCCGAAGCACGAAAGTGCTCTGATGTTAATGCCACACGTGGTCACCCATCCAAGTGGCGACCTGTGCAATCGTTGCTTAACTTGGCCGATCTACTACGAACGGCCAGCCAAGTCTCGCTATACAAGCGCTACATTTTACCGCTGAATTTAATGCGATCTACCTTATAAGATTTGAGATAGGGTCCACACACAATATGTCAAACATGTATTTTGAATCCTTAAATCCATGGATAGATCGAATATTGAAAGCGGCCTTTAATGCATAGAAACTGTAATCCTTAAATCCAAACGTGTGTTGCAAGCAAACATGTTTTTAAGCTAACTTACGGCACCTATAATTTTACGCATGTTTCAATAGGACTATGCTTTTCCCAAGTAATAATTTTCTTTATTTGTAGCTTACAAAGACCAGTCATTAAATTGTGTAAGAAAAGATTTCCTGCAGCTAATTCGCGTCACAATACTTTTAGACCGAGTCTGTAATTTTCAAAATGTACTTGCCTGTGCATAATTGCATAAAAACAAGTAATTTATTTGGAAATTTGACGTTCATAAGCGTCACATTGCCATCTTAGTGAATAAATAATTTTGACTTTGATGATCAATCTTGGTTTTCTTTCTACTGCAGCTCTGAAATTGCGAAGTGTTAGGCACAATACTCTTTAGTTGGCATCGTCTGGACTACACGAAGGCGATATAGCTCTATGTCTCTATGACTACGATGTCGACCGAAAAACAAAAGCCAGTTTCTAGGAATATTAGTTTGTGAGATTGTATAATTAAAGTAAACGATATTATTATAAAGAGGCTTATTATTTAAATACGAACTACATACACTACAGTTTATGGCGACGAGAAAAAGGAAAAATACGAACTCACAAGAAACCGTGGTCAAACAAGGAAAGTGGGCGTTGGCACGTAGGTACCTACTAGTTTTCCCAACGATATTCCTTGATATCCAAGGGCCCCTTCTATCCTGTAATGATAGCACGCTTCACAAAAAAAATATTACATAAAATTCAAAATGGAACAACTGTCAGCCGTACTAAATCAGATGATGAAAACGATGCAAGGCATGCAAGAACAACAAGCAAACCTACAAAAAGTGCTACTAAACCAAAGCGCAAGTAAAGTAAGTGGAATTACATTACATCCATATGATGAAATAAATGAGTCGTTTGAAAGCTACTTACAAAGATTACAGAATTACATTACATTGAAAGGCGTTGACGATTCAACAAAATTACAAATATTTCTTAATTGCATTGGCCCTAAATATTACCAAATCTTAAAAAACATCACAACACCGGAATCCCCAGAATCTAAGTCATTTGTAGACCTTGTCAAATTATTGAGAAACCATATATCACCTGAGCCGGGGGAGGTAGCACAGCAGCACAAATTCTGTCTCAGAGTGCAACAGGAATGTGAAAGTATAGCCAATTATGTAGCAGCATTGAAAGAAATTGGTGGAAAGTGTAAATTCACATGCAATAATTGTGAAAGCTCAACCTTTGAGACGCACCTCAGGGTACAATTCATTAGAGGTCTGCGCAATCCAGAAATTAAAGAAAGGTTATTACAAGAATCACCTAAAACCAAATTTGAGGATATAATGAAAATAGCTATGGCTATAGAAACTTCTAAATATGATACTAAAGAAATGGGTCAGGAAATACATATAAATAAATTATCAGTGAACAAATACAAGACGAGTACAAATACATACAATAAACTAAGTACAAACACAAACTATTCAAAGGAAAGAAAAACTAAGTGCTTTAGATGTGGAAAAGAAAACCATAAAGCAAATCAGTGCCAACTCCAACATAAATTATTTTGCAAGAAATGCAAAATAAGAGGACATCTACAGTCAGTTTGCTTCAAAGATCAGAAACAATTGCAACTGGATAGAGAATCTTCAGTATCTGATAGTGAAGAAGAAATATATGAAATACATAAAATACCTATGGAAGTAAATAATAATACAGATAAATTCAACATTACACTAAAATTAAATGGAAAAACACTTACCTTGGAATTAGATACAGGAGCGGCAGTTACTACATGTTCTACAGATTTTTTTAAATACCACTTCAGTAACCTGAAACTAAACAAAACATCGGTTAAACTGAAAACATATACTGGTGAAATAATACAACCCATTGGAACTGCTCACCTAAATATTACATACAAAAGCAAAGAAATACAAGGAAGAATTTTTGTAATTGATAGGAAAGTTGACCCAGTTGTGGGAAGAGAATGGATAAGAAATCTTAATCTAACATTTGATATAAACACCATCAATAAAGAAGAAAATGATATTACAGAAAAAGAATTCATAGAAAAGTTACACAAATTACTAGAAGAATATAAAGAGTTGTTTTCAGAAGAGATTGGGAAAATAAATGATTATCAAGCTGCATTCAAATTAAAGGAGGGAGCAGTACCCATATTCCTGAAACCTCGTCCAGTACCATTCGCAATCAAAACTCAAGTGGAAAATGAGATTGACAGATTAGAGGCCGCAGGCATATTCGAAAAGGTTACTTACTCACAGTGGGGTACACCAGTAGTTCCGGTAATCAAGCCAAATGGAAAAGTCCGATTATGTGCTGACTATAGAGCAACATTGAATAAAAATTTGGAGAATGATAACTACCCAATACCAAGAATAGAAGAAGTATTTTCAAAGCTAAGTGGGGGAAAGTATTTTTGCACACTAGATATAAATCAGGCCTACTTACATATGACAACTAATGAAGAGACTGCAGAGATGCAATCCATAAGTACATGCAAGGGGACCTACAAGGTAAAAAGATTAATGTTTGGAGTGAAAATTGCTCCAAATGTGTGGCAAAGGTATATGGACCAAACCCTACAGGGTATGGAAGGTACAGCATGTTTCTTTGACGACGTTGCCATACAAGGAAAAACATACATACAACTATTACAAAGAATCAGAATGATATTTCAGAAATTACAGAAATGTGGTCTACGCCTTAATAAGAAAAAATGTCAATTTTTCCAAAAATCTATTACTTACCTGGGACATACAATAAATGAAAAAGGCTTACATCCTACAGACGAAAAAGTAAATGATATAAAGAACAGTCCCTGTCCCACAGATGTATCATCTCTTCGCACTTTTCTTGGACTTATCAACTATTACCAACAATTTATACCCAACTTGGCATCGAAGCTAAATCCACTCTACAAACTATTACAGAAAGATACGAAATTCGTATGGACGAAAGAATGTCAGAAGGTTTTCCAAGAATTAAAAGATGAGATTTGGGGAGAGAAGGTACTCATACCATTTCATGACAATTTACCTGTTACACTTGCCACAGATGCATCTCCAACCGGATTGGGAGCCGTGTTGTCACATATTATGCCAGATAAAACAGAAAGACCAATAGCATTCGCATCAAGATCCCTTACAAAGGCGGAAAAAGGCTACAGCCAACTAGATAAAGAAGCAACTGCACTAATATGGGGACTCAAGAAATTCTTTCAATACTGTTATGGAAGAAAAATCATACTGATCATAGATAACCAACCACTGTTAAGAATCCTACATCCAGAGAAAGCTACACCAGCTACTACAGCATTTAGACTGGTACACTATGCTAATTTTTTAGCTGGTTTTGACTATGAAATAAAGCTACGTAAGACTTCTGAACATTCAAATGCAGACTACTTTTCAAGATTAAAAAATTCTCATAATACCAATAAAGACAATCTTACAGATGATGATGCATACTACTTAAATCAAATAGCTGAAATGCCAATAACTTTACAAGAAATTAAAGAAGCCACTGCTAAAGATACAGAATTACAAAAACTTTATATTGACATTCAGTCGGGCAAAGAAGATTCTAAAAGACTCCATGAATTTTCCTTACAAGGTAACTGCATATTTTATGGCATAAGAATAGTTATTCCCAAGAAGCTACAACCCAAGATCTTACAAGAACTGCACACTGCCCATACAGGTATTGTAAAAATGAAAGCACTAGCAAGAAGCTACGTGTGGTGGAAAAATATTGATTCAGACATTGAACACATGGTAAAGCAATGCAAAGAGTGTTGTTTGATGCAGAAGAACCCTACTAAAGTACCAATACATACCTGGGAGTATCCAAAGGAACCATGGAGCCGCATACATATTGACTATGCAGGACCATTCATGAACCAATACTTCCTGATTGTTGTGGATGCTTACACAAAGTGGCTAGAGGTCGTACCCACAACATCCATAACAGCTACAGCTACTATTAACATATTAAAAAAGATATATACAACATTTGGTCTTCCAATCACACAGGTCTCTGACAACGGAAGACAATTCAGATCAGAGGAAATGCAACGTTTTCTGAAGGAAAATGGAATCCAGGCTAAGTTCATAGCACCTTTTCATCCAGCGACGAATGGCCAAGCTGAGAGATATGTACAAACATTTAAAAATAAGTTAAAAGCTATGGCAAATGAAGAAGGATCCTTACAAGATAAATTACAGAAATTTCTCATGATGTACAGGAAAACACCTAATAGCGCAACAGGGTTGAGCCCAGCTGAGATGATGTTCAAGAGACTATACAGGACGAAGATTGATTTGGTAAAGAGACAACAGGCAGAAGAATCCAAAAATGAAGAAATTAAAGTACGTAAAGAATTCGAAAAGGGCGATAGAGTACAGATAAGAATGTATGACAGCAATAAATGGAAATTCGGAAACATAAGAAGCAGAACAGGGAAACTACATTACGAGGTGGAGGTAGATGGCAAGATACACCAAAGACACGTGGATCAAATCTTAAAGACTGCATGCATGAGAGAGAATCCGCACATGACCTACAGTCATAATTCAAAGCAACCAGAAGTTCCATCTATCCAGAGCGACCACAATATTGAGACACCAGTGCAGCCTAGTCCAGTAAGGATGAACGAAACAGTGCAAGAGGCAAAGAAGCCGCTAGTTCCTGAAACAATAGAGATACCTAGAGAAGTTCAACAGGAACCACAACAGTCAGAGCAGGCGAGTGCCTTACAGCAGGAAGATACACCAGCATCCGAAGATACACCAGCCGCCGCAGAGATGGCACCACGCCGTAGTAATAGAATCAGAAGACCGCCAAATCGCCTGAACCTGTAACGCAATAATTATAACGAGGGAGAGAGTGTTAGGCACAATACTCTTTAGTTGGCATCGTCTGGACTACACGAAGGCGATATAGCTCTATGTCTCTATGACTACGATGTCGACCGAAAAACAAAAGCCAGTTTCTAGGAATATTAGTTTGTGAGATTGTATAATTAAAGTAAACGATATTATTATAAAGAGGCTTATTATTTAAATACGAACTACATACACTACACGAAGGAAAATTCGCAGCTTCAGGGCTGCAATTTCTTCCGCACGTTCGGGGTCCTGGTAGTCCTCCCGAGTCCTCCTACCACAGATTTAACAAACAAGAACCAGATAGAGCGCATTCGTCCAACTAAGTGAGGCACGTTGACAGCTATGTGTGCGTGACATTTGGCGACTGGCACTGTACGGACACGCGCGTCTATGTGTGTGTAAAGTTGCCAGATTATGAATAATCTCCCACTATTTTACATATAGTTTTTGCAAATGAATGTAATAATATTACATAGGTAATATTTTATATTCGTTTGCGGTTTTGAACAATTTACCATGGATTTAAGTAATGCTTTTAATATGTAATGCTGTTGTGAAAATTATTCAAATAAAAGATACCATTAAAGTATGCTTTTATAAATACATTTCTTAAATGTAGGTACCGAGTTAAGTTTTAACTAATTTTATTCGTAAATTGAGAAATAAATAGATTATGTTTTGTGATTCATAGCCTCGACCCAGAAGAAATACTTATATAATACCAACTACATAATTATATTTACGAATACCAATCATGAGGTTCAGATCTTAGATCGGCGAATATGTTGTTTATTTTTTGTTTAGAAATTCTCAGTATAGTATCTGGAAATGTTTGGTTAATTGCAATAGGCTTGCGTCCTAAATATTAATTAGCTAAAAACATTTTGTCATGCACACAACAAATTATAAATATTATGATTCATAAATTAATCATAACAAAAAAAATGCAACTAAAAATAAATAATGGCTGCAATCAATAATTTCTGTTTCTGTACGTAATGTACACACGGCACCAAGTCAAGCTAACAGTTGCAGTACGATGTTGATACTTATTCCCTACGCCATAAGAACGGTACAAAGATTTATTCTGTGACAAAGGTCAAAGTGTATAGTATATGGGGATCGAACTCAAAACAATATATATACTAATGGAAATTCTATTACTATATTTATAATAAAAAAGTTAATCTACAATATACTTTTACAATACGTTAATGTATTTTTCATTAACATGACAATAATTATTACCTACATAATCAATTGACAAGTGCATTTTCCCTAATTCAGGGAAAACGGTGTGGACGTAAACTGGCAGCACTTACATATTTTCTGCAGAAATACGAATTTTATCGAAATAATATTATAAAACAGTCAAATAATCCACAGTTATCTGTAAAAATATATTCCATCTTCCCGTTTTTGCTTTTGGAAACAACTTTTACAATGTTTAAAAAACGCAAGACGGCATTTTATGAATTTAAAAGCTGGATTGATCGTGGCGTGTGAACTGTGCGATGCTTCGCAGCTCACTGAGCCGAGTTTGTATTCGCTTTTCAATTTTGTATTTGCTTTAGTGGCCTCACGCAAGTGTTCCGCGCGCTCCGTCTGCCTTTTGTTCTGTAGTCTTAGCCTCCTATATACAAATGTACTCTGGTCTTATATCATTGATACGGGTAACATGACGTTACCTACGCTCGTGATGCCAAAATGTATATCATATATGTAGTGTATTTGTTCATTTGTAGAGAGCACAAGGTAGTGAGCTATAGTTTTCATTTTAAGCGTCTGATACACGGTTTGAAATGAGGTATAAAACCAAGGTCACCTTGAACACAAGTGTGATGCGGATTGCCAACTACACGGTTTGAAACCAACAGTGTTTTTAAAAACGTTGCGTGGATAGGACGTGTTGTAATCGCGTTGACGTAGCTAGAATTAACTTAGTAGGTACGTAATTTTTGTAGATTCCCGGATATAGGAAATTCTCTTCTTTTTTGCAGACGCGGCGTTTGCCGTTGGGTCGATAGTTTTTAATTTTTCAGCTAATAAATCCCACGCTTGTTTTTTGTGATCTGAATCTTTGTATGTATCACTGGTCAAATCCCAAAGGCAGGGCAAGTCTCTATATAGTTCTATAAATTCCGTGATCACTTAACGTTCAAGTTGCTCCATCTTATAGATTAAACGTTAGTAACGTGCGCCCACGCTCACTGCCGCAGCGTGACTGTCGTTCGCGTGGTTTTAAACAAGCGGCTAGACGGTTTCAAACACGTTTCAAACCATCGGTAGAGGCAATGGTTTGCAACGCAAGCTGTGCTGCCAAGGGCGTTTGAATGTCACATGAAATGTGGCATTAAACAACTGTCTATACTGTTTCAAACCTCTGTTTCAAACCGTTGTTTAATACCGTGTAGCAGACGCTTTATAGATACCACAGATAGATACATACTAACGATAGGCACATCGTGTATAACAAGCATTATGTCATCGCAACACTCAATCCGCCCACCTAACTCTTTAGTCTATACTTAATTTTTTGATTACAAATATATTTTTTCTGATTGCAACCCAGTTACTATGAGTGGTCGTGTCAGACGGATGCTACGGGCGAGCATTTTCGCGTAAACTAATTGATTTCTTCTAATTAAATTATAGTGAATCATTGTGTAAGCGATGCAAGTGTGATGTGAGCCATGAGAATTAATATTGTGCAAACATATGAGCGAGAGACTTCAAAATAGGGGATGTAACAGGAAAACAAAAATGGCTTCAGGAGATACGGATCACATCGAAGTAATGGACAGTACGGCATCAAAAAAATCGGAAAATGCGACTGGAACATCGGCCACGGAGGATGATGGTAGTGCATTACTAAATCTAATAATACTACAACGAATTCCATTGTTATAATCCCATTGTAACAAGATAATTACGTTGTCATAGGGGACGATTTCCACAATGCTTATATCGTCCTATTTTCCTCTTTGCAGATCGTGACAAAAGTTCAATCGCTGAGAAAAATGCACCGTACGATGTAAGTGGAACTCATATACGTTATTGCCGTCACTATTTCATTCATAATCGCTTTATATGTTAGAAGTGTCGTGGAGAAAGTGTAAGTAAGATACTCTTGTGATTATGGATAATTAGCATGTAGGATTCATTAACAATTACGCGGTGAGAAACCTCTAGATAATGAAAATGATTCTTACATTACAATCGCCATAATACAATGAATACCTTTTGTACATATCTTTAAACTTAATAAAAGTACATTGTTTTACAAAATAGTCCGTCCATACTTTCTGCTGTCACTACATCTGTGTCAGTTTTATGAAAATATGTCAAGCAGTTTCTGGGTTATCTCATGACAAATGTATATTTAATTTCTGTTGTTTAATTATATTGCAATTATCAGTATTACATCACTGACTATATGCTTGTGTTTGTGTATAAAAAAGTTATACCTATTACTTATTTTGCTCAGTGTTAGCAAGGATAACAAAATGATTGTGTTGATGATCCCCTTCTAAACTAAATCAAATTATTTCTTCATATAGAATATCTCTATTTACATAATTTAAGAGCACCATTTTTGCTCTTTTAGGCACAATCAATAAAAAACAATATAATTTTTTTTATAATTACTACAATACATAAATTACCATATTAATGTATAAACTGTGTTTTTCTACTTGCTCTTGAAAACCGATTATATATTCGACATTTATTTTGTCAGGCAAGGTAAAAGAGATCTTTTTAATCAATTTTTGCTCACTCTATGATAACAATAAGGTGTTTTTCCTGCCTATTTAAATCTTCCGTGTGTATTGTTGAATACAAAACTACTACCATAAACCTACTAATCAAAAAATAGCAAAACATTGTAACATATAAGTACAGCAATGTTTACAGATTTAATTAAAACAAAAATTTTGTGCCGAGTTGAAGAGTATTTACTTATTTTGAGCTTCTTTATATTTATCCTGTTCAAGAGACACGTTTAATCACCTGAAATAAATTGTTTACACTACAAATTATTTAGAGTAACTAGTTATTTTACGTATATATAATTGGTTAAATACGGCATTTGCCTTATAGAAATTTGGATTACTTGCTAAAAATAGTAAAAATGTAGAATGATTCAAGTTTACTTTTGTCAACAATTTATCCTTGAAAGTTTGCTATCTATAATATTTTTGTAGCAGTAAAATTATACTGAGTAAGTCGCGCCTTGCTATACTGCAGGGTGTGTTGGTGCCAACACTGATGTATGGGTGTGAATCGTGGGTATGGCAGAAAAAGCATGAAAGTAGAATTAATGCTGTGGAGATGAGAGCTTTGAGGAGTATGTGCGGGGTAAGAATGACAGATAAAGTGAGAAATAGTGTAATTTGAGAAAGGTGTGGTTTGAAAGAAGATGTAGTGACAAAGATTGAGAAAGGTATGTTGCGGTGGTTTGGACACTTGGAACGGGTGGATGAAAGAAGATTTACGAAAGAAGTGTATCAAGTAAGAATGGATATGTTGGTAGAGGACGCCCAAGACGGACTTACGCCGTCCAAATTGCTTAAGTACTGCGGAAGGGCCAAATCAAAAGTACCTATAACCAACGACCATGCATGACGAGGTTAATGAATCTCGAGGAAGCTAAAGAGGTATGTTCGAACCAGAGCATTTGGCATTCCATAGTCTCTGCCTACCCCAATGCGACATAGGCGTGACATTTAGATAGAGTTAGTGGTAGCTAAATTGTGCATCAAAATGTTGCCATACTTATTTATTTCATTATTTTTATACTCTGTCATCTGATTGCAAACTAGGCAGGGCCTGTACTGTGGTGACCAGTTAAACATGCTTATCTTTATATTCTTAAATACATATCTTAATATATAAAATCCTTGCGTTACTGACTGACTGACAGACACGCTGCAGCCGAAACTATTGGGCGAAGGAAGCTGAAATTTGGCATGTATGTTCCTTGGGGACCGTAGGGGTGCACAAAGAAGGGATTTCCCGAAATTCCCACGGGATCGGCCAAAACGGGTAAATTAAAAATAAATGCAGGCGTAGCTGCTGGCGTCATGTAGTAGAATATAAAGAAATTACACACCAATACAAATCTTAAAAAAATTGTCCTATGTGGGAATCAAACGCACAAACTCTCGTTTAGCAGATAAGATACTAACCACTACACCATCACACCAGCCACTGACACTTTTATTGTAAAGGTAATAAGTAAACAATTATTATCTATTTATGTAGCACACAGTAGTGAGATTCTTAAGGTCAACGCTCATTAGAGCCACCCGGCACCCACTCCGCACGGCGTCCACGAGTGGACGTCGCGCGGTCAACCAGCGGACCGCGCGCCGTCAACGAGTGAACGCCGCGCCGTCAACGCGGCGACGAGCAGTCAACGCGCGGCAAGCATGCGAGCAGCGAGTTGCCACCGAGCCGGCCACGCGCGGACGGCGGTTGGACCACCCGCCGCCCGCGCGTGGACGGCTTACGACAGAGGCGATCCGGTGACGCTACGGAGTTGATTTAGTGAGCGCATACCCATACAAATCCATATAAAGAATACTAACCGCACGAGGCGAGGCGGTGCGGAGTGGGTGCCGGGTGGCTCTAATGAGCGTTGACCTTTACACTTAAATGAACTTAAATACAGGGTGCATCCAATATCTAATCAATACAATTCGCCTTAAGTTTATTTGTCAAAATAATAAACACATACCTATAAGATAGCTGTGTAAATTTCTTTTTATTTATTTATGTATAGTGTCACGCCTGTATCCCCGAAGGGGTAGGCAGAGGGGTAAATATTACACCCACATTTCTCCATGAATTTTTAGGTCCCACGTAACTGGGCTGCTACTGAGTATTCGGAGAAACCCAATAACACTTTTGCCCGACCCAGGAATCAAACCCGGGACCTCCGATCAGCAGTCTCATACGCTATCCACTGGACCACGGAGGCAGTACAACACTAAAAAAAATTATTAGTAAACCTTATAAACAGTTTATTTACATAGTGTGCAAGTGTATGTACATTTTGTATGCGGTCATTATTGATACAAAGATGATGTATGGATGACAACAAAAATCAACTTGATGTGATAATCGATTTTTAACTTTCGCGATTTGTATACATCATACAATATTATTTAGCGGGTCTTAGTCGCGATAATTTATTTATTTCAAGGCATAAATACCTCTGTTATTCTCCTACGTTTCTACCGGCTTGCAACGGTTGTGGTCGTGGAGGGACTGATGTCAGCTCAGCGCCGTCCTTGTGAAGCGCGGGTTTCGGCAGCTACCCTCACTTGTTTTGTATTTTTGATATTTTGAGTTCTATCCGCACTGTCGGTACTTCGACACACTACACTTATGACGTCTACACATTGATGAGTTGTGTTACTGCGGCGTTGTTTGCATTTGTTGATAACTGGGTTCCAAGTGGTCGATGCACATACTTGTCGGTGTGTGTACGAAAACCGACACACACCGACAGGTATCTCAACGCCTGCTCGCATCATCACCCGCGACATTTGGAATCCGTAGCGACCTCGTTAGTGAACAGAGCCTATGACCTCTGTGACCCTGAACACTTAAACAGTGAATTGTCACATGTTCAGGAGGTACTAAGGCGCAACGGATACAAAAAGGAGATACCCCGTCGGAAGAGGAAGGACCGCAAATCTGAAGTAAGCAGAGTACCGGCTTACATGCCTTATATCAAGGGAGTGACGGACAAAGTTGGAACAGTACTACAGAAATACTCCATCAAGACTGTTTATAGTCCCCTCTCCAAGGTAGCACACAATCTGCGTACCCCAAAGGACGTAATTCCTCTACAAACACCAGGCGTCTACAAGGTTGATTGCAGTTGTGGTCGTAGTTCCTATATCGGACTGACCAAACGAACGATCGCTGAAAGGGTCAAAGAACATATCACAGCTGTCAAAAATCGACAAATTAATAAATCTGCCATAGCTGAGCATTTGCTGGAATCTGGACTAAACCACTGGATAGAATTACATCAACCATAAGTCTTATCCACCGATCGCCACTATTACTCCAGGATAGTACGTGAAGCGGTTGAAACAAAAAACATAGAAATTTCAACCGGGAGGACGGATACAGACTATCGACCACTTGGAACCCAGTTATCAACAAATGCAAACAACGCCGCAGTAACACAACTCATCAATGTGTAGACGTCATAAGTGTAGTGTGTCGAAGTACCGACAGTGCGGATAGAACTCAAAATATCAAAAATACAAAACAAGTGAGGGTAGCTGCCGAAACCCGCGCTTCACAAGGACGGCGCTGAGCTGACATCAGTCCCTCCACGACCACAACCGTTGCAAGCCGGTAGAAACGTAGGAGAATAACAGAGGTATTTATGCCTTGAAATAAATAAATTATCGCGACTAAGACCCGCTAAATAATATTGTATGATGCAACTTGATGTGATTTATAAAAACACTTGCATATGTTAGACACTTAAGATATTAGTATTTTTATTTTATTCATTATATTTGTTGCTGCACCTAGTTTACTGTAACTTACTGAAGGTCCCGACCTTCAGTAAGTTTTGTAAGGTTCAATTCTCGCACAGTCAAACATTTGTGTGTGTGAATATGAATGTTTGTCTTGTTCTGGATGTTTTTATGTGTAATATGTAGGTATATGGTTGACTACACGGTTGGCGTAGTGGTTTTAGCGGCCACCTCACCGATTGACATTGCGCCGAGTGTTGTAGGTTTGATTCCCACACGAGACAACACTTTGTGTGATCCATAAATTTTTGTTTCGAGTCTGAGTGTTCATTGTGACCGTTGGTTGTATGTTTGTAAAGTCCCCCGAGACACAGGATTTATTCCTAGTGCGGGAGTTGTCTTTTTATATAACGCGGGTGTAACCGCGGGCATCTTCTAGTACCTAATAATATATAAAGCTGCAGAGTTTGTTTGTTTGGTTGGTTGAACGCGCTAATCTCAGGAACTACTGATCCGATTTGAAAAAATCTTTCAGAGTTAGATAGGTCATTTATCGAGGAAGGCTATAGGCTAAATAACATCACGCTATGAGCCACGGGGGCGGAGCAGTAGCCTTAAATAACGCCGGTGTAACCGCGGGCATCCTCTAGTATTTTATATATAATAATAAAGTTTATTAATTCTCATACAACACAAAAATATACATACAGTTCTTAAAAAGTAATTTAGGTAAAATAAAGAGGTACCTGTACTAGGGTAAACCTGTGCCACAGGCGTTAAAGGCACTTACAGTAAGTGATTTTGATCTGAGTTATGAAGTCATCACAATATTTATCATAAACATATTAAACGTAATGTTTCTAAATAAAAATATACCTACTTAGAATTATTTTAAAACTAATATGAAACCTATAATTATTTGACCACAGTCAGCAGTTCTTCGGTCTGATCATATTTCAATGTTTGTAAATACTGATAGACGCATTGTTTCGATCTTACATAACTTAGGTCATAAATAGATGTTTCTTTGTTTATTTTGTTATAAAGATAGGGACCCAGAAATGTGAAAAATCGATTAGTAAAGACAAACTTTGATTCAGAGCTTGAACTACAGACAATATCTTTCATATGGAGCTTATGTCAAAAAATTATCTTAAATCTAAAAAAAAAATATAGTATGAATATTGAATTCAGTGGTTAGAAGTTACATTGTAACAAACTTACTAAACAGCTTCTAGATTTATTATAATATTTATGTTAATAATATGGTTTGACATTCAGCATTGTATTATGACTAAAAATAATGAATTGATTATGATAATGGTCTGCACTCAGTTGACTAGCAGACACTATATTTTGATAGGCTTATCTGAGCCAGCCAGATGTATACATTATTTAATTTTTATGTAATTACTAGAGGACGCCAGCAGCTACGCCTGCATTTTTTTCTAATTTACCCGTTTTGGCCGATCCCGTGGGAATTTCGGGAAATCCCTTCTTAGTGCACCCCTACGGTCTCCAAGGAACATACATGCCAAATTTCAGCTTCCTGCGCCTTATAGTTTCGGCTCTAGCGTGTCTGTCAGTCAGTCAGTAACGCAAGGATTTTATATATTAAGATATGTTTTTAATGTTATCACAAATAGGTGCGTACTTTAAAGTTTTTGCAATTTATGCACATACAGAAAAGGAAAGAAAAGAAAAAATCGTTTTTTTTATAACAGACGAAGGACATGTGACATGACATGACATAAACAATGTGATAAAAAAGAACAATGATAATACTACTAGGCACAAATCGTAAACGCCCGTCGTCTGTACAAAAATAGGAGGCCAGTCCAGCATATTGCTGGACACATGTGCCCTACGCTGGTTTACAACTGGCTCCTTAGTAAGATTCCCTCCGAGAACTTCCCCGGTTGGTCCCAAGCCAACCTCACCTGCAAGTGGTGCACCTGCCGATCAACGGACGAGGCGACGGCTAAGAAAATATCCCGATAAGCGGCAATAGGCTCGCCACCTATTACGTGGGATCAAAACACTGGCGAAAAGTGGGCGTTTGATATGCCTCTGCCTACCCCTTCGGGGAAACAGACGTGAGTCTATATATGTATGTATCAAAATATCAATTCAATTAGCCTATTGCAGTCCACTGCTAGACATACGCCCCTCCTGGCTTGGCACCATAACCACTGGACTTTGGCCTTCCTCAACCGGAACAACAATATCACTTACGTTTCCAATATTCTATCTATCGTTGGATTTGGCTACTATAGATTCCGGGTGTAAGGGATGGTGTACCAAAAACTGATACCAGTGATTCAGTACATTATACTGAGACCCTAGCCGGTCGAATTTTCCGAAAAAAATCTAAGAACTCGACAATTTTCCAAAAAAATTCGATGTAAATAGGAACACGCAAACTCGCACTATCAGCTGTTACGGCCCTACAGCGGCGGGTGGTAGCGGCAGTGATTACGATGTACTGGTGCGCTTACTGTGCTGCGATGTCACGTCAGAGTGAACGCACCATGTACATGTTTAATTCTTAGAATTTTACAAAAATACATTACATTACATTATATGGCAAAAAATGCAAAAGAAAAATCGGAAAATTCATGAAAAAAATCCGGAAAATTCGAGCGGCAATGGCCTCAGTATCATGTACTAAATCACTGGTATCGGTTTTCGGTACACCGTCCCTTACACCCCGTATATATGTGACATATTTAGTATGGAGCTTATGCAAAATACTTATATAATATCTACATACATAGACTCACGCCTGTTTCCCCGAAGGGGTAGGCAGAGGCATATTAAACGCCCACTTTTCGCCAGGGTTTTTGATCCCACGTAATAGGTGGCGAGCCTATTGCCGCTTATCGGGATATTTTGTTTGCCAGAGCCTCGTCCGTTGGTCGGCAGGTGCACCACTTGCAGGTGAGGTTGGCTTGGGACCCTAAGTTCTAGGTAGGAACCCTATGCATCCTCGTGTATAATATCTACACACCTACCCTACACACCCTATAATATCTCTAGTAGCGAAAACCATCTAAAGATAGAATATTGGTAACGTAACGTAAATATTTAATGTAAGTTGGTTCACAAATCCATCTGAGACTTTCGGATGGCAGCCCGAGGTCCGCTTTCTAGTCTTACTATATTTTACAGAATAACAACTTTTCTATTAAATCTGCCATCTGTCCTCTAAAACCAAAGGGATAGTGTTCATTAACCAGATTTGACTGAATATTAGCTTTTCCACAGAGCGACTGCCTGTCTGACCTCCACAACCCAATCATCAGCCTTTAACAGTCCACTGCTGGACTAGGCCTCTCTTTTCAAAGGAGGAATTGGCCTACTATACCACGCTGGCCAAACGGGTTGGTATAGGGTTTGTATCAAGTTTTCCTTCTCTCTGTCGGCTCTTACGACACCCATGGGATGATATGAGGTGGTGACATTCCGTATTCTCAGTCCGTTACCACAACCCAAACGGATAGCAATATTCCATGATATAGACTAGTGTCAGTTTATTTAGAGGTACTGACCCCCAAAACGACTGTCAGAGATCTTCATGACAGCCGAAACCGACGGCTTGCGAGGCACGTGCTTGGACAAGCGAGTCATTGGGCAAGCGATAATAATCAATTTAATACGGACGTAGCTTCGAAAAGTGAGTGGTGCGCGCCGTTTATTCGAACTGGAAACCCTCTGCATAGCCATCTGCTGGTATCTTCACTAGGCAATATTGTATTCTATCCCATATTCCCATCTCGCATCATCTTCTTGCCCTGGTCTCAATTTATTTGGGGTCGCGGTGCAGTATGATTTTCCTTCTCATTCATACATCTCTGTTGCCCGTCTTCTGATCATTTACCCTTTTGTCTTTCATATCCATGTTCACACATATCTTATGCCATCTCTAAGGGATTAAAATAATGATTAAAAGTTTGTTCTAAACGCCGCCGATTTTAAACAGCAACAGTAAACCATAGTTATACACACTCATTATTTCAAGACCTCTAAGCACCTTCATGACATCAGTAATCCGGGTCACAAGGATACGCCACACAGTTAATCCCCGCGGACTTGCGCTGAAATAATAAAATAACATAACTTCACGCCTTTTATCCCCGATGGGGTAGGCAGAGATGTATTACACGCCTAATTAATAATAAAATAACGCACATAATTTTCGCGCTTTTATTCCCATAAGGTTAGGTTAGGTTGGTAAAGAGATAAAATAGGTATATCTACATTTTGGTCTACGTTGGTTTTGCTAACGCGAAAGTCAAACTTGCCAACTTTGCTAACTTACTATTAACTGATACTGTGATGCTAATTGCGGGCTGGCACCTACAGCGATATTCCCGTAGGTTTTATCTTGAGATTGAGACCCTGGGTGATAGTCAACGACAACCCAACCTGCTAGACACCTAATGTTTTCATTTCTACAAACAAACAATTCTGTCAAAGCGGTGAGGTGTGCGGGGCGAAGGGGCTACAAAAATCCATTCTAATTGGCCGGTTCAAATTTGCGGTACGTCATAATCCATAACTAGTGTTGGAATTGGTCTTATGTAAGACGTATAAGTCTAACGTGTTGTCAGAAAGAGTTCGCCTTACGTCTGCTGTCTAGTAGGCTGGGTTGTCGTTGGTGACAGTATTTTTGTCTCTTCAATAAGTTATCGCTGTTTTACCTAATTATTACAGAAATACTAGCTGTTGTCCTTCCCTGTGTAAGCAAGTCGCATCCAAATTGTCTCTTCCATTCGTCGCAATGCTATGCATGTCTTGCCTCTTAAGGCCATAGCTCACCACGCTGGGCAAGTACAGGTTGGCAAGCCTCACATGTGTTTCGAGAACATTATTTAGACTCTCAGGTTTCCTCAAGATGTTTTCTTTCACCGTTCAGCAAGCGATAATTTCCAATTGAATATGCTTATTCTGATATATGGATGGCATGGCAATGCGAGAGCCGTAGCAGTTTCTACTATGCTATCCCTACCTTATCAAGATTTTTAAATTGACATAAAAGGTTTTTCCGTTAGGAAATTCTCAGTAGCAGCACGGAGTCTGGTAATGTACCGGGTACGGCAATAGGCTCGCCCCCTATTACGTGGGACCTAAAAATTCATGGCGAAATGTGGGCGTAATATTACACCTCTGCTACCCCTTCAGGGATACAGGCGTGAGTCTATAAATAAAAAACATAAAAGAAGCGGTAAAATTTTTCTCCAACTTAAGTCTGGCCTTGGACCGGTACTGAATGTAACGTAACGCGGCCGGCTGCATAAAGATACGAGTTGGAAGCCAGCCGCAGACGACAACTGCAAGCGACGTGTCGCCCGGACGGAAGGTATTTCATAAACATACATACATAGACTCACGCCTGTTTCCCGGAGGGGTAGGCAGAGACTACGGAACGCCATTTGCAACGATCCTGACATATCTCTCTTGTTTCATTCACTCCCATCAGATTCCTCATGCATGCTCTTCTGTTCAGGGTACTTCTCACCTGTCCTGTTTTTAGGATGTCTCCAATCTGGTCAGAGAACGTCCGCCTGGGTCTTCCCCTTCGTCCTGTCCCTTCCACACTTGCCTTATATATCTGCTTGGTCAGTCTTTCGTCATCCGTCCTCTCCACGTGCCCAAACCATCTTAGCATACCTTTCTCGATGCTTGTCACTATATCTTCTTTTACCCCACAACACTCTCTTATCACACAATTCTTTATTCTGTCAGTCAGAGAAACACCACACATACTTCTCAGTGCTCTCATTTCTACAGCATTTATTCTACTTTCATGACTCTTCTGCCATACCCAACTATCACTACCATACATAAAAGTAGGTACTAACACCCCTCTATGCACAGCCAAACGTGCCTTTTTGGACACGTTTTGACTATTCATAAACGCCTTCAGGGCACCATTCACTCTATTACCTGCATTAACTCTTCATAAAAATATATAGAAAACAGTAGTTCGCGGCGACACGTCGCTTGTAGTTGTCGTCTGCGGCCGGCTTCCAACTCGTACCTTAAGACATTACTCCGGCACCGTTTGTCTAATCTAAAAGTGCCTTTACACCGACCCGGTGACTTGTACTTAAATATTATGGAGTAGAAAGCAAGATTATTGTCGTAAGTGGGCAAACTTCCAGACGCCGAGCTGTAAAATACTGTCTATTGGCAGGGGAGCTCAATCGAATCTGGGACCTTTGATAGTTACGCATGCGCTTACATTACTAGACAAGAGCTGTCGTTTTTGTATATGATATAGCTGATCCCGCGGTTTATTATCATCAGCCTTTAACAGTCCACTGCTAGACTAGGCCTCTCCTTTGAAAGGAGGAATTGACCTACTATACCACGCTGGCCTAACGGGTTGGTATAGGGTTTGTATCAAGTTTTCCTTCTCTTACAGTGCTGTTCTCTGCATAATATGCTCCCTCTGTCGGCTCTTACGACACCCATAGGATGATATGGGGTGGTGACAATCCATATTCTTAATCCGTCACCACACGGACTACGCCCGCGGTTACACCCGCTATATTCAGGGCTACTGTTCCACACCTATGGCTTTAAGCGGGCTTTTATAAAGCTTATAGCCTGATACAAAATTTGACTGCACGGTTGGTGTAGTGGTTTAAGCGGCCGCCTCACCGCTTGCTGCGCCGCAGTGTTGTGGGTTCGATCCCCACACGAGACAACACTTTGTGTGATTCATAAATTGTTGTTTCGAGTCTGGGTGTTCATTGTGTCCGTTAGTTGTATGTTTGTAAAGTCCCCCACGACACAGGATTTAGTCCTAATGCGGGAGTTGTCTTTGTTAAAACAAAAAACATCAGATCAGACCAGTTCCTGAGATTAGGGCGTTCAATCAAAGAAACAAACTAACTCTTCAGCTTTAAAATATTAATATAGTAGCTATCTAAGTTAGCTCGCTTGCCTTAAGTTACATTTTAGGTACCCTTTTGAGTGAGGAATATTTAAAAATAGTGTTGCCTTTGTGGATATACCGAGGTTCCATATCGTCGGCACGTGACGCCAATTCGTATCTTCCGACACTAGAATTATCTACACCCCCACACGAAACAGAAAATATTATTAGGAAACGAACGAATTGATCATCAGAGTGCTTATTTCTATATCAAAGTTCAAAAAAATCCTTTTTAATTCTACTTCCAAATTAAATATTCCAAAAATTAAACTTTAAAGATAATTTTCATATAGGTACTTCAATTAAATATACTACATAGTAACTATTCCACATCAATCCGTCCTTTTCTAACACGTTCAAAAACGGCAAACTGAAAGAGACAACACTACACATATTGACAACATCTGTGAGTCATCGGATCACCCCTCTTTAAGCGATCTTGGGGTGTTGCCATAACCACCGAAATAATGAGATGCTGTTAAAAAGGGTAGCTTAAATATGGGTTAAGTTGTTCGCACGGGGTGGAATTTTGGAGTGGGTTGTAGTACCTTTTTAAAATTTGGTGGATAGGCAGCGAGAGCCTAGTGGAGATATCCACAGATTGCCTTGCAGAGGGTACCGGTTTCGATTCCACGATGCGCCCTATTCATTTTTCGGAGTGATGTGCGTATTAAATTGTTAATTATCGCTTGCCCCGTCCCTCGTGAAGCAGGGAGGCCCTATCCCCTATTCCTTCGCCCTCATCCCACTCCTCATCCTATCCCATTTCCCAACCCCAAGGGGCGGCAACGCATTTTTGACTGCTGTGGTGTTGCTTGTGTCCATGGGCAGCGGTAATTGCTTACCATCAGGCGATCCGTCTGCTCGTTTGCCGCCAATTACTATAAAAAAAATGTCAAACCGTCAATCACGGTTGCCATGAGCACATTTGACAGTCTTTGAGGGGATTTAGTTTCATCAAAAAACTTATACTGGTCTATACCATGGAATTCTCTTTGGGTTGCGGAGGTCAGACAGGCAGTCCCTCGGTGGAAAAGCTAATATTCAGTCAAATCCGGTTAGTCTAGCTAGTATGTAAGCGGATCCCAGGCTACAAATGGGTTCCCCGTCATAGGCACCTACTGTGGAACGATTTTTAAATATTCTATTCCTAAGGTAGTAAAATAGGGATTGAAAGTTTGTATGAAAATACGCATGCTTACGATACTGCTGGTATTGTACAAATTACACATTTGTTCCACAAGTGTATGACTGCATTAAGTTGATTATCCTGCGTCAATAGGCCAACACGGTTCCCATACAGCCTATACCTACAATATAGATTATATATATAAAAAAAGTTATAACAAAGCTGGCAGTCTTCCAGTGAGCCCTTTGAATGCGTACGAAGATTTGCTTCCATTGTCACAACATATATTAACGTTTTTATATATTCGGATAGGATAGGTGGTCTGGTGCTTCGAATGGTTTAACGTAAACGTCATGGTATTATTTTATTACATGTTTGTTTGTTTTTCGTGTGAGCGTGTGGCCAACTCTGGTGTCGGAGTTTTCAGACCGCTCGAAGACCTACGACATGGCCTAACGGTCCTTATCCTTAGACAAGAACCGGGACCGACAGCTTTACGTGCCCTCCGAAGCACGGTAGCGCTCAGATATAAATGCCACACGCGGTCACCCATCCAAGTGGCAACCTGTGCAAGCGTTGCTTAACTTTGCCGATCTGTTACGAACGCCAAGCCAAGTCTCGCTATGAGCGCTACATTTTATTACATGTAAGTACAATTGTACATCGTGAGGCCACATGCATGTATAATGTACAATAATTGTAAGTACATGCATGTGGCTATTTCGCTTATAAAGACAAAGCCTTTTCCACACTGGCACTTACGCTCACGTGACCGCTCTCTGTCTGATAGAGCCCTTAGAGCCGGGGCACTTATGACGAAGCACAGTGGAAAGCATTTTCCACTTTCAAAATATGATCGTAATTTTCCTCATTTAAATAATGTGCAAAATCAATTAACAAAACAATAGGTCATTGGGCATATCTGACCCCCCTTGCGAACAGCGGCGGACATTAACCAAAATAGTTTTAAACAAAGGAGAATAATATGACCTTTCATTGCATATAATTGTTTGATTAAAAGTAGTTGGAGAAAAATGTACAGGATCCTTTAAAAAAGAAAACAAACGGTATCAAAGGTTTTTATTTCATCTTATAAGGCATAAAAATAATATCGAAATGAGCTAATGTTTAGAGATATGTTATACGCTGTCTCTTTCGCACATTGAACAGGTATTTTTCGCACATTAAATAGCTGCGCCCATATCGCTAGCATTGTTTATTATCTGTCTTGGGCCATACACCAGGAAGCAACAGGCGCACCCGCTGCCTTTTTAAATGATCTTATGATTGCTTTATTGAATGAATTAGCATTTTATTTTTCTTACCTATATCAATTAATTAGCGGACGCCCGCGACTTTGTCGGCCTCATTCAGTGATCCCGCAGGAATATTGGGATAAAAAGTAGTCTATAACCTTTCTCATAAATGTGGCTATCACACACAAAAAGATTTTTTCAAATCGGATCAGTAGTTTCAGAGATAAAGAGTATGGATATATACATAGATAACCGCTTGGCCACGGGGACCGGCGACGCGACCTGCGACAAGCGATTTCGATGTACATGGCGCGATTACTGTGAGGCGACATCGGTCGCCGCGACGTAGTTAAGCGCGCCATGTACATCGAAATCGCTTGTCGCAGGTCGCGTCGCCGGTCCCCGTGGCCGGGCCGTACCACTTGAAGTTTTTGAGATTCCCGTAGCTCACATTGATGCGACTAATGACATAGTAAATGAGAGCCATAGATGAATACACTCTGCTATATTTCGTTTGTGTCCGCCATGGGTATGGTTTCCATACTAAGGTGCCCATTTACCTTTATATTGCTAGGTTCCGGTCATCTCTTTTGCTTTATCTATCTAATAAGGATGTTTCCTGCAAGCAAAATAAAGTATGTAAGTACCTTTATCTAGTAGAACATGCCAAAATATTGGCAGTTTCATTCAGCATTCATACTGTATACATACAAAGACTCACGCCTGTTTCGCGGAGGGGTAGGCAGAGACTACAAAACGCCATTTGCAACGATCCTGACATCTCTCTTGCTTCGTTCACTCCCATCAGATTCCTCATGCATGCTCTTCTGTTCAGGGTACTTCTAACCTGTCCTGTTTTTAGGATTTCTCCAATCGGGTCAGACAACGTATTCATTCAGCAATTAATGTTAAAACTCTATTTTACATGTTTATCGTCAATTTAATGATAAAGTGACGCCTGCGTGGAATATTACCCCTTAGTGTGGGAATTTTCGTCAAATCATCCCTTAGTGCTCACCTACACTCCTCAAAGAACATATAATTATGCCAAACTAGATGATGCCCGCGGTTACACCCGCGTTATTTAAGGCTACTGCTCCGCTCCCGTGGCTCATAGCGTGATGTTAT
The DNA here is from genome assembly GCA_944739405.2 of Euclidia mi. Lineage (NCBI taxonomy): Eukaryota > Metazoa > Arthropoda > Insecta > Lepidoptera > Erebidae > Euclidia > Euclidia mi. Next base: position 7,978,428 of record OX123208.2, read on the forward strand.
ATATCCTATAGCCTTCCTCGATAAATGACCTATCTAACACTGAAATAATTTTTCAAATCGGACCGGTAGTTCCTGAGATTAGCGCGTTCAACCAAACAAACAAACTCTTTAGCTTTATATATTAGTATAAGATTAGATTAGATTTCAGCTTCTTGCGCCCAGTAAGTTTTCGTTTTGCATTGTTTGTCAGTCATTCAGTAAAGCAAGAATTTAACATACAGAAAAAGAAACATTCTACTTGACACAACGACAACCCAACCTGCTAGACGGCACACGTAAGGCGAACACTTTCAAACAACACATTAGACTTAAACGTCTTATATAAGACCAATCCCAACACTAGATATGAATTATGACGTTCCACAAATTTGAACCGGCCAATTAGAACGCATTTTTGTAGCCCCCTTGCCCCAGCCAGACACCGCTTTGACAGAATTTTTTGTTTGTAGAAATCAAAACATTAGGTGTCAGTATGTAGGTGTCTAGTAGGCTGTGTTGTCGTTGACTTGACAGCATAAAAATATGACGTCACTAGTGCATATTTCATACAAAATCCGTAAAAAAGGAGGTTTTTGACATTTCATTAAGTGTCTAATTTGACTTCTTGGAAACATCCCTAATGATCAACTAAGGCATTTCGTAGTCACTGGGCTAATCTTATAGCTTCTTCATACATGCATGCTTAAAGTTTGCCAATAAGCTCACGAGATCAGCGAAAACTACTGAACCTTGACCCGATCGAAGTTGAGTGCAGTAAACATACTGTGCGTCAGTCAACCCGCGGCCCACAGTAATGTTTGCCATAAGGTCGCGTGATACGCCTGTGCGTAGATGCGCATTACCCATGGCAAATACATAATTTAATAAAACAACTGTTCACTTTGGTAACGGCGGAAAGATTAACTTTATTAAACAAAAAATATGCATAGACTACTTGCACATAGTCACATACCATAGATTATATATAGTAAATAATAAACATCTGGCATAGACACTTGTTTTAACATACATACTTGTTTTTTTTATGTCTAAACTATTTATTAACAACAATATTCAATCATCATGTCAGCCTAGAGAAGTCCACTGCTGGACATAGGCCTCCCCCAAGGTTCTCCACACACCGATTTTGAGCCGCCCGCATCCAACCGCTTCCCGCGATCTTCGTCGTTCCACCTTGCGGGAGGCCTACCCCTGCTGCGTCGTTCGCTACGGGGTTGCCACTCTAGAACCCGCCTGCCCCAGCGGCCATCGGTTCATCGAGCTATGTGCCCTGCCCATTGCCACTTCAGCCTATTCAGCATATCAGCCTAAAAATATTCAATACTAGCCCTCATTTGTAACTATCATAAATTTTCAGAAATGGAACGAAATTTGTATGAATTATCTGACAAATTAATTCGCATCAAATAAAGTCTGTTAGTTGAAGGGGAAGGTGGAAATATATCGTTAATTAATTTATCCTTAGTTTTCCTTAGGTACTTACATTCATCATCATCAGCATTATATACTGACCCACTGCTGGGCACGGGCCTCTTCTCACTATGAGAAGGGTAAGGGCATAGACCACCACGCTGGCCCAGTGCGGGTTGTCAGACTTCACATGTCTTTCGAGAACTATGTATGTTTAACTTCATGTACCTATTGTAACATACGGTTTAACTTTGTAAGACAAAATTAACAATATATTTGTCGTCTCTATTTCCATTAAGCATTATTTTGCAAGGACTATTTTGCCTTATTTTCATAAACTACCTAAGTAGGTGTAGCATTCAAGTTCAAGTAACGTAAGTAATGTCCGTGTGGTGACGGATTAAGAATACGGAATGTCACCACCCCATATCATCCCATGGGTGTCGTAAGAGTCGACAGAGCGAGCATATTATGCAGAGAACAGCACTGTAAGAGAAGGAAAACTTGATACAAACCCTATACCAACCCGTTTGGCCAGCGTGGTATAGTAGGCCAATTCCTCCTTTCAATGGAGAGGCCTAGTCCAGCAGTGGACTGTTAAAGGCTGAGAAGAAGAAGGTGTAGCATGTCAATCAAATATCAAAGCAGACTTCCAAAAATAATATTAAAGTAATAATATCATTTTATAATATTAATAAAGAAATACCATTGAAAATGCAAAAATAGACGACTCAAACAGATCAAAAGCGTTTGATTGAAAGATCTTCGTCGAAATATCCTTTAGAATTGAAGTCATATAATACTCCCTTAAGAAGATTAATTCGTAAGCAACATTTAATTAAAACATTCTATTTTCAGTACCTACATTAAGAGCGCCATGTAATTAAACATTTTACTCTATAAGCTCTGTAAATTTCGCACGCCCTACTATGTATGGTATCTTGTGATAGCGTTTCTGAAACTTATTAATAAAGACGAATTGTTAAATCTAAACCAACATATGGGCCTCTTATGTCTTTGACAGTCGTTATTTTAGAATACCTGTGAATTTACTGACTTTGGGCTAAGCCATGATATATGGCTATCTCTTTGGATTGCGGAGGTCAGACGGCGGGCGCTCTGAGCTGAAGTCAATATTCTGTTAAAGCTTTGACGTTCGTGTAGAGTATGACGTGCCCTTTCCCTATATTGTGTATATTCATGCATTACACCGTTGTGTTTAGACCAATTATTTTTTATTTATTTTATTTATAGACTCACGCCATATAGAAAAGAAGATGACATTATTGACACTTACAAAAATTGCAATAATGTCATCTTCTTTTCTATGTCGATGGCAGTCTACCGAAAAAAATACTTCTTAACTTTATGAAAAACCACAAGCTCAGTACTGCCCACAGGCAGCACTGGCAGGGTCGCAATGCAATGTTGTGTGTTGGGGAGGCGAAATAAAAGATGTTTATTGGTCTATCCCTGGTTCGATTCCCGGGTCTCCAAATTCTCAGCAGCAGCACGGAGTCTGGTGATGTGCCCGGTAACGGCAATAGGCTCGCCCCCTATTACGTGGGACCTAACGATTCGTGGCGAAATGTGGGTGTAGTATTACACCTCTGCCTACCCCTTCGGGGATACAGGCGTGAGTCTATAAATAAAATAAATAAAAAATAATTGGTCTAAATACAACGGTGTAATGCATGAATATACACAATATAGGGAAAGGGCACGTCATACTCTACACGAACGTCAAAGCTTTAACAGAATATTGACTTCAGCTCAGAGCGCCCGCCGTCTGACCTCCGCAATCCAAAGAGATAGCCATATATCATGGCTTAGCCCAAAGTCAGTAAATTCACAGGTATTCTAAAATAACGACTGTCAAAGACATAAGAGGCCCATATGTTGGTTTAGATTTAACAATTCGTCTTTATTAATAAGTTTCAGAAACGCTATCACAAGATACCATACATAGTAGGGGCGTGCGAAAGTTACAGAGCTTATAGAGTAAAATGTTTAATTACATGGCGCTCTTAATGTAGGTACTGAAAATAGAATGTTTTAATTAAATTTTGCTTACGAATTAATCTTATTAAGGGAGTATTATATGACTTCAATTCTAAAGGATATTTCGACGAAGATCTTTCTATCAAACACTTTTGATCTGTTTGAGACGTCTATTTTTACATTTTCAATGGTATTTCTGTATTAATATTATAGAATCATATTAATAACCGAATATTATTTTTGAAAGTCTTCTTTGATATTTGATTGACATGCTACACCTACTTAGGTAGTTTATGAAAATAAGGCAAAATATTCCTTGCAAAATAATGCTCAATGGAAATAGAGACGACAAATATATTGTTAATTTTGTCTTAAAAGTTAAACCGTATGTTACAATAGGTACATGAAGTTAAACATACATAGTTCTCGAAAGACATGTGAAGTCTGACAACCCGCACTGGGCCAGCGTGGTGGTCTATGGCCTTACCCTTCTCATAGTGAGAAGAGGCCCATGCCCAGCAGTGGGTCAGTATATAATGCTGATGTTGATGAATGTAAGTACCTAAGGAAAACTAAGGATAAATTAATTAACGATATATTTCCACCTTCCCCTTCAACTAACAGACTTTATTTGCTGCGAATTAACTTGTCAGATAATTCATACAAATTTCGTTCCATTTCTGAAAATTTATGATAGTTACAAATAAGGGCTAGTATTGAATATTTTTAGGCTGATATGCTGAATAGGCTGAAGTGGCAATGGGCAGGGTACATAGCTCGATGAACCGATGGCCGCTGGGGCAGGCGGGTTCTAGAGTGGCAACCCCGTAGCGAACGACGCAGCAGGGGTAGGCCTCCCTCCCGCAAGGTGGAACGACGAAGATCGCGGGAAGCGGTTGGATGCGGGCGGCTCAAAATCGGTGTGTGGAGAACCTTGGGGGAGGCCTATGTCCAGCAGTGGACTTCTCTAGGCTGACATGATGATTGAATATTGTTGTTAATAAATAATTTAGACATAAAAAAACAAGTATGTATGTTAAAACAAGTGTCTATGCCAGATGTTTATTATTTACTATAATCTATGGTATGTGTCTATGTGCAAGTAGTCTATGCATATATTTTTTTTAATAAAGTTAATCTTTCCGCCGTTACTAAAGTGAACAGTTGTTTTATTTAATATGTATTTGGCATGGGTAATGCGCATCTACGCACAGGCGCAGTACGCGACCTTATGACAAACATTACTGTTGGCCGCGTGTTGACTGACGCACAGTATGTTTACTGCACTCAACTTCGATCGGGCCAAGGTTCAGTAGATTTCGCTGATCTCGTGAGCTTATTGGTAATCTTTAAGCATGAAGAAGCTATAAGATAAGCCCAGTGACTACGAAATGCCTTAGTTGCTCATTAGGGATGATTCCAAGAAGTCAAATTAGACTCTTAATGAAATGTCAAAAACAACCTTTTTTTTTACGGATTTTGTATGAAATATGCACTAGTGACGTCATATTTTTTATGCTGTCAAGTAGAATGCCTTTTTTATGCATATGTTAAATTCTTGCTTTACTGACTGACAGACAAACAATGCAAAACGAAAACTTACTGGGCGCAAGAAGCTGAAACAACAAACTGAACGCAAGAACATTAAAAAAAAACTAACCTCGGGCTCCAAGGCGTGTAAGTCTTGGATGGAACCGGGATAACGCTAGGGCGATGATGATGATCAGATCTGGTTAGACCTGTAAGCGGACCCCGGGCTTCAAAGCGACAGTGTAGGATGCAACCGGGATAACGCTAGGGCGATGATGATGACCAGATCTGGTTAGACCTGTAAGCGGACCCCGGGCTTCAAAGCGACAGTGTAGGATGCAACCGGGATAACGCTAGGGCGATGATGATGACCAGATCTGGTTAGACCTGTAAGCGGACCCCGGGCTTCAAAGCGACAGTGTAGGATGCAACCGGGATAACGCTAGGGCGATGATGATGACCAGATCTGGTTAGACCTGTAAGCGGACCCCGGGCTTCAAAGCGACAGTGTAGGATGCAACCGGGATAACGCTAGGGCGATGATGATGACCAGATCTGGTTAGACCTGTAAGCGGACCCCGGGCTTCAAAGCGACAGTGTAGGATGCAACCGGGATAACGCTAGGGCGATGATGATGACCAGATCTGGTTAGACCTGTAAGCGGACCCCGGGCTTCAAAGCGACAGTGTAGGATGCAACCGGGATAACGCTAGGGCGATGATGATGACCAGATCTGGTTAGACCTGTAAGCGGACCCCGGGCTTCAAAGCGACAGTGTAGGATGCAACCGGGATAACGCTAGGGCGATGATGATGACCAGATCTGGTTAGACCTGTAAGCGGACCCCGGGCTTCAAAGCGACAGTGTAGGATGCAACCGGGATAACGCTAGGGCGATGATGATGACCAGATCTGGTTAGACCTGTAAGCGGACCCCGGGCTTCAAAGCGACAGTGTAGGATGCAACCGGGATAACGCTAGGGCGATGATGATGACCAGATCTGGTTAGACCTGTAAGCGGACCCCGGGCTTCAAAGCGACAGTGTAGGATGCAACCGGGATAACGCTAGGACGATAATGATCTTTTACTTACTATTTAGACTCGTTTTACGGCCGTTCCGAATATTTGATTTATTTATGGACTAGCTGTTTCCTGCGGTTGCACCCGCGTCCTGAGGAACCTACTTCGCGTACCCGGTTAATTTATAGCCTAAGTTACTCCTTGGTACATCAGCTATCCGCCAGTGAACGTCCCGTCAGAATCGGTCTAGCCGTTTCAGAGATTAGCGAGAACAAACAGACAGACAGACAAAAAATGTAAAAAATGTCATTTCGGTATATATACCGTGTATACATCCATATGCATTTAGTAAAAAGCGGTTATTTTAATATTACAAACAGACACTCCAATTTTATTTATATGTATAGATTTGGCTATTAGACATATTTTCTATGGAACTTATGTCAAACAAGAGAACGCTCGCAGGTACGCCCGCACATTTTTTTAAAGTAACCATTTCTGCCCGGTCTCGTGAGAATTTCAGGAAATCCTTTCTTAGTGCACCCCTACGGTCGCCAAGGAACACACATGCCTAATTTCAGCTTCTTACGCTCAATAGTTTTGGCTGGAGCTTATCTGTCAGTCAGTCAGTAACGCAAGAATCTTATACTAATATATAAAGCTGAAGAGTTTGTTTCTTTGTTTGCTTGAACGCGCTAATCTTAGGAACTACTGGTCCGATTTGAAAAATTCTTTCAGTGTTAGATAGCCCATTTTTCGAGGAAGGCTATAGACTATATAACATTACGCTATGAGCGACGGGAGCAGAGCAGTAGCCTTAAATAACGCGGGTGTAACCGCGGGCATCACCTAGTTGTATATCTACAGATCAGATCCATGGATAGATCAAACATAGCGACCGGCTGTTAACCATTTTCGGATGCAACACTCACCGAGGTGCGTCATGCATTCATCGAGATTAAAAACAAACTATTAATAATCGCCTTGCCATATTCGGTGAAGTCTGATTCATTTAACTTTTGTTCGCAGTCCAGCTATTGTCAAGAGACTTGGCAGGGTCCGACTCAAACCGCCAACAGTGGTTAAAAAACATAACTAATGAGAACTTCTTAAAAGAACTTGGTAAAGAATAACCGTTGAGAAACTTGGCTTATGTAGGCAGGCTCATTTTTATACTTTTAAGATTACTAGGTGGGATCCTGCCGTTTTGCCGAAAAGATTTTGACAAAATTTCATTACCCAAACAAATTGAGGCAACGTTTTTTTATACTATTGCAATATTTCGAATGATTTTAGTACGCATATTTTTATTTGGTCAAATTTTTACTTGGCAAAATATTACTAAGTATAATGTCATTATGGCATTTGGTCTTTAATCAAATGATTTATTACAGCAGACAATCTTCAGACAATAAACGTTTGGTGATATTAGTTTATTTATGGAAGTAGTTAGAGTAGGTTAATTATTAAAAAAATGGTTAGGTTAGGTTAGAATTGTGACCTCCTACGCACGAGCCGAGCGAGTGAAGCGAGCGGTGCCGCGGTAGCGGCCGGCGAGTGCCAAAAACGACTTGCATTAATAGAAAAAAGAGATTGTTTTTAGTAGGTTACCCGGAACTGAACTATTTAGATTAGGATAATTATTGATTTTGCGTAAAAACTGTTATTCCAACTGAAATAATTGACTAAATAAAAAATGTTAAAAGTACTAGTTGGTAAACAAGTTATAGTTTAAACGTTCATTGCCCAAACATTAGGTTTGCGTTACAATTTTTTGTGAATAGTTTTTTTGCTAAGTAATAATTTAGCAAATGGAATTATGCGAAACATTTCTTGGGAAGTGAAAATTTGTCAAATTCCTTTCGGTCAAACAAGGGAGACCCTTGATTAGGTAGATATTTAGTAAACTTGTAGTGCTCATAGCTTTTGTTGGCTTGCCGTTCGTAATAGGTCGTCAAAGTTAAGCAATGCTGGAACAGGTCGCCACTTGGATGGGTGACAGCGTGTGGCATTTTTATCAGAGTTCTCTCTCACGTCAAGAAACGTTAGGTCATGTCGGAGGCCTTCGGACGGTCTGAAAACAGCGACACGAGATATGGCCACACACTTAAACGACAAAGAAAAAGAAAGAAGTTTACAAAGTGTTCAAGATTACTGGGTATTTCATCATTATCATCAGCCTTTAACAGTCCACTGCTGGACTAGGCCTCTCCTTTGAAAGGAGGAATTGGCCTACTATACCACGCTGGCCAAACGGGTTGGTATAGGGTTTGTATCATGTTTTCCTTCTCTTACAATGCTGTTCTCTGCATAATATGCTCCCTTTGTCGGCTCTTACGACACCCATTGGATGATGTGGAGTGGTCGTATACTTAATCCGTCACCACACGAACACTGACTGGGTATTTAAGTTTATAAAGTTGCTATCCGTATGTTCAAAAGTCACGAAAGGGTAGCGATATCTGAAATGAGAAGAGAAAGCCACTTGTCAAGCTCTGATCACCATAATCCAAGGGACTATATTCATGTACCTGCCTCCTCATGTCATCATCATCGTCCTAGCGTTATCCGAGCTACATCCAAGACCTACACGCCTTGAAACCCGGGTTCTGCTTACTAGTCTAACCAGATATGTCTGAATACCAACTTTTGCCACAGAACGACTGCCATCTGACCTCCGAAACCCAATATTTAGATTTAGACCTGTTTCCTCATGTATTAAAGTAGTTATAAAACGACATAAAAAGATCTAGAGAGAGCTATAGAATAGTTAATTTACTTCCCGATGACCTAGAACCGCGAAAGTTGGCACGAAGGCTTAAGAATTTGGCTAAAACAAGTAAACGGTCAAGATATGGCAATGACTAAATCTATGTGTATACATATTCATTCATCATCTCATTCTCCTAGCGTTATCCCAGTTTCAGCTTGGGGTCCGCTTACTAGTCTAACCGGATTTTGCTGAATATTAGCTTTTCCACGGAGCGACTGTCGTCTGAGCTCCGCAACCCGAAAGGATAGCGATATTCCATGGTTTAGACTAGTGTCAGTTTATTTAGAAGGTACTGACGCCCTAAAACGACTGTCAAAGATCTTCAGGACAACCGGGACCGACGAGGCACGAGGCAAGCGATAATTAACAGTTTAATACGCACATAACTCCGAAAAGTCATTGGTGCGCGCCGTGGATTCGAACCCAATACTCTCTGCATGGCAGTCTGTTGGTATCTCCACTAAGCTATCGCTGCCTTATAGTATACATATGTTTGTACATATTATAAAAATGTAATCCACGCCGCGTCTGTCTGTCTGTATAAAAGCGATAAACTAAAAAAATACAAAACAGTTTTTTGTATGGTTTCCGACACCAGATCGTATGATTGCTGAAGAAATTTATGGCGGATAATTTACGCGGGTAGAGCTGCGGGTCAGGTATAGTTCATCATGTCAGCCTAGAGACGTCCACTGCTGGACATAGGCCTCCCCCAAGGTTCTCCACACAGACCGATTTTGAGCCGCCCGCATCCAACCGCAATCTTAACAAGGTCGTCGGTCCACCTTGCGGGAGACCTATCCCTGCTGCGTCGTCCGGTACGTGGTCGTACAGTTACATCAGTCTATAGTTACATCAGTCAAAAACCTTCCTGCCTGGTCACAAGATCGGTCTAAGCGGCGAGCGGCGCGGCAGGGGCGATGTACATGGCGAGTTTACTCTGAGGCGGCCGCGCGCCACTTCACAGTAAACGCGCCATGTACATCGAAAACGCTCGCCGCTGCCGCCCGCCGCAGTAGGCCGTGACCGGGCCGTTAGTGGGTGCCTACGTCATGACAGGAACCCCGCTGTGCAAATTTTATGTTTCTAACTTCAGTAGTTCGAACTCTGCGATGATTAGCTCATATGTTAGTCACGACAAGTAATTTTATATATTTGATAGCTGTTTCCCGCGGTTTCACCCGCGTCCTGAGGGAACTACTTCGCGTACCCGGTTAATTTACAGCCTAAGCTACTCCTTAGTACATCAGCTATCCGCCAGTGAACGTCCCGTCAAAATCGGTCCAGCCGTTCCAGAGATAAGCGAGAACAAACAGACAGACAGACAAAAATGGTGAAAAATGTCATTTCGGTATATATACCGTGTATATGCATCCATATGCATTTAGTAAAAAGCTGTTATTTTAATATTACAAACAGACACTCCCATTTTAATTATGTGTATAGATGATATATTATCCATTCACAGATTTATGCGTTATGTCTGGCACTGGACACACAAGCGTTTTAGCCGGTCCGCCAGAGCCCAGCCTGTGTAAGTAACCGGGCTTTAAGAGGAAACACAACGGCCGTTTTTCCATACAAACGTAGTCTCCTGTTTTCTCCCTGGATAATGCCAGTAGAGCAATTATTTTTTTCCAAAAGATGTATGGCCCCGATTGGTATGTCCCTGTTTTCTTTTTAACCTTCATATACTACTTACCTCAAAAATTGGCCAGATTTCCGCTGTGTTCAAACATCCAAAAAACAAATTTGTATAGATTATTTAAAAAAAGGAAAACATTGGAACACGGCCAAAGCCTTTCTTTAATTTAATATGAAAAAACTAGTTAAATCGATGAAGTTTTGGAGAAGGAATCAAGGGAATACGAAACGTTCATTTTGTGTACATTTAATAGGTATTTTTGGTCCAAGCTGCAGTTGTCTCTATCGCGCTCTGCGGGTGGAGGCTTGAGGCTGCGCGACAGCAATAGATTTTACAAAAAATACCTATTTTTCAATTCTCTCGCCCGTAGTGTTTCCTCTTAAGGTTACGTTATTCTGTAGCACACACCATATTAACTTCTCACAATAGCATTACAGAAGGTTAATTCCCACAGTATCTCCATCATTGTGTGTATATCTCTGAATCCTTGTATTGTCTGCTTTTGTGAATTTTCACTAATTGTTTTCTTGGTATTGACATAAAACGCAGGCTATTTGAATGGTGGTTTATAGACGTCATATAGCCGTATAGTCGTTATGGGGCGGATACACTTGGATAAACGGGCACTGATCTGGGATATCGGTATGCAATTCTACTTGCGAATGTAGTAACGAAACGATAATATACGATGGTTATATAATGTAATATACAATTAGATTGAGATAATTAGAAAATGTAATATACGATGAACATAGATGGTTACATACACACAAGTAAGGCACTTGTGTGTATGTAACCATCTATGTTCATAGTCGTAGTTATCCTGCCGATTCTTGTAAGGCTCCAGGACAAGAACCTTATTCCACGATCCAACGCCTGGAAGGCGCTGTGGCGCCATGGCTCCCTGCTCCGTCAATTTCTATTGTATGCACCAACAGGTGCAACACACTGGTGTTGCACCTGTTGGTGCATACAGTAGAAATGTATTAGGATATCTATTTGGATATTGACGGAGCAGGGAGCCATGGCGCCACAGCGCCTTCCAGGCGTTGGATCGTGGAATAAGGTTCTTGTCCTGGAGCCTTACAAGAATCGGCAGGATAACTACGACTATGAACATAGATGGTTACATACACACAAGTGCCTTACTTGTGTGTATGTAACCATCTATGTTCATCGTATATTACATTTTCTAATTATCTCAATCTAATTGTATATTACATTATATAACCATCGTATATTATCGTTTCGTTACTACATTCGCAAGTAGAATTGCATACCGATATCCCAGATCAGTGCCCGTTTATCCAAGTGTATCCGCCCCATAACGACTATACGGCTATATGACGTCTATAAACCACCATTCAAATAGCCTGCGTTTTATGTCAATACCAAGAAAACAATTAGTGAAAATTCACAAAAGCAGACAATACAAGGATTCAGAGATATACACACAATGATGGAGATACTGTGGGAATTAACCTTCTGTAATACTATTGTGAGAAGTTAATATGGTGTGTGCTACAGAATAACGTAACCTTAAGAGGAAACACTACGGGCGAGAGAATTGAAAATAGGTATTTGTAAAATCTATTGCTGTCGCGCAGCCTGAAACCTCCCCCCGCAGAGCGCGATAGAGACAACTGCAGCTTGGACCAAAAATACCTATTAAATGTACACAAAATCAACGTTTCGTATTCCCTTGATTCCTTCTCCAAAACTTCATCGATTTAACTAGTTTTTTCATATTAAATGAAAGAAAGGCTTTGGCCGTGTTCCTATGTTTTCCTTTTTTAAAATAATCTATACAAATTTGTTTTTTGGATGTTTGAACACAGCGGAAAATCTGGCCAATTTTTGAGGTATTTGAAGGTTCATATCTTTTTTAATATTTAAATTATGAGAAAACAGAAAACATAGGGACATGCCAATCGGGGCCATACATCTTTTGGAAAAAAATAATTGTTCTACTGGCATTATCCAGGGAGAAAACAGGAGACTACGTTTGTATGGAAAAATGGCCGTTGTGTTTCCTCTTAAGGCCCGGTTACCTACACAGGCCGGGCTCTGGTGGACCGGCTAAAACGCTGTTGTGTCCAGTGCCAGACATAACGCATAAATCTGTGAAAGGATAATATATCATCTATACACATAATTAAAATGGGAGTGTCTGTTTGTAATATTAAAATAACAGCTTTTTACTAAATGCATATGGATGCATATACACGGTATATATACCGAAATGACATTTTTCACCATTTTTGTCTGTCTGTCTGTTTGTTCTCGCTTATCTCTGGAACGGCTGGACCGATTTTGACGGGACGTTCACTGGCGGATAGCTGATGTACTAAGGAGTAGCTTAGGCTGTAAATTAACCGGGTACGCGAAGTAGTTCCCTCAGGACGCGGGTGAAACCGCGGGAAACAGCTATCAAATATATAAAATTACTTGTCGTGACTAACATATGAGCTAATCATCGCAGAGTTCGAACTACTGAAGTTAGAAACATAAAATTTGCACAGCGGGGTTCCTGTCATGACGTAGGCACCCACTAACGGCCCGGTCACGGCCTACTGCGGCGGGCGGCAGCGGCGAGCGTTTTCGATGTACATGGCGCGTTTACTGTGAAGTGGCGCGCGGCCGCCTCAGAGTAAACTCGCCATGTACATCGCCCCTGCCGCGCCGCTCGCCGCTTAGACCGATGTCGTGACCAGGCAGGAAGGAATGTTTTTGACTGATGTAACTATACGACCACGTACCGGACGACGCAGCAGGGGTAGGCTTCCCGCAAGGTGGACCGACGATCTGGTACAGATCGCGGGAAGCGGTTGGATGCGGGCGGCTCAAGGTCGGTCTGTGTGGAGAGCCTTGGGAGGCCTATGTCCAGCAGTGGACGTCTCTAGGCTGACATGATGAACTATAGCTGACCCGCAGCTCTACCCGCGTAAATTATCCGCCATAAATTTCTTCAGCAATCATACGATCTGGTGTCGGAAACCATACAAAAAACTGTTTTGTATTTTTTTAGTTTATCGCTTTCATACAGACAGACCGACAGGACGTGGCGTGGATTTAATTTTTATAATATGTATACAGATTTAGTCATTTCCATATCTTGACCGTTTACTTGTGCTAGCCAAATTCTTAAGCCTTCGTGCCAACTTTCGCGGTTCTAGGTCATCGGGAAGTAAATTAACTATTCTATAGCTCTCTCTAGATCTTTTTATGTCGTTTCTTAACTACTTTAATACATGAGGAAACAGGTCTAAACATTGGGTTTCGGAGGTCAGATGGCAGTCGTTCTGTGGAAAAGTTGGTATTCAGACATATCTGGTTAGACTAGTAAGCAGACCCCGGGTTCCAAGGCGTGTAGGTCTTGGATGTAGCTCGGATAACGCTAGGACGATGATGATGACATGAGGAGACAGGTACATGAATATAGTCCCTTGGATTATGGTGATCAGAGCTTGACAAGTGGATTTCTTTTCTCATTTCTAATATCGCTACCCTTTCGTGACTCTTGAACATACGGGTAGCAACTTTATAAACTTAAATACACAGGCAGTGTCCGTGTGGTGACGGATTAAGTAAATGGATTGTCACCACCCCACATCATCCCATGGGTGTCGTAAGAGCCGACAAAGGAAGCATATTATGCAGAGAACAGCACTGTAAGAGAAGGAAAACATGATACAAACTCTAAACCAACCCGTTTGGCCTGTGTGGTATAGTAGGCCAATTCCTCCTTTCAAAGGAGAGGCCTAGTCCAGCAGTGGACTGTTAAAGGCTGATGATGATGATGATGAAATACCCAGTAATCTTGAGCACTTTATAAACTTCTTTCTTTCTCTTTGTCGTTTAAGTGTGTGGCCATATTTCGTGTCGCTGTTTTCAGACCGTCGTCGGAAGGCCTCCGACATGACCTAACGTTTCTTGACGTGAGAGAGCACTCTGATAAAAATGCCACACGCTGTCACCCATCCAAGTGGCGACCTGTTCAAGCATTGCTTAACTTTGACGACCTATTACGAACGGCAAGCCAATAAAAGCTATGAGCACCTAAGACTACAGAACAATAGGCAGACAGAGCGCGCGGAACACTTGCGTGAGGCCACTAAAGCAAATACAAAATTGAAAAGCGAATACAAACTCGGCTCAGTGCGCTGCGAAGCATCGCACAGTTCACACGCTACGATCAATCCAGCTTTTAAATTCATAAAATGCCGTCTTGCGTTTTTAAACATTGTAAAAGTTGTTTCCAAAAGCAAAAACGGGAAGATGGAACATATTTTTACAGATAACTATGGATTATTTGACTGTTTTATAATATTATTTCAATAAAATTCGTATTTCTGCAGAAAATATGTAAGTGTTGCCAGTTTACGTCGACACCGTTTTCCCTGAATTAGGGAAAATGCACTTGTCAATTGATTATGTAGGTAATAATTATTGTCATGTTAATGAAAAATACATTAACGTATTGTAAAAGTATATTGTAGATTATCTTTTTTTTTATTTCCATTATACATTGTTTTGAGTGGATCCCCATTATACTATACACTTTGACCTTTGTCACAGATTAAAACTTTGTACCGTTCTTATGGCGTAGGAAATAAGTATCAAAATCGTACTGCAACTGTTAGCTTGACTTGGCGCCGTGTGTACATTACGTACAGAAACAGAAATTATTGATTGCAGCCATTATTTATTTTTAGTTGCATTTTTTTTGGTTATGATTTATTAATCATAATATTCATAATTTGTTGTGTGCATGACAAAATGTTTTTAGCTAATTAATATTTAGGACGCAAGCCTATTGCAATTAACCAAACATTTCCAGATACTATACTGAGAATTTCTAAACAAAAATAAACAACATATTCGCCGATCTAAGATTTAACCTCATGATTGATATTCGTAAATATATATAGTTGGTATTATATAAGTATTTCTTCTGGATCGAGGCTATGAATCACAAAACATAATATATTTATTTCTCAATTTACGAATAAAATTAGTTAAAACTTAACTCGGTACCTTCATTTAAGAAATGTATTTATAAAAGCATACTTTAATGGTATCTTTTATTTGAATAATTTTCACAACAGCATTACATATTGAAAGCATTAATTAAATCCATGGTAAATTCAAAACCGCAAACGAATATAAAATATTACCTATGTAATATTTTTATATTCGTTTGCAAAAACTATATGTAAAATAGTGGGAGATTATTCATAATCTGGCAACTTTACACACACATAGACGCGCGTGTCCGTACAGTGCCAGTCGCCAAATGTCACGCACACGCGCTGTCAACGTGCCTCACTTAGTTGGACGAATACGCTTCATCTGGTTCTTGTTTGTTAAATCTGTGATGAGCACTACAAGTTTACTAAATATCTACCTAGTAATCTTTAAAGTAGTATAAAAATGAGCCTGCCTACATAAGCCAAGTTTCTCAACGGTTATGCTTTACCAAGTTCTTTTAAGATGTTCTCACTAGTAATGTTTTATAACCACTGTTGGCGGTATGAGTCGGACTCTGCCAAGTCTCTTGACAATAACTGGACTGCGAACAAAAGTTAAATGAATCAGACTTCACCGAATATGGCAAGGAGATTATTAATAGTTTGTTTTTAATCTCGATGAATGCATGACGCACCTCGGTGAGTGTTGCATCCGAAAATGGTTAACAGCCGGTCGCTATGTTTGATCTATCCATGGATCTGATCTGTAGATATACAACTAGGTGATGCCCGCGGTTACACCCGCGTTATTTAAGGCTACTGCTCTGCTCCCATCGCTCATAGCGTGATGTTATTTAGCCTATAACCTTCCTTGATAAATGGGCTATCTAACACTGAAAGAATTTTTCAAATCGGACCAGTAGTTCCTGAGATTAGCGCGTTCAACCAACCAAACAAACAAACTCTTCAGCTTTATATATCTTAATATATAAAATCCTTGCGTTACTGACTGACTGACAGACACGCTACAGCCGAAACTATTGGGCGAAGGAAGCTAAAATTTGGCGTGTATGTTTCTTGGAGACCGTAGGGGTGCACTAAGAAGGGATTTCCCGAAATTCCCACGGGATCGCCCAAAACGGATAAATTAAAAAAAATGCAGGCGTAGCTGCTGGCGTCCTCTAGTATTAGTATAAGATTCTTGCGTTACTGGCTGACTGACAGATAAGCTCTAGCTGAAACTATTGAGCGTAAGTAGCTGAAATTTGGCATGTGTGTTCCTTGCCGACCGTAGGGGTGCACTGAGAAAGGATTTCCTGAAATTCTCACGAGACCGGGCAGAAATGGTTACTTTAAAAAGGGCGTAGCTGCGGGTGTTCTCTAGTTTGACATAAGTTCCATAGAAAATATGTCTAATAGCCAAATCTATACATATAAATAAAATTGGAGTGTCTGTTTGTAATATTAAAATAACCGCTTTTTACTAAATGCATATGGATGTATACACGGTATATATACCGAAATGACATTTTTTACATTTTTTGTCTATCTGTCTGTTTGTTCTCGCAAATCTCTGGAACGGCTGGACCGATTCTGACGGGACGTTCACTGGCGGATAGCTGATGTACCAAGGAATAACTTGGGCTATAAATTAACTGGGTACGTGAAGTAGTTCCCTTAGGACGCGGGTGAAACCGCGGGAAACAGCTAGTCCATAAATAAATCAAATATTGGAAACGGCCGTAAAACGAGTCTAAATAGTAAGTAAAAGATCATCATCGCCCTAGCGTTATCCCGGTTGCATCCTACACTGTCGCTTTGAGCCCGAGGTCCGCTTACAGGTCTAACCAGATCTGGTCATCACCATCGCCCTAGCGTTATCCCGGTTCCATCCAAGACTTACACGCCTTGGAGCCCGAGGTTTGTTTTTTTTTTATGTTAATAGTTGGCAAACGAGCAGACGGATTGCCTGATGATAAGCAATTACCGCCGCCCATGGACAAAAGCAACAACCACAGGAGTCACAAGTGCGTTGCCGCCCCTTGGGGTTGGGAATGCGGATAGGATGAGTGGGATGAGGGAATAGGGGATAGGGCCTCCGGCACTCTCACTCACCGAACGAAACGTAACAGTTTAGGTACCGTTACTTTACGTCGATTTTCTGTGAGAGGGTAGTACTTCCCCGGTCGAGTCGGCCCATTCATGCTGAATTCTGCAAGGCTCTACTACCTGTAAAATAGGTCCGCTAACTGGTCTAACCAGATATGACAGAATATCAACTTACCAGATCTGGTATCTAGAATATTTTCCACAGAGTCTGACTGCAATCTGACCTCCACAACCCAAAGGGATATCGACATACTATGGCGTAGACCAATATCAATTCATAATATGTATATTCAAGAGTATTCACTCTCTATAAGGGCTGTCAGAGATTTGCAGCAGGGAACAATGGCTTAACGTGTTCTCCAAGACACGGCGCAAGTGATAATTAACAATTCAATACGCTCATAACTTCGAAAACACAGTGGTGTGAGTCGTGAATTCGAACCCATTCCCGCATCTCCACAAGGCTATCACTGCCTATATAAGTAATCATCAACATCAGCCTTTTATACTGTCCCACTGCTGGGCACAGGCCTCTTCTCACTATGAGAAGGGTAAGGCCATAGTCCACCAAGCTGGCCAACTGCGGGTTGGCAGGCTTCACACGTCTTTCGAGAACATTATGGAGAACTCTCAGACATGCAGTTTTCCTCACGATGTTTTCCTTCACCGATAAGCAAGCGATAATTAACAATTAATACGCACTTAACTTCGAAAAGTTATTGGTGCGCGCCGTGGATTCGAACCCGAGACCCTCAGCGTAGCAGTCTGTCAGTCTCACCACTCGGCTATCGCTGACTAAGTAATATTTTATATTTTAATCAAACACATTATTCAAATCTAGTATTATTTTGTTCCTAAAATCGTTGCCGAATTATATTATTTAGTCGTTGCATCTCTTTCACACAGGTGAAACGAGCGAGACAGGGTTATTCAAGGTACTTGCCGTCATTCAACTTCTTAATGACTTTTCATATGGAATAAGCATTTATTGATTTGTAATTATTTTAAACTTGTAGTTACCGATATCGATAGGTAATTAACAATTCTATGAACAGAACAAGTTAAAGAACTGACCTTTTTAATCGATTGGTTTGTGCGTAGTTTTATAAAATTCTTTTAATTCTTATAGTCAATCATCATCATCGTCATAATCTGGGCTGCACGGTAGGCGTAGTGGTTTAAGCGGCTGCCTCGCTGCTTGACACTGCGCCGGGTGTTGTGGGTTCGATTCCCACACGAGACAACACTTTGTGTGATCCATAAATTGTTGTTTCGAATCTGGGTGTTCATTGTGTCGCGTTAATTGTATGTTTGTAAAGTCCCCCGCGACACAGGATTTATTCCTAGTGCGGGAGCTGTCTTTAAAAAAAAAAGAAAAAGAATTTACGCCTTGTGGCCCGGTGACAGCTTACTGGTCTAATCGGATATGACAGTAACAGTACTGACTCCCCATATGTAACGATTGTCAAATATCTTCGTGACAGCCGGGATCGACGGTTTAACGTGCTCTCCGAGGCACGGAGCAAGCGATGAAATTAACAATTTGTACTCAGTCATGATAATAATATTTAGACCTGATAAATTAATTTAATGATCGGCTGTCATGAAGATCTCTGACAGTCGTTATGGGAAGATACCTTTAAATATACAGATATATGATATGGCATATCGCTATCCCTATGGGTTGCAGAGGTCAAACGCCAGTCGCTCTGTCTAAGCAAATATCATGTCTGGTTAGACGAGCTAGATCTCGTATTTCTTTTTTTATAGACTCACGCCTGTATCCCCGAAGGGGTAAGCAAAGGTGTAATATTACACCCACATTTCGCCATGATTTTTTTAGGTCCCACGTAATAGGGGGCGACCCTATTGCCGTACCGGGCACATTACCAGACTCCGTGCTGCTACTGAGAATTTCCTAACGGAAAAACCCCATAACACATTGCCCGAATCGTGAATCGAACCCGAGACCTTCCAATCCCACGCGCACATTTATGCCGCGAGACCAACGAGGCAGTCTTGTCAAATATTCTGTCATGTCTGGTTAGACGAGTCTCCTTGTGAGCGCTACTTTTCGCTTTGAAGTCCGAGATGTAGACTTCAAAGCGAAAAGTAGCGCTCACAACGAGACTGGACTCTTGACTTGCCGTTCGGTTGGCAAAGTTAAGCAACGCTTGCACAGGTCCCCACTTGGATGTGTGGCGTTTACAATAGAGCGCTACCGTGCTTCGGAGATCTTTAGACCATGTTGGAGTTTGAGAGGTCTGAAAACTTCGACACCAGAGCTGGTCACACACTCACACGAGAAAGAAAAAGGCGAAACATCTTCGATGTAACAGGGATAACGCTGAAACGACCATGTTCTTCAATCATACACCTCCATCTAATCTGTGCATATGCGACTCCTCAAATATTTCGGACATGTATCACGAAATGAGAACTCCATGGAGCGGCTGGTCATCCAAGGTTTAGTGGAAGGCAAGCGCTCTCGCGGGCGATCACCTACGCGCTGGACTGACCTAATTAAATCTGCCACTCAGTTCCATTGTAGAGTGCTCACGCTATGCAAAGAACCGCAACAGATGGAGACACATCGCAAAGGAGAAGTATATATTTTCAGTAGCCAAGGAGAAGGCTGATGACGACCCAAAACCCGCACGACAACTCACTCATGACATGACATTTATAACGAGCCACGACCACTCTGCCAAGAGTGTACGACTGAAGAGAGAGATCTCATCTGACCTTCAAGATACAGTTATTTACTAGTTTGGAGGTCAGTGTCTCACCTGTAAGATGTTGATGTCATATGTTCGTGATAAATATTATTATGGCCGTTGGGGCAGGCGGGTTCTGGAGTGGCGACCACGTACCGAACGACGCAGCTGGGGTAGGCCTCACGCAAGGTGGAACGACGATCTGGTACAGATCGTGGGAAGCGGTTGGATGCGGGCGGCTCAGAGTCGGTCTGTGTGTGGAACCTTGGGGGAGGCCTATGTCCAGCAGTGGACGTCTCTAGGCTGACATGATGAAAGATTATTATTATTATAATCTGTCTATCTTCACCCAGACACAACGGTACCCAAAACCCTGTCTAACCGTCAACTTTAAGTACCCAGTCATTGTTCAGTTCGTTGACCCTGACCAATTTCGTCGACTGAACAACGCGACGTGGGCGCGCATCTATAAATAATACTATGTAGGTGATAAATTAGGGTGTACCTACTGCCGAATTTGTATGTAGGGCAAATTTTAGGCCTCAGTGCTTTCAAGAATATTTATGGCTACGGAATAGACTATTCATCAAATTATTTATAAAATCATCAAATTATTGAATTACCTTCTTTTGTCCGTCTATTTCGCCCGGAATTTATTACAGGACATATGCTATTCTAATGTACATACAGGATGTCACAAGACCCATCACCAAGCCGAATTCTACTCGTTGTGGACATAATGCCAAGTCATACTAACCAAAAATAATACCTGGGAAAAGATATTTTTTTTGAGTTTCACATTTTTTAAACCGCAGTTAAAAGCGCGCGCTTGCAATGCTCGAAATACAAACTTATCCATGGAGTTATAGGGCATCTAAAGAACATATTGTCGGGGTAAATGCATCGATTTTGTACCTAATTAGAAAAATTCCATACTAACTTTGAGCCTCAATATCTCCTGAATCAGTAATTTCCCAGGTATGGTGCCGAAATAAAAAATGTTCTTAGTGATTGGTACAATATGTGATTTCAGTTTTCGTTAAGAGTCTTTTACATCCTGTATATATAAGTATATTACTGCAATCCAAGGCGTTTATGTCTTGGATGTAACTGGGATACTGCTAGAACGATGATGATTACTGCAATATAACATCAAACTCTGTTCATCAGTTTTGACTCAGAAATAATATTTTTTATACAAATTTTTCTTTTTTACAACTCCCGCATTAGGACTAAATCCTGTGTCGCGGGGAACTTTGCAAACATACAACTAACGGACACAATGAACACCCAGACTCGAAACAACAATTTGTGGTTATAGTACATAAACAGAAATGTTTTTTTTTTTAATTTTTGTCTGTCTGTTTGTTCTCGCTAATCTCTGGAACGGCTGGACCGATTTTGACGGGACGTTCACTGGCGGATAGCTAATGTACCAAGGAATAACTTTGGCTATAAATTAATTGGGTACGCGAAGTAGTTTCCTCAGGACGCGTGTGAAACCGCAGGAAACAGCTAGTATGCATTAAATGTTTGTTTCTTCGTTTAATGTATGTGCTTCATAATATAGAATTAACTAGTAGACGATCCCAGCATCTACGCCTGCAGATTTGCTTTTATTTAACCGTTTCTTAGATCCCGTGGGAATTTCAGAAAATCCCTTCTTAGTGCACTCCTACGGTCTCAAGAAACATACGTGTCGAATTTCAGCTTCTTACGCCATATAGTTTTGGCGGTGCCTTGTCTATAACTCAAGAATTTTATACTAATTTACAAAGCTGAAGAGTTTGTTTTGTTGAACGCGCTAATCTCAGGAACTACTGGTCCGATTTGAAAAATTCTTTCAGCGTTAGTTAGCCCATTTATCGAGGAAGGCTATAGGCTCTAATATAACATCGCGCTATGAGCGACGGGAGCGGAGCAGTAGCCCTAAATAACGCGGGTGTAACCGTGGGCATGCTCTAGTGTTATATAATATACAGTTAACTATAGAGGGCGTTCTGTTCTTTACTACGATCTTGTTATTCGTTATTCTCGTCAAGCAAGACTAAATGTGCCAACCCGAGACTAAATTATCTACACCCGGGTCGATCTCTGGGCTCCATAAAACCATCCTTACTTTGCTGCCGCCACTATATTTTGTACCTATTAATGTTTGAATGACCTTGGAAAGTAGGTCACGGGGCTCCATAGGCACGGTGCCTATAATACAACCCGGTGATGCCTCGTGTCTTACTTGAGGTATATTTGATTTACATAAAGTAGTATATTGATTTATTATTATTATTATTATTATATTAGATATTATATTAGACTGCCTCGTTGGTTTCGCGGCATAAATGTGCGTGTGGGGTCGGGAGGTCCCGGGTTCGATTCCTGGGTCGGGCAGTGTTATTGGATTTTTCTGTCACGAAATTCTCAGTAGCAGCACGGAGTCTGGAAATGTGCCCGGTACGGCAATAGGCTCGCCCCTTATTACGTGGGACTAAAGTATATCTGGCGAAAAGTATATCTGGGTGTAGAAATACACCTTAGTCTACCTCTTCAGGGTTATAGGCGTGAGACTATGTATGTATGTATGATTCATCATCGTCCTAGCGTTACCTTGGTTGCAAGATTTTTCTTCATGAGCCCGGAGTCCGCTTACTGGTCTTAGCAGATTTTTAATAAAGACATTACCTGCTCTAGGAATGTATCCTGGATCGCACGGGACTTCAAACATACAATCAACGGACACAATGAACACCCAGACAGGAAACAACTATTTATGGATCACACAAAGTGTTGTCTCGTGTGGGAATCGAACCCACAGCACTCGGTGCTGTGTCAGGCTGTGAGGCGGCCGCTTAAACCACTACGCCAACTTTGCAGGCACTTCCACAGAGCGATGGCCGTCTGACCTCCGCAACCCAAAGATATAGCGATATTCCATGGTAGAAACTACACATATTTGAAACCAGTGTCAATATATTCAAATAAGACTCCCATAACGACTGTCAAAGTTGACTGCAGGGTTGGCGTAGTGGTTTAAGCGGCCGCCTCGCCGCTTGACACTGTGCCGAAGTGTTGTGGGTTCGATCCCCACACGAGACAACTCTTTGTGTGATCCATAAATTGTTGTTTCGAGTCTGGGTGTTCATTGTGTCCGTTACTTGTATGTTTGTAAAGTCCCCAGCGACACAGCATTAGTCCTAATGCGGGAGTAGTCTTTTTTAATAAAAAAAAAAGATCTTCACAGCTGCCGGAACCGACGGCTTAGTAATCAAAATATAAATAACTACTAATTGATACTAATTAATTATTCAGAACTCGGAACGCCAAAATGCAATAACCTGTTGTTTCGCCTATGGCGTTGTACGCAAATTCGATTTTAACAAGCCAATAAAGTGATGATTGATCGTAAAAGAAAGCTTTTTTAACCGGACCTACTAAGTTAAACACCTGCTTATGTATATTAAAGATCTAGATCTCGTTTTTTATTTGTCTGTGTATAAGAAATTCTCGCGTTACTGACTGACTGACAGACAACGGACATCCAAAACAATTGGACGCAAGAAGCTGAAATTGGGCATGTATGTTCCTTGGGGTGGACCTCGGTTGGGGTGCACCAAGCGATTTCTCGAAATTCTCGTAGGATCGGACAGAAACAGTTATGAAAATAAACACTACAGGTACCTAGTAGAGCATTCATGGTTTCAGTATGAATTCGCCGGCTCGACCGGGGAAGTACTACCCTCGCAGATAAAATCGACGTAAAGTAACAGTACTTAAAATGTTGCGTTTCGTTCGGTGAGTGAGAGTGCCGGAGGCCTTATCGCCTATTCCTTCTCCCTCATCCCACTCCTCATCCTATCCCTTTTCCCAACCCCAAAGGGCGGCAACGCACTTGTGACACCTGTGGTGCTGCTTGTGTCCATGGGCGGCGGTAATTGCTTACTATCAGGCGATCCGTCTGCTCGTTTGCCGCCTATTACTATAAAAAAAAAATGTGAGTGTAGCTGCGGACATCTTCTAGTTAATTCTAGTATATTTATAAGAGGTTTTTGTGATGTGAATGTGTGTGGGTGCATAGGGGTCCCACCAAGATCTTAGGGTCCCAAGCTAACCTCACCTGCAAGTGGTGCACCTGCCGATCAACGGACGAGGCTCTGGCAAACAAAATATCCCGATAAGCGGCAATAGGCTCGCCACCTATTACGTGGGATCAAAACACTGGCGAAAAGTGGGCGTTTAATATGCCTCTGTCTACCCCTTCGGGGAAACAGGCGTGAGTCTATGTATGTATGAATGATGACACTGTGTGTCCTGTCTCCCATCACATTTAAAATGACACTAAGAAGAGCCAGTGGCAATGACAAGGTTATCACTTCAATCATTTTAAGACTGCCTCCGGGAGATGCGATCAGGAGGTCCCGGGTTCGATTCCCCAGTCGGGCAAAAGTGTTACTGGGTTTTTCCGAATTCTCAGCAGCTGCATGGAGACTGTTAAGGCTCCTACACATGGCAATACACACAGGCATACAAAGCCGCCGGCTTTGCCGCACAAAGGAGCCGCCGGCATGGCCGCCCGGGTACGCGCCGCCGGCACTGTGTGTAGGACCCTTTACGAGGGACCTACAAATTCATCACACGGCGAAATGTGGGTGCAATATTACACCTCTGCCCACCCCTCCAGGAATACAGGCGTGCCGCGTGAGAACGTAAGAAAAAAAAATTAAGATTTATGTCAGTCATTAGTCATTACGGTAATATAGGCCGATATTTTATTTATTTTTATTAAATAGGTATAGTAACTGACTACAGATCAATACATACACCACAATATTCAGCAGGACACAATATTCAAATCTGAAGTCCACTTATAACACTATACACATCATTTTTTTTCATATTATGGCCTTAGACGGCGGTGCTTAGACGGTTGTAGTCCAGTCAAATTAGGCAAAATTATGCTCTATAAAAAAAATGTGAAAAGTTGTAGAGAATTTAATTCTCTACAATATTGATAATAAATACAAATAGCGTAAAACTCGTAGAAAACGAGATATTTGACAAAAATGTAAAAATAAAACCGATTTTTGTGACCTTTGACCCCTGAATTAAAAACTTGCGGACATCCAATTATATGTGACTTTTGAGAACAGTTTTAGGATGCCAAAATACAAGTTTTTACGTGGTAATATATTGGGTATGCCGATTTTCCGAGATCAACCCCTAAATTGACTGGACTATTGCGCTTTGTGCTATAACGAATTTCATACCAAATCTGTTTAAAATACAAAGCGCACACCACCGGGCTATATCATTCGCGACGAAAATCGTATGATGGAACTGGGATAACTATACGATAAACATGGATACGATAAGAAATATACAATACTAGTCGACGCCAGCGGCTTCGCACGCATATATGTTCGAATTTCCCGTTTTGTCCGATCCCGTGGGAATTTCGGGAAATCCCTTCTTAGTGCACCCCTACGGTCCCCAATGAACATACATGCCAAATTTCAGCTTCCTGCGCCCAATAGTTTCGGCTGTAGCGTGTCTGTCAGTCAGTCAGTAACGCAAGGATTTTATATATTAAGATTTCAGACAATTACATTTTCCCACGTGATATCTCCTAGAATCAAAATAATATATCATACACATCTTACGTATGGCGATAAGCGTTATCTCTTGTCAAAATAACATTTTTCTACAGATAGATAACACTGATTACACAATTTGAGTCACGCATCTGAAACTTTTGAGAAAAATTCTGTGTTTTGTTCGAAGTACACGTATATTTGAACAGTGATATAAAGTGCAATAAAAAATATTTAGAAGTAAATTCGAAGAAAGGTTCAGCCAAATTCTTGGAATAGATCAAAGATATTGCGAATAAAACCAAAATATTGTTGTTTGGAACTTTCAAAAATAAGTGCAGAGGTGTACTTAATGCCGGAGACATTTATATTATCTGCCAGTTAGTCTTTGGATGATGTGGAGAAACATGTTATAGGTGCATTAACTATACCTACCTACCGAACCTACATACTAAATATATAAGTGATGCAGTTGGAAAAGAAGATCTCGAAGATCATTTGACTGATCAGATCAAGTCATACAGGCCAGATTAAGGAGACCTAAAAGGGGTTGCTGAAAACCTGAATATTGCTGAGAGAATTCAAAGACCAGGTTTTGAGTGACCAGTATTAAGTGTTTTGTGTACTCTACTTGAAAGTGCGTTTGGCCTAACCTACAGTGTGTAATGATTATTCTTGTTCTATATGAATTGGTGGATAAGAAAAATAATTGATGTCTTTTAATAAGTGGTTCTTCTGGAAAACAAAAAATGTATTTTATAGACATGGGAATATTTAATTCGGTGAGTGATTAATGTTTCTTAAAGTGACATGCTGTTTTGACTAATTCGACAGTCGACATACTATATGCCTACTGACGTAGATAGGTACTGTGTTTATCAATGTTTGGTTCTCTAAAACTTCCTTAAGATTAGCTGCCGCCTGCGTGGTGTGTCGGATTGCGATAAATTATACAAATAAGCCCCAACAGCTCAACGTGCTCTCGATTGTCATGAAGATCTTTGACAGACCTCAGAGAGACTCAGTACCTATGTATTACTGACATCGCATAATAACTATATACTGTCACTAGTTTCAACCATGGAATAAAGCTATTCCTTTGGGTTGCGCTGGTCAGACAGGCAGTAGCTCTGTGGAAAACTAATATTTAAACATGGAATCATCATGGAACATATCTGACTAAAGATGCATCGCGTATTATCGGTCGCGTAACGCCAAAACATACAATTATATAGAAAAACCATTCTACCTTTCACACCTGACCGATGATCCGTTAGTACGTTGAGCGTACAGCGTCTGTTCCGTTTCCGTCAACGCATTATCGGTCGACGTCGTGCGCCCCACGCACCACGTGAATTTTGACAGACGCGTGGAACGACGTTTTAAAATAAAATGTCATACAAAGCAACCGCACTGTAGTTGCTGAACGCAGAAACTGACTAGACGCGTAATGTAGCAGGTATAATTTGACGGAATAGACGCGACCTATGTAGATACGCTCGACGCATTTTCCGTCAGATGTGTACCGACTCATTTGACGGAATAGACGCGACCGAAGATACGTTCGACGCACCTTCCGTTGGACATATGCCGACCCTTAGGCTAGCAGAATGATGAGGTGCAGATCTTTCGTCTCTAAACACTTTTTCGGTAAAAAAATCATATACAAACTAAACTAATCTTAGATCTATAACATAGTCAACAAGAAAAAAAAACCTCAAAAATAGTTGATTACTTAGTCTCAATTCTGAGAATAATTATTGAGAGAAAATAACCGTTTAAAAATATCACATTCGATTGATGGAGTTGGCAGTTTGTTGGGCATCCAATTTTAACTCTGTGCTCACGATATAAGAACTCTTTCTAGTGAAGGGACTATTTTTAACACTTTACAGCAGGGTTTCTTAAACTTTTTGCAGTCACGGACCACTTTTAGAATGTAAAAGTTTTCATGGACCTCTAGTAACGAATTACTTAGGAAAAAAAAGTTCGTTCAAGGCGTTAGTTTAATGCACAAATTCCAAATACATATATTATATGTTGGGTGTTAACTGATCCACTGCGGACCACTTACGGGCTTACTCCCCGGTAGAGTGTGGTGACTCCCGCTAAAACCACCATGGTGTTCCACTATCCGATCCCATTGAATGGCGCGACCCCACTGCGGACCCCTGTTACTTGTGATAAGGACACCTAAGAAACCCTGCTTTACAGTACGTATATATAGGTAGATACATTTATTTATTTGAATCTTTCTGCTATGCAGAGGGTATCCTGCTGGAATCCACGGCGCACCACTGACTTTTCGGAGTTTGTGCGTATTGAATTGTTGATAATCGCTTGTGTCCCGTGCCTCGTAGAGCACGATAAGTGGCCGGTCCCGGTCGTCATGAAGATTGAACAGACACTATAGGGAGTCGGTACCTCTGAATAAACTGACACTTAAACATGTAATATCGCTATTCCTTTGGGCTGCGGAGATCAGACAGGCAATCGCTTTGTGGAAAAGCTAATATTCAGTTAAATCCGGTTAGACATGCAAGCCGAACCCGGGTTTAAACTGGTATTCTTTCTTTCTTTCTTTTAAAAAAGAGAACTCCCGCACTAGGACTAAATCCTGTTTCGCGGGGGCCTTTACAAACATACAATTAACGGATACAATGAACACCCAGACTCGAAACAACAATTTGTGAATTACACAAAGTGTTGCCTCGTGTGGGAATCGAACCCACAACACTCGGCACAGCGCAGTCGGTATTACGCTAGGAGGATGATGACAAGGCTTAGAACTATGTATTTGTACAAGGGAGGTCTTATCGTAGGTACATCCTAGGTTGCCTGGCAGATATTGTTTATTGATATTGAAATAGGGTAGCATTGTCTTTTCTACCAATTTGCGAAAATTATACTTTTATTATGTGAATTCGTCTGTAGTCTGTACTGCTACTAATATTAAAAATGCAATAGTGTGTATCTATGTTCCGTATTCACGATAAAACGGCTGAACTACTATAAGATTAGATCTTGAAGACGGATATTCAATAAAAGCAAAGATTGATTTTTAAACTTAAATCCATATAGAGCATATTGAGATCGCATTTGACTTTAAAATTGGCTGATCTATAGATAGGACTCATCTTGTCGCCTTAAAATGTTCAAGGCTATTTAAACCGTTTCATTTAAAAATAGTTTAAAGCCTAATTAGCATATCCAAAAACAGCTTCACCTAACGCTACTCGCCAAGTCATCGCAAAATTTGAACTAGATTACAAAACTGGTTTCTGATACAAAACAAGCTCTTCAAGGTAGTGAGGTTGCGTTACCACTTGGGTTGAGCGAAACTGCGAATAAGCTGAGCTGTGTGGGGATGAGCATTTCCAATAGTCATCGTCATCATCAGCCTTTAACAGTCCACTGCTGGACAGGCCTCTCCTTTGAAAGGAGGAGTTGGCCTACTATACCACGCTGGCCAAACGGGTTGGTATAGGATTTGTATCAAGTTTTCCTTCTCTTACAGTGCTGTTCTCTGCATAATATGCTCCCTCTGTCGGCTCTTACGACACCCATGGGATGATATGGGGTGGTGACATCCGTATTCTTAATCCGTCACCACACGGAATAGTCATCATCATTGTCCTAACATTATTTATCCCGGTTGAATCCCTGATGTTTTCCTTGGAGTCAAGGGTCTGCGCATTAGACTAACCAGATTTGACAGAATATCAGCTTTTCTACGGACTGCCTCGTTGGTCTCGCGGCATAAAAGTGCGCGTGGGATTGGGAGGTCTTGGGTTTTATTCCCGGATCGGGCAAAGTGTTATTGGGTTTTTCCGTTAGGAAATTCTCAGTAACAGCACAGAGTCTGGTAATGTGCCCGGTACGGCAATAGGCTCGCCCCCTATTACGTGGGACCTAAAAATTCATGGCGAAATGTGGGTGTAATATTACACCTCTGCCTACTCCTTCGGGGATACAGGCGTGAGCCAATAAATAAAAAAAAATAATTATCCCGGTTGCATCCCTGACGTTTTCCTTGGAGTCAAGGGTCTGCGCGCTAGATCAGATTTGACAGAAAATTAGCTTTTCTACAGAGCGAGTGCAGGGATAGCGATATTGCATGGCCTAGCACAGTAATGTTAACACTGGGTTAGGCTATGGAATATCGCTATTCGAGGGTACTACCTCCCCATAGAAGCTGTCAATTTGCGAAGACCTTCATAACAGCCGGCACCCAAAGCTTAAGGCTTCCCTCACATTGTTCATGAGCGGTTCTCGAGCGTACGCTCGGCGTCCGTTCGGCGTGCTTCTGGCGTTCACTTTGTACTACAGAGTGAACGCCGAGCGCAAGCCGGGCGTACGCTCGAGGAACGCTGTCGCCCAATGTGACGTCGGCCTAAAGTGCTTGCCGAGGTACGTAGCAAGCGATATTTGATAATTTAATACACATAACTTCTAAATTTCAGTGGCGTCTGCCGTGAGTTTGAATCCACACCCTCTGCATGGCACTTGTTGGTATCTCGACGGGGTTATCGCAGCCTTACACCATGTTCGCTCATCTTTGGTTGATACGTAGCCTCAGTAAACAATTCAATAACAACATAACTTCACGCCTTTTATCCCCGAAGGGGTAGACAGAGGTATTACACACCCACGTTCGCCAGTTATGTTTAGGTCCCAATGTGCTAGGCGAGCCTATTGCCACCGGGCACATTATTAAGCGAGCGATAATTGACATTTTCAATACACACATAACTTCGATAAGTCAGAGGTGTGTGCCCGGGGTAACTGGGGATCGAACCCGAGACCATCGTCTCGGCAGTCCGTTACGTACACCACTGGGCTATCGCCGCTCTTACTTTCAATAACAAATGTTCAGTTTATTTATCTACGAGTTTGCATAACGGTTTTTCCAATACAAACGATGTTGAAATAAATAGTTTCAACGTTTCACGAATGAGTCACAGGCATGTTCGTAGATAATTATGTGTGGAGTAAACTGAGAGTAGTTGTAAAGTAAACAGTAATGATAATCAGTTTTAAATAGTTAATTTGTGATTAGTCATGTGTAAAAATTAAAATTTGCAGTTTGTACTCATACTATTATGTGTAGAAATCGCAAAGCTTCAGAGTTTCTTGAGAGTTTATTTGATTAAACACAGGTATAATCAACACGTAATAATATGTGTACCTATACATATTACTGTGATTTTGACTGACTGACAAACTATGCACAGCCAATAGTGTTAGGTGCAAGAAGCTGAAATTAGGCGTGTATGTTTCTTGGTGACCGTAGGGATGCACTAAGATGGGATTTTCCAAAATTCCCAAGGGATCGGCCAAAACGGGTAAATTTAAAAAAATTGCAGGCGTAGCTGCTGGCGTCCTCTAGTTTCATACAAAATAAAAATTTCAAACAATAAAACCCTTGGCAAAAGTCGCTGTGGACGCCAGCAGCTACGCCTGCAATTTTTTTAAATTTACCCGTTTTGGCCGATCCCTTGGGAATTTCGGGAAATCCCTTCTTAGTGCACCCCTACGGTCCCCAAGGAACATACATGCCAAATTTCAGCTTCCTGCGCCCAATAGTTTCGGCTGCAGCGTGTCTGTCAGTCAGTCAGTAACGCAAGGATTTTATATATTAAGATATGATTTAGTGACGTCATAGTGTTTTACTGTCAAGTAGAATACTTATTATCAATAAATTGACGATAAAAAATGTTAAATAAAGTTTTAACATTAATTGATGAATGAAACTACTATTATTTCGACATGTTTTACTAGATAAAAATACTTGTATAATTTATTTCACTTGCAGGTAACTTCCCTATTGCTTAGGGTTTGTTAATTCATAATTCATGGAGGATAACTTTGCAATATCGTTATCCCTTTAGGTTGCGGCGGTCAGACAGCAGTCGCTCTCTAGAAATGCTGATATTCTGTCATATCTGGTTATCGGATTCCGGGTTTCAAGGCAAGTCTCGGCTGCTACCGGGAGAACGCTAGGACTATATTTTTATTTTTTTTATTTATAGTCTCACGTCTGTATCCCCGAAGGGGTAGGCAGAGGTGTAAATATTACTTTTTTTTTAGGTCCCACGCTAGGACGATGATGATGAACATTGAATTTTAAACTCCGTCCGCCTTACTACAAAACATTGGACTAAATATAAATCGAGATTTTGTTCTAAACTTACGAACATAAAATTCATTATACGAGCACTATAAACACATTTTTGTAAAATGTTTGTCACTGAAATACTTTGGAACAAGTTTCGAATAAAAATTTATAACTAACTTCGTCAAAAGTCCTTTTAAAAATTCTCCCTCAAGGTGTGAGCCTGGTATTATATTTGGATCTTGTTTTGTAATAAGCCCCAGTGTACCGTACAGTATGCCATTTATCGAGCTTCTCTCTGACGAACCATATATTGGCTGTAGTAAATCTATCTCCTAAAGCAAGCCTATTCAAAGACAGTTCATATCTAACATTTAGCATATTATTCCGTTTGATTTCAATGCTCCAAAGCCGAGTTATTGTGTTACCGCTCGCAGTTTACATATTAATAGTCTGGTACGAGTGTAGCCGAAAAACACGTTAAATATTTAACGAGGCACGTTTTACATTTTTACACAGAAAACATACGGCTACGGTCAGGTGTCAAGGTTATTTTATCTGGTATATTTTCGTGTGCTGGATTAACGGTGGAATTGATAATGAACCGCCATTGTATGTTACTGTTATATTTATAGGGTAGAAAGGGAAAGTTTATTGGAATGTGTGAGTCGGTTCGTATAATACCTTTAGCTAGAGTTGCCAGATTCTGATGCAATGGCTTGTAAATAATAATGCACCCAACTTAAATAAAATAAGATTCGACAAGTTCACGTGCCGGCTTTGTCAGTTGGTTGCTAGTGTATGACCCGGGCTTACTAAACCTGCACGGTTGCCGTAGTGGTTTAAGCGGCCGCCTCGCCGCTTGACACTGCGTCGAAGTGTTGTGGTTTCGATTCCCACACGAGACAACACTTTGTGTGATTCATAAATTGTTGTTTCGAGTCTGGGTGTTCATTGTGTCCGTTACTTGTATGTTTGTAAAGTGTCCCGTGACACAGGATTTAGAAAAAAAAATACCCGGGTCATACACTAGCAGCACACAGATCTACAGATCTAGCTGTTCGAAATCCGGGAGAGTCTAATTACTGGACACCACGGGACAAGACGCAAGATTCCGGGCATATCCCGGATTCCCCGGCCATCTGGCAACTCTACCTATAGCCTAGTGGCGAGACCTACAGGCTGCTAATACGCAGAAAGTCTCGAATTTAAACCCGGAGTCAAGTGTGCATGATTTGTTATTTATCGTTTGTTTGCAAAACATCGTGTGGTAACCTGCATGTCTGAGAGCTCTCTATATTCATTAAGCTCATAATTGAGTTCTCCATATTGTTCTCGTAAGACATGTGAAGTCTGCCAACCCGCATTTAGCCAGTATGGACTATGGGCTCACTGGGACAGATTATAAGCAAGGCTGATCGTACTATTTTCTCCCCTTAATACTACTGTTTTTCTATGGGTTTTTTTTTAATATGTTACTGTATGCCATTCTTTTTGTTTCGATCCGTGTGTACCTTCTATTTGTATATCATCAGTACTGGCGGGCTGCTGCTTGGACGTTATTATGCTTTCTATATCTTTTTTACCTTGGCTATGACTGTAAGACTGTGAACGTTATTTAACCTGAGTAACATTTGCATAGGTGGGTAATTCCTTTTCTAATACTTCCGGTTTTGGTTGGGACCTACTATTCAGGTTTATTTCACGACGTTCGCCTACACTATTTTCGCTTTCCTGTGTCACCTCCAACTTATTTTTAATTTGGGATACTTTTGCTGAGATATCTCTATTTTCTTTGCAACACTCCATAACCATATCCTTCAAGCTATTTAGCGATTGTTCAATGCACACAATTTTATTCAACATTCCCATAACCATAGTCTGAATTGACATTTCGACTGCCGCTGCAACTTCTTGTCTTATTATACCTCTAATTTTATTTTCCGAAATGCCATCAAATCAAATGATAATGGTCAGTGCGCCGAAGGCTGAGCGAATTGACACGGAACGTGATAAATTCGTACTATAACTGATGTTGTCCAGGACAGCCAGTTTCAACATTAAACCGGTCGTTAGTGGTAGATATTAATTTAGCATTATGATTATTACTATCAATTAGGTATTGAGGCAGCGATAGCCTAGTGGAGATACCAACAGACTGCCATGCAGAGGGTATCGGGTTCGAATCCACGGCGCGCACCAATGACTTTTCGGAGTAATGCGCGTATTGAATTGTTAATTATCGCTTGCCCCGTGCCTCGGAGAGCACGTTAAGCCGTCGGTCCCGGTTGTCATGAAGATCTTTGACAGTCGTTATAGGGCGGCAGTTCCTTCTAAATAAACTGACACTAGTCTAAACCATGGAATATTGCTATCCCTTCGGGTTGCGGAGGGCAGACAGGCAGTCGTTCTGTGGAAAAGCTAATATTCAGCTGATGATGAATTAGGTATTGAATTATATTGACTTCTTTGGTAAAGTGGTTAAAATAAAATGTAGCTATGCCCGCATAGCTGCAGGCATCCTCTAAGTGTGTTATAATCTAACGATATGGCCGACAGTTTTCCTCCATATGTGTATTTATCGAACTTCCTTCCACAATATGGAATGCTGATTAAGGACTCTTTTAGTTTTCCTAAAATGGTCCTTATTCAGCATTTCACAGCGGAATGGAGCCGTGCCCCTTCACCGCACGACCCTATGGGACTCGTCCCTTACTGGACATCCCTCTACTGACATTTATTATTACGGATTTACCAAACGTAAACGCTTACCTATAATTGAATGAAGAGAGGACATCAAAATAATAAGATAACGATACATTAGTATTGGTTTGTCACCACAAAGTCACTCTCCATATATTCATACGCCGCAAATTGGTACTTTTTTTTTCTTTTTTTTATAAGACAAATCTCGCATTCCGACTAAATCCTGTGTCGCGGGGGACTTTACAAACATACAACTAACGAGGACAACAAACACACAGACTCGAAACAACAATGAACAATTTATGGATCACACAAAGTGTTGTCTCGTGTGGGAATCGAACCCACAACACTCGGCGCAGTGTCAAGCGGCGAGGCGGCCGCTTATACCATTACGCCAACCGTGCAGTCGTGGTACTTAAGTTGTATAATACTTATCTTCTCATCTTTTTCCAGCCGGCGGTGGGCCCCTCGATGGGCGCCATCAGCAAGGTGCACAAGTCGGATCGAAAGATCGGTCACCGGCGGGTCGGCGAGGGTGGAGAGATCACTTACAAGAAGATACAGTCGTCGCAGATTATGGGCTCCATCCAACTTGGTAAGTGGACTTCAAGTTATTTGACTACAGGGTGGCGAGACTTGCAACGTAGGTAGTAAACCATGGGTCCGCGGCCAAAGGGCCACTGAAAAGCACGTCAAATCGTGGTTAGCTTACTTAACCGTGTACTATGGCGCGTGTTGCAAGAGGCCTATATCCAACAGTGGACTACAATAGCCTGATTGAAATCGAGATAATTCACCGCTCGGGCGGCCCAAACTAGGAGACACATTGGCGATGACTAATTGGTTAACACAAAACTCCAAAGCCTGGAGCATCGTCGCAGTGTTGCCAGTCTATCGGTTTTTTATAGGTTACATTTAGGAGAGTGTGCAGAGGAACTACATAACCTGATTCCTCCATCCCCTTTTTACCATCGGACGACCAGACAAACTAATTATCGTCACCGTTATATGGTTGACATCCCATCCATACGCACGAAAGGTATGGAACCCCTTGCCTGAGCCTGTGTTTCCTGATGAGTACAATCTGGGTGTTCTCAAGTCGCGGGTGAATAGGTACCTTCTAGTCAAGCGTGCTCCATCTGCGACCGTATCATCGCTTAACATCAGGCGAGGTCGCGGTCAAACGTAAAAATAAAAAAAAAAACAGTTCAGGCCTAAGAATTATCCTGTAGATACTAAACAGAATGAAACGACCCAGATGGTCTGGGAAAATAGGACGAGGACGTTTTCTGTCTTCTACTAAGGTTGACAACT
The DNA here is from genome assembly GCA_944739405.2 of Euclidia mi. Lineage (NCBI taxonomy): Eukaryota > Metazoa > Arthropoda > Insecta > Lepidoptera > Erebidae > Euclidia > Euclidia mi. Next base: position 8,014,323 of record OX123208.2, read on the forward strand.
CGCAAGTGACGGCTCGTTGGTATCCTACTATTCTAGGGACTATAGTTAGCCGTTAGATAGACTCTCCCCGTCTGTATCCCCGAAGAGATGGGAAGAGGTGAAAATTTTACCCACATTTCGCCATGTAGTGAATTTTTAGAGCCCACGTATTTGAGGGTGAGCCTATTGCCGCCGTGACTAGATATTGCCAGACTCCGTATTGCTACTGAGAATTACGAAAAACTCAGTAAATCCTTTGCCTGAACCGGGAATCCAACCAGAATCCCGATCAGCAGACGTTTATGCTATACTGGGCTACGGATGCTGTATTTGTTATCTTTTGTATAAACAAGTAACATTCCAAACTTGCATTACACAGAATTAAGCATAAATACTCGTATTTGAACGTAAAATCGACATTACTATAAATTTTGCTTATACTGGCATACTAAAAGATAAAATACGTATCACAAAGTTTGGAGGCACTTTACCTTTTCACATGGGACGCTATGTCGGAGCGAACAGCCTACTGAAAAGGATATTGGTCTTAAAACTTGTATGAAAAGGAATGGAAAGATTAACCTTCATATTGGAGTGGGAAATATGTATTTGAATGTGTGTTACAAGTAAGAATTGTCTTTCAGAATATCTTGCTAGTATACAGCGTTTGTTTAAGCACGGTGCAGCGATAGTCTAGTGGAGGTACGAGCAGACTGCCATGCAGAGGGTTTCGGGTTCGCATCCACGGCGCGCATGACTGACTTTTCGAAGTTATGTGCATATTAAATTGTTAATCGCCTGTCCCGTGCCTCGGAGAGCACGTTAAGCCACCAGTCCAGGCTGCCATGTTCGAGCGGACGGAGCCATAGGCGAAGTTTAATTGTCAGAAAGGATCATCTTTATTTACGTATCTGAACTTTTTAGGTTTAATTTCAAAATAACGATTGAATATAAGACCAAATTTCATCAGAATATTCGTTTCACCTGCAAGTATAAGGTAAATTGTATCGAGAATTGCTCTTTAATTAGTAGAGTCTAATTAGGTGTCATAATTTTCCTTGTAACTTCGTTATAATATATGCCTTTATATTAGCTACTTTACATACAGTTTACGTTTCGGTACTGTATAGCTCATAGTTTATAGATTTTACGCCCGGCTCTGCCCGCGTACATTATCCTACACCTAAACCAAGGTTGACACTATCTACTAGTGAAAACCGTACAAACAAAAATGCGTACTTTAATTTTTTTATGGTAATAGGCGGCAACCGTCTGATGGATCGCCTGATGGTAAGCATTTACCGCCGCCCATGGACACAAGCAACGCCACAGGAGTTACAAGTGCGTTGCCGCCCCTTGATGTTGGGAAAAGGGATAGGATGACGAGTGGGATGAGGGTGAAGGAATAGGGGATAGGGCCTCCGGCGCTCTCACTCACCGAACGAAACGCAACAGTTTAGGTACTGTTACTTTACGTCGATCTTCTGTGGGAGGGTAGTACTTCCCCGGTCGAGCCGGCCCATTCATGCTGAAATCAGCAAGGCTTCTACTACCATGAAAAAATTTGAATTTATTGCGTTAATTCAGGCAGACAAGCGGCAGATTTTTTTTTATAATGTGTATAGAATAGGCATGAGACCGATATATCAAAACGAAATGAAATCCGATTGCAGTCAGAAATCGTATCGTATCGATATTCCAATATGAGAAAACCGATTTTAGAAAACGTAAAACAATACCACGATAACGCAAACAATCTAATCCAAACCAAACGGAAACTGTGCAAGCGCAACCAAACTACAAAGTAAATCTAAAGCTTAGGTTTTCGATAGTTTTCATATTCATTCGTTCTCTTTCACTCTACCCAACGACTACTTAGTTAGAATGAGAGAGAGCGAATTTCATATCCTTTTCTTTCTTACTTAGTGATCCGTTTAAAGAGCAAAAGAGATGAAGCGAATTTCGATCGTTGCCAAGCAAGCCAGTCGTAGTACCTAGTGCGTTATGGATTTTGGCGGTTTTATGAATTGCAGATTGAATAGAAAAAACAAAACTAAACATCGAGGCGATAAGATCGAATTCAGATTGCAATTATTTAATGTTTGTTTTGAAAATTGCAAATAGTTTTAATAGTTATTAGGGATTTATGTTTGGAGAGTTTTGACTTGATCAATGTTTATTTGTTCACTTGACCTAGGTGACACGTGCAGTGCGGTGCGCGCGTAATAATAATAAAATTTAGTACCTACATTTGGTTTTCGTGAAAGTTATTATTAGGATTTAAAAAGTTTTATTGTTACGTTGTTAGGATTGTAAAGTGTAAATAAATAGAAACAATTGGTGTTGCGTAATTTTAGTTTGTTTGGCGACTGAGTTTTTTAACAATTAGTTTTAGGTAGGTTAGGATTGTAAAGTGTAAATAAATAGAAACAATTCGTGTTGTGTAATTTTAGTTTGTTTGGCGACTGAGTTTTTTAACAATTAGTTTTAGGTAGTTAGTAGGTTAGGATTGTAAAGTGTAAATAAATAGAAACAATTCGTGTTGTGTAATTTTAATTTGATTGGCGACTGAGTTTTTTAACAATTAGTTTTAGGTAGTTAATAGGTTTTCTTTTTCAATATGTCACGCAAACCAAGCGAAATATGGACGCATGACATGACAATACAATAAGGATTCGATTGTTTGCGTTTGTCTACGCAACTAGTAACTACGCTCGTCGCTCCGACATCCGCTACAGAAATCGATTTCTAAAATCGGTTTTTGAAATCGATTTCAGTATCTGAAATCAAATTTGTATCGGTTTGCGGAAAAATCCGAAAACGCCCATGCCTAGTATAGAATATATTGGACTGCCTCGTTGGTCTCGCGGCATAAATGTGCGCGTGGGATTGGGAGGTCTCGGGTTTGATCCCCGGGTCGGGCAAAGTGTTATTGGGTTTTCCGTTAGGAAATTCTCAGTAGCAGCACGGAGTCTGGTAATGTGCCCGGTACGGCAATAGGCCCGCCCCTTATTATATGGGACTAAAATAAATCTGGCGAAAAGTGGTTGTAGTAATATACCTCTGCCTACCTCTTCTGGGATATAGGCATGAGACTATGTATGTATGTAGAATATATAGATGCTAAACTTTTAACCTCTAAAGTGTTTGAAGCATATTAATAAAGCAAAAGATAGCCCATGAAGCAATTTAATAGTCGAAAACAGACACTCACATTAACTAGGCAGCAATAATAGCCTTACCAACAAACTGTCCTGCAGAGGGTATCCGGTTCGAACCAATAGCGCGCACTACTGACTTCTTGAAGTTACATGCGTATTGACTTGTTCATTATTGTACTGTCTCCGTGGTCCAGTGGATAGCGTATGCGACTGCTGATCGGAGGTCCCGGGTTCGATTCCCGGGTCGTGCGAAAGTGCTACTGGGTTTTCCGAATTCTCAGTAGCAGCACGGAGTCTGGTGATGTGCCCGGTACGGCAATAGGCTCGCCCCCTATTACGTGGGACCTTAAAATTCATGGTGAAATGTGGGTGTATTACACCTCTGCCTACCCCTTCGGGGATACAGGCGTGAGCCTATTAAAAAATTGTAGCTAGCTTCGTCACTCGTCCAGTAAATTGTCATACAATTTATAAACAGAACTGATAAATGGTCTTTCCATACCTATATTAACCGAATTATGAGCTCGAGCTTCTTATTTTGTGCTGTTTAAAAATTATTATTCTGACGCAATCCCAATCCTAGCACAAGCTAACATTGATACCTGTATGCAAATTACTTCTAATTAGTAAACTATTCATTAAGATTACACCTACACGCGGTAATCTACAGTCTATACTAATATCTATAATATTATAAAATTATGTCTATCAGTTCGTTCCGTGTGGTGACGGATTAATAATACGGTATGTCACACCCCATATCATCCCATGGGTGTCGTAAGACAGAGGGAGCATATAATTCAGAGAATAGCACTGTAAGAGAAGGAGAACTTGATACAAACCCTATACCAACTCGTTTGGCCAGCGTGGTATAGTAGGCCTATTCCTCCTTTCAAGGAGAGGTCTAGTCCAGCAGTGGACTGTTGAAGGCTGGTGATGATGATGTCTATCAGTTCTGTCTGCGATAACCAAACGGAATTTGGATTTTTGTACCGTTTTCGCTTTTTGCGATTCCTGAGGAAGGGATAGGTGTAGAATTCACGAAGTCGCGCGCGAAGTCAAGTTATAAATAACTAGACGATGCCCGCGGTTACATCCGCGTTATTTAAGGCTGCTGCTCCGCTCCCGTCGCTGATAGCGTGATTTTATATAGCCTATAGTCTGCCTCGATAAATAGGCTATCTAACACTGAAATAATTTTTCAAATCGGACCAGTAGTTCCTGAGATTAGCGCGTTCAACCAAACAAACAAACAAACTCTTCAGCTTTATAATATATTAGTATAAGATTAATGTGAATGTGCGTTCGTTTCATGATTTACTCGTTCATCACAATCATGACAAAGGGGACTAACTGACCGATAAAATTTTTGGTACGGAGATAGGTCAAGCGCTGAAGAGTAGCCATTAAAGTAGCCTATGTCAGGTTCCTTAAAGGGTTTATTGTATTAAATTTGGGGTAATTATCTCTCGCTTAACCCTTTGAATGCCGGAACGCGTATACACGCGAGACACAATAGATTTTTAATTGTGTCTGGCATTCCGGCATACAAGAGGTTAATAATGTGCCCGGAAGATGGCTATAGGCTCGCCCCTTATTACATTGGGACCGAAACATAACTGGTGAAATGTGGGTGTGTAATACACCTCTGCCTACCCCTTCGGGGATAACGACGTGAAGTTATTATGTTTATGTACACTTAGCAAGGGCGAAGCCGCACACAATTGCTAGTAAGTTAATTTACAATTTAAACTTCAAGAAGCGGTGTTTTTGCTTCATTATGCGGTGTTTATCGAGTTGTTAATCGTATAAGTATTCAATTCACGGCGATGATTAATATTAATAATCCTAGAGCGTTTTCCTTAATGAGGACGGAAGACAAATTATGTATTATTGTATAAGGTCGCCAGTGGTATATAGTTTATAACATAAAATAAATATGTCAGAATAGAATAGAATATATGGTAGGGTATTCATTCTTATCGCTGTTTACATATTATAAACAAAATATCCCGATAAGCGGCAATAGGCTCGCCACCTATTACGTGGGATCAAAACACTGGCGAAAAGTGGGCGTTTAATTTGCTTCTGCCTACCCCTTCGGGGAAACAGGCGTGAGTCTATGTATGTATGTATGTACATATTATAATACATAGATTTCCTAGAGAAAGGATAAAGATGGGTTATTGAGCAATAGTTTGATGTTAAATCATTAAACATTTGCGATCTAACGAAAACTGTTTTAATTTATTGGGTTCCAACAAACACCAATAGCATTAAGGCGCCGAGTACAGCTACTGAGTTGAGCTGTTGCTGTCACTGTCGGATTGTATACATAAGAAAAAGAAGCGCGACGACGACGGGACGTTCAGAACTTTAAAAAAACATGAAATAAATTAATTACAGAAAATGTATTGATTGGATTAAAAAAATAAAACAGTATTTCGTTAGTATATTGCTTGTTGAATAATTTATCAAAATATCAGAAAGATATTTTATGTATTTTAATATGGTTTTTACTCGTTAAATTATTTTTTTTAGAGGTATCTTTGTGATTTTTTTCTATCTATTAAAGTTAGTTGTATTATGTTTACAACACACTACTTAACTAGATTATATCCTGAAGAATATCACATATTTTTCTGATTGTGTTAACTGCATTGAATCATATACTTTAAAGCATTATAAAACTCGCGTTTAGCTCTTGTAGTCCCCTTAAACTGGGATTCAAAATTGAGATCCAACGAAAATAAATCAATAGTCATCCAAACTAGATGACTATTGGTTTCTTTTTTAATTGTTGACATAGTGTAAACTATTTTCGTGCCGTTCTGACTCCGTAGGTGGTGATACTGAAAAGACACAACACATACTAATGCCAAGCAACTCTTAGAAACGGTAGAGACTAGAGAGTAATCTCACGTAGGTACACATTTTTATTCTCGCTCTGAAAACGCTTTGCGTGCCAGCCTTTCTGCCAATTGGGACAGACTAGACGGCGCAAATTTGTGCTACTGTCTTGTTGTGTCCTTGAATTCTTAAAATCTTACATCATCAGCCTTTAACAGTCCACTGATGGACTAGGCCTCTCCTTTGAAAGGAGAAATTGGCCTGCTATACCACGCTGACCAAACGGGGTGGTATAGGGTTTGTATCAAGTTTTCCTTCTCTTACAGTGCTGTTCTCTGCATAATATGCTCCCGCTGTCGGCTCTTACGACACCCTTGGAATGATATGGGGTGGTGACATTCCGTATTCTTAATCCGTCACCACACGCCTGGAATGGCTTGCGCAATCTAGCGTCCCTCGATCAACATTGTCATGCTAACGTTGTCCAGGTTGCGATCAATGCACTCGCTTTGAAACCTGTTGTCCGCTTGTCTAATATAACGTCTCCACTTAACACTTTGTATGGCGTACTGAGGCCCCATCAAATCCTTCGGCGTCAAAGCCAACGCCATCTACAAGTTGGTGCATCTGCCAAAAACCTTCCAATATTGAGCTTTGATTGAATAAATGTATATGTGGATTCAAAAGCCTTTTCTCGACTCCCAAGTGTCCATCTATATACTGCCGTCTTTAATAAATTAGTGGGAGTATAATGGCATTAATCACACACAAAAAAGAGATAGGTGTTGGTATTTCAGACACCGAAGGGGCTACACAGGAAAAATCCAATGAGTGAGACGAAGTCGCAAAAAATGCATGATTCACAAATCATTTAAAGGTATCATTGAAAAGAGGTAATTGTTTTCTTTGAATCGGGCTGATTATTTGCGACGAAAGGAGCAGATGATTGGACCCACAGAAATGAGTGATTGAACCCCTTATTCTTGCGAGCAGCGAATTAAACGTAAGTGTTTAAGATATGTATTGTCCGTGTGGCGACGGATTAAGAATACGGAATGTCACAACCCCATATCATCCCATGGGTGTCGTAAGAGCCGACAGAGGGAGCATATTATGCAGAGAACAGCACTGTAAGAGAAGGAAAACTTGATACAAACCCTATACCAAACCGTTTGGCCAGCGTGGTATAGTAGGCCAATTCCTCCTTTCAAAGGAGAGGCCTAGTCCAGCAGTGGACTGTTAAGGGCTGGTGATGGATGGTTTAAGATATTGCTATTTTAACTTGCTATCATCAAGCGGCGATAGCAAGTTGTACGTAACGGACTGCCGAGACGATGGTTTCGGGTTCCCCAGGTACCCCGGGCACACACCTCTGACTTTTCGAAGTTATGTTTGTATAAAAAATGTTAATTATCGGTGGCTTAATAATGTTCCTGGTAAGCAAGCTGGCCGCTTAGTACCCTTCGCCATCCTTGCAATCTATTAACGATGCGCGTCAATGAATAACCTTGCGTCACTTGGTTGCATTCGCTATGATGCGAATAAGTACTTATGACGTATGCAAAAGGTGTCACTTCACACATAGTTAAGAGGTGTAATTAGTCACTTTCATTTTATTTTGTTGCCGCCTATCAAATTGATATTTCGCTGCTGTCTGGTAAACTGTTCTTAATAAATCTTTTCTATGGTTAGTCTAAGGCCAGTCGATTGTCGCATTAAAGACCTATGTTTGTTGTTCCTCTGCCAAACAGGATTCAAAGATATGTTGGTTTCGTGTGAGGTCCCAAAAATTCCGAAATTCAACCGGTTTATACATAGTACAAATATTCAATTTTCTTCTATAATGACATCTGTACTCCTCTAATTTGATAAGTGTTATCCATCGATTTACGGCCGGTTTCAACATTCCATGGTTTTGGTTACAAGAGATACATAGTTTACATATTTTGTGTTGAGCTTATGACAAATATGTATATGTAGCGGCCAAATCCATGATTGGATAGAATATTTAGACTGGCTGTTAAAGGTGTGAACTAAGGATTTCCTTAGAAGTAGTCAAATTAATATGACCGAAAAACAGCCATAGTTGCCCTCATAATTCCATTATAGATTATGCCTCAAGCCAAGATTAATGTTTTCGAAAATTAATACAATATTACGCTATTTGAATAATATCTATACGTCAATGTCCACCATCAAAATACATACATACATAGACTCACGCCAGTTTCCCGGAGGGAGTGGCAGAGACTAAGGAACGCCATTTGCAACGATCCTGACATACCTCTCTTGCTTCATTCACTCCCATCAAGTTTCTCATGCATGCTCTTCTGTTTAGGGTACTTCTGACCTGTCCTTTTTTTAGGATGTCTTCAATCTGGTCAGAGAACGTCCGCCTAGGTCTTCCCCTACGTCCTGTCCCATTCACACTTGCCTTATATATCTTCTTTGTCAGTCTTTCGTCATCCATCCTCTCCATGTGCCCAAACCATATTGGCATTATAAGTCTTTTCTCAAGTATTATGTAAGCTTACTGAAATATTAGCCTAGCGAGACTTGGCTTGCTGTTCGTAACAGATTGGCAAAGTTAAGCAACGCTTGCACAGGTCGGCACTTGGATGGGTGACCGTGTGTGACATTTTTATCTAAGCGCTACCGTGCTTCGGAGGGCACGTAAAGCAGTCGGTCCCGGTTCTCTTCTAATGATAAGGATCGTGAGGCCATGTCGGCGGCTTTGGGTGGTCTGAAAACTCCTACACCAGAGTTGGTCACACACTCACACGAAAAACAGAAATGAAATATTTATACTAACCTCTACGTCCCTTTAGGGAACACACACAACAGAATAGCTATGAACTTACATACATATAGTCACGCCTTTTTCCCGTCGGGGCAGGTAGAGACAACAGAGCGCGACCTGCTCCTATACTTACAAACCTCACGCGCTTCCTCTACACTCATTACTCTTTTCATACATGCTCGCCGGTTTCGGAAACTACGGACCTATTAGAGACAATTATTTTGTAAAAAGAAATGAAACTGTCACAACTAAAAGCCGTTACTTTTCCCAATTCTGTTAGAATCTCACGGTCGCCGTGAGAAGTGCTTTTTTATAACAAAAAGTATTTAGCTAAAATGGCGATGTGTGTAGATCCAACATCCGTTAAACTTTCGGTTCACTTTAAAAAGTTCGCTGTTTTATTTTTTGCTGCTTTTTTTTCAAGTTGTAAGTGAGGCTCATGGGGTTTTAGACTCGAATCTAGAACAATGTATTTGAGGAAATAGCTTAGAGAGTAGGGTAACAATAGAATATGTTATAATTATTTCTAAGTCTAAGAGAATATTTCTAAGTCTAAGAGAATATTCCAAAACTGCTTATGTTTAACTTACCACCAGATATAGTAACATATAACAGACAAAAATAGTAAATGATCACCAAAATGAAACCCGCATATAAATGTAAATTTATAACCAGTTTTTTGTTAGTTGTATGAAATACCAACACATAAATTGGATTTACACCACCGTCTTTAATAAACTAAGTTGACACAAGAGAACCTAACATAACCTATTTATTTGGTGATCATTTACTACATTTGGTGTTCGAATACAATTTGAAGTGCAGTCGTGACTAAAATAGCTAGTACTATTGTAATTTTAGACCTTATTTTTCTGGTGTTAAGTATATATTTTTGGTTAAGGAACTAAGGGTATCAAAGCATTTTATGGTGGTCATTATATTTAACCCCTTCCAAAACTTCAATATCTTCGCCTTAGCGCCCGAGATCCGACGAGAAAACGGCCAAATGATATGTGTCAGACAGTGTTGCCAACTCTGATTTTCAAAAATACGTAGATCGGAGTTAAAAAGTACGTAGATCTACGTACTTTTAATAATATCCTAGATAAAGGGAGTAAAAAATTGTAAACCTTGTGTTTCAAACATCGATTCGAGTATGTAAGCAAATATTATTGACTTAAATTGATCGATAAGTTTTTAGTTTGTACTTGTTAAACTAATTGGGTACGAATAAACATGCAACAAAGTATTAGATACGTCTATTATTACGTGTGGTTTGGGTTTAATAATGCTTCTTTCTTAGTAAAATATCGTTATTATATATGTAGATTCTGGGCCTGAAGTACGTAGGTTCGCGAGAAGGGTCTAAAATACGTAGATCTACGTAAAAAGACGTAGAGTTGGCACGCTGGTGTCAGATACAATTGTTTAAAACAAACCATTGACGAAAAACTCACCGTTTTAACTACAAAAACAAGTTTAAATGTCATTAAACTATTTATATACCTACACGATACGCCTATCTATTCGTGACTAATTTAGTCCGTGAACGCCAAACATACAATTGAATAATACTGTAATTCTGTATGGTATCGCGATGGACGGTCACTGTCACTTTTTATTTGTAAGTAATGTACCTATTATTAAATCAATTTTTTGTTCTTGGTGAACTAACCAAATCTGGTTAACCAAAAACACTAACCAAACCAGAAAGCGGTCCTCGGGCTCCAAAAGCAGTCTTGGAAGCAACAGGGACAACGCTTGGACGATGTTTTTTTTTTTTTTTAATTTGGAGATGCCGAAATCCTTAAACAATAACACTAACAGTAGCAGCACGGAGTCTGGTAATGTGCCCGGTACGGCAATAGGCTCGCCCCCTATTACGTGGGACCTAAAAAATGCAAAAAATTCACGGCGAAATTGGTGTAATATTACACCTCTGCCTACCCCTTCAGGAAACAGGCGTGAGTTTATAAATAAATAAAAATAAAATAAATAACTATGTTCTTACCTCTGGTCTCTGGTTCAAGAAGCTTAATAACGACTTATATCTATTAACTCTACGTATAATTTTATTCCACACTAGAAGTTTACCACAAGCCTAGTCTAACCTCAGTTCATGTTAAACCCACGACAGTACGCAAGAAACGTGATCTCAGCCTTAACAATAGAGTTCAGAATGCCTAGAATTAACAAAACTATTACTTATATGAATAAGGCTTCTCCTAGTATAGTGCAAACCTCTTCATCATCATCAACTTAATTCAGTCCACTATTGGATATAGGCCTCCCCAATGACTCGCCATTGAGTTCGACCTTTGTGTCCAGCTGCTGCCAGCTACGTATATTGTCGCTCCACCTAGCCGAAGGGCGGCGGCAAAAATTGTTATTTAAATTCTTTGTCATTCAGGATTCATTTTTAGAGCAAGAATTGTCCATAATCTATGGGGTGTGAAAAGACTCTTAAGGAAATTGAAATCCCCTATTGTACCAATCATTACGATTTTTTTTGCTTCTGCACCACCTGGAAACTACTGGTTCAGGAGATATAGAGGCTCATAGTTACCATATTTTTTTTTCTAATTAGGTACAAAATCTTACGACTGCACGGTTAGCGTATTGGTTTAAGCGGCCGCCTCACCGCTTGACACAGCGCCGAGTGTTGTGGGTTCGATCCCCACACAAGGCAACACTTTGTGTAATTCACAAATTGTTGATTCGAGTCTGGGTGTTCATTTTGTCCGTTAGTTGCATGTTTGTAAAGTCCCCCGCGACACAGGATTTAGTCCCAATGCGGGAGTTGTCTTTAAAAAAAACTATGCATTTCTTGCGCCAATTTGTTCTATAGATGTCCCATGCACCCATGGATAGGTTAGTATCTCGAGCAATGCACGCGCGCACTTTACATTGCGGCTTATGAAATGTGTCTACATAAAAAAAAACAGGTATTACTTTTGCTTAGTATAAGGCAGGGATAGCCTAGTGGAGATAACAGACTGCCATGCAGATGGTATCGGGTTCGAATCCACGGCGCGCACCAATGACTTTTCGGAGTTATGTGCGTATTGAATTGTAAATTATCGCTTGCCCCGTGCCTCGGAGAGCACGTTAAGCCGTCGGTCCTAGTTGATGAAGATCTCTGACAGTCGTTATAGGGCGTCAGTACCTTCTAAATAAACTGGCACTAGTCTAAACCAAGGAATATCGCTATCCCTTAGGTTTTTTTTTTTGATTTTTTTTTTGATTTTTTTTTTGATTTTTTTTTAATGGCACCTGTAATCACAGGGTGTTGAGCCCTGTTCCTCCGACGTAGTCAGAGTCCTTGTAAAGCGCCTTTCATTCGTCTCTGTCATAATAGCTTCTTGGATGGGACAATTGGGGGTGCTTTAATATTAAGTTTCAATTTACAATTTTATACAGTTTTCCTTATGCTATCTTAATTTCTAGTTTACAATAAAATACAATTTTAGTGAAATACAGTCTCAATAATAAAATACAAATATAATTAAATTTCAATAAAATACAACTTTTGTGCGCAAGTGCTGTAAAGCCGGCCGCGCACAAAGAGATTTTTCAGGGTGTCGGATGGTCATATTTCGCCAAATAGGATTCTACACCCCGCTCTATCTATTTCTGTGAGGGTTGCGGAGGTCTGACAGGCAATCGCTCTGTGGAAAAGCTAATATTCAGCCAAACCCGGTCAGACTAGTAAGTGGACCCCAGGAACTGGGATAACGCTAGGAGGAAGAAGACTTTTGCTTAGTATGACTTGGCATGATGGGCAAAACGAGTAGACTTAGGCTCGGTGATGTGTCTTTTGACACAAATACCTGCGCCGTGAAACTGACGGCCTCAACCTAAACTATAGAATATCTAAAACTATATATCTAATACTATACACATAGGTGGTTTTCCGCTACGATCGAACGTAATATTTTGTATACAAACACGTCGGATGTGCTTAGTGTGTGCAACAGTTATTTTTAGATCTGCCGCCGCTAACGAAGGAATGGATGCGGTTTTAAGATGAGTGATTATTTATTTATTGTATTGATCTAAGTATATTGTATCCCATAAAAACAATACTTGTCAAAAATACCAAGTCTCGCGACAGTAAAAAGTTGTGTGATCCATGTAATGCCAAGTCGGGTGATTAAAATCTTTAATGTTTTAAATAAATAGATTGACTCGGCCATATCGCATGGCAACACAATAAATCTCATAAGTAATACATATATAAATTAGATTGTTTAATGCGATTGCCAAGTCAATATATTTATTTGAAACATTAAAGATTTTAATTAACCGACTTGGTATTTATTACATGGATCACACAACTTTTTACTGTCGCGAGACTTGGTATTTTTGACAAGTATTGTTTTTATGGGATCTCATTACTTTTTGTAAATAGTCTTACTTTTGTCCTTTCCGGTACCTTCTACTTCTTGTACACCAACAACTAATTTTCTTAATTAAAGCTCTAACTGCAAATGTAATTTTGTGATCTTTTATATTCATATGGGATTACAAAGTTATTTATGCAGTTGATGTATCTCGAAAACTGGACCGAAATTGAAATATATTTTAGTTTTTCCTTGGTTCATACACTAAACACTAATTGTTTCCTAAATTTGAAGCTTCTATATCTGCTAGAAGTGCCTTAGACTTTTGATGATCGGTCAGTGAGTGACAAAATTAAGAATTTTGACTCGTTATAATTCTTAAACTACTGGTTCAAATTGAATGAAATTTGAAATACACCATCTTTATACAATTCCTGCATGGTTACTAAACAATCAGGCTTCTATTTTTATCCACAACGAAGTTATAGGGGGTCGAAAATGGCCTGAATTGCTTCGAGAAAAGGATGGTACGGCCGTGCCGCTTTTTTGCTCGACTTGGTGGGGGCACTGCCGTGCCCCCAGATTATACAGGGTGTCACAAGACCCATCACCAAGCCGAAGTCTACTCGTTTTGGACATCGTGCCAAGTCATACTAACCAGAAATAATACTTGGGAAACGATTTTTTTTTGAGATTTCACATTTTTTAAATCGCAATTAAAAGCGCGCGCGTGCTATGCTCGAAATACCTACTTATCCATGGGGTTATAGGGCATCTAAAGAACATGTTGGCGTGGTAAATACATCGATTTTGTACCTAATTATAAGAAATCCATACTAACTTTAAGCCTCAATATCTCCTGAACCAGTTATTTCCCAGGTATGGTGCCGAAGTAAAAAATGTTATGGAATTTCAGTTTTCGTTAAGGAGTCTTGTTACACCCTGTATATAAGTAACGTATCTGACTGTTACATCTGATCATGCCAGATTGTAAGCTCCGTTCTTAAGTTTATGGTGATAATCTTTATAGTAGGGGAGCCCACGATGCTAAATTGAGATTTACTCGAGCGTCATTGAGATTATTGGGTTGCAAAGCTAAGATGATAAAATTATAAAAATGTTAATAATGTATGTATACCTTTTCATCAGTGGGGGGAGGCAGCTATTGATTTTCAAAACTTCAAAATAAAAAACTGTTGCACTAATTCCTACAGATAATCCTCAGATTATGAGAAAGCACGTCTAGGACGTTAGGATGAAGCATATACATCAAAATGCCGAATTCTTTTTGCAAGTTTTAATAGTGACCACGAGGCGTCATATTATTCGTCAGATTATTCAACGAGAGCCTTTTTTAGGTTCACTTAACATCACCTTAAATTTGACACGCATAATAATTTTATTTTGTATTTTAAAATGGCTTATGTTTAACTTACCACCAGATAATATAGTAATATATAACAGACAAAAATAGTAAAAGATACCAAAATTCGGTATCCGTATAATGTAAAATTATAATCAAAGTTTTAACATTTCGATATCCTATTTAAGCAAAATTACTCCAAATAAATCATTGTTAACCCAAAAGTAGTAAATGATCACCAAAATTAAACCAGCATTTTAATGTAAAATTATAACCAAAGATTTTTTGTTAGTGGTATGAAATACCAACACAAAAATTGGATTTGGTTACACTACCTACTTTAATTAACTAAGTTGACGGAGCAAGCAGGGCGCTCCTATATTTGAATTAAGGGTCACAAGAGAACCCTAACATAACCTATTTATTTGGTGATCATTTACTACATTCGGTGTTCGAATACAATTTGAAGTGCAGTCGTGACTAAAATAGCTATACTCCATTTGGTTAGGTACTTAACTAAAGGTAAACAATCTTGATGTGACTGTTTATATTATCACATGTTAAACAAGTAAACTACTGCTTAAAATAATGGTTCAATTCGTCGGTCAAATAACGAAAGGGCGTATCCAACAAAATGTTTGATTTTGAGATATTAGCACCATCGACATTTATAGGTCAAGTTTCAGTATGTCACGAAGAGGCGTAGCCAAAACTGCAATGAAACCGCACTTATAGACCGTTGCGAAAAGCCCTATCTACTTTTCCTTCTAATTCAAAAAATCACGAAGGGACATATCGCTAGTTACGCCTGTTCATGCATAATAATGTTTTTTCACGAAGAGGCGTGACATAATTTTGCGCGAGTGAAACCAAGACCTGTCGAAACTCGTTTCTGTTGTAACTGCTGGAAACCCATTACACTGTTGACGAGAAAACCGACGCTGTGGTCAAAACGCTACAGGACGTGTCTGGATATCCCGCAAAAAGCGTTAACAATCAAAGTAAACTCTCGCTCCAGACTCTCGAACTTATGAGGCAAAGAAGAGGAATGTCATATGCGCAGACGTCTTCGACGGATGGAAGAAACCTTAACGGGAAGATCCGGAAGCTGGTGCGACGTGACCTCCGATGTTTCAATACCCGCGCCATTACGGCTACGATTGAACAGAATCGAGGCATCAAAGTTTTCGCTCGCCAGCTTGCGAGAATTCATCTGTCGAAACTCATTACTGCGGATGGCAAAACCGTAACCTCCAAGTTCGAGATTCTCGCTGAAATTGAGAGTTTCTACAAGGATTTGTACGCATCACGGATGCCTAAACCTACGAGACCCAGCGATGATGACCACAGGGCCCAACTCACGCGCCATTACACGGAGGACATCCCTGATATCAACCAGGGCGAGGTTAGAGTGGCTCTCGAGCAGCTTAAGAACAACAAGTCTCCAGGAGATGACGGAATCACCATAGAGCTCTTAAAAGCAGGTGGGACAGCAGTTCTGAAAGATCTGGTGAGCCTGTTTAATTCCGTTACCCACCAAGGCCTGACACCTCAGGCGTGGAGTGGGAGTGCTGTGGTTCTATTTTTCAGAAGAGGTGATAAAATCCTGCTGAAAACCTATAGACTTATTTCACTCCTGGGCCACGTCTACAAGTGGTTCTCGAGAGTCCTAACAAACGGCCTCGCCAGAAAACTCGACGATTTCCAGCCACCGGAACAAGCCGGGTTTCGAAAAGGCTATAGCACCGTAGACCACATCCATACTGTTCGGCAGATTGTACAGAAGACCAAAGCTACATCGAGGTGTTGAGATGTTTGTACGACACGGCCACTATGACCGTCCAGCTCCAGGACAGTAAAACTAGCCCCGTTGAGTTGCGAAGAGGAGTGAGGCAGGGGGATGTTATATCCCCTAAGCTCTTCACCAACGCACTCGAAGACGTCGTTAAGACGCTGGACTAGACTGGGCATAAACATTAATGGCGAGTACATATCCCACTTTTGGTTTGCCGACGATATTGTCATCGTGACAGAGAGACTGGAAGAGCTGAGCGAGATGCCGCACAGCCTAAATGGAGCCTCTCGACGGGTCGGTCTCGGCATGAACTTGGATAAAACCAAGATTATGTTCAACGAACACATTGTGCCGGGACCGGTTTATGTCGACGGATCGATGCTCGAAGTTGTTCAAGAGTATGTCTACCTTGGGCAAGTAGTCCAGCTTGGTAGAAACAACTTCAAGAAAGAAATCGACCACAGGATCTAGTTGGGTTGGGCAGCGTTTGGCAAGCTACGTCGAGTTTTCTCTTCGCCCCTACCGCAATGCCTGAAGACCAAAGTCTTCAACCAATGCGTCCTACCTGTTATGACATACGGTGCCGAGACGTCGGCACTCACTAGTCCACAAACTAAAAGTCACGCAGCGAGCTATGAGAACGGGCTATGCTTAGCGTCTCTTTGAAGGCTAAAATCCGAAACGAAGTTATCCGGCAAAGAACCAAAGTTACCGATATAGCTCACAGAATCAGTAAGCTCAAGTGGCAGTGGGCTGGCCATATCTGTAGAAGGACTGATGACCGATGGAGCAAGCGTGTCCTAGAGTGGAGACCACGCCTTGGCAAGCGTAAGGTAGGGCGGCCCCCAGCTAGGTGGACCGACTACCTGATAAAGGTGGCTGGGACAGACTGGATGCGGAAGGCTGAGGACCGTGTACTGTGGCGCGTGTTGGGAGAGGCCTATGTTCGACAGTGGACTGCGATAGGCTGATTGATTGATTCGTTCGGTGATCTTACTTTACACAGAGAATAATACATCACTCGATTTGATGAAAGAAATTTTTTTTAATGCATACCGATGTTTTCAATTTCACTTAAAGCAATACCTACGTGGACGTAAGTGAAATATTAGGGGTACATCATGAAAAGGCGTAAGTGAAACGTTTTTCAAAAAAATATAAATATCCTTATAATTAACTACAGTACACTGAAACTACAGGTAATAATATGATCAATCTTAGCCACATATTTACATAAATATCATACCAAGCACATTAAATCTTAAGACATAAAGTTATGACAGTAGGTACATAACGTGATGATTTCATAAAAATGGCTCTGCTGTAAAATGACTAAAACACAGTTACGCCTTTTCATGATTCGACCGACGAATTGATTTATTAATCATTATTATTGTATTTACCTTCATCTTTAGCAGCATTGTGATTTGTGATTTTAAACACATTTTAGATAAAAAAGACACATCAAGATTGTTTATCTTTAGTTAAGTACCTAACCAAATGGAATATAGTAACATTGTAATTTTAGACTTTATTTTTCTGGTGTTAAGTATATGTTTTTGGTTAGAAGAACTAAGGGTATCAAAGCATTTTATGGTCATTATATTTAACCCCTTTTAAAATCTTTCGTACGACCACTATGCAAAAATTTAGATTAACATTCCTACTTTATTAAAAATACGTAGGACATGGATGCTATCAATATCTGACGCGCTCGAGTAAATCCCGAAATCCCTTCATGGGCTCCCCTACTATTACATATTATGAAATGAAGTGCCCGCCGCGTCTTGTCTGTATGAACGCGATAAACACAAAAACTGCTGAGCAAATTTTAATGCAGTTTTCTATTTCTACCTATTTTTATAAATCAGAAAGGTGCCTCGTTGGTCTCGCGGCATAAATGTGCGCGTGGGATTGGGAGGTCTCGGGTTCGATTCCCGGGTCGGGCAAAAGTGTTAGTGGGTTTTTTCCTAATACTCCCGGTAATAGGCTCGCCCCCTATTACGTGGGACCTAAAAATTCATGGCGAAATGTGGGTGTAATATTACACTTCTGCCTACGCCTTCGAGGATACAGGCGTGAGCCTATAAAAAAAAAATATTAATGTTTGTTCATCGATGGTTTCTATAAAGTGACCTCTGTCTAGTTTTTGATCACACTATCCTGTGTGTTGCCAAAAGAAAGTAAATAAACACATCGAATGTACTTAGTATTATGTACAATTGTTATTTTAAGATCTGCACTTACTACGGAAAGAACAGTTGATTATTTTGTTTTATTATTAGATATGCGCTCTTTAATTTGAACTAGCTTTACCCGCGAAAACACCCGCGATATAAACATTACTTACGCGTACCGGTCCACACCCGTTGCTTATAGCCTTCCTCGATTGGTCTATCCGATGCAAAAGTATGGATTTAAATCGAACTAGTCATTTCTGAGATTGGCGCGTTCAACGAGACAAACAAACTCTTCTGCTTTAAAATATTAGTAATGATTTAAGGATGTCCAAATAAATGTTTTCTATTTTCTTCAAAATGTCACCTTTCTTCCCCATGCTAAGCCGTCGATAAAATTATTAATAACTAGCGGCCCGTCCCGGCTTTGCACGGGTGGACATTTTTAATAATAATATTTTCCCTAATGTTTTCTAGAAATATCGCCTATGTTACTCAGGGATAGTGTTGTAAAAATACCGTACAATACCAAAAGGCTATGTATTAAACGGGTATTTTATTATAACTTACGGTATTATTGGTATTTTATGTATTTTATATTCTGATTCAGTTTTTAAGACCCTGCGATATTGCGACGCGTTCTAGTTTAAAACATTAAATATATTTTAAGTTTCGATTTTATTCTTTGTTTTAGAATTACTAATTAATAATTTTGGAATTTTAACTTTTGGGAGAATTCATTGCAAAGTCCGAAATCGCTTAGACAAATCACGTGTTTCTAAATTGGTCTCGATTTACATGAATCTTCGTCTTCGTGACAGCACATTCGAAGTTAAAGAAAGTGGTGATGTAGATGATTCAGCTGAAAGTACGTTGCTAGAATACATTACAGCGTCGTCATCTACCGAGAACGTAGCAACACAAGAGGATTTTTATTTGAGGATGAAGATACTCTAAGTCTCGGGGTTTTGAACTAGGAAGACAAAAGCGTGGGCCACATCTGTGCTTTTCTTATCGGTCTTGTATTTAGGTTCGGGCTGTACGTGTCTGCACGCAGAGGAACATAATTTAATTTTGAATAAATAGAGAGATGATTCAAATAAGTTTGAGGACCCCTTTGTACTGACGTACCTAAAAATTTTACGTGTTTTGCTTTAAATAATATTTTTACTGTTTTTAGCCTATTTTTAGGTAAAAGTTTCGAAATACGTCGCCGTTTTTAGGGGTTGTGATTGATTGGGGGGAGAGGAGGGGAGGTTTCGGAAGCCCCCCTCACCATTTTCACTTAACGGAAATACTTGGTTTCCTCTGAAAAAAAAAATATCTCCAAACATTGGTGTGTATGGCACTGCCAACTTCCACATTCTTCACACTAGTTTAATAAACTAAGGTTGACGGAGCTCCTATTTTCGGGTTAAGGGTCAAAAGAGAACCTAACATAACCTATTTAGTTACTTATATAGCTTAGCGTTATCTATACAGTCGCACCTAACCCTAGGCACTCGAAAGCAATGCAACGCACAAATTTGACATTAGCTGTCAATATCATCATTCCAAGATGGCGGGTTTGCGTTTCGTTTCACGTTTTTCACATAAAACCTAAAAATGACATTTGTAAAACTGAACTAATGTATAAAAACTACGTTCCGTTTTGCATAATTGCTGTGTAGTATTTAAGAATTTTTGGAAATTGTTTAAAAATATTTAGACGCTACTCCGGCAGCCAAAATTACTTTTAGGGAATTAAAACTAACTCCCTTAAGCCCCAACCATATTTTTATGGTAATATTGTTGTAGCTAATAGTAATTAATAATAATACAAACTTAAAATATAATTTCACGTTTTATTCCTGTGCAATGCCACCGTATTCAGTTTTTTAACGATTACTATGATCATTTACTTCAAAAATATAGAACAATTGATTAATACATAAAATACCATAGTAAATGGTATAATACCGTATTATACGGAATTTTTCGTTTTATACATTTCAATACAAATGGTATAATACGGCACTTACATCTCCAGGGATAATGTAGCGTTATAATTATAATGGTGCAAGAATTTTTAAAATCGCTCCAGTACTTTTTTTGTTTATTCGTTACAAACATACAAAAATACAAATCTTTCCTCTTTATTATATTGTTATTAATAATTAATAACTAGAAGTGAGGGTGTGTTATACGCCTCTGCCTACCCCTTCGGGGATAAAAGGCGAAGAAAGAAGAATGTTATGTTATGTTATTAAAATGTGTCTGTAAGTTTTCCTAAAACTGTAAAATAAAATAAAATAAGCTATTCTTAAGTAAGTCACACGTTTTTAAAAAAATGTATTGCTTTTTAAAATGCTTTTGTTACGATATATTATTTTGTCCCCAGTAGAATTGTTTCAGCTAAATCGGTGTAGCCGTTTTCGAGATCATTATCACGATGCGTTGGCGGTGTCTCAGTATGTTATTTAGAAGTGACTCATGTTTTGTCTGATGTGCAAACACTTCCACGTATTCCGCTTGGTAAACGCTAACTGTAGTCATAAACGATTAAACTTTAAAAGAATACAGTTTATATTGTCTTATATCAGGATCGCTGCAAATGGCGTTCCGTAGACTCTGCCTACCCCTTCGGGAAACACGCGTGGGTTATGTATGTATGTATCATCATCATCATCCTTTAACAGTCCACTGCTGGACTAGGCCTCTCCTTTGAAAGGAGGAATTGGCCTACTATACCACGCTGGCCACACGGGTTAGTATAGGGTTTGTATCAAGTTTTCCTTCTCTTACAGGGCTGTTCTCTGCATAATATGCTCCCTCTGTCGGCTCTTACGACACCCATGGGATGATATGGGGTGGTGTGGTGACATTCCGTATTCTTAATCCGTCACCACACGGACTACAGAGTATTACAATTTAAATGTTATATCTTCCTATTGTTCCCAAATGTCTTCTGATAAAAAAGAAATAACGTGTTTTCTTTGTAACTACACTGAATTTAAGTACACTCGGCGTCAAAAAATCGCACCTTTGCAAAAATTAAATTAAATTCGGTTTATGTCGCGGTAAATCCTTTGTATGGTTGTTTTATGCTAAATACAGAAATATGCATTCAATTACAATCGTTTAAAAAAAAAGCAAGGTGCATGTGTAAAGTGAAAAAAATATCTTTATTAGGAAAAAATATTCAAATAAAAACAGGTAGTAACCTAATTTTGATGCTTACTGCCCTTTTTATAGCCCATGAAAGTGCGGCAAGTTCTGGTCTATGTAACGAGTATTTGGATATAATTTTCTTCAACATGCAGTACATGCGGCTGTTTAAGGAATTTATTCATTAAGTTGTTGTTTAATAAAAGCTAATTAAATGTACTTTCAATTAATATTTACATTGTTTGGGGTAAACGTACTGGTTTGCAAATTATTAGGCTTTATAACTTATTTTCAGGGAGGTGCGATTTTTTTGGCGCCGAGTGTATTAGTTCAGCAACTAAACAGTGGTCAATCCATTGTTTATAACATCCGTCAATTCTTAAACAAATCGAAGAAAATATACCAAAGTACCTACGTCACGCGAAAAACCCCGTCATGGATATATAATTATATAACTATAAAAAGCCTTGGAATATCATTATACACAATGAGTTACTTAGCAGTTTTTTTTTGTAAAAAGTAACATAATCTAAGTTTACGTAAGTAGTTTGTATGGATTACGCCAATATTTTGAGTGATCATCTCGTCAAGTGATTAAGGCGAGGATTTCCCAAAATACAGTGTTATCTAGCGTGGTCAAACGCGTTTTATTTGTAAATAACAGAGATTTAAATTGGGAAAAAAATATATGTTACAGCATTAGACCTTTATTATTCGGCCATTCGAAACACGATTACTGTCATTTGATACGATAGAAAATAATCGCGAATATAGGTCTGTTTAAACAACTTTTCCCGTTTCATTTGAGTTGTATTGGGATTAGAATTTTCAAAAGTATACCAAAAGAAAGGTCATGTAAAAGCGGATGGTTTTCGGCAATCACATTATTAATTTTAATATATACAAAAATATAATACCGAAAATACGTAATTTCCTACTGCCGACGCGCTCTCTCCGGCGTCGTTCAGTCCCGAGCGGGATGTAATGGAGACAGGACGTATCGCTCGTTTGCAGAGCGCACCGCAGGATTACGAATTATTTTATCGTCAGTTACGAATGTCATCATCACTTATTGATAAATATATTACATCTAGGTTTAGTTTGTAAATAGGTATTGTAAATTTTTAGTAAGTAATAATAGTGTATATAAGTAAGAAGTATAGTTTTAAAAATATCGTTTTGATTATTGGACAAGATAACGACTTGATAACAACAGCATAGTTAGGTATAAGGTAACAGTACTTTAGAAAAATATTGATTTGTTGTATATTGTGGATGATTTATAGTATTATTGTTGTATTGGGTACCTACCTAATACAATAATTCACACTTTTATTCTGTGTACCTATATACGGAAATAAAATGTGAGATGTGCCTAAAAGCTATACAAGTGAATTTTATAGGTACCTACCTACCTAAATAAATACAAATATCCGCAGTTACCTACTGAGTGGTATTTGTGGTTACTGCCCCACCCTCGTGGGTAGTAGCGTGATGTTATTTGGTATAACCTTCCTCAACAAATGGGCTAGAGAAGCAAATAAATCGGCCTGCTAGTTCCTAAGACTAGCGCGATCAAAAACAAAAAATAATGAATTTCCGTGTATTCAATAATTCTATTGACTATTTCCACCAATAATATAATTGATTTCCACACTATTACCAAACACGGAACAATGGACACCTAATAATATTATAGTAATTATTTATCACGCCGAGGAAGAATGCACTGGTGTCACAGCTTAGAAAGGTAGGTAAGGTGTTCGGTAGGTAAGTACCTATATCAATTTGACCGACAAATAATAACGAAAACAAGAGTTTATTATTGGTTGGCGGAAAATAAGCGTTGTGGGTGTAGGAGTATCAATTCCTACGTATGTATGTATGTAAAATTTTTTTTCACTACTGCTTGCCGATGGCAGCGCCGAAGCGCCTAAATGAGATCATCCCAATTGGGCTAATTTTTATTTTGCCGGCCAATCAATAAATTAATTAAATTAATATATTACACCAAACTTCTAAGTCAATAGGCTTGTGTCCACTAAGAATAAATCGGTTTGATTGTAGTATCTATAGATCCATTATTATTTTAAGATGTCAATAAAGTTTATTATTTATTATAAAATGGTAAGATTAATGTAATTTTTAGGATTCTAAAACTAAAAAATAATGTTTTTATTCTTGTGACAGTGAACACCAATTAGAGAGCATTACGTCAAACAGTACGTCCACCATTCATGTTGTTGACGTTTTAGTAGTAAATACAACTAAAAAGTAAAAGTTTCTACCTGTCAAATCGAATATAACAAAATAAAAGTGGGTGCATTAGACCAGACTTTATTCACGGATTGTTTTGTTTTGTACTTTGTGATATCACTCAACCGCTATGATGGTTTACAGCGTTTTCGTGTCAAATTCAAAAAGGTTTTTAAAAAGCCGTAATTAGTAATATTGCTGATTGATTTTTGAAGAAAAATCAGGTATTTCAGTTTAACATCTAATAAAGGAACGAATCAATCGCTAATTACATTTCAGGATACAAGCGTATTCTCTGAGACAATATTTAGGTTTGAATGTATGTCTAAAAGTACTGTAGAGCAGTTTTGTTTTGACAAAAGTGATAAATCAAAGAGGTGTAACGGCAGTAAACTATACGTTTTCAGCCTTACGTGAAATACGTGAGCCTTAAAATGCAGTGGACTCATTAAAAAAGTAAAAAACATATTTTTTAATACTCCTGACCAAATATAAAAATATCGTCTAAACCTTTAGTAGGAATGTCTATGAGCGGTCAGGTACAGATGTCTTGCATGATGTACAGGCATGGCACCATGTGGTTGAAGAGATGTTGCGTTGCGACGTTCTCACTTTCCAATGTTTCGGCCGGTTCTTGTAGAGAAAAGGCCAGTCAGAAACGCCTGGATATCACTATAGTGACAGCAGCCGCAACCCTGTCCAAGAAACGGTGCTACAAATGTTGGTGGAATGCCCCGCTTATGCGTCCCAGCGCCGTGAACATCACCATCTTAAGCCTTTTCCGACCATTTTGGTGTAGACCTCTACAACAAATTCCTTTCCGTTCTGTTTTGGGCAGTCTTCAACCAATTACTGCCTGCTATCTTTATGATGTCTTTTTTCCATCTCATTTGCCGTTCCAGCTAGTAATTTACAATCCCATGGTTGCCATTTTAATATTTGCTTGCACCATGTTTCGGGATTTCTGGCTACATGTCCGGCCGCTACTCTTTTGGTAACATCTGGTACTAGACTTTCTTTTCGGAGCTATTTATTCTTCTTTCTGTCTCTGAGTGTCACTCCTGCCAGTTTTCTCTCCATTGCCCTTTGAACAACTTCAAGTTTCTGTAGCGCTGCCTCTGTAGTAACCCAAGTTTCGGATCCGTAGGTGAGCACTGGTAGGACGCACTGGTTGAATATTCTTGCTTTTTGTTGCTTCGTAAAAGCAAATGCCAGTTTATCGAAAGCAGCCCAACCCAAATGGATACGTGTATCAATCCTGTTCACTTGGTTTGCTTTGCCCATCTTTATTTCTTGCCCTAGGTATAATATACTATTTATAGAAGAATTCTAATCGGGTACATCCTGCTGCAATTGTTATTCCGCTGGAGTTTTCACTGGTCATGTTGCGAAATGGCCGTAAACTGATCGCGGCCATTGTTACATAGACTACAGGCCCATGTCCAAAATGGATGGGTTATATGAACCACCAGGTGACGTATATAGGACGATATAAGAGCATCAAATAATAAGATTCAGCACTATGCCGTCACTTGTAAGCTGTCCAACTGAGTGCTGGTGAGAATTTGATTTTCTGACAATTTCCAAAAAATTACCGACTTTGTAGCGCACTATTTTTTACGGCACTGCGCGCTTTCTTATTATTTATTATGAATCTATCGAAGGTCATAATGCCGTACAAAAATATATGACCGAAATGCGTACTCACTCTACCTGCACTTTTGAATTCTCATCAGCACTCAGTTGGACAGCTTACAAGTGACGGCATAGTGCTGAATCTTATTATTTTATGCTCTTATATCGTCCTATATACGTCACCTGGTGGTTCGTATGACCCATCCATTTTGGACATGGGCCTGTAGTCTAAACAGTCGTACCCTCGCTACCTGCCCTGCCCATAGTCTGGTGCATGATGGCTTAGAACGTCACCGTCTCTTTCTGTGAGGCAGTAATGCTTATCAATCAGATATTTCGCTCTTGGCTTACTACCTGCCATTACCTGATGCCATTTAAATTGCAACATGCACGTTATTTTAGGCAAAAAATACCAGTAATTACTTAGGATTTATTTTAGGAACAGAATAGATTCTTTGAGCTGGAATATAATCTCACAGACTGCACTTAGAACCTTAGTGTAGTAATAAAAAGTGTTTATTTCGTAATATTCTATAAGTTTATTTTAGCACCATTGACATATATTTAGTACATATATATCAATGGCCGGCACTTTTAGAATATCCTTAATTTGTATGGAGCTGGGTGATCTCCTTTATTATGCATGCACGTGTGTTTGAATGAGTATATATTGCTATAACTATTACCCTGTAATAAAAATCTTGTGTATTATTGATCTTTTTCCGGTACTTTTTTGACAGAGTAGTATCTTAGAGATTGCATAGTTAAAATAAATATAACAAAATGTAATCATTGGTGATTAAAAGTAGCTATGAGTATATTACCCTTTATGTGTATTATTGGTTCTATGCCGTTGTTTTGCTGACAGTAGCAACGAATTAATTAATTTATATTAATCTAATCCTTTTCCCTAAGACTGATATCGAACAAGCGATACTTTCGCATTGCGAGCGATCATAAGTTTTTTTATAATTAACAACAAACATAATGTTCTTAAAATTATCTACTGACTAGAGGACGCCAGCAGCTACGCCTGCATTTTTTTTTTAAATTTACCCATTTTGGCCGATCCCGTGGGAATTTCGGGAAATCCCTTTTTAGTGCACCTCTACGGTTCACAAGGAACATACATGCCAAATTTCAGCTTCCTGCGCCCAATAGTTTCGGCTGTAGCGTGTGTGTCAGTCAGTCAGTAACGCAAGGATTTTATATATTAAGATTTAATGGTGGTTAATATAGCATATAGCACAATAGCACAGCACGCTAATTTTATTTCGCATCTAATAGCAAGTTCATTCGGCTCTCGTTCGTGCTAAAATAGCATATAGCATATAGAATCAAACATCGCGCTGCGCTGACGCGACGGCGCATCGCACTTCGCACGTTCGCAGCGCTGCGAAGTGCGATATTTGCGATCAGTCTTCGCGTGCTAACGCGAGCAGCCAGACGTGAACTTGCGTAGCGTGCGAATTTTAGCGGCTCGCGCGATTTAAGTAGGCATATAAGTACGCGAGTTATTTTACGTTCTAAAAAGTTAAGTGTTTTGTGTAACATGTGTGTTAAAATGATTTAAATAACTCAATATAATTATATACAGCCCTAAGCCTGAAAAGTATGAAGGAAAATTAATTGACTTATTTATTATTAATTAGTTGGTTATTATTAGTTTGTTGTGCATAATTAGTACATTTTATACTTAGAAGAAATGTACAAATATGTATATGTATTGTTTAACATTACAGTTCACCATGTTATCTGCCCCACGCGTTAAGTCTTCAGACTTGTTAGGCAAATAGCATGTTCGACGCTATATTAACCAACGTTCAAATATGGATAGTGCGACAGCGCGCTAAATCGTACATGTGCTAAAACTATCGGTGACACGAAGGGTGTTGACGCTTCGCATGATACCATGCTATATTATAGCATTTTTAATAGCGTGCTAAAAAAATTTAGCATATAGTTCATAGCATGCGATTGATAAATAGCGGATTCGAACATCATTATTAAGATTACTATTGTCACTATAAACAAAAGCAATTTTGGAAAACTACTTTCGAATTTCATAAAGGTTTATTCAAAACAGAAACGTTGCAAATTATTTATACTCGATAAGTAAGTTTATATTTCAATTGATATACTGCTTCAATTTTTTAAACTGTGGCGCGAAAGTGTTATACCTACATATGGCGGCAGTGGCGTTGCGTCTCGCGTCGCGCGATTGATCGTAATTATACTCGCGAAAGTCGCGAACTGGGGAAGAGGGGAGCCTCAAAAGCTTTGAGCGCTCGGAAATCCTCGCCTTAAGGTATTTTTATAAAATGTTAGCTGGCTCTGCCAGATAAGTGTGTACTTTCTTTTGATTTTTTTTTTAAAGACTCGCGCCTGTATCCCCTAAGGGGTAGGAGGAGGTGTAATATTACACCCACATTTCGCCACGAATTTTTAGGTCCCACGTAATAGGGGGCGAGCCTATTGCCGTACCGGGCACATTACCAGACTCCGTGCTGCTACTGAGAATTGCCTAACGGAAAAACCCAATAACAATTTACCCGACCCGGGAATCGAACCCGAGACCTCCCAGTCTCACGCGCACATTTATGCCGCGAGACCAGCGAGGCAGTCAACGAGTGTGTACTGAGCTATCAAATCTCAATATTGTTAATAGTTCTGTAGCAGGTGCCAATCTCGTTACAATAAAGATTTGAAAATACATAGACGGCCAAAAACATTACCCTTCCTTTTGGCTTCGCCGTAGTCGGGTAAAAAAGAAAAATAACATAAATAAGACATAGATATAAAGTAAACTTCATTATCATCAGCCCTGTTTATGTACTGTTCCGCTGCTAAGCACAGGCCTCTTCTGTTATGAGAAGGCTAATGGCCGCCATACACGCTACGGTTTACCGGAGAGGTTTACCTATGTAGGTATACCTGCGCAGTTATAACGGAGTGTGTCTGGACACCTGTGCAGTTTTACGTACATGTTTGACCTGCGCAGGTAAACCTGGACAGGTCCACCATTAAGCTAGCTATAATTAACAAGCGCTTAATTTCGAAAAGTCACTGGTGCTCGCTGTGGATTTGAACCCGAGATACTCTGTCGCAGTCTGTCAGAATCTCCACTAAGCTATCGCTGCCTTGACGGTTTTTTTTTATATATAAACTCACGCCTGTATCCCCGAAGGGGTAGGCAAAGGTGTAAGTAATACTACACCCACATTTCGCCACGAATCTTTAAGTCTCACGTAATAGGGGGCGAACCTATTGCCGTTACCGGGCACATCACCAGACTCCGTGCTGCTAATGAGAATTTGGAAAACCCAGTAATAATTTTGCTCGACCCGGGAATCGAACCCGGGACCGCCGATCAGCACTCGCATACGCTATCCAGTAGACCACGGAGGCAGTCCAGTCACGAAAAATATAAACAATTCATTTATAAAAAATCTTTATATTAAAAATACCACATCCAGCTATTCCCATACATGTGACACAGTTATTCCACTAACCCGAATAGCCGCACGGCTGAACGCAAGGTCGGTTTAATTGAGAAATACAGTTCTACTACTGTTTCTGACGTGTCTGTGCGCTGCTGATATCTATTGACGTGTAGCGTGAAGATATCTGCGTCACGGCTCGCGCATACGTGTCGACTTGGAAACTGCATTCGCTGAAATCGATCAGTTTAGTATTCTTTGTAATTTTCTTTGCCAAGGGACCTTTCACCATGTTGGTTGATAGATGTCTTCTGGACATAGTCCTTACCCGAGGCCCTCCACATACGAAGAGAGATGCCCGCGATCTTTATAAGGCTGACCCTGGCACCTCTAACTGGAAAGAGGGTTCGATGTCGAGTCCAGCTTTTCCAAAAGATATTCTTTGCCTCTTGTTTATTCCTTAATCGCCTCTTACGACGCCCACGAAAGAAAATTAGATTAAAGATTTATTTATTTTTGGCACACACATAAAAGAAATAAAAATGAACATAAAAGGAAACAATTGATATAAATCATACAATATTATTTAGCGGGTCTTAGTCGCGATAATTTACTTATTTAAAGGGATAAATACCTCTGTTATTCTCCTACGTTTCTACCGGCTTGCAACGATTGTGGTCGCGGAGGGGAGAGATAAATTTAAAAATAAGAAAAATAAATCAAACAAAAACGAAAAAAATAACAAAATAAAAACAGAAGTAAGTTTTTGCGTGCAGCGAAAGCCTGGCACCGATTTTCAACCAGGCCCTCCGGTGACACACGCATGTGATACCAGTAAAAGAAAGCAAAGATAGTACAGGTCATTAAAACATGGAGCATTTTATTCCTAACCCCACACCACACTCTTAAGAGGAAACAAGACGGCCGTTTTTCTATACAAACGTAGTCTCCTGTTTTCTCCCTGGATAATGCCAGTAGAGCTATTATTTTTTTCCAAAAGATGTATGGCCCCGATTGGCATGCCCCTATGTTTTCCTTTTTCTCATAAATTAAATATTAAAAAAGATATGAACCTTCAAATATTTCAAAAATTAGCCAGATTTTCCGCTGTGTTCAAACATCCAAAAAACAAATTTGGCTAGATTATATAAAAAAAGGAAAACACAGGAACACGGTCAAAGCCTTTCTTTAATTTAATATGAAAAACTAGTTAAATCGATGAGGTTTTGGAGAAGGAATCAAGGGAATACGAAACGTTGATTTTGTGTACATTTAATAGGTATTTTTGGTCCAGCAGTAGCGTTGTCTTGAGGCTGCGCGACAGCAACAGATTTTACAAATACATATTTTTCAATTCTCTTGCCCGTCGTGTTTCCTCTTAAAACCGGAGGTCTCATTTCCGAATTTCTAAATCGTACAACCAAAACACGCGTAATCATACCTTCCAAATTCGCGTATACAACAAAAATCCCAGTCGCTCCAATGATCATAAATAACAAAAAGCCAGCTAAACAATGATTGTTTATCGTCGATAATGTCGGGAATAGATGTGAGTAACACATGTACATTGTACATACACATCCTACTAATATTATAAATGTGAAAGTTTGTGAAGATGTATGTATGGATGTTTGTTACTCTTTCACGCAAAAACTACTGAACGGATTTGGATGAAACTTTACAGTAATATAGTTTATACATCAGAATAACACATAGGCTACAATTTATAAAGATTTTGTATAATGTTGCCATAATATAAGGAAAAGTATCAACTAAGTCGGCAAAAATCCTGAGCTCTGAAAGCTATTAATTAGAATTTTACCCCCTTCCTGAAGACAGATTGATCTGATTTTTGGTATTCACTCATATTGTCATCAAGATTCAGATAATTTAAATGATTATAAATTCAAGATGGCCGCCGATACAAAATGGCGGATTACTTATTTTCCACAAATACTTCAATATGGGTATCAAGTGAAAGGGCTTGATTGGTAGAATAGAGCTCACAATGAAAAGTCCAAGATGGCCGCCGCCACAAAATGGCGGATTACTTATTTTTCACAAATACTTCAATATGGGTATCAAATGAAAGGACTTGATTCGTAGAATAGAGCTCACTATAAAAAATCCAAGATGGCTGTCGCCGCAAAATGGCGGATTACTTAATTTCCACAAATACCTCAGTATGGGTATCGAATGAAAGGGCTTGATTGGTAGAATACGGCTCACTATAAAAAATCCAAGATGGCTGCCGCCACAAAATGGCGGATTACATATTTTCCACAAATATCTCAATATGGGTATCAAATGAAAGGGTTTGATTGGTAGAATAGAGCTCACTATGAAAAATTCAAGATGGCGGCCACCACAAAATGGCGGATTACCTATTTTCCACAAATACCTCAATATGGGTATCGAACGACAGGGCCTGATTGGTAGAAAAGGGATCACTATGAAAAGAGAATGAGAAGTATCAACTAACAACAAAACTAAAAAATTGAAAATAAAATTAACACATTAAAAAAAAATGTTTTGGGCGTAGCGTATCCAGAGTAAACATTATGATAGAAATGTCACTTGCCCAACGATTTTAAATGTGTCTGATCAATACCTAAGATTGATGAGAACATTAGTGCGATCTGGCAGCTATGACTTACCGAATTAATTTTTAGCTTTTACTACATAACCTAACTACATAATTTTTATTGTAATAAAACTGTTTAACAGTATAACTTAAAAAAATATATTTTGATATGTTTTTTACAATGCTCATTCTAGAGTAGTTATCAATTTGTTTTCAAAATTCATAAATGTATTGCCTTCAGTATTTAATGTAGATGAACTTTGTCTTTTACAGTAAGTAGTTTGGACGAATAGTTTAAAAGTTATCACGATTACATTTGACCTAAGTAAGCGCAGCGTTATGAAAAGTGCTTACTATTAATTGGCGCGCTTAAGCGCAGCGGCGTAAAGGAGCGGTCTGATTATGTACTTTGTGGTAATGCTATCAGTTTTTATTTTTGCTGCTGTTCTATTCAGTAGGTATATAAGCTCTTCATAACTTCAATAATATACCTACATAATGAAAACAAAAGTAATTTTAAGTACTCTCTGTTTATATGTAGGTATGCTACACGGCTAATGTGCAGATCCGTTTGTGATGAAATTTGATATGGATAGTCTGAAACCTGGGGAAGTACAAAGGCTACTCTTTATTTAAATTTCATGCGGGCGAAGCCGCGGGCAAAAGCTAGTGTATTTATATTTACGTACGACAGAGCGGTGAATCACATGTGTACTGATAACATGTATGAATTGAAACGTTGTCTGTTTATTTACGAGGTGGATTTTTATGAATGTTTGTAGGAGTTTTCATTTGGAAATTACTCCGTTAGCCCAGCGATTCGAAGTGGATTTTGGACCCCGAATACCCAGATACGTGATACTGCCATTTCTTTACGAGTTTTATTGACCGTTCTTTCTCGTGGTTCTACCTATTGCATTGCGAACGTGGCAGTAAATGTAAATGTAGAATCATCTAGTAATTAACTTTAATTTTGACGTTCATAAGCGTCACTTTGTGGCCTAAATGAATAAATGATTTTGAGTTTGAGTTTCTTACGGTTTTTGGCAGTTACTCCCGAATTATTGTAAGCTTGACGCTCCGTTAGATTAGATCTGTCTCTACCACGTCTTTCCCTTTGGTTTCACATAAGAAACTACCTATATCCTTAGAAATAATGTAGCGTCCTGTCCTGTCTCTCTGTATGAACGCAATGAACTCAAAAATTACCTAACAGATTTAAGTACCGTTCTCACCAATAGATTGTGCGATTCCAGGTTTACGTATACAACTCTCGGGCGAAGCCGTGGCCGAAGTCTAGTAATTTATATGACGACCGGTTGGCGCCGCGGTAGTGTAATCGACTGCTACGCCGAAGGTCGGGGGTCGATTACCGCTCAAGTCAAACATTTGTGTGCATGAACATGGATGTTTGTCTTGGTCTGGTTGTTTCTATGTATAATATGTATATGTATTTACAAAAAGAAATGTATATGTATGTTTATCTATTGTCTAGTACCCATAGTACAAGCTTCTGCTTAGTTTGGGACTAGATGGTGTTGTGTGAATGTGGTCAGGCGCGGTCGCAGCGTGAAATTTTGGAGGGGGTCACTCACTACACTAATAAAAAATAGGTATCTGGATCGCCATTTATAGCGTAGATACTTATTATATTTGTAGTTCTTTTTTATTATACATGTAAATGTTTAAAAATCATTAATGTACATCAAAGGAGAATGGGCAAAATGGTACCCGGCTCCAATAGATGTGATTGTAGTGTCGTTTAAAAGGTCTTACCAAAAAGAACAATATTTACTATAGCCGCCAGTCTCAAATCTGATTGCGTTTGGAGATAAACGACAGTCTTACTAACTAATAAAAACCCTGTTCCTTCGGTTTCCCTTTGCGTTCCAGGGCCACGGTCACCTGCTTAGACAGTCCCGTAGCCCTGGCGATAAACATACATATATACAAGTATATTAGGTACTACTTATCTATGTAAGAAAATGAGTACCAAGGTAATATTTTCTGCATTACCGTTCATGTTTTCTATTAATAACGCGTTTACGTAAGACTGCCATGCACCCTTCCTTCGCAGACAAATTCGTCAACATCTTAAGGCAGAAAATAGATACCCCGAATCTTCTGCATATGTACGTAGAGAGAAAACTGCTTAATCACAGAAGAGTAGATTTTCAGAGGATGGAAGCGAGCCAGATAGAAAACTTCCCTTCAATGACGGAGGAGGATATAATTATACTAGTGCTAGGTACATACCAACTCAAGCTGGCAAGATCTTACTGTGCCGAGCATTTATCAAATGGTCTTTATATTATAATTGAAACGTACAGAGAGGGAGCACTTGAAGATCTGCCAGACTATGGCTTACACGAAGATGCCTGGCTTTTGCCTGGACGAATCCAGTCGCGACTTATCCGTATAAAAACATATTTTAGTTATATATTGATCAACAGTGCAATAGTTATTTGTGCAACAAGAGAGCAAAGTTGTTTTTTGTTTCGAGTGCTGATTTTGAGTCCCGAGCAAGCGAAGGATTCTATGATTGATTCACGAGCGTAGCGAGTGAATCAAAGTTAGAATCCTGAGCGTGGTGAGGGACTCAACAGCAAGAGATACAAAAAACTTTGCTCTCGTGTAGCACACATAACTTTTCACCACAGCAGTGAGAACACATATTACTTAGTAGACATAGAAATGAACAGGAATAAATTGAATTCTGCATAATCACTTGTTGATTTAACTCTTCTGGTGTTAAAGTACAGTCATCATCGCTAGTTTCACTCATCTTTTTAGATTATATATTAATATAATTTAACACGTTACGCTATACCTACTGTATCAGCATCAGCGAAATTTTTATTCCCGCTACTTTTTTAAATCGCGTTTTAATACCGCGTCCCTGATGTTTAGTTTTCAAATGTATCATTGTTGTAATTCTAAATAAAAATGTATTGGTTAAATACTAATTTTATACTGTTAATTAGACTTATTTTTATTAAAATCCAATAATAAATAAAACATGTAAACAATAACATATAAAAAAAAGGTAATTTCTTTATTACAAATATATTTTTTTTTGCGCTGTCGTAGGTGTTTTCTTTGAGGTCGAATTCCAAAATCGAATTTCGAATTCGAAGGGGTTTGTTTTTCACTCACTTTTTATATGCATGTGAAAGAGACAGAGCACAGTAATATTCGAATGTTTCAAATTTATGTCTGAACAATGTCAATTCGTGACACTGAAGATTGAAAAATTAAAAAGCTACTTTTACTCACGCTCGAATCAAAATCGCTTTTTGTTCACTGTTGTCTCGCAGCAAAAGCGGCATGTTCGAGCTGCAGTGGTGAAAATAATATTGTGCAACAGTATTGCACATGTTTAACCGGGCGACGTACGATGGGCACTTGTGCACATATAGTGTCCATCGTATGGTACCTAGGCTATGCGAGGTATACGGGATTTACTGCTCCGGCATCTTTCCTCAATGCTCTTATAGGTATAGTATTGCACATGTTTAACCGGGCGACGTACGATGGGCACTTGTGCACATATAGTGTCCATCGTATGGTACCTAGGCTATGCGAGGTATACGGGATTTACTGCTCTTTCTTACTCTCTTTACTTATCTTTCCTCAATGCTCTTATAGTTGATACCGATATGTAATGTTTTAAATCTACTCACTTATTGCTAAAATATATGATTTTTATTTAAATAACGTTTGTTTTCTTACTTCTTTTAATAATATAATCCTAAGTGTGTTATATCATCATCGTCTAATTCTATCTTATTCCAGCTTTATTTTACTAATATAAGTAGTTTTTAGTAAATTCTTATTTATAAAACTTAGTGAGATTACTGCTTCCCAAACCTGAGTAGGGACAGGCGCCATGGTAGACGTTTATCTGCATCAAAATGTCTTTTCAATGATATATTAATGATGACTATTGGAGCGGGTACCACTTTCCATACATTTTTGCCCATTCCCCTTTTACTTAATTAGCACATTTCTGTATAAAAATATTAAAAAAAAACCTCCTTTAAAATTTAGTTTTTGTCGGTTGCGCTAAAATGGCGGGAAAGCTCGATTACTTACAATGACTTATCATTATTATAAAAATATCATTAAATGAAGCACTGTTCTTCAAATTAAATTATATGTAGGTAGTGAGTAAGTATTCGACAATTAAGTTATATTTTAATTTTTCCTCAATCACAAAACTTAACAACAAGAATCACAATTCACAACTAAGTAGACAGTCTTTATCTTTAATCTTTACAATAAACCAACAAATTACATTATTAGAATATTGTTAAACAATCTTTATCATAACGTCGCATATCGATTTTGCTAGGATTACCAAAACTACGTAGTTCGGTTCCTTGTTTCTAAACTAGATGTAATTTCCAAGTTATTTTGGCCATCGTACGTAAAACACCACTAGATGTCAGCAAACTATATATTTATCGCTGTTAGGGGACAGCTAGAAATTTCCTTTATTACTTGGCAATTTTTTGAGAATTTTCAATTTGACCTTAGATTTTGGGGGGTCATGTCCCCTGTGACCCCCCCCCCCCCCTTCGGACCGCGCCTGAATGTGGTAGAATAATATTTAAAAATAAAACAAAAAATATTGTTATTATTATTATATAGTCGAACAACGTGTGCTGCTTTTAAAATAATCGGTAACAAATTAATTAATTTTCGTATTTCTACGCATAACCGTGAATAAACATGCGCTCAGGGGCCCAATTCTGCTATTTTAGATGACATCGACATCATATTTTGAATGGAATGAGATTATATTATGAATTGACTCAAAATCGGTATTCTGCTACACATTGTCATTCTATTCTAATTTCGATATATTCAATTTAATGTCAAATATCCTGACATGAGTAGGTATTGCCATTGATGAAATAATTAACTTTATTGCTGGTAATTCGATGTTACAGCGTTGCCTATGATTTGTTTTTTATATAATATGCCCGCAAGTACGCTCTCACATTTTATTTCAATTTAACAGTTCCTTACGATCTGGTAGATGTTTCGGGAAATCTCTTCTTAGTCAGGGACCGTAAGGGTGCAGCATACGGTCCTCGAGGAACGTACATGCCAATTTTTAGCATCTTGTGCCCAGTAGATTCGGCTGTGCATTGCTGTTAGTCAAGGAATTGTGAATGAATTTTATATATACAGATGATACTACCTAGCAGTGCAATATGGCAGTCTATAATACTAACCAGTACCATTTTAGTAAATGAATTTATTCGTTGGATTGTGAGAGATTTTTTTATACATAATCAATAATGTTACGTACGATTTGAAATCGAACATTTAAAATATGGGTATTTTGAATATGTGTATTTACAGTTTGACGTTTGTCTTTGTACAAAAATATATTTAGCAGAATACCGTTAATGTATTGTTCAACTCTCAATATATTCGCAATATCATTTCAATGTCTCTTAATTCACGAGAATACCATTATGACGTAAATATGACACTGACATCATATCGAAACTGCATTTTGAACAAATATAATTAGCAGAATTGGGCCCCAGGATCATAGGAAACTGAGATTTGAAATCTTTGTTTATTTCAACTTATGTACATGATAATATGTATAGTTCACCTTTATATACCTCATTATTTTTTAATAGTATTAATTTAAAACAGCATCATTAACAACGTGATCCTCGCTCTAAAGTTCAAGTTTAAACACATTAATTAAACTTAACATTATGGTAAACAACCTCGCATTGTTTTACCAGTTACTACGATGTTTTAAGTTTTTTATCAAAAATTACCATTGTATTCACAAAAAAATAAAAATGTTTTGTCTTTGGCTTGCTAGCGGAGAGGCCTACATATGATATCCACCAGTGGACTACGGCAGGCTGATTTTTATTTAATCTACTACCGTAATCATAATAGCCTTTTGCAGTCCACAGCTGGTCATAGGCTTCCTTGCCTCAGAATAGCTTGTGAGGCAATTCAGGCAATAAATCGCCCGAAAGACTTTCGATGTAATATAACGATTCTTGTCCTGTCCCAATTCTCGTATTTTTAAATGATATTGATATTATATTTTGAATGGACTCAAAAGCGGTATTCTGATAACCTAATGTCATTATCGCATAATTTAAAATAAACAGTTCGTCGTTGACACATATTTTGACACTTGTTTCAATTTACGATCTCGTTAGGATTTCATTAAATTGTAGAAGAATACGATTTTTGAGACGTAAGTATGACACTGACATTATATCGAAACTGTATTTATTTAGGAGAATTGGGCCCCTGAGCTGAGTCTGTTGGCTTTACGAGCCATACGAAACTTGGTAGTGTTCTGAGGTAAATTCCACAACAACCGGTCACCCATCCGAGTAGTGGCCTGTGTAAACGTTCATAAACTTTGCCGAATTATGACGAACAGCTAGTCAACTTACGCTTTGGGTGCTACTTTATACATTCAGCATTTTGCGAACCAAGTTCGAATCCACGATATCCTTGACCTAAACATTCCTCGTGCCTTCCATTTGCAATATTGATGAGTAATCTATTTTTAAGCGCCCATATACGTCACGTTCGATGTCGATACAAAAAACATCGATATGACGAGTCAAGGTTGTGTGGTGACGTCATAGTACACGTGTGCACTTACATACGTCACAGATCGAAATGGATGACGTAAGACAAGTGGTGCACTGATTTAAATTGTCGTGAAATGTCACTAGCAAGATGATTTTGGCAAAGAATGACAAAGAAGATATATAAGGCAAGTGTGAATGGGACAGGGCTAAGATTGGAGACATCCTAAAAAAAGGACAGGTCAGAAGTACCCTAAACAGAAGAGCATGCGTGAGAAACTTGATGGGAGCAATGAAGCAAGAAAGGTATGTCAGGATCGTTGCAAATGGCGTTCCATAGTCTCTGCCTACCCCTCCGGGAAACAGGCGTGAGTAAACTCCGGGAAACTATGTATGTATGAATATAAAATGTCACTACCTCATTTCATACCGTGACACAGTGTTCTATGAAGACCATTTTTCGGACACCGTCTTTTTCTTTTCTTCATAAAACAATGTGCGTGAGTTTCGTAAGACGCGGCAAATGAAAATACACGAAGCAAAGCATGTTTGCATAGAGAAGGCAAATTTGATATCAAAACCTGTACCAACATGTCTGGCCAGCGTGTTATCGTAGGCCAATTCCTCTTATTTAGTCGCAATGCCATTGGGACGTACAATCAAACAAGTCGGCGGTGGACCAGTTTGAAAAATAATCCCTTGGCTTGCTCATAGAGTCCAGGCTCACTAGAAGCTGGTTTTGTATACGACTGTCAATGTTAAGTAGCACTGGAAGCGACGATGTCTTGCTGAGCGATTCTCGCCCTTATGGTGGTCTAGCGGGAAGTTGTTCGCCTGTACCTAATCCTGGACAGGGCTATGTCCAGCAGTGGACTGAAGAAGGCTGTTATCATTATGACGATACATTTATCTATTTAGACCAGGTGTTGTCATACGGTCATATACATTGCTAGTACAAATCGGGATAATTTGAAGACAGGAAGCAGGATAATAAATGCATCACGAAAATATTTTTTCTTTAAACAACGATGATTCAGCGGCGGTGGTATTTCTCAATGACTCAAGCTATATCGAGAATGTCCGATAGTACGAGATACGGGAACTCCGAGCCAAATTCTTTGAATGACTGAAATGAACGACTAATTTCTGATTGTGATAGTAGAGTTGTCTATTTTTCATTGTTCAATACGGTTAGAATAGAGTGCCAGTCAATATTGATGGTATTATTGTTTCTTTTTTTATTATATTTCGCCCGCGGCGCCATCTTTGTCCTTTATCTTGTGATACTCTCCAGCCGTCTTACTATCTATACACAAAATCAAACCATAACATTCTTCACCTCGTTACAACGTAAAAGGATAAATAAATAAACATTTTAGCTTCATACAAAATTAATAAACGGTTCTCAATTGCGTAAAATTACCAGGTATTAATAAATAACTATGTTTTTTCGACGTTTCGTCCGTCTTGCGCCGGCCGTGGTCGAGGTGGCAGTTTCGCTTCTATAAAAAGTGTGATTGCCAAGTAAATCGATTCTAAGAGATGAATGGTAGCATCTTTGTAAACAAGATATGCAGCACACTGGTGTCGCACAATCTTGCGTCAAGTCGACTGCAGTCGCACTCTTTAATGTGATGTAGTGCGTCGCACTTACGCTCAATTTGACCCAAGATCTTGCAAGACGGGAACTTGCGTCAAGAGAGTGTTTTGTATATAAAATATAGCCGTCGTTCATAGTCCATTGCTGGACCCTAGGCCTCTCCTAATTTTCGTTACAATAGCATTGTGATTCAATATGACGATTAGGTCTGCTGTACCACGCTGACCAGACGGGTTGGTACAGGATTTAATGTCGAGCTTTCCCCCTCTTCCCAAAGTTACTGTTTGCTTCGTGTATTTTCCTTCTCGCTTCTGACACTTTGTATTTTTAACTCTCAATTTATAGGATCACTAGATGAGCCCGCGGTTACAGCCGCGTTATTTAAGGCTACTGCTCCGCTCCCGTGGCTCATAGCGTGATGTTATATAGCCTGTAGCCTTCCTCGATAAATGGGCTATCTAACACTGAAAGAATTTTTGAAATCGGTCCCGTATATCCTGAGATTAGCGCGTTCAACCAAACAAACAAACAAACTCTTCAGCTTTGTATATTAGTATAAGATGAGGGTTTTACCAGGAACATATTATAATAAATTCAACCGGCTGAAAATTTTCTGTCTTCCACGGAATAATCCCGAACTCATTCACAATTTTTAATCGTGACGAAAAGCTTTGTTCCGGCTACGGAGTGAGGGGCCAAAATGGTGGAAATCTTCGAATGCGTGAAATACTCACGTTTCCGTTGTTAGAAGCTCTGTTTCTGATGCATAGTTGTCATTGTCACCT
Organism: Euclidia mi; assembly: GCA_944739405.2. Classification (NCBI taxonomy): domain Eukaryota; kingdom Metazoa; phylum Arthropoda; class Insecta; order Lepidoptera; family Erebidae; genus Euclidia; species Euclidia mi. The sequence continues at coordinate 8,054,831 of OX123208.2, forward strand.
CTGCACGTGCGACTGTTTATGTAAATAACGTGTGCGTTACACATGCGATTGCTATTACTATTTTATTGGGTAAACAACGTTTTGTATCCGATATAATAGTAGTGGCATACCGGTCGCGGGATCTAAGATAATAAGGTAGATGACTCACTCTAAATAACAAGTGCAGCCACTTATTTATGTACGTGTAAGTGACTGAAATTACCCATTTCAAAAACCCGTGACGAATTGCTACGATCGACAAAGGTCAACGATATTTTTTTTTCCTTTTTTTTTTTAAAGACAACTCCGCGTAAGGACTAAATCCTGCGTCGCGGGGGACTTTACAAACATACATCTAACGAGGACACACAAAGGGTTGTCTCGTGTGTGAATCGAACCCACAACACTCGGCAAAGTGTCAAGCGACGAGGCGGCCGCTTAAACCACTACGCCAACCGTGCAGTCTTCTGAAGATTATGGTTCAAGTATGATCTAGAAATGTTTGTTTTGGCTCAGGGGAAGTAGCCTATTTTGTATAAATCAGTCTATCATAGTTCGCTGCTGGACATAGGCCTCTCTTAACACGCGCCACAGTACACGGTCCTCAGCCTTCCGCATCCAGTCTGAAAAAGGTGGCTGGGAGCCACCTTTTTCAGCCTATTTTATGGCATATAGTAATTGCGTACCATCAGTCAGTGACTACACCGACAGCGTAGTGGTTAAAGCGGCTGCCTCACTGATTGACGCTGACGGGTGTTGTAGGTTCGATTCCCACACGGGACAAAAGTCAACACTTTGTATGATTCTCCAATTGTTGTATCGAGTTTGTTTGTTGTTGATTTAATGAGTTGAAACACTCCTGCGATGCAAGATTTATTATAGATCGGGAATAGTCCTTTTAATGAAAAAATAAAATCGTTATCATCAGTCCTGTATATAAACTGTCCCACTGCTGGGCACGGTCCTCTTCTTACTGTTAAACTATCGTACGTAAAGTCTGAAAACTCCGACACCAGAGTGGCCACACACTCACTCGAGAAACAAAAACAAAACAAGCAATAACAAAAAGAGAAATACGCAATGATATTTCTCGTAATGTATAAATACAAAAGTTATTAAACATTAGTTAATTAATTAGCTAAACTGAGTAGCGGATCGGGTGCGTACGGCACAATTATCGTCGCCGGTTTACGGCCTTGTTGCTGCATTGGACTCATTCACGTTATTCTTACGCGCACTTGGCTATACTTCCCTATATGTACAGGGTGTAAAAAGACCCTTAACGAAAACTGAAATCCCATGTTGTACCAATCATTAAGAACATTTTTTACTTCGGCACCACATCTGGGAAATGACTGGTTTAGGAGATATTGAGGCTCAAAGGTATGGAATTTTTCTAATTAGGCACAAAATCGATGCATTTACCCCGCCAATATGTTCTTGAGATGCCCTATGACCCCATGGATAAGTAGGTATTTCGAGCATTGCACGCGCGCGCTTTTAATTGCGGTTTAAAAAATGTGAAAACTTAAAAAAAAAATCGTTTCCCAGGTATTATCTTGGTTAGTATGACTTGGCATGATGTCCACAACGAGTAGACTTCGGCTTGGTGATGGGTCTTGTGACACCCTGTATATAATACGAACGTTGCGAATGTTCGGCAAAATGTTATCTATGCGAGGATTCAGATATAAGAGATATAGGACTTCACAACTGCCGCTGCACTTTTTATAGTAATAGGCGGCAAACGAGCAGACGGATCGCCTGATGGTAAGCAATTACCGCCGCCCATGGCGTTGCCGCCCCTTGAGGTTGGGAAAAGGGATAGGATAAGGAGTGGGAGGAGCGAGAAGGAAAAGGGGATAGGGCCTCCGGCACTCTCACTCACCGAACGAAACGCAACAGTTTAGGTACTGTTACTTTACGTCGATTTTATGTGAGAGGATAGTACTTCTCCGGTCGTGCTGGCCCATTCATGCTGAAGTCAGCAAGGCTCTACTACCGTGAAAACTTGCTGCAGAACCTGGCTACACAGGTGATACAGTAGTGGGAATGAGCGTTGTACTAGTCCCAAAAATAATACTAGAGTTATATTTGACATATTTTGTATAGAGCTTAAGTCAAATCTCTCGTAGCCAAGTTCTTGGATAGATCGGATATTGAAACCGTCTGTTAATTGTGTCGTTTTCCAAAATTTTTCAATTCATGGAGAGGATGGATGACGAAAGACTGACCAAGAAGTTATATAAGGCAGTGTGAATGGGACAGGAGGAAGGGGAAGACCTAGACGGACGTTCTCTGACCAGATTGGAGACATCCTAAAAAAAGGACAGATTAGAAGTACCCTTAACCGAAGAGCATGCATGAGAAATTTGATGGCAGTGAATGAAGCAAGAGAGATATGTCAGGATCGTTGCAATTGGCGTGCCGTAGTTTCTGCCTACCCCTCCGGGAAACAGGCGTGAGTCTATGTATATATGTATGTTTCTTAATTGTGTCGCTCTTATCTCTTGAATGTCCATTTCATTATTTACGTTCGCTAAGGAATAAATCCTGTATCAGGTGCTTCTCTAGAAACCCACAACCAATACACTGTGAACTGTAATTTACAGATTACACAAAGTGTTGCCTCGTGTGGGGATCGAGGCTGCAACACTTATTGTGGGGATTGAACCACTACACCAATCAATAAGTCAATTGCCATAATGATTGCCAAACTGCATTAGCTGAGGGCACCCACAGAAGAAGAACTAAGTTTCTTGCTTCGTACATTTTGTGGGCTATAAATAAAAAGATATATTTATTATATTATGAAATAAAATGGCAGTCATTTTAATGCGACGACACAGTATTCATAAATCTCCTTAGCTAACAAGGTAAAAAGTATTGTTAACATATTAATTTTAACACCTATTAATATCATGTAATAAATTACAACATAATTTATTGGCTATAGAATATTAATAAGACATTTATTTGCACATATTTCACACTGATTTACAAGCTTTTCTGTGTACTTAAACTGTTTAAATATTAGGTATATCTATTTCGACAGCCTCAAAATATTACATTCGGCAAGCGCGTTCCTCGAGCGTACGGTCGGCTTTCGTTCGGCGTGCGCCTGGCGTTCGTTCGGCGTTCACTTTGTACTACATAGTGAACGCCGAGCGCCTAAGTAGCCGATTTGTCACTCCGCTAAGTGCGATTGTATTCCCAAATTGGACAATTTGTGTTATCCACAATTTGGTTTGGAGTCCGTGAGGTTTACTCCAGTACTTTCACACTGGTAAAATCTTGAGACTCTCCTTCAGATGTTAGGCCAACCTTGTTATTAGGAACCTAAGTCAAAACCTTACTGCGGACTTTCTAATTTTATTCTTAAAAAAATCTGCGTCCCAGATTTGACTCCCCTTCGAAATGTGATAGATCTTGAATGATCAGAAATTAATTCCAGAAGAAATCGTCTCAAACATTCTTTAATATTTCAGTACCCGGATGATCGAGCTTTGCGACGTATATTTTTCTTTCGTATTTTCAAAAAAATAACACTAGCTAGATCGATTTATCACACTCTAAGGGCCTTATCATACTAGCGGATTGCGAACGTTCTCAAAGCGGAGCGGGCGCGCAACGAATTCGTTACGGGCTCACAACAGTCACAACGAACACGCCGCGTATGCGCAACGAATTCGTTGCGGACGCGCAAAGAGTAAAAAGCGACGCGCAACGAGTAAAAGTAATAAAGTCAACATTAGCATTTCCTCGTCGGAATCCATTTTTGTTACTGGATGTATTGTACGTCGATAATTTGCTACAAACATGCGACAAAAACGTAACGTATTTGCCACGCGTCCGCGATGTCCTCGCTGCGCAGCTGCCGCATGATCGCGACGCTTTCGCTGCGCGTCCGCCCCGCCCCGTAACCACTCCCAAACCGCTAGTATGATAACGCCCTAAACATACTAACAATAATACTAATAATTTCATGAAAATCGTTGGAGCCGTTTCCAAGTTTTAGATTAAGTATATTGTATATTTAAAAATAATAGGAGATAGCATTATCATCTCATCTAATAGTACAAAAAAAAGTTAAAATCCACAAAAAAGAAACAATGGCACAATGCCTAAAAATAAATAAACTGAGGAAAACAATGCTGAACTTCCTACGGTAGGAAGTGTCAAGCGGCAGTCGATACGCTCCAAGGTCTTGGCTTATCGTTCAACGTTGCTAATATATAAACTTTCGTGGTCACTTGCACTAACATAAAGTGTCTATCGTGATAGCCGCCTGACGTGGTTTTGATCAGTTTCCGTGATCATGGTGTAACGGCGCCAAAATGGGTAACGAAAAGTGCCCGCGGCGGCGTCAGTGATTTCGATTCGACATCGGCCGCGGCGGAACAGAACGCGCCATTGACATTGAAATCGCTACTGTCGCCGCCCACCGTCGCTTTTCGTGGCTAGGCCGTAAAAACTACGACACGCGGTATTCATCATACGGCCTCTTTCGCAGTCCAATGTTCGACAAGGGCCAATAGCTGGGTTTGGCCTACTATGCCACGCTGGCCAGACGGTTTCCTAAATATTGGCACTATTTGTTTCCTTAGTTACCAGTTACGTCACGCACGGAATGAAAAAGGGTGTTAACAATCCGTGACAAAGAAAAATACACGGCCGTCGTAAAAATCCTTGACCCTGGAGTTCAAAAAGGCGAAGCTGCAAATCTTAGTACTTTTTAAGCATACCTTGGGCAGAAACTATAATACTCAGTATTTACTGCCTCTGTGGTCCTGCGGTAGTATTAGCGACTGCGGATCATGAGGTCTCAGGTAGGCATGAGACCGATATATCAAAACGAATCTGAAATCCGATTGCAGTCAGAAATCGTATCGTATCGATATTCCAATGTAAAAAAAGATTTTAGAAAACGCAAAACAATACCACGGTAACGCAAACTACACAAATCCAAACCAAACGGTTCAAGCGCAACCAAACTACAAAGTAAATCTAAAGCTTACGTTTTCGATAGTTTTCATATTCATTCGTCCTCTTTCACACTACCAAACGACTAGTTAGTTAGAATGAGAGAGAGCGAATTTCATTTCCCTTTCTTTCTAACTTACTGATCCGTTGAAAGAGCGAAAGAGATGAAGCGAATTTTATTGTAGCCAAGCAAGCGAATCGTTTTGGATTTTGGCGGTTTTATGAATTCCAGATTGAATAGATAAAATAAAACTAAATATCGAGGCGATAATATATAATTCAGATTGCAACTATTTAGTGTTTATTTTGAAAATTGCAAATAGTTATTAGGAATTTATGTTTGGAGAGTGTTATTTGACTTGATTGGTCTCATGCCTAAAATACAAAAAGATTTCGATTGTTTACGTTTGTCGTACGCTACGCTCCAACATCCGCTACTGAAATCGATTTCTAAAATCGGTTTTTGAAATCGATTTCAAAATCTGAAATCTGTTATTTATCGGTTTGCGTAAAAATCCGAAAACGCCCATGCCTAGTCAGGTTCGATTCCAGGGTCGAACAAAAATTGTAATGATAATGGGTTTTTCTGTTAGGAATTATCCAATAGAAGTTCGGAGTTAGGGAGTTGGAGGTGTTACACCCCCGTGCCTCGGAAAGCACGTTAAGCCCTTGGTCCTGCGCCCAATCTCTCTCCGGAGAGTGAGGGAATAGAGAGTGCACTTGTGTATGCGCACACACTTGTGCACTATAATATGTTGGCTAGTCTCATATATAGATATACATCATCATCATCACTTAGTATTTACGACCCAAATTGCTTGTAAGTAATTCTGGACTACCTTGAAATTACTTAAAACGTCTTACTGCAAAAGCATCCGTTGCTGGGCAATAAAAAAACTAAGTAATTATCAAAACAATAAGTGCTCGAAGTCCTTAAAACAATAACCTAGGTACTTACTTATCTAGACTTGATAGTAAAAGTACTGAACTATAATACATAACATTCTTGTAAAATGAGTAATGACTCATTCCTGTGTTGCTGGTCAGATTGAATATTTTCCAGAGAGTAAAAACTATATCGAATAGCGAAAACAATATAGTTATTATTTTCAATAGTGCCGTAACCTTAGTGGTTTTAGCGAGAGAGTATCGTGGGTTCACACGACAACACTTTTTGTGACCCACAAATTGTTCATTATGTTTGTAAAGTCCATCCATGACATAGGATTTATTCCTAGTGTGAGATGTGTAATTTCTAAAGATAATAAAATATGAGCTCGTGACACTTTACATAAAGATTCGGAAGAGGCTTATGGCCAGCAATGGGACAGGAAATAAACGAGGCTTATGTTCTTCATAAGATGTTCGCCTCCTTATCAAAGATATACGTTTGCATAGTACATACACACATAGACTCACACCTGTTTCCCGAAGGAGTAGGCAGAGACTACGGAACGCCATGTTGTACAACGATCCTGACATATCACTCTTGCTTAATTCGTCATCAGCCCTGTATATACACTGTCTCACTGCTGGGCACGGGCCTCTTCTCACTGTCAGAAGGGTAAGGCCATGCTGGCCAAGTGCGGCTTGTCAGACTTCACATGTCTTTTGAGAACATTTTATTATAATAGTCGGCAAACGAGCAGACGGATTGCCTGATGGTAAGCAATTATCGCCGCCCATGGACACAAACAACACCACAGGAGTCACAAGTGCGTTGCCGCCCCTTGGGGTTGGGAAAAGGGATAGGATGAGGAGTGGGACGAGGGAGAAGGAATACGGGCCTCCGGTACCCTTACTCACCGGACGAATCGCAACAGTTTAGGTACTGTTACTTTACGTCGATTTTCTGTGAGAGATGGAGAACTCTCAGACATGCAGATTTCCTCACGATGTTTTCCTTCACCGTTTAGCAAGCGATAATTAATAATTTAATACGCACGTAACTCCGAAAAGTCAGTGGTGCGCGGCATGGATTCGAACCCGACACCCTCTGCGTGGCAGTCCGTCGGTCTCTCCACTAGGCTATCGCTGCTTGTTGCTTAATTCACTCCCATCAAATTTGTCAGTCTTATGTAGACATTTTTGTACTTAGATTTATAAAGTTAACATTATAAAGTAAATTTCCATTCTCTTTTTTATTTCACAACAATAACCTCCAACCGTAGTTGGTATAATGAGTTGTCTGATTAACTTGTCAACTATTAAATATGGCAGTTATTCTAAGAAGCACTCCATATTAATTTGTTTGTAAAGTACAATGTTGGCAAGAAGCTAAGTACAATGGTGGCAAGAAGCCTGTCTGATGATAAACAATTACTTGTCGATGTTAATTAGTTGTTTATCATTAAGAAAGTCCTTCGTGTGATGACGGGCGTCTGGTCTAATACTGCTTAGCTTAGCAGTCAGGACCAGTCGTGAGATAGGTTCCCACCCAGGATAATCGTCATGTTATTAATCATCCTCCTAGTGTTATCCCAGTCTCAACCTGGGGTCCGCTGTCTAGTCTAACCGGATTTGGCGGCATATTAGCTTTTCCACGGAGTGACTGGCTGTCTGACCGCCGCAACCCGAAGGGATAGTGATATTTCATGGTTTAGACTAGTGTCAGTTTATTTTAGAGGTACTGACGCCCTATAACGACTGCCAAAGATCTTCATGACAGCCGGGACCGACGGCTTAACGTGCTCTCCGAGACACGAGACAAGCGATAATTAACAATTCAATCCGCACATAACTCCGAAAAGTTAGTGGTGCGTGCCGTGGATTCAAACCCGATACCCTCTGCGTGGCAGTCCGTTGGTTTCTCCACTAGGCTATCGCTGCCTGTTATTAGTTTATTCTGTCTGAGGTGTGATTTATCTATACTCATCATCAGTCTTGGATGCGACAGCGGTAACGCTCGTAGCGTTATCGCCTCGTTGTCCGCTTTCCATTGTAACCAGACTTGGCAGAATATTTTCTTCTCCACGGAGCAACAGCTGTCTGAACTCCGCTACCCAAAGGGATAGCAATATGCCATGGTTTAGACCAGTGGCATATATTCAGGTGTATTGAACAACAGTTACCGCTTAACATGCTCCTCTAGAGGCATAGAGCAAGCGATCATTAACAGTCCTGGAACAAAAAAAATTAGACCACACATCATCACTCACCATCAGACTAGGCTGCTGATAATAGCTATTAAACATATTAAAAAACAATTTAATATAAAGCTATTAAAAAACATAATAGGTAGTAGAGCCTTGCTAATTTCATCATAAATGGGATGGGTCGGCTCGACCGCGAAAGTACTACCCTCTCTCAGAATATCTACGTACAAGTATCAGTACTTACCTATACTGTTGCGTTTCGTTCAGTGAGTGAGAGTGCCGGAGGCCACACCCCCTTGTCCTTCTCCCTCATCCCACTTCTTCTCCGGTAGTAATCGCTTAGCACTAGGCTATCCGTCTGCTAGTTTACCCCTTATGACATATAAAAGTAAAAAATGAATACTGCCCAAACGAAGCCCACTTTTACAATAATATACATACATACATAGACTCACGCCTTTTTCCCCGAAGGGGTAGGCAGAGGCATATTAAACGTCCACTTTTCGCCAGTGTTTTGATCCCACGTAATAGGTGGCGAGCCTATTGCCGCTTATCGGGATATTTTGATTGCCAGAGCCTCGTCCGTTGATCGGCTGGTGCACCACTTGCAGGTGAGGTTGGCTTGGGACCCTAAGTTCTTGGTGGGAACCCTATGCACCCAAGTATTATGCAATAAGTTTATGCAATAATAATTCAATAAAATAACTAAACATATCGTGTTTATAAAGTGTGTTTATGTCGCGTACATCAGATAGTAATATAATAAATCAACACAATTGACGGAAAAAGCTATGAATAAAATACCATTACTAATGTATAAACCATTAAGTTTACCATCGTATAATGGCTCGTTTCTGTACAACGTTTGTGAGGCGTGCATTTTATTTATAGTTCTTATAAATACATTCAGCGGTCTTATAAATGTAAAGGTATGTTCGCCCTGCAGCGATAGCCTAGTGGAGAGACCGACAGACTGCTACGCAGAGGGTCCGAGTTCAAATCCACGCACCAATGACTTTTCGGAGTTATGTGCGTATTAAATTGTTAATATGCAAATACCATCTTTGCGTAGAGACGGAAAACCCTATACGACTGCCTCGTTGGTCTCGCGGCATAAATGTGCGCGTGGGATCGGGAGGTCCCGGGTTCGATTCCTGGGTCGGGCAGTATTATTGGGTTTTTCTGTCACGAAATTCTCAGTAGCAGCACGGAGTCTGGAAATGTGCCCGGTACGGCAATAGGCTCGCCCCTTATTACGTGGGACTAAACTATATCTGGCGAAAAGTGGGTGTAGAAATACACCTCTGCCTACCTCTTCGGGGTTATAGGCGTGAGACTATGTATGTATGTATGAATGTATGTAAATTGTTAAATTATCGCTTGCTAAACGGTGAAGGAAAACATCGTGGGGAAACCTACATGTCTGAGAGTTCTCCATAATGTTCTCGAAAGACATGTGAAGTCTGCCAACCCGCACATGGCAAGCGTGGCGGACCTGGCCTTACCCTTCTCATTATGAGAAGAGGCCCGTGCCCAGCAGTGGGACAGTTTATATACAGGGCTGATGATGAGATATGAAAATAAAATCGTACTCTTTGAAAATTTGAATCTTTACCTATCAAAATATATTTATTAGACAACCCTGACAGGCAGGCAGTCGCAAAGTACAAGCATATAATACCCCTTGGGCACAGAAACTTAAACAATAAAAACCTACAATTCTTTGATACAGTGCTCTCTATACCAAAGTGTCTTTGGTCTCGCCATAACTATTTACGAAACCATTTCTCTAATTTACTAATAAAACTTTTCTCGTTTCCTCATGTTATATCAATAGTTATGAAACACATTACTCATCCTTCGATCCGAATTGTATTTATGATCATTCTTAAAAGTTTCTGAGCTCTTAGAAAAACAAGAGTCTTTCGTCACAGTTGATTATTTCCAATAATTGATGACAGCATCATCATCAGCATTGTTTATAATATTTCCCTCTCCGCTATAAGAATATTTAGACCATAACCCACCACGATGGCTAAGTGCGGATGGCAGACTACAGATGTCTTTCGAGAACATTATGGAGACCTCTTAGACATACAGGATTTCTCGTTATGTTCTCTGAGATCATCAGAATATGATGTAACAGTTTCATCAGCACCTGACTTCGAAAAGTCAATGGTGCGCGCCATTTCTTCATTGATTTGACCCTTCTACGTTGCATGTGGTCTCCAGTAGACTAACGCCTCACTTGATTGTTTCACTAAACCAAACTTTTTATTTTCAGGCATACAGCACGCAATCGGTGGGCTAGCCTCGAAGCCAGAACGCGACCTGCTGATGCAAGACTTCATGACAGTGGAGACGACAAACTTCCCCCACGAGGGATCGAACCACACGCCGGCGCACCATTACTCGGAGTTCAAGTTCAAGACTTACGCGCCGATCGCGTTCAGATACTTCCGCGATCTGTTTGGGATACAGCCGGATGATTTCTTGGTGAGTACGACTTTTTGACAAGAAGTGTCGACCGTCCCTTAGCAAGATGGGTCGACGATATCGTTACAATCGCGGGCCGAACCTGGACTAGATTATCACAAGATCGAGGGCAATGGCAAGAACAAAGAGAGGCCTATGTTCCGCAGTGTACACAGTTGGGCTGTGGATGATGATTAAGCACTTTTTAAGGGGACGTTCTGTGGTCGTTGAGGATTTTGGGTAGTTGTCTTTGCTCTTAGATTAATCTACCGATAGCGTTCAGTTGCTTCCGAGGTCTGTTCGGTATACAGCCAGATGATTTCTTGGTGAGTAGTACTTATTGAGGGTTTACTTCTGTGTTAGTTGAGGATTTTGGGCAGTTTAATTGGCTCTTGGATTAATTTACCGATCGCGTTCAGATACTTCCGCGATCTGTTCGGTATATAGGCGGATGATTTCAAAGTGGGTACGACTTTTTGTAGGAGAGGATGCTTCTGAAGAAGTTGAGGGTTTTGGGCAGTTGCGTTCGCAAGGAGCAGTCTGTTGCAGAATTGACCCATAAGGGATGGTTTTATCAGGGACAATACTGACAACGGTTTTTGGCCCAACGATGTTCGCGTGATTTTGCTTATTGATCCACTTTTTGGCCAGATTATACCGTTCAGTTATAGTCTAAAGTAGCCAACGAGAAGCGTTTATTCAATCAATAATTCTAGTCTATTCACAGTCCACTGCTGGTTATTATGGTATATTGAAAAAGTTTGTAAATACCAAAATTCGTGCATTACTAAGAAACCCTCCACAGACTCCAAGTTTTATAGCATTCCCTCTCTGTAAAACCTGGAGTTTGTGGGAGGTACGAGGACGAATAGTGCTGTTGTGTGACATGAGGTCTAAATATCAGGACGTCACATTTTTTAATGTGTCGACTTGAATAAAAATATCAGCACTGTCATCCAAATATTAATAATACTTTGCTGAATTTTGCAAAATATGTGAAATCACACTGGCTAAACGTTTGTGTTTCATACTCTCGCGACCAGTTGTGTCGTCGACATCGTTGTCCTGGTATAAAATCATTTTACGTATTAGCGATGACTCCTAAAATTAAAGCAACTTTTACATTTTTAACCACCATCTTGCCAAAAATATCGATCCTTGATTTTTATTCTCCCACTCACTCTCCACCTCATATCTTCCAGATGTCGATGTGCAGCGCCCCATTGCGAGAGTTAAGCAACCCCGGCGCGTCCGGCAGCATCTTCTACCTGACCATGGACGACGAGTTCATCATAAAGACGGTGCAGCACAAGGAGGGCGAGTTCCTGCAAAAACTGCTGCCTGGCTACTACTTGAACCTGGATCAGGTACGTACCTGCTCTCTTATCTACCAGATATCCTCCAGATATGTTGTAGTGCAGCGCCGCACTGCGAGAGCTGAGCAACCCCAACCCTGTCCCTCTAACCCCGGTTCTATCATATCATTTGGTGGAGGAATAAGGTGTGGTGTATCTCCAACTGGAGGGCTGATCTTCTTTAGGTGATCATGCCTTGTGGACTGTAGTCCAATGGAAGTACTCACGATCAGGTCTTTACCAACTTTACTTTAAAGTTTCCATCATATTAGTCAGTGAAGGAATAAGGTGTGATGTTCCTCCAACTGGAGGAATGATCCTCTTACCAGGCTAGGTGATTTTGCCTGGTGGATTGATGGAAGTACTCGAGAACTTGTAAACGTGCAGTAGCTATAAGTTACTTTGCAGTCATATCATCTTATACATCAGTATACCTATGAGCTATATTTGTCCCTATAACTAACCTCCAAACGTTCAAACCGCGACCAGAAACTAGTTACTAATAATTTTCTCTCAATTTCCAGAACCCACGCACATTACTACCAAAATTCTTCGGTCTATACTGCTACCAGTGCAACAGCAAGAACGTGAGACTGGTCGCCATGAACAACTTACTGCCTTCGTCCGTCAAACTGCACCAGAAGTACGATCTTAAAGGGTCTACGTATAAGAGGAAGGTGAGGATACTGTCTTGAACATGTTAGTTTCGTTTCAGTGTCCTTCATCATTATCATATCAACATAAAAAATTGGGCAAGTGCGAGTCGGGCTCGCGCACGAAGGGTTCCGTACCATCATCTATAAAAGAAAATCACGTTCGTTGTATTGTACTTAAATACTTTTTAAGTTTCTACCTGTTTATTAAGTTCGAGTAACAAATTGCTTAAAATTACGTTTGTTGTATGGAAGCCCCCTTTTATTATTAACTTTTTTTATTTAATGATTTATTTTGAAAAGTAATATACAACTACATATTCAGTGAAAATTTTAAGCGTCTACCTGTTACCGTTGATAATTTTGAGCAAAAAATACGAAAAAATGACGTTTATTGTATGGATCCCTCTTAATATATTATTTTTTTTATTTTTAGTATTTGTTGTTATAGCGGCAACCGAAATACAATTTGTGAAAATTTCAGCTTTCTAGCTATCACGGTTTATGAGATACAGCCTGGTGACAGACGGACAGACAGACAGACAGCGGAGGCATAGTAATAGGGTTCCGTTTTTTACCTTTTAGGTACGGAACTCTAGAAATACCACATATTATGCCTATGCCGAGCCACCGACAATGCTGTTGCCGTGGCCACATACTGGGCTGGAGCCATTTGATATCAGTTCTGTACTAACGACTCGAGAAGAAGAAGAACCACATATTTATTTGAAAAAATGTGGTATACGCAGAAATTTAACAGAACTGTGATCAGCATTTGCCGTCAAATTTCACAGCATGCAAATTCTCAATTCACAGTTTTTCATAACTTAAGCTGGTTATTATTAGTTTATTTATCGAATAAAAGCATGCTATGTTTAGCCACCTATACAACCGTGTCCAACGTCCAATAAACACATTATAAGTTTTGATAGCCTAGTTTGGCGCCATAAAAATTATACATATATACATAGGCTCACGCCCGTTGCCTGGAGGGGTAGGCAGAGACTACGGAACGCCATTTGCAACGATCCTGACATATCTCTCTTACTTCATTCACTACCATCAAATTTCTCATGCATGCTCTTTAGCTAAGGCTAGGTACTTCTAACCTGTCCTTTTTTTAGAATGTCTCCAATCTGGTCAGAGAACGTCTGTTTAGGTCTTCCCCTTCCTCTTGTCCCATTCGCACTTGCCTTATATAACTTCTTAGTCAGTCTTTCGTCATAAAAATTATAATCTGTTTACTTATTAGAAATACACTTACTTACTGCTGGACATAGATGGACCTCTCCTAATTTGCATCACAACCACATTGTGAGCGAATAGGAGGATTTGGCCTGCTATACCACATTAGACAGACGGGCTGGCATTTCATTATTCATCAACTGACACGAAATGCAATGGCTGGATATTATTTTCTCAATCTGTAATCACAGCGTAGTAATAAAAGGCCAAATCCTTCTACCGATTTGCAGTGATGATGTCAATAAAATTACTAGAAGCTAAAGTCCAGCAGAAGACTGAAAAAGGTTGTAAATGAAGGGGATAAAATTTGGTATCAAAAGAAATGCAAATTTGAAGCCAATATTACAATGCCTACTATGTATGTTCCAGGCAAGCAAAGGCGAACGCCAGAAGACGTCCCCCACATACAAAGACTTGGACTTCATGGAACACCACACCGAGGGACTGTTCCTGGAGGCGGACACTTACAACGCGCTCATCAAGACCATGCAGCGCGACTGCCGCGTGCTCGAGAGCTTTAAGGTATAGTATACTCGTACTGTTCAGAATTTGCCTAGACAGACTGGGAATTGTTTGCAGAGGGCATTGGAAGCGTGATTGTATTCATCCAGTTGTTCTAAGCAAGACAAGAGTCGAACATAATATATTTTACTGTGATTCTCAGTGGTGAAATTACAAGTAGATTTACCTGGTATCTTTACTGATGTCAGGCTTGGAGCTAAATTAGGCAAATCATACGACTATATTTGCCACAATAGATTGAATGTATTATCCACTTAGCTGTTCCTCCAAACTGATGTCTTCAGGACATGAGGGCACGTGGACGTCGACACACAATTTTTGCAAATGTTCAATATGTATAACAAATTCTATCACAAACTTGCCGGAGAGGTCAAAGGCGGTAATAACAATTATTTACAAGACTATTATACAATTCGCGAAGCTGGTTTTAACCATGTGCTTTTCAAAAGGTATTTTACAAGAGGACAACGTGTTAATTTTTCAAGGCAAGAGCAAAGAGAGTGATGTCCAATATATATCACTAATTTATCAAGGGCTTACTAAACCGATGCCGGCAGATCAAATAGCGGCAATTCACAAGGGTTTTACCAAATTCAATTCTACAAATCACGCGACAAGCAAAAACGGCGTGCACACAAGGAAATTTTCCGGAAGCAAGAATGAGAATGATTTGACAGTTCATAGTGTGACCAGAGTCAAAAAATTACAATAGACAAAATAAAATGTTACTAAACTACTATTATCGATTTAACTTATCATAGACAATATTTCTATTTCAAACACGTACAACAAAGGAAAAGTACATTTATATATTTCAAAGTAGCAAACTTTAACCAAAGTAGACATTATCATGTTATTAAAATGCATGTTTTACAAAACAATTTACAACAAAAATATTGCAGTAATATGTACGGCAAAACTTACATTATTTACTTTCTTAGCAATTTAGTCACTTTATACATAATGACCTTAAATGAATCAGTACGTAACGCAACCGCAGCAACTGATGTGGCGCGGGCTCCCCATTATTTTAAGGTTTGCACAGAAATATTGCCTATCTTTTAAGTTCCTTTGGGCACCAAGTTCTACATGGTCCTTCGAGCCGGATACAGTTTGTCAAATTTGCTTTCTCGATAAATATAATATTTACTGGTAATAACAACTTAATTTATTTCCTTTCAGATCATGGACTATTCGCTGCTAGTCGGCATCCACAACTTGGACGAAGCGCAGCGAGAGAAGTCCGAGGCGCGCAAGCGAACAGACTCAGGACACAGCGACGACGATGAAGGGGAACCTAAGAAGAGCGGGCTCAATAGAACTAGGTGAGATATTATATACTACAGCTTATTATATTTGTATAAATAGAATTCTTTAGTTACTTACTGACTGACAGACAACACAGTCGAAACTATTCGGCGACAAAGCTAAAATTCGCCATATTATATATGTTTTTTGGAAACCGTAGGGTTGTACTAAAAAGGGATTGCCCTAAATTCCCTCGGGAATGGGCAGAAATAGCTAAATTAAAAATGATGTGCGCGGATGTGATGTAGGCATCTTCTAGTAGACATTATAAGGCTCATGGCCAGTTTCACAACTGTCAGATGAGTTCCTTTTAATTAATTTGTCAGATAATTCATACAAATGTTGTTGCAAGTTTGGATTTATCTGGCAAATAAGATCAGATATTGTACTGAGGTTTCACTACAATTTCACTTCCATGGATAGGTCCATGGGAAGTGTAATTGAACCTCAGTTTCAGCACCACTATAGTTAGGCATTATTTTCCAGATAAGAATTAGAATTCAAAATTCTTCAGATTAGGCTTAGGATAATAAATATTATATACAAGAAATACTAATAAGAAACAATATATTTAATATATATTCTCACTGCAATACGCTTTCAATGTAAGCATGTCCCGTGAAAAACATTTTTTTAATTGTGTCACTCTATATTGTCATGATAAATGTCGTGTTTTGCAACTCAATTACATTTTTTACAAAGCGATGTTTTATTTATTTTTTAAAATTTGAGATTCAAACCTATTTTGGTGATTTTTACATTTTTATATTGACCTTTTTATTTGGTCTGTTTTTATTGTTATGATTGTTTTCTTTTTTTTTTGTATATTTTTCTTTTCCGAAATTTTCGGTGGCGGTATCGTATTAGTTTTATTTTTAATAAAAACTTTTCAGATCGGGGGGCAAGGAGGATTTCACCGCACAAGTGAAAAGGACACAGTAATATATGTTTATATGATTGAATGTTTTTTTATAGTTAATATTTTTATAGTTATACATTTATTATTAATGTTTATTAACATGTTTTTAATGTTATATGTTTATGTAATCACTGTTTGAGTTATTCGATTCACGAGTATGTTCGATTTTATTCGATTGATTTATTATTCAATACTTTTCATGAATATAGGTATCATGTATTGATATATTTATCAGTTGTTTAGTGGTTTGGGTTTATGTGGCGATGTGTGAGTCGTTCAAAATTTTTATAATGGTAAGAATAATTACTTTTTATATGTAATAACTATGTATGTATTGATAATTATTATTTAATAGGAATTGTTATTTTTATTATATTTAATAGTTATGGGGTGAAAATATTTTTACATTTGAGCTGCTAGAATTATGGTTGAGTGTTTGTGTAGAATTATGTGTTGTGCCGATTTGTGTGTGCATGTATGTTTTGTCTGTTTTAGTTTATATGCGAAAGTTACTATCATTATATCCGTACCAGGCGTGAATAAGTTGATAAGTCGACTTGCATGTATATTTTTTTAATGCATATTAGGCATTAGGATTGCTTAATTCATAGGGTGAATAAATGACTAAGTCGATAGGTCTGTTTTACCGCACATAACAAACATGTGAATTTTTAAACAACTCGCTTACTAAAGGGTACATTGTGACGTCTTGAGATATTAAAACATACAAATTATAATTATTTACACAACTCAACATGTCATTACTACCAACTATAAAAGAAGAAAATATTGAACAACATGAGATGTTCATTTATTCAAACAACCTCCATAATGCTTTTAAAAGCATAAATCAAGTTGTCCAGTTATTACCGCATCGAAATTGCGTTTTATTTTGTGACAAATAATTCTATCATCAATTACATTTTCTATCCGTTACTCGTGTGATGACTAAACATCGTTATCCAGCGGGTGAAGGTCGTGGCATTCGACGCAAGGGTTGCCGCGCGTACCCATATAGCATGCACATTTTTTTTTAAATAATAGTTAAATGTTATTACTTGATATCTTTATGTAATTAAGAATCTATATTTCAATTTGTCCTTGTGTATCTTATTAAAATATCAAAATTAAATTATATTTTAATAATCACTCGTAACTAAGTCAATACAAAATAATTAATGTAGGTTTTTCGTTAGAAATAATGTTGAAATTAAACACATAAATATTTTACAATTACTTTTTATTGAATATTTTTTGTTAAAATATTCCTTGAAGATATTTAGGTCTACTTGGAATAAATAACCAACAACCTATTTATACTGATTTCTGTTAGTTTAAGATGTCTGCTGAAAAAAAAAACATTTTAAGTAAGAAAATTACCTTTCGACTTCATTTGAGATAACAAAGACGTATTTATTTTAAACTTGTGAAATAATTTGAAAAGTTTATATTGTTAATTTTTCACATAATGTCAGTGTTGCCAATTTTAAAAATATGTTAACACTTTTTAACATTACAACAAAAATATGAAAGTAAAGAATAGATTAAAACACATTTTTAACATAGATGCTTGTAAAAATTTGATCCAATATATGACGACTGCGAAATAATAATTTAATATTTTGGAAAATAATTTCGCCTCAACTTTCAAATTACATTGAAATAGTTAAGAGTAATTAGTGAAAAAGCTATTACAATACGAAAAAAAATACAATGCTATATAGCTATACTTTAAAAAAAAACATTTAAAACTATAATATATTTTAATTCAATAAAGGTATTGTACGATACAACATAATCGAAAAAGCTTATTAAATGTATGCACCTACGTGACGCATACGCATGACAACCCTATTGTCGTGCGCTACCGCACTGCCACCATTTTTACCCGCCCGATAACGATGTTTAGTGATGACACAAAGTGATATGTTAAATAGAGATAGCTGCAGTTTTGGCGGTTTATCCTTATATCACGTAGTTTTTTGTGTCTCAGTGGCAATACATCCATCAAATCCTTATTTTGTTTAGTTATCGGTAAAGTTTCTTTTGAAAAAACTTCTATTTCTATAGCTAGTGTCTACATTGAATTTATCTATTTTCCTGTAATTTATGACTCTAAAACAGCTTTCATTGTCAAGATTTGTCATAAAACGTATTTCTCCGATAGGCTTCTTGTATTGCAGCCATTTCACGGGTTGCCATAACAAAATTTCACCACTGGCATCCTTATTTTTAATTGTAAATAGACCTTTCTTCGAACACAATTCTGCAAAATTGAGAAAATTGTCCAATGTCATGGGTGCAATGGCAAATCCGTTATATTGCAAGATCTTATTAATTGCATCCAATCCTTAAGATGATTTATTTAAGCTTGTTTTCTTTTTAGGTCTTTCAATTAGGGCATGATCCGAGTCACATTCCATGTGCCTATGTCTGTTAATCAAAACTTATGATTAATTGTCTCTAGGTTTGGATTCACATTGGTACCGCGTTGAAGGCACGCTCTCTTCGAGTCACGCCATCCGCGCCGGTGTCCCTCAGGGGTCAGTGCTCTCGCCTCTCTTGTATTCATTGTTTACCGCTGATATACCGATGCATCGGCTAGTGCAGACAGCACTTTTTGCAGACGACACAGCCATCTATATCTCAGGCGCAGACCCTGGCGCAGTCAGTAGGAAGCTCCAATCCGCAGCCAACGCCCTAGGCGCGTGGTTCCGGAGATGGCGGATAGAGGTCAATCCCGAGAAGAGTCAGGCGGTGCTTTTCCACCGGAGAGCTCCTCGCCTGTACCCTCCGGGTGCGACCCCACAAATAAGGATGTTTGGGTCCCCTATTCCATGGACTAGGGAAGCCAAATATCTAGGTGTGATTCTTGATGGTCGACTATCGTTCCGCTCACACATTACGAAGGCTCGCAATAGAGCCTCCTTTGTGCTTGGGCGCTTACATAGCTTAGTCAACGCTAGATCTAAACTATCGCTTAGGAACAAGATTAGGTTATACACATCGTGTATTTGGTCTATAATGACATACTCTAGTGTAGTATTCGCACACACTAGGCCACACAGGATCCATAGGCTACAAACACTTCAGAATAAGTTCATGCGGCGAGCTACGGGCGCACCGTGGTACGTACGTAACGAGGAGTTACATGTAGACTTACAACTGCCGACCATCAGGCAATTCATGAAACAGTGCTCCCGTAGCTACTTTGACTCTGCTTCGACACACCCCAACCCTCTATTGGTTGCGGCGTTAAACTATACACCATCTAGGATTTCTAAGATTAGGAGACCTAGGCACGTATTAGACGAACCTGACGACGACACTACACTCGCTCAAATCAGAGCACACACGGCTCGCGAAGCCATACAAATTCGACCGCGGTTCCGTACTCGCCGACGAGGACGGAATACGCGACGCGTTAACGTTAATACCGCGGGACACCTTAGTCCCGCATTGACGACAGCGCCCCAAGCCGAGGTCCGCGGTAGTCCACCCTTGGGGAGTCAAAACGCTGTCTAGTATACTTTGACGGGTTGGGAGCCTTCTGCGGCTCACCCATAGTCCGCGTAAAGTTGTCAAGGCCATCTGCGGCCAACAACTAGTCCACACACACAAAAAAAAAAAGCAACAGCGTTTTTTTATATTCTGGCCGCCACACATGTCAGAATAAAATGAGACCTCTGTAACTTCAGGTAGCAAATTTTGTAGAAAAATGTCACAAACACGAAGCAATTTGATTTACTCCACGAGCACCGATGGTTTCGTCTCAAATGTAACAAATATGTAGCTTTATCATCTCTCAAGTTATGAATCGTAAGATTCGGATTTGCCATTGCACCCATGAAACTGGACAATTTTTCGTCAATTTTATCAATTTGTCAGAATTGAGTTCGAAAAAAGGTCCATAAACAATTTAAAAAAAGGATGCTAGTGGTGAAAAAAGTTGTTGGCCACCCGTGAAATGGCTGCAATATAAGGAGCCTCGATAGGCTTCTTATTTCTCCGATGATAAGTACGTTTTAGGGCAAATCTTGACAATGAAAGACGTTTTAGAGTCATAGATTACAGAAAAAGAGGTAAATTCAATTTAGACACTATAGAATTAGAAGTTGTTTCAAAAGAGACTTTACCAATAAGTAAAGAAAAAAGAAGATTTGATGGATTTATTGCCACTGATAGATCCAATTTAATCACGAATTTTAAAAAGCCATTAAAACTGATGGTGACGTTTCCATCATCGATCCTGATTTTGACTCCGAAGACCCTGATAGGTACCTACATACATAATATCGTTATTTCCATAAGACCATAAGAGGTAGGCAGAGACTATACTTATGATTTTTTTACACACGTACTGCACTTAAAGGTACTTAGGTGAATAACTTGATAACTCATTGGTGAACAACTTGATATGTCTTTTTTTTATTATAAATACATTAAATTCATTAAATAATCTTATGTTAGCTGAAAACTGAAAGCAAATGAATTACTTTCCGATAAAAAAGTTTTCAATAACATAAAATCAGAATTTACAGATTAAACTTAAACTTTAAAATCGCTGCCCTGAAAAATATGCATTTTCGACTTGTTAAGTTATTCACGCCTGGTACGGATATAATGACATCAGAATTAGTTAACAGACAGATTGCGATAAAATACATTCGGGAAATCTGTAATCGAATAATTCAATCGAATAAAATGAATAGACTTTAATCGATACTTCTCTTCAATCTTCGTCATGTGCTCTAATGTTAGGTGTTAACTTGAATAACAAAAAAATATTTACATGCATGTTTCTAACATTATATTATGTTAAGAGATTCCAATTAAATTATTAACTTGGGTCGTTTTGAAGTTATTTACAATATTATGGACACATATTATATAGAGAAAGATTCACGTAAGCTGATAATTTAACTGATTTTTACGCATTTGATCTTTTGAACAGACACATTACAAGAAAAATATAAATGGATTCATCTGTCATATTTCTTTGTCTCGTAGTGTGTTCGGGGAAAGGTCATTATTATTAATTTTAAAGAAATAAGTAGTAATATAACGTTCCGAATGACATAAATTCAACTTACGCCAATGAATACAGATTTACATAGAAGCGCAGTTCTTCAGGATTTCGTGTGCCGATTCCAAGTGCGGACTGTCTCCAGTTTAGTTCGTAGTTGGCGCCGTTGGCGTCACTAGCGTCGTTCTCCGTCTCTCTCGCTCTCGTAGTTAAGATACACTGGAGGAGAGAGAGACAGCTGTCACAGCGCGACTGCCACGCCGCCAAGCGGCCATTTGAGTCGCAGAAAGTTTGTCTTCAAAGCGCCCAAGAAATGTTCCTCTATGTAAATATCTGAGCTCTTTGCTTACGTCGATATTAAGCGTAGTCGTTTGACTTCACTTTGACAAGCGCCGGCGCATGACTAAAAAGCAAATAAAATGAACATACATACATACATACATAGAGTCACGCCTGTTTCCCCGAAGGGGTAGGCAGAGGCATATTAAACGCCCACTTTTCGCCAGTGTTTTGATCCCACTTAATAGGTGGCGAGCCTATTGCCGCTTATTGGGACATTTTGTTAGCCGTCGCCTCGTCCGTTGATCGGCAGGTGCACCACTTGCAGGTGAGGTTGGCTTGGGATCCTAAGTTCTTGGTGGGAACCCTATGCACCCAAAATTAAGTTAATAATAAATAAATAAAGAAAATACAATGGATGTTTATTGAGGTATTAACACTAGAAACTATTAGAACCGTCAAGTATAACTGTGTACTAAATAAATATATTATTTGTACAATAATTGGAACCTCTTAACAGCAATCTCTGCTAATTAAAAGCATGCATTTCACTGAACGATTTTTTGATTCGCTCTTTCGAATTCACTATGTTAATCTGTTTATAATTAGTAATAATTTATTAACCTAATTACTTAATTAATAATTCAGAAATGCCTTTATATGCACAAGTAATTAAGTAACAAAATACTGTTGTATTAATATTTGAAACTTGTGCTTACAAACGTCCATTACATGCATATATGAACATGTAACATACCCTGACATTATACCTATGGACTTAAGTTAATTCTTTTTAAGTAGCTACATTAAAATTTTGAATTAGTTTTAGGTATACCAAAATACCTATTTAATAGCAACCATAGTATCATCATCAAAACATTAAATTCTTTCGTAATTGACTTCGTAACCGAAACTTCTAGACCCAAAAACCTTAAATTTGAATTGAATTCTAGAGGCCTATGTTTCTTAGGAAGCGTAAAGGTGCACTAAGAAGTTCTCCTTCTTAGTGCACGTTTACGCTGCCGACTTACCGAACCGACTACTCTCACGGGGTTGGGAGAAAACAGTTATATAAAAATTAGGCAAGTGCGAGTCGGACTCGCGGACGAAGGGTTCCGTACCATCATCTATAAAATAAAATCACGTTCGTTATATGTATACTTCAATACTTTTTAAGTTTCTACCTGTTTATTAAGATCGAGTAACAAATTGCTTAAAAATTACGTTTGTTGTATGAATATATTTATTATTTTTTTTTTTATTTAATTATTTATTTTGAAAGGTAATATACAACTAAATATTCTGTGAAAATTTGAAGCGTCTGCCTGTTACAGTTAGTAATTTTGAGCAAAAAATACGAAAAAGAAACACGTTTTTTGTATGGGACTCCCCCTTAATATTTTTTATTTTTTTTATTTTTAGTATTTGTTGTTATAGCGGCGACCAAAATACATAATTTGTGAAAATTTCAGCTTTCTAGCTATCACGGTTTATGAGATACAGCCTGGTGACAGACAGACAGACAGACAGCGGAGGCTTAGTAATAGGGTCCCGTTTTTTACCTTTTAGGTACGGAACCCTAAAAAAGTGCAATATAAGACTTTATTATTATAATACCTTAGCTATAAACAGAGATAGGTCTTCAAAATTAGTCTAAATTATCCAAAGGTACAAGACCCCATATATACATACATATGAGATGATGGTGTCTGTTGCAGGTCGATCAACAGACAACGGCTGGTGGCGCACTCCACGGCGATGGAGAGCATACAGGCTGAAAGCGAACCTATAGACGAGGAGGAAGATGTGCCGTGAGTATATACACATTCATAGAGTATATTTATAGGGAGTCGAGAATGGTCATTGTGCCCGTTGGTTGTATGTTTGTAAAGTCCCCCGTGACACAGGATTTATAACTACTACTACGGAAGAAGAGGAAAAAGAGATTGTCGCCATTTCGGCTTTGTTTAGAGTGGGTACTAACATCATCATCCTCCTAGCGTTATCCCAGTTTCAAACCGGGGTCCGCTTACTAATCTAACCAGGGGGGCGATTCAGAATCTTTCGATATCTCATTTGACATTCGATTCTGTTAATTGTCAAACGGGCTACCTCATTTTTTGTCAAAACTATCACATTTCCTATCAATGTTATGCATTCAGTATGAAGTAAATTAATTAATAATACGAATTCAATGAATATTTGTTCAAAATATCTCTCATAGGCGGCTAAAAGACGAGGACAATAATTTGATATATCGTACGATTAGAACTCGTGACATTCTGAATCGGCCTGCTGATTTGACTGAATATCAGTTTTCCTACAGAGCTACTGTCATCCGATCTTGGCAACACAATGGGACACCGATATTCCATGGTTTAATCAGCTGGTATCAGTTTATCGGAGGGTACTGACCCTCTATAACGACTATCAGATATTCATGACATCCACGACTGCTTGAAAGTGCTTTCTGAGGCACACGGTCAGCAATAATTTAATTTACTATACACACATCCATCTGCATTATATAAAATTCTTCGACAAACTACAGCCAAAAAGATTTGACATTAAAAGCTAAATTTTGGCATGTATGTTCGTTGGAAACCGCAGGGTGCACTAAGAAAGGATTTCCCGAAGCTCCCCCGGTATTGACATCATCATCAGCCTTTAACAGTCCACTGCTGGACCTGGCCTCTCCTTTGAAAGGAGGAATTGGCCTACTATACCACGCTGGCCAAACGGGTTGGTATAGGGTTTATATCAAGTTTTCCCTCTCTTAGAGTGCTGTTCTCTGCATAATATGCTCCCTCTGTCGGCTCTTACGACACCCATGGGATGATATGGGGTGGTGACAATCCGTATTCTTAATCCGTCACCACACGGACTATTGGACAGAAACAGTTAAATTAAACAAAATGTGCACGCGTACGCTGCCGGCATCCTCTCACCATTGTCATCATCATCAGCCAGCCATATTCCACTGCTGGATATAGGTCTCTCCAATAGCACGCCACTGTTCGCCTTTGCGTATATCGTCACTTCACCTAGCCGAAGGGCGTCCTCTAGTAAATCATAGGTATCCCTAACTTGTTGTATTGGTTTGCAGTCTTGGCTAATTAGTCCCATATAATTGAACTCATCATCATCAGCCCTTTATACTGTCCCACTGCTGGGCACGGGCCTCTTCTCATTACGAGAAGGGTAAGGCCATAGACCACCACGCTGGTCAAGTGCGGGTTGGCAGATTTCACATGTCTTTCGAGAACATTATGGAGAACTCTCAGACATGCAGGTTTCTTCACGATGTTTTCCTTCACCGATTGGCAAGCGATAACTAACAATTTAATACGCACTTAACTCCGAAAAGTCATTGGTGCGTGCCATGGATTTGAACCCGAGACCCTCTGCATAGCAGTCCGTCGGTCTCTTCCACTCAGCTATCGCTGCTCTTTAAACTCAAGGCGTTATAATACTGTCATATATTCTGTGGTGGTGTGTTAATTCCAAATCCGTCACCACATGAAGAGATTCTATGCTGTAACTTGTTGTATTGTTTGTCAGTCCCGGCGGCATTCCAGCTCGGAACGCGCGCGGGGAGCGTCTCCTCCTGTTCCTCGGCATCATCGATATCCTGCAGTCCTACCGCCTGCGCAAGAAGCTCGAGCACACGTGGAAGAGCATGATACACGATGGGGTAAGCACATCTACATACTTTGAAAGGATTTTCTTGGGTTTTTTATAGTAGTAAGGTGGCAGAAGAGTGGTAAGCGGCAACCACCGCTCTTGGCCATGTCAGAGATACAGCCGAGCCGCAGCGGTTTCGCAGTGTCTCCTTGAAATGTGTGGAGTTAAGTCTTCTTCTACCTAGTAATTTTACTAGATAGCCGATTTAAAGAAGGCTTAATAACATCAAGATATTTTTTATTTAAACAGGTCTTATTCGCGATATTTAATTAATTTACGGTATAAATACCTATGTTTTACCGACGTTTCGGCCGTCTTACAACAGCCTTGGTCGCGGCAGGACTGATGTAATCTCAGTGCCCGTCCTTGTGAAGCGCGGGTTTCGGCAGCTACCTTCACTTGTTTTATTATTCTTATTCGAACTGTCGGTACGTCTACACAACACTTATGACGTCTACACACTGATGAGCTGTGTTAATGCTGGGTTTACATTTGTTGATTACTGGATTCCGGACAGTCTGTAAAATATTATCTTAAATTAATTAAATATCGCGAATAAGACCCGTTTACATAAACATTTTATGATGTATACAAATCGCGAAAGTTTAAAATCGATTAACATCAAGATTGATTATATGTTTGTAAATTCTCCCGCGACTCAGGATTGATTAAATCTTCGACTGTCGATGCACAGATCTGTGCGAGACACAATCGATTTTCTATTGTGTCTGGTATTGCGGCATTCAAGAGGTTAATGATTCCTATTGCGGGAGTTGCCTAAAAATGAATAAACAAGTCAAAATAAGTCATCAACTTAACCCAAATTAAAAATTTAGCATTGTGCGAGAATTGAATTCGAGATCTGCTACTTAGCAGACTGTCAGTCTCCGGGGTCGCGGAAGTAATGCTAACGCACGTGACCGTGACCCCACCATTCAATGGGATCAAATAGAAGAAAGAATAGTGGTTTTAGTGGGTTGTCCCGGCGCTTCTCGTCGGGGAGTCTCCACACTCGCCTTAAGCTGAGACCTCGGTCCCGGTCTGATGGGGGTTAGCCCGTAATTAGTTGGTTTCCACCATGTGTAAAAAAAAATACTGTCCGTCTCCCAACAAGGCCATCTACAGGTAATTAATAATAGAAAATAATTCTTTCAGGACACAGTCTCAGTTCATCGACCGAGTTTCTACGCGCAGAGGTTTCTAGATTTCATGGCCAAAACTGTCTTTAAGAAAATACCTTCGTGTAAGTATTACTCTATACTTTTAAAAAACACACTCTTCTCTATGGTCCAAACGAGTATTCTACCCTATGAAAAAATACCAGTGTTACCATAGAGAATTTAGGGTTACCAGTATGAAATATTGTCTTTTCTTATTCTGAAATTCCCTCCATTTAAGCTCAATACATTGCTATCTCTTATAGTTATTACCAAATAGTACGTCTTGATGTTTTTTAGTATTTAAAATGTTGACAGGTGTAATGGAGACAGATGGTTTTGTCTTATGAATATTATTGAATAAATTATAAATTTATAATACAAAAATAATATGCTACAATTAGATTAAAATGACTGAACCTGTAATATGTTTCAATAAATTAATGATGATTGGTAGCCATGATGTAAATTTGCCCCCCTATACAGAATTAGTGTAACCCTAGGGGTTCGCGAACCCCAGTTTGAGTAACTCTTCTCTAAAACCATATTTATTTAGTGACATGTGGTATTTATGACAGAAAGACAAGTAAAACAATACCATAATCGTTGCTATAAAAATATATTTCACCATCTATCTCCATTTTAAAGTATATAGAAAGGTCCTTAAAGTATGCCCATACTATTAGGAGAGTAACTTAACACAGAAATAAAATATATAGTGGCCCAAAGGTTAACCTTTGGATCTACTACCAACTAGTAGAGAAACATGGGTTCAATTCCCGAGATTTGTATAAACTACGTTAACCGACTACAAAAGTAAAAAATGAAATAAATAAAAAGATTAAAATTTGTAAATTTAAATTGTTATTTATCGTAATTTGTTTCTGTTGTACGAAAATAGGCAACAGGTCTGATAAGCAATACATGATAATTTCAATAACAAAAAATACAAAATTAAGTTAGTTAGGTAATGCCAATTCTGTTTAAGTCCCACTGCTGGGCACGAGCCGCTTCTCACTATGAGAAGGGTAAGGCCATGGCCTTACCCTTCTCATAGTGAGAAGCGGCTCGTAAGATAGATCATGATCTATCTCGCTAACCAATTGAGAAGCAAAAGACATCACATGTCTATTGATAACATTTTGGCCTATTGTCAGACATGCAGGTTTCCTTAAGATGTTTCCCATCGCCTAAATGCAGGCAATAAATAACAATTTAACTATAATTTTGAAGAGTCGGTGATTTGTGCTATGGGTTTAAACTCCTCCGTGTAGCAGTATGTTGGTCTACATTAGGCTATCGCTGCCTTCATCTCAAAAGTTCCCAAGCAGAAGGGTTCGACCGCCTAGGATGCACGACTCATGATAAATATAAAAGGTGTGCAATACAACGTCCTTGCAAAATAAAAATAGCATAACGCACACAAACATCCCAATAACACGTTTACTGTGTGTAATAAACATGTTTTGTGGTATCATTGCTTGTCAGAACCTGCTAAACTTGAATTAAAATAGGTAAAATATAAAAATAATATGTATAGGTCCCCATTTTAACCTAGGAAAGTATTATTTATGGTTAGGGGGCCTTAACATTAGAAACATTGAGAAACACTGTCTACTTATTCTTTGAACATTTCACGCGATTATGACCTGTTGCTTATATCGAAAACAGAAATTATTTTGTCGATTTCTAACAATTTAAATAAGTATATTATTTTTACTGTCTGAAATATTCTGTGTGGCTACTTTCCTGGTAGAATAAATATGACCTATTCTTGAACATTGCTAACTTTGTGTATAACGTCTTAAGTGTCGTCTAATCCATAGGGGGCGCTGTAAGTTTAGAAATATCGTTTTGAAACTCCATACATAATGTATTTATTTTAAAGCTGTATATTTGTATACGTATCCAGATACTTTACCATATTTTGTTTATATTTTGGGTAACTATCTAAACGTTATTCACTAAGGAAATGCATGATATGCGGCCATTTTTGAACCTATTTTTTTATGTACTAAGAATCCGTAAAAAGGTTAAAAACTGTCTAGGATCTTACCATTCATGGGCATGGTACGCGATAAAACCCAGGTTTTGTGTATTTCAAAGCGAATCCCAGGCTCCAAGTCAAGAGTCTTGATCGCTACCGGGACAATGCAAAGATGATGATCATGGATTTCAATATTGTATTTCACCTACATGTGTTACCCTCTAGAAGATTTTTATTAATCAAGCTAGATTTTCCATGCCGAATTGCAATAAAATGTGCTTAGAGGTCAACCCGTAAAGCTCAACCAATAAATAGACAAAAGACCCCTTTTTTATCTTTATAATATTGGTAATTATTAGTAAATTATTTCCTTAGTGAATAATGTGACTGGTATTGTATTTTTCAAATAACGAATGGAGTTTCAGACCTTTATTTCTTGTTTATGATAGCTACTAAAAAGATGTAGCCTTATGTGTTAAACAAATAGGCCTTTGTCCAAATTAAACAGTGTTTTCAGACCGTGGCCTCGAGTGTGAATGGCCTTTATATTTACATTATTATGTTGCATCATTATTATGTAGTTTAGGGGCTACGAGACGGGCTTGGTTTTGTATAAAAACATGATTCCATGATTGACATTTTGAACGACACTGCCGATTGTGACGAACCAAAATGTATCCTACGCTTAGTTTGTTAGGTTTATTTTGGCTTGCCACTTATGGCGGTTAAAATATTTACAAATGGAGCTGAGGCGACCATTTCCAGAATGACATCCATTCAGTATCAGTATTCATTGTACAATCATCAACAAAAGTCGCTACACACTTAAAAATAAATAGAAATTGCTAAGTATTTTATCAATACTCTCTGATAATTTATTCTTAATTTGTTAATAACGATTTAAGTAAATATTTTGCTTATAATTCTAACAAGATACTAAAAATAATAATTATTTAGCGACGACAAAATCATTCAAAATCACAAATGTATATCGACTTATGTTGCAAACTGTACTTAGATGTCTATTTCTCACATATCAGATAGTAATGTGTTCTTTATTTGTATATCTTATCATTAGTAAGCATTAATTTCCATTAAGGATTTTGCTTACAGCTTTAAAATAATCGCAATACGTATACTTCAAAATTATTTTGATTTTAGTTTTAAAACCATTCATGAAGTCAATTCAGAACTTTACGATATTATTCGGAACATATTATGTAATCTTAAAAAGTTATTATTAAAGATTATAATGTCATAGTGGCTTAGATAAGTGTATCTGTAATATAACTACGTCAAAACAGACTAAACGCCAGAAATATATTCATATAGTTACTTGAGATTTTGCTTTAAAATTGTCTTTTGGGATATGTTCTACTACCGTTACTTCGAGTATACAGTACATAAACGTCGGGAATCATTTACTTGTTGATAAAGCATATTTTATTCATAAAGTTTCATTAAGTTCTTTTAAGTTGTTTCCAGGCGCCAGGGCTCCAGCAATTTAAAGTTGGGAAATCCTGTATTCTACAATATAAGTTTATTAACTGCAATACTATTTTCACTGCTAAATAATGACGATATTAGCCATACGTGCCTAATGAATAAGGCTTGCAAGAGTGCTAAACTATCGCATAATTAAAACAAATATTGGTAGCACATATCTCTAAAGATAATTTACACAACTAATGTTTATGGCCAAGTCAGATAGGACAATGTATCGCAAACTTTTGAATTGGCCCCCCAAGCCATAAGCACTCGAGGCCCCGTCTATTGTATAACAAATAACACACTATATATGTTGTGTAGTGGACCTGCCCGAGATCAAAGGGAACCATCGCAAGTTCAGGACTCTAGTGACTTCGTACATAGGTACCGTAGGGTTTATAGTGTATTAATGTGTATTGTATGTGTGATGGGGGGCGGGTGTTGGTGCTCAAGCAGTAGTGTTTCTTATAGATTATATAGTGTACATTGAAAGCTTTTTAACCCTTTGAAAGCCACTGTCATGTATAGATAACAATAGTAACAAACCAAACTGTAGCCTACACATAGTGTGCTAGGTATACTTTGGCTTGACACCTATACATGACTATGGCGGTAAAAAGGTTCACGTTACAAGCAAGTATGATAGATTCGCGAGTAGAGGCTTTTTATTGCAAACGATAGGCGGGTATGGTAGACCAAGGGAAAGATTTAAATGAACCTATGGGGCTTAACGAGAGGCTAAATAAAATAATATTTGCCATGAAGAGTTATTAAAGATTTGAATCTGGGTATAAGTGTATTGGGAATTTGCTTATTTTTGGGACAATAGTCCTTTGCCTATGAGACAGTGCAATTTGTGTTTTCGTTATTGTACGATAAATATCAGTTTTTTGTTGCTACGATGGAGATGACCAAAGTAAATGCTTTGACTTTTAAGTTAGTTTTCCCCTGTTCAAGGTCAGTTTAATTAAGAAAATTTGTTATTAAAAGGAATATATATGAATGATTCCTAAACTATCTTAATTTAGCTTGACATTCATTAATAAAAAATATCATTACGTTCGATTTCTTAGTATATCGCGTACATTATATAGTTTGTACGCGCATGTGGTCCATGCCACACAGGCTTGGGAAATAATGAATTGAATAATATTACAAATCCATTGAGTAAAATCATCTCCACTGCAAAATATTTCAATAACCGAGTGACACCATAGCCACATGTATTAATTTCAGGGCTAAAGCAATGAAATAGCGTTGCGAAATAGTATTAATCCACATAATAGGAGCTTGTTTTTAGCGACATGTATACTAAGTGAATGCGTAAACTCTTCTGTATTATTAGTCTTCCTTAGTCCTTAAAATAAAATAAACAAATAATTATCAATTTGTAGAATTTTAAATGGGTTCAATTAGTGTGATTAAATATACTATAGTTTGTTCAGCTTTATTTTTGTATGTAATTAAAGAAAGATATTATATGAATATCAATAACTTTCACTGTTCCTATATTTTTTTTTAGTAATTTCTTCAGTAGGACCAGTGTGTGAATATTTGCTTATTGCGAAATACTGAAGATTTTGTGACAGCTCATGTATTTGATAGTTTATATTAAACTTAGGGTAAGCCACCAACACCTAAACCCCTTTTTGTAGGAGTTAGCTGATTAACGTGGTTGATTTACTAAATTTTTATTTCTTTTATTAATTTTCGTTCGAAGCAAAATAATCAGGCATGTAATTAGACACTTTTATTTTAAAATTTGATTATTATAATTTTGTTTTTCTCTGTAATTGGATGCATCTAGCATGATGATTGAAGGAAATCATGCACGCCCTTTAAAAACAATCAATATTGCCAGCCGAAATAATATCTGTGTTTTTTTCATTTTTTCCCGACAATTGTCCGTAATCGGATAATCGCGCGGGTCCGTGGAGGTTTGAGTAAGTCCTTATATTGGGGGGACCCCAAGACGCATGATAATGTGAACATGTGACCCTTTTGTCATGACCCCCATTTTCATGACCCCTCTTTCGATGTTTGGAATTATATTTGATACCTGTATTTGTGTGTGGAATTGTTATAAATATTTTACTATTTGAGTGAGATGTGGTATTATATTTTTGAACACTGTTACTTTCTTCTAAACAGTAATATTTTCCGTAGCATTGATCGGTAATAAGCTTAATAAGAAGCGCAATCAATTTTTACTATATAGCGTCATAGCGAATTCTTTTTACATAAGTATGGCTGTAATATGAATTGTCAGTTATCAAAATTGAAGCTATATAACACAATATTTCCTGTACAGCAAATTTAATAATGACCATAACACCATACTAACATAATATGTTGATCAAAAAGATCGACATTTTGCTCAAGCCATGATAATTTTCCGTTAGCTGTTGTATTCACCACAATAGCTTATAGGGTTGTAAGTTATAAAAAATGTTTTCGAATTCAACGTCTTACCGAACGACTGTAAAATATAAATACCGAATTTTGAACCTAAAATTGACACTTAACCATTTCGGACCGAGATTGTGTATGCACGCCTTTTAACGTATGTCACATTATCAGCAATAACCCTACCACATAACCGTATCATACAAATTACATCACAATACTTTATAACAGTTCCCCACTAAATGTGTTGTTGGTCTTGTACAGTAGTCATCCATTCGCCAGTGGCTCCCAAACTTCTGAGCTAACCCCCTTCATTCGACCCCCTTTTCGTAGTTAGTGACCCCCTCTATGTGGTTTTTTCAGACAAAAGCACGTTTATATTTCTTTTTTAATTTCTTTTTTTTAATATGGCGTTTTAAGACGTAATTTCACATGTGTGAAGCTTGTAATTGTTTTGAGAAATAACTTGTGTATTTCGGTTTTAAATGGTGTTTTGTATGTGAAATGACGTGAAGATATTTCGTTATTTTATGTTGATACGTTTTTGTTATGTTTTATTTTACTTTCTAGTTTTAAGGTTTCGTTACGGCAAAGTATATTGTTACTTGGCAAAGTATATTGCAAGATGTAATTCTATTGTACTAAAATATTTTATAGATTGTTATAAATATAATTTCAGACACAAGTAATTACAAAGCCAGGATTAATCAAATAATGTGTTAAAATGACATAAATATAAAAAGAAAAAGTAAGCTACGCTTATGGCGTCTTCTAGCTTTTTTTTCTGAATGGCAATCTTACTTATAACAATATACTATGTCTTGACTTCACTATTTTCTAAACTTAATCAAAATTTCTCACTTTTATACTAGAAGGCTTATTGAATAAATTATTATCAGTTTATTTTGCGATAATTTTGCGCGGTGTCATGCTGTGCTGTATTTTATTTTTCAAACAATTCGCTTCTTCACTTAGTGAGCTGAATATTTGTTTTTACATATACATATTTTTAGATTGGAGTGTTATTGCTGAAAATATTGTTTTTAGAAGAATAAATTCGTGTTTTATTAACATATCATGTCCACAATAATAACAGAATTAATATTGTAATAATGAATACTTCACTTTCCATTTGATTCTGCGTTTTATTCTGTTCGTCAATAACTGACTAATATTCCTTATGATATCATCTTTTGCAAGTTTTGTTTTAAATTTCAATTAAACGACAATAACACTCCAACACTCAACCGGTGAACGTATCTATCCTAATATTTATAATTTATACACAGCATTGAAACACTCTCCGTCGAAGAGAAAGAGCATCGCGAAACCGGCTAGACCGCAGGAAGAAATTGATACACCAGGTATGGATACAGTTTATTTATATATTGGTGTTTTATCTATGTGCGATCACGAGATATTATTGAAGGTAGCTGAGATTATGCGCAAATATATAAAAAATAAAGCGGTGAAAATAAGGGTATATCGGTGGTAAACGGTTAACCCTTAACCGTTAAATGCTGATAACGGTGGTTAATCCTTGACCATTAACTATCGATATATAAATGTATTTTATTGTGTAACGAGTATTTGTTTGTTACTCGACGATTTTCCGACCTTTATGTGACTGGTTAAACTTCAAGAATAAATAAAAATACCGGTTATTTTGTCGCATTATCACGTAATCGCACACTGTTAGTGTTTTCATTTTATGAGAAAGCAAGTTGACGATCATTCTATTAATAAAATGTTGCGTTTTGTTCTTAAATCAAAACTGTATTCAATACTGTTACCATAGCTCTTAGTGTAAACTTATGATAGGTACGTCAGCACGTAATATTCAGAGAAATTGCCAAATACAATTTTAGAATTGCGGATGTTGGTGTTAAGCCGTAAATATTTGTTTCTATCAAAAGCATTTTATGGTTATTATAGGGAAAATTTATAGAACTAAAACTAACGTCAACTTGCTTTGGAATGCTCATTATTAAACTAATACTAGTATATTATTAACCGATCATTTTACAATAGTAGTTTAACCCTAATTTTATCCTAACATTGAATGCAAAGTTTTGTTGGTACCTATATATTATTATACATTTCAGTTTATTTTTACCCCTTCCCCTATCCCATCGGTGTTTGTACCCCAATCGCTGTTGTGATGCGTCCTTTATTTTTTGTTAATTTTCTTATGACTTGTAGAATTATTCCAAGTTTTTCTCCGCGTATGACGTTGTTTAAAAAAAGAAAAGTTATTTTTGTGATGTGATGTTTTCAATGTGCTAACGGTGTTGGTTCGCGGTGTTTCAACATGTTTTCACAAAGCATGGTTTGCCGACGGGGGACCGAAATAAACTGAAATGTACCACCCAAATAAAAAATCATCAAAATCAAACCCATCATATTGATACGTGGAATTTGTTTATCAGGACGTATCTACATCGGCAGACCGATTAAAGATTACAATCCTGATCTGTTGAGGCAGTCTAGATTATCGCCTAGGTCTTCTATAAGATCGAGTATGAGTGATTTCACTGACACCACAATATCCACTTGGAACCAAAGGCATCCACAACTACCCGCAGAGTACCCATCAGTATTATCTGACAGACAGAAGATCATAGACCGAGACAGACTAGGCGTGTACCCCCGACGTATAGAGTTCGATACTTCAAACAACACAAGAGACCCATGCACTTCGTACGCGAACAATGTTTATCGGAACTCTATACAAGACCGTATGGAGTCTTTGTCAGATCAGTTGACTAAGGTCTTGAGTACTGGAGCGGGTAGTTCACACATAAATGGAAGCCTAGCAGACAGCGGTATACAAACAGACAATACCAGCACGAGCGTTCCTCAAATATACGTGGAAGCGCATACCAACTTCCCAAAGAAGAAAGACGCGGCAGTCGACACTAGAAATGAGAACAATCTCCAAGATATACCTTTCATTGACGACGAGGACGAAGACACTCGGTGGAAGAGGCGATCGAACATTCTAGAGAAACATAAAAGCACGTCAAATATTCCAGAGAGAATAGATGAAGTTAGTTCTAAGGAGCACTCAAACGAACGTTTAACAAACAGCTTGAATAGAGCAAAATCTCCGACGTTCGTTGAGAAATTCAAGAAGTTTTTCATCGATATCGGTCTAGTGGCTAAAACTGAGAGTACTATGAATAACAGTAAAGTGCCAGAGGCGACGAATACTTTACCTAAGAGTCTAAGTTCTAGTTACCGTCGCAGTGCGACTCCTAGTTTAGAAGCAAGAGAAACGTCAACTTTACCTAAAGACATGCGATTCAGGAAAGTTAGATCGACGCAAACCGTTTATATAAGACAAGAATCTCCAATATCAGAACGAAATGTTATACCTAGGGAACCGTTCTCAGGTACTGTGCTATCGAAAGAACATGTTTCTGTAGTCCAGTTGAACGGTAATGAACATATAAAAGATTCAGAATCAGAGAGAGTTATCAAAGAAGTTGTATACGTGAAAACTATCGAGCAAGCTGAAGTTTATTCTGGCAAGAACAGCGGCAGTACGATAATTATAGTACCACCGGCTGATTGAGGAAACGAATAACATCGATATGTGTTTTATCGATATCGATCGACTAAATTACTTGTCAGTCTATCGATTACTTTATCGATGAGTCGATAAATTGCTTGTGTATGTACGGTTGATAAACTAGTGATGTTACTGTGTCGATTATAATTTCCTATCGAACTGTATCGATAGTTTGTCTTGTGAAATGTAACTAATTTTTCACGTAGTCAAAAGACCTAGTATTACTTTGATACATATTCTGATAACATTTATATCATTGTTTATGTATCTAACTGGAAATTTAACTTGACAAATATTAGCTAAAGTCCGATATATTGTGCTATTAAAATACGAGCTCAGATATATTGTGCTATTAGATTTCAATGTTCGAAAAGTAATAAAAATATAAGTCAAATAAAAATATAAAATTTTGATATTAAAGAAAATGCCTTGCTTTTTATATATACCAATGATGTTAGCCAAAACGCTGCTGCGTAAAAATATATCACAGCTTCTGGCGAAAATTAAAATACGTAAACGCAGATGATTCTCCATTAAATAATCTTGTGCCTTGTGTGAACAATAAATACGAATAAATATAGATATTTTTAAATATACATCAAATATCTATAAATTAAAAAAAATTGTACAAGGCTCTTGGTATTTGCATTTTAAGATTGGTTGAAATTTGTCAAGTTGAATTATTACGTGGCTTATAGGATAAAAATACTATTCGACTTATACTATAAACTATGTAAATTGACTTTAAAAAAGAAGATATTTTCAGCAATCATGTTTAAAGTTATACCGATTCAAAACGGTTAACCGTTATAAAAGATTATATGCTGGAAATATATCGCTAGATTTATAAGTCAATTGCCTTACCGCTAAATTCAATACTCGATCTATATTTTTTTTTAGATTTTATATTCATTTTTGACATAAGCCTCATACTAAATATGTCAAACATGTATCTAGAATCTTTAAATCCATGGATAAATAGAATATTGAAACCGGCCGTTAGTCTCATCGTTACCCACACCACTGATTCCAATATGTTATGTACCTATTAATTATACCTATTATTATGTAATCAGTATTTTTTATGTGCGCTCGGTTCTTTGTCAGGTTTCAAGTTGGTTCTAGCTGTTGTTTTTGTTCGTGACTGTACTGTCTACGAATTTTAATGTAACTTTATTCTTGCAACACTAAAATGTGTTGCCGTATTTTGATCATGGTTAGGATGTTTTTTTAATTAATAATATTAAAAAAATGAATAGAAAATTAAAATAATTGCTTTTTTGGACATAAATGGCGAAATTATAAAAAGCATCTAATTTTTAGTATATATCTAACCTTCTTTTATTTTCTAATCAAAATTTAAAATTATAAAAGAGGGTTAGATTGTTTTGAATCTACATTTTTGCAGTGCTACTGATTTGCTTGAGTGCGTGAATGCAAATGTCGATATTTAATTTCCTATAAAGGGCATTCCTAAATAAACTATAGTTTTCATTCATAGTAAATACGTGTAGTCAATTGGAAACATCCTTCATTTTTCATAATTAACTAAACAATAATAATTATAATAAGTTGATTAAAATAATTCTAAATTTTTTTATCAAAAGAAATATTAATTTCTTTAAATTATTAGCTATATTCCAGAATTCTGTCCATTTTTCTGTGTTATACAAAATTATCATCACTATGCAAAAATAAGTGGTTCTTTAGTGATATTTGAAGATTTGTGAGATTAAGAAATGTTCCTATCTAGCAGATAATAAGAATTATGTCCATCATTTGCCGTTTTGTTGAATGGAACGAACTGGGTGCTCATTGTAACGGTTAAAACTGACATTAACCGGTTAATATAGGTGAACAGAATTAAAAAAGATACCGGTTATACATAACCGTTATTTCTGCTTGACGGTAAAATAAAAGAAACTGCTATAATTTATGTTTCTTACCGGTAAAATAATATGATCTTCACATTAGTGCAATATATCTAATTTGACATCATTGCTGACCGGTTTAAAATATATTAGCTGTTAGGTAGGGTATATTCTTTGCTAGATATGGACTATATCTAAATGTTTTTGAATACTTCGTTATTTAATTATATAGGTTAGCGAACTGTTGTATTTGTTTAAACAGTTTGTATGTTACATGACCCTCACACCCAAATGCCAAAGGGAGAGAGAGGCAGTGAATGATTTTGCCAAAGTTGTCATTCAAACATTCTATTTTGGATACAATAAGCAATAAAATCCTTTAAATAACAAGGATTTATTTTGTATTTTGAGTATTTACTAAAATAAGCAAATAGCTTAATAATGGTGCTTAGCTATGAGATGTTATGAGACTTGCTTACGTCATAATTATACATAAGTGGCAAACAATTTGAATCTATGAACTATCAATTGTGGCTCAGATTGAAACAAAAATAAATACATTCTGAGTCTTTAGTGCCTATCTTCTCTTATTTGTATCTCCAACCTTCTTTATGTGCTCGTAAATAGTTTTATATCTCAAATATTTTAATTCCCATTCGAGGGTAGATGATTATTTTGACAATGAATCTTTGGATCTAACCTAAATAGTTGAATAACTAAGTAACTATTTATTTGTCAAAAATAATGTTTTAATTAATATATTATATTAGTTTTCCTGTGGTGTCCGTATTCTTTTTTTAATTTTCGGACGTAACGGTGGAGTTTATTAATGTTTTGATTTTAATAAAGAAATCGGGTAGAAACTTTTTAATGTTCAAAGAATACAAAATCATACTTAGTTTACTAGAATGAACGATATCACAAAATATTGGGACTGATTTTTTTGTACTATTATATATTATTTATTAAAATCCATTTCATATTTATTTGATTTTACAATAATTTTAATCGTGTCTTCCAAGTAGTTTCTGAAAATTGTGTCTGTTTATCGCAGTAAAATAGTATTGTAATAAATAAATTAATATTTAAATATTCCCACAGTATATCTCATTTTGAAGCCATTCTCTCATATTTTATTTAAATATTGTTTATAAAAAGACACCTTTCACAATAATTGAGATTAAAGTTTTGTAAATTATATGTATGATTAGTAACACTTTTGTGTGTGACTGTACATGTGCTTAAGAGTTGACTAGTTTTGGAGTCTTACTCCTGTTTTCAAGACTTTCGCCTTGCATACCAGGCTCCGATTTCTAGATTGACCAGATTTGGGAGAATATTATAATTTATTTTCACTCGCACAGTTGGTGTTGTAGACATCCACCTTTTTTTACTAATTAGTTAATTTGAGATTTTAGATTAATTTATTAGTAAGTCAACAGGAGAATAGCTACGCATTCATTTCTCAAAAGTATTGCGTACGTTACATGAATTGTTTGTCGTATTGTACAGTCGCTGACAAAAGTGTTGTGGGTGTTATGTTTTATTCAAGTGTATGATTGTATTGAATTGTGTGTTAGTGTGTTAAATATATTGTATATTGCTTGAGCTGGTTGACCAAAATTTGTATGTATATAAAATGGTAATAAATTATATTTTGTTGGATGATAATTTTTCGTTTTATTTTCTTAAAAATACTTACGTTTATACACTGTCCCACTGCTGGGAACTGGCCTCTTACTAAGAGAAGGGATAAGCAAAAAATATTAGGAAAATTGATTGCTATTTAGGTACTTGTTAGAAGGCTAGTAAGACATTGAAAGGTCGAAAATCCTATCCTGATTAACCAAATGAACAGTAGAAGCCTAGAATTTTAAAAAGTACTTAATAATACTAATCATTTGCAACAGAACTTGCTTCAATTTACAAAGAAATATTAATAACGAACATTGCTGTAGAAATATAGTATAGTATAATGGTTGACTATGTAGGAGACGGAGTTTTTAATATTTCACTCTGTAATAAGAAAAAAGTTTGAATCCATGTAATTGTCCAATCCTGATCTATAAAGCACTAACTCAGGTTTCATCCGCTAATCATTCTCGCATGGCGTTCTTAATTATTTTATGGCCTTAGCTGATTATATTATAGCATCTTTCACAGCAATAAAGCTTTTCTGAAATGGTCTACTTGAGATGGCAACACTGTAGCAACAGATCCAATCAACTGTCAAAATACCTACATACCCGATTTGTATGGCTTATTTTTTAATAACACTTGCAAATTAGCCAGGGAATATTATTTTGTAAAATTAGCAAGTCAATCGCGATTTTAATTATTATTATACCTATATCTAAATAATTAATAGTACCTGGATATGACAGAGCTTTGCTCGGTATTTTTTGTTTTGGTAAATCGTGATTTCTAAAAACGAATCCTAGCTAGATCAATCTGCCGCCCCGAAACCTCCTGCATACTAAATTTTATGAAAATCGTTAGCCTTTGCGGAGATTCAAATTAATAATTATATATATACAAGAACTGCTGGTATTAGAAAGATATTATAATTATGTATTGAGTGTATCAGAATGGCGTACAATAGTTATATATAAATTATTTCCTCTGTCTGTATCTGATTGGTTTGACGTAATATTTTCACGCTATCTAACGGATAGGAGCGGCCAGTTCGAGCGGTGTTGCCAGCGTCAAAGCAGGTGAGACTGAATGTTGTGGTGTGATTCTATATTTATTTTATTTTTGTTTTATAAATACTCATTTTATCTGTCAACAATAATCTTTAGGGCATTCTAATCTAGATCGATTCGAGAGCGGATGCGACGCAAATAAACGACGAAATTGAAATTGAATTGAATTATAGATTATTTTATTTAAATTTGATCTAATAGTGAGTCATAAATTACCTAATATATGACAGTATAAGACAAATATTCACACGATTTAAAAAGTTATTAGCATCTAAAGCTGAAAGACACGATATAACATATCGACAAAGCGATACGATGCGACGCGAACCAGTTTAAAGTATTGATTGCGTTAGTGTATACGTGTATCCGTTACCAGGGCTGCCATCCTACCAAAGAAATCCTGACCAGGGTTAAGAATGTTCGATACCCGCTCAAAAGGCATTTTAGAAAAGAGTTTATTGCCAACCGCTTTTTTTCTGAGCTAGTCTGTTATATTGCCATTCTAAATATGGTTTTAACGGTTGTTCAGCAGCTACATTCATTTAAATGATGGCAGCTGAAGGTTGGAATAACACAGACCCTCCGAGTTAGAAGTGTAGCCTTCATAATAAATTTAAGATCGAAGGTTCTCAAACTATTCTTAGTTGATAAGGTGTTAGAAATATTAACAGAAGGCATATATCAGCACTAATACATTCCCAAGATTATGTTCAAGGCGTAGATGACGGAATCGCAAGATAATACAAAATTGTAGGGTTGATAGAAGTGTTTTACGCTACTACCCTACTGTGATAAAATAAAAATAAACATTATCTTAAATACAATATTAATATATGTTAATAAGTGCCAATAAGTATACTTAAAAAATATTAAACAAGAAGTGTAGCAAGGAGTATACACTATAAATTAATATAATAAATTATAATATTAAGAAAATAAAATTGGCATTGAAATTCTGCTTACTCCCGTCATCCACCAATGCTTTTCATTATTCACAAAATTGTTACTACAGAAATTGGCTAATTTTCTGTTGATTTGCAGCTTCTCATGTGTAAGTGCCCATAGCAGGTTTAACAGGCTTACTGTCAAAATGGCAACATTGGACAAATAATGACTAAAAAGAACAAGCCAGTATGCTGGATCCCCATTCAACATAGTCACACGGCAAGCATACCTGCTAATCTTAACATGCTGATAGAGGGATAAAACGTTTTTTGGTAGCAAAACTGCTAGCGATGCTGCTGATGTACACTTTTAGCTACACACAACAGGGAATGGGGTAACCATGGTGAGGGACTGTTTTATCACAGGAGGCACTAAAAAGTCCTTTGTCATGGGACACTCAGATGCTCCTCTACCTATGTATATAATATACATATTTTATTGGGATTTTAGAAATGTTATTAAGGATTACGTTTCCAAAGTTCAAATGAACAAAAATAAAAAAGAATAACCACAATAACCGAAAAATGGTACAGTTTGATCAAATTTCTAGGTTTTTCTTAAAATGCCCATAATTTTCAAACTGCATGGGATAGATTTTTTTCAGATTTTTCTCGTGATGGTTATGATCAATCCTGTCACCCCGTTTCGGCTTGACGTTGAGTTCTGGGCCACCCTGTATATTAGGTTATTATTTCTTTCGTACTCTGAATTTTTATGACATTACTGGTCCAAAATAAAATAATCCTTTGGCGGATTCTGCTTAGCGTCGTGTGTGTATATTATAAAAAACATGTAATATTTTTGATCGTGCTACTTTTGACAGTATTTGCCAGTACATATGCTATGGGCCTTAAAATTAATTAAATTATTGTCGCTTCAGCTTTAACTGTCGTGTGTCTAAAATCATCGCCACAACTGCCAAAATTTATCCTGCAAACTAAGATCCCTACCCACATTCTGATAAGTGAAAGAATGAAATGAAAAAGTTTAAAAGACCAAGGTTCAACCAACCTCCCTTGCTACGCTTTTTGCTTCGTAAATAAAGCCCTAAGCACACTGCATGTGACGCGCAACCCGAGATTGAAAAGAGACAAAGTTACCTATATCGAACGCTATCTCTAGCTTTTCTCAAATGACAAATGTCAATTGTGTCATGTGTCTCTTTCTGATCCCGGGCTTTTGCGTCACGAAACAAAGGGCCTTAAAGATAAAACATTCTTAAATAAACAAACTTATGTTCATGTTATCTCTCTTTTTTCACGCTGCGCTGACCTATTGGAACTTTTTCTTATTGGGTATACCATCAACTTGGCTTTTATTTTCATATTCCCTAAAACTGCATGCTGTAATTTATTTTTTATCAACTCAAAAATCGTTATAAACTTGATGCACCAATAAAAAATACGATACCTTAAACGGTCAAGCTCCATCTAAAAAATATAAATACAAACATGCTATTTTGGATATGTAACTATACCGTCTGTACCTACGCTTCCATTTTAAACACAAATCTTTTAATATTTTATTGTTACGATGATTTTATCTACTGTGCCAAATTTTCGTTTATACATTTTATTGTGTATTTTTAACTGATATTAATAAACCTATACAAAATGTTGAGCGTTTTTGTCGATCACCAGTTTCTTTGTCGGACGTGACAGCGCATATAACGCCGACGTCAGTGACTTCGCCGGTGTCCACCGCCGCCAAAGTCACTGTC
The DNA here is from genome assembly GCA_944739405.2 of Euclidia mi. Taxonomy (NCBI): domain Eukaryota; kingdom Metazoa; phylum Arthropoda; class Insecta; order Lepidoptera; family Erebidae; genus Euclidia; species Euclidia mi. The sequence goes on from OX123208.2 coordinate 8,098,207, forward strand.
TCTTCGGTTAAGACGACCACCGCCGCGTCAGAACCCGACATAGCCTTCCCAGCTGTGCTGAAAGGCTCCCAAAAGCAGAGAGTCCCTCCGCCGGTACCTCCGCGAGGCTCCCCGAAAGCTAAAAGAGGAGGAGGCAACTCACAAACGTCTAGCATCGACACTAAAGGTGATTATCCAAACTTAAGCATATCTGTGAGTGACATACCGCCACAAACGCCTATCACAAGCAGCGACGATGATTTCTGCTTTTACGGGCATGACATTATATTCAAAGAACCCATTGCATGTCGCATCCCACCGTCTGTGTCAGAGAGTTCTGTTAAAATAACGAAGTTGGTAGCATCTAACCCGTTCCTTGACTACGTCGAGGAAGCTGAGAGTATTACAGAAAGATCGTATCCTACTAAAGCCTTGGTTGCTCAGACGAGCATGATGGCTAAATTTAATATTGATAAAGTTCTTATAGAACACTTAGATTCAGGCGATTATGATGATACGTCTCTTACTGAATCTAGTAGTGAAGAAAGAATTGTGATGCGTGATTTCAACGAAAATGCAAAAGGACGGCGATCCAAAAGTACATCTCAATTCGTCCAAAACGTTGTGACACATATTGGAGATAAGTTGACTAGGAAATCACCGACTAACATAGGCTCGTCGAGTGAGAAAGTCAGTGTACATAACGTCAAGTCGTCAGATTTGACTTCAGCGGCAAAGACGTTGAAGAAGGTATCTAAGTCAGACGACACAAAAGTTGTGCAAGTGGCAAAGTCCCAGGTTGAGACGAAAATTGAGAAAGTTGGGTCAAAGAATGAGAAAGTTGAGACAAAGAATGAGACAACTCAGCTTAAAAGTGAGAAAGGTGAGCTTAAAAGTAACAAAAATGGTTCCAAGCCTGGAATTATATCGGGCATTACTAAAAAGCTCAATCTGAATCAATCCAAAAGAGATAAAAATCGTTTTCAAGAGAAGAAGCTAAAACCAAAGGTGGAAATTCGAAGCTATGGTTCGATTCACGGGATGACAAAGGACGAAGTGATCTGCCATAAGAAAGCTAAGACTAGAATTGATATGTTTCAAAAGCATATTTGGAAAGCTCAAACTGATTCGGATAGTTCAAGACGAAGTTCTTTATCTTCGTCACAAGATAGTAAGCGATCAGAAAAGCTATCTGACACTCAAGTGCTATTTAAAGAAACTAAGAAAATATTCGAACCCATTGAGTACACCCACGGGAGTCTAACGTCTATTGATAAAAAGCATATCTCATTAACCACTACTACGGTAAAACCTGTCGTCTCAAAATCAATCAGTGGCAATGTCCACGATAAAATAAAACAGTTTTCCCAAACACCATTATCGAAAACGCCAAATAAAACTCCAAGGCAGAAAAAGAAAGGCAGTTTTAAGAGGAAATCTGATAAGAAAAAGATTGTAAGAATGAGAAAAGATATCGAAGAAGTTCTTTAGTACACACTTTTCTTGCCAATTTAATGTTACCAATATAAATGCGGTAAAGAAACAAAAAAAAACATGCGATGGAGACAAAAGTAAACATAAACAATTTTGGACGAGGAAAAATATTTTACACTGTGGCTCAAAGCCTGAATTTGTAAATTTATTTAGCATGTAGTTGTTGGTAGAATGTGTTGTGAGCCTAAACGACTGCCATTTTTATATTTTGAAGCGCGTTTTTGTTATTTTTTGCTCGGTCGTTGTAACATCCGCTTTATTGCGAGGCCTTCAATATTGCATCCCTTTCTATCTTTAAGACATAATTCTATTTATTCACATATTTAGTTGCTAATTTAGGTATTCAATAACCATTATGCACCCTTCAAGTAGATGTTTTAGAATCATTTTGTAAACATTTGCTATATCATATTATGTATGTATAATATGTTTCTGTTATTGTACTTAAAAGAAACCTGAAACCAACTGATCGTATGTAAAGAAATACAATCTATTCACTTCTGAGATTTATTTAATCGCCTTCCTACGTACAAATTTACAATATCCTTTATAATCCAGTTTATTCCATAACAATAGTCTTACAGATTATGTATTCCTCCTTCCTTTATATTATAACTTAAATGTATCTATTAGATCGCTAAGAAGCTCGTTTAACGTCTCTCTTATTATATATTATATTCTACTCCTCGTGTATCATGTACATCTATATCTACTTTCTTTATTAATATTTTAATCTCAAGAAAATACTTGTACTAAAAACTTATATTTAGCTAATATTATTATTGTTTTCTTAATAACACTGCCTGGTTGACATTTTTTATATTAGTGCTCTAGTAGAACTAGTCATCTTCATCAGCAATCACCCTATTACATTCGTAGTAACTAGAACCTCCACACTCTCCAATATCTTTATCTAGTTCTAGAAACTTCCGAATTGTTCTGGTAGCATCTAGAAACTTCCAAGACCTGCTAGTCTTTGTAGTAACGCTAGTTCACCAACAGCTGGAGCCCCGTTGTCGTGCTGTTCGACGCCACCGCCGCCTTTCGAAGAAGCTCCCCCTCCGAGGACTTCTCGAACCAATTCTTCGTCGACGACGTCTTCTAGTGCGTCGGGGCGGAGACGGGGAGCGTCTAGTGCAGCGAGTGTGATGACTACGTCATCAGCGTCGTCGTTAGCACTTACTCCGGCTGCGTTGAGCAGCGCACGCAGCAATGATGCCAGGTAATATTATAAAAACTTGTACAGTTATGGATCAGCCTGGTTATGTCTTTAAACATCCGGGGTGGATCCAGGGACGAGGGAAGGTCTTAAGGGCTCAAGCTCTAATAAGTGCATGGCTGCATTGCATAGAATCATTATGAGAAGTTGACCTGATGCAAATTTTGTCATTTTACGAATTTGACATTTTGGGAAGTTGTCATTTTGCAAAGTTTTCTACAGACTACACGAATGGCAAAGTGGTTTAAGCAATTTAATTTAAGCAATTAGACACCGAGTCTCTTGGGTTAAATCTCCACATGAGACAACACTTTGTGTGATCCACAGATTGCTGTTTCAAGTCTAGTGTCTGTTGATCGAAATTATTATAGTATATATATATATATATATATATATATATATATATATATATATATATATATATATATATATATATATATATATATATATATATACATACATACATACATACATTGTCAGTAAGTATGAGTGTGATCTGATTGTGTATTATAATATTCCAGCGTGTGTTGGACGCCGCCGGCGTCGGTGGAAGGCTCGACGCCAACGTGGACAGAGGGCACGCCCAGCTTCACCGAGTCCAGTAGTAGTGAACAAGGTACCTAATGTTTTCTTAATATCGAGATGATCAGAAGCAGGATCGAGCTGTGAAGCTTTTCTGAAGGGTTTCTTCGCTTTCTCGTTATCATGGACTACTTGTACACACAGCGACAAGTCAAGCTTAACAACAAGTTGCCGTAATAATAATTAAAGTACGATTTTGACACTTATTTTGTATAGCTTAAGATCGGTACAAAGCTGAAAGTGTCAAGCTTGAAGTGCAACCGTTTGTATGATCGTTACAAACTCAAGTAGGCGCCATTTATTTTGTTTTATTATATTAATGAAGAGTCAAGTGAGTCTTCCCTAGTTGCAAGCAAGAGTTTTGAGTATTCTTGTTGACCTCGACCAATATTTTTAGCATTTCACCCTTCTCACGAACCCCTGAGGGATCCATGAACCCCAGGTTAAGAATCCCCGGTTCAAAGTTTGTTATGCAGTAGAGATAATGGTTTTAGTTTCACTAGTTTAGTAAAGGCAAAATCATATGCAAGTAATAGCCTATTCAGGATTACTACGTTAAGGAGCTCAGATCCAATCAAAAATACCTGAATTCCCTCAGGCTACCCAATAACACCAGCCCGCGGCGCGACGCCGTGCGACGGTAGGCGCTCGCCGCGCGCGCCGCCGCCGCCCGCGCGTGCCGCCCCCGCCACCACAACCATCAACTGTCTCACCACCGAAGTGGTGAGTACATACCTTTATACCTTCACTACCTTACCTAAAGCCATTACGGAGACCGTTGATTTGAAATTTTGAATTTAAGTTTATTTGACCGTTGATTCGGAATTCGAATTTAAACGGTGATGTTGCCAGCTTTGATGAACGTTACTGTTTTGGTAATATTTTTTGTATTGTTTGTTAATGTTGCTATTCTTGATAAATGTTACTGCTGTGGTAATATTTATATTGAAGTTTTTAAGAATTGAAATATTACTGACGTATAATGGTCGTAGTTAATATCATATTTACAACTTCCTTAAATAAATTTTCCAACTTCAAGAATATTGCTACTATAGTAATGTTATTTATCGAAGCTATTCAAAATAAATAGGTACATGTAATAAATTCGAATGAACTGTCTCTGTGATAATAAAGCTAACTCAGGCGTTGGTGAGTATTTTGTTGGTTTATCTACATTATTTGGTGGGAGATTTATCAATAACACGAATAACAATCATTGTACACGCTACAGCTTATTATACTGACAAAATAAACAGCAAAAATTCACTTGAACTTAAAAAATCTATAATTTTCAAAATGTTAGAACATTCAAAAAACGTTATATTGAATTTACCTTATCTTACTCATTTAATTGCTGTGAAAAGCCATAATGGTGTAAAATCATGGTACTTATTACTCTTGAATCCCTGAAAATGTAAAAAAATAATACATTTCCCTTTCACATAAAACCGAAAAGAGCAACTCCAGATTTTCATACTCTCGTAATTGCCAATAATATGATATTTCTGGATTAAATTAATATTGATAAATATTATATGTATTGGCTAGACTCATTTAACGTCTAGATGAAGTTTGACCCTTAGATTGTGGGAAAAACAACACATGACATCAAGCGTATTATCTCAATAAATACGACATATAATATACAAGAGAATATTTTTGCCGTTTATTTTCCTAACCTATTTGTAATAGAAATTGTTGCCATTGAAATTTCATCATCATCGCATGATTTAGTACATTTTAGTTAATTATAATGGCAACATTTTCTTTTATCTAACAATGCGCACACGCTACATAAATAAATATTTTCTTCTATTTATACATAAACTATGCATAATTTGTTTTTAGCGCATAATATTAATGAATGCTCATTTTTTTCTTTGGACGCTGCTTCCATGATGGATCCTAGTTGCATTTAAAAGAAAGAGTAGAAAAGGATTACAAATGATCAAAGAATTATTTATCAATAGCATATTTATATCGCTTGAAAATCTGTTTTTACGGCGCTAGCTTAATAGGATTTTCTGTCGTGGCAATTTCAATATTATTATTATTAAAAAAAAAGAAACACAAAGATGCTTCCATTTTGAGGAATGCGAAAACAATAACTTTGAAGTGAATATGGCGCATAATAATTTATTATGTTTAAAGAAACTAAGCAATAATAAAAATAAAGTTGGCTGGTAATACTCTTTAAAAATAAGTGTTGCCATTGTCTTGTTGAAAAATAATAACGTAAAATGAAACGCTAGATAAATGTATGTTGTACGCAGTTTTCGAAATATTTAAAATTGCCAAAAAATAACGGACCCATTTTTTTAAAACAAAAAATGTTTTTAGACTATGTAACTTTAGCTATTGTGTAGTATGTAATAATTTAATCAAATTTTTGTACCTTGGGACTTATTTCATAGTACCTTTTAACAGTACCAAGTCATACAATAAATTATTTTTCTGCCACATACCCCAACTTATCCAAGTAGACTAGCTTATCTAAGCATAAAAACTATTAAATAAGTCCCAATAAATAAAGGTTTCGACTGACTTCATCTAATCATATTCAGCAATTGACTGATCTGATCACATTAGTGGACTTAGACTCTTATGAACAGGGTGTCATGGTGAAAGTGTACTTGTAATGTCACGTTGATATATCTGTATAACGCATCAAACGCACCCTGTGCAGTCCCGGCTTTTAATAAAAATAATTTAAGGAAATAAGAGTGAAACAGATATTTAAAACGCTCCGATTCGTAGAATATTTACACTCTGCCTCTGATCAAATAAAAGAGATATATGAAGCATACCCAACATTGCGAGTGAAACAAAAAAAAAAAAAACACACACGGCACAGCATTTCATTCACTTCATTCATATATAAAAAGTGACTTCACTTCTTATTTACTGTGCGTATTCTACCTAATTTTATTTTATCCAAGGTATGAACACGTATATCTACTTGAGGTCTATATTTATAATTTCCCTCATAACATAGGGGTGATTTATCTAAATTGACCTGCGCGCATGAGCCTTACACAATGGCTTCTAATGCTGCCAGAATAAATCAGAAATCATCATCAAGTACGCAATAGGCTTTTTCGCCAGCTTTGAACAATAATTCAATAATTATTATTTGGCCGGGACTGCCTTTACTAACTGTATAAATAAAAATATTAAGTAGACAAAACGGATTTTCTTCTGTAATTACTGCAAATTAAATAGTCAACAGACTATTAAGTAATAAATCATATCAAATTCGTTTGCTATAGTACAAATTAGTTAAAAATGTTAAAACTTTCTTCCTTTTTTGAAAAATAACTGCCACGGGATCTAGTCTTGCCAACATAATGTCGACCAAATACTACCATTTCGTATTTAACCTGTAATAATGTAATTGCTAATAAAAATGAAGGTTGTCAAATAACAAAAGCAATCGTTGTTCGCTTTTGAAATACATATAATCCGCTTTCATGTGAATGTAATAATATTAAAGAAACAGTACGCGATCTGTAAGTATTTTTATGTGACAATTTAAGACTAATAATAAATTAATAAATACAAATTTGTTTATAACTGTCTTTGTAGTTACAACGTTTTAATAAAATGCAATAAAGAACGATATAAATTGAATAACATTGTAATGAAAAAAATCACTTAAACCAGCGACAATAACAAATATTCTGCGCTCTTGGCTTGAATTTAAGTTTTTAGTGAGCCGTCGCAAATGTCATAGGTTGAGAACAGTCTAAAATCCTTTTTTGTCATTCGGAAAATGAAGACGAGATCGTGAGAACGATTTACAAGTCGAAGTCAAAATCTTTTACTTAAGACTTGGTCACGATGTGACGCTTATGAACGTCAAAATAACAAAGAACACACATACATATACATTTACATTTAGAGCCTCGTTGTTCATGCAAGGTAGCGTAGAACCACGTTTAGTATAGTGGAGAGGGCATTCTTAACCACAGGGAGGATTTAGTAACATTTGACTTTCAGAATTACCATGTTATTCCATTTTTGTGTCGAAATCTAAAAGCAAATTAGAAAATATTGTACTATTATTTTCACTAAATACAGTAAAAATGCTTACAGATCAACTAAATCACAACCTTTTTATAAGTGGTGACCCAAACCCATAACTAATAAAAAATATTAAATGTGTTCATTGAAATTAAAGAATAGTTTAGTACAAATAGGTTAGTGCTGTGTTTGGTAGGTAAATCGTTACTAAAAAAATAAATATGAGTATTGTTTACTAGTAATAATTGATTACTATAATTTATTTATTTTATACCTTCAAGTTCTATATTAAGCACGATTGAGAAGATTACGATTATTTAGGAGTAGTTAACTGCTAAATTGGAATTATTTAGTAAAGTCAGAAATATAAGCAATTTATCCGGATAAAAAAGTCATTAATTATAAAATAAATAAATATGGAAAATATTTAGACGACAGTTTACCACAAAATTATATAAAACTGACAAAAATTACACGTGAAAATGATAAAATCTACCATTTAGTATAAAATTTTCTCGCTGGTCACCCTTATAAAAATGTAGTGAGGTGTGTATAAACTGTTACGTTTCGTCGTTGTTACTATTATATCAATAATGTATATTTTGTTGTTGTTAAATATTTAAAACGACCGACATGTAGAATAAACATTTGAGAAAAATATCGGCATGTTCATGTTTTGATACATTTATTTATTTTATTTACCCGTTTTGTTATTTATTTAATAATGGCTGTACAGTTTTAGGTATATGTAGAATTACAAATAACTGAATTGCCATCAAATCAAGCGTTCTTGTAAATGAAATACTTTCTTTGGGACGCTTTGAGCGAATTAATGGAAAGCTCTTATTTAAAATTAATAATTAGCAGAAAATAACAGAAATAGATAAACATAAACATAACTTCACGCCTTTTATCCCTGAAGGGGTAGGCAGAGGTGTATACACACCCACATTTGTGTTCACAAATAGATAAAATTAGTGGCGTTTAATTTTTATCTACTACCTCAGCAATCATTATAGATAGGTCTAAAGAATATTTGAAAACATTTAGTACAACTATTGGTGTTTAACAAATAGTTGATTTATAGACCAACATAATTGCAAGCGAAAGGTATAGAAATCTCTGAAATGACTAGTTAAATATACAGAATTAAGTGAATTACTACAAGCTTATAAAGTTATATTTGTAATATTTATGAGTATTAGGCAGTAGCCAGACAAGAAAGCTATAGATATTAACAGTAAGCGTGCCAATATCTTGAAGCTGATGAAAGGAATGAGATTTTTTTATAATTCTTTAATAAATATTCATGCATGTGTAGGTTTACTAATAGCTGCGATGCGTATTCGTCCATCACAATCACGAATGAAGTCATAAAATTCTAGGCTGCCATTCTTGCTATTTTGCCATTAATTTCATATACCCTGGTATGAATGTATCGTTAGATTTATGTCAAATCTTGCGCTGGCCACGTTTGTAACTAGGGTTACCACCATTTCAGGTTATAGCAGAGAAATAAGTATCGCAACAAAAATAAGGTTACTATCCCGTTTACTTATTTCAAATTATTCGGTTTTGAATTGATATGCAATTTTTAGTTGCTTTGAAGATTTAAGTAAAATCATGATTATTTTACTATATAACTATATATGTACCTAGTGGTGAAATTTCTTTCAGAAAGGTAGCAAGTTACGGTAAAATTTGGGTATTATTATACGCAACAGTAAAACCTAAGGAAATAATACATTGACGTCACTATTGTTACGAGCTGGGGTTCGTGATAAATTATAACACTATGCCAGAAAAACTGTACTTTATTCACTAACACAATAACACTAGATACACACACTTAATTTTCCAACACTAATAAAACACACTATTCACACCACTAGTACAACACTAAACACTTCCGAATTACTTCCTTCGCTTGATGTTGATCGCTTTCCGTATTCAATTGTTACTGTCCGGTCCGTTCGCTCCCGCTCTATTTATACTGGCCGGATAACATCACTAGGCTTTTCGAGACGACTCACGATATTTCTGGAAACGTGTAAGGTGTTTCTAGAATTGCGTAAATGTTCTATTTACACCTACGCCATCTATTAGAGGATAGCTGAATTACCTTCAAACCACCGATACATTCAATCTCTTCTAGTACCCCCATTCACCGATAGATGGCGTAACACTGCCCCCCTCTTAAACGTGTTCGTCCCGAACATCGTTGGACCCATAGTAACGAGCCAACCGGTCCTCATGAACTATCTTCGGTGCACCTCGCGACCCCTTCTGGATTCGATAGGTGACGTCGTTCATCCTGATAATTATGCGGTATGGCCCGTCCCACCTGGCTTGTAACTTAGGCGATTTACCGTTGCTTCGTACTGGGTTATGAAGCCACACCAATGATCCCTCATCGAAGCCTTTGTTGTTTGCCTTCCGGTCGTAGCGAGTCTTCATCTTCTCAGACATCCGCCGTCCCGACCCCCATGGAGCTTCTACATTGCACACCTTGAATGCACCTCTGCTACGAGTATGTGGCCCCTTCACAGCCGCACAACTTGTGCATTTGCGGCACCAATCCTCGACGTCATTCCGACAGTGGAGCCAATAAAACCGCTCTCGGACCTTAGTAAGCGTCTTCTTAACACCCATGTGACCTCCCGAAGCACCATTGTGATAGAGCCGTAGTACTTCCGGCACCTTAGTCTTGGGCACTACCATTTGCAGATGGCATTGGTTACCTCGAGCGTTTTCCCATTTGCGGCACAGAACTCCATCCTGGACAACCAAGCTTTCCCACTGTGCCCAATAACCTTTGGTGACAGGGCTCATTGCTGCGATATCACTCCATTTGGGCCTAGGAGCGCCTGATTTCTTCCATTTGAGAATCGGCTGTACGTCCTTGTCTTCTTGCTGAGCACGCTGCAAAGCTTCTTTCCATCCGTCGCTCAGATCCGTCTTCAACATTCTCACTAGCGCTGCCGGCTTCGCTTCCTGTCTTGCACAGTGTTTGCATTGGTCGGGGTAAGGCCTACGCGTCAGAGCATCTGCGCTACGTGGCTCTCGCCGCCAGACAGGTACGTCAGGTGACCCTTTTGGTGGAGACAGGGTACCAACGTGCCGCTTACGCTTTGGGCAGCTCAAGCGGATATGGCCTCTTTCCCCGCAGTTGTAGCACCGTGGTGAAGAAACAACTTCCCTGATACGGTAAGTTCGATCCTCGTGACGCGCTGCTTCCACCTCCAGCGCGTAGGCTAAGGCTGCCTTCAGGGACTTGAAGTGCCCAAGTCTTACCGCTGCTCTAACTTCCAGGTCCCGGATCCCATCCGTAAACGCTTGTACGAGGTTCCCGTCAATGAGTGCAGGCGACGACTGGTATGCCTTCCTGACCAGCCTTTCTACCTCTAGAGCCCACTGCTGCAGAGTTTCGCCGGTGCGTTGTGTCCTGTCCTTCAGCTGAGCACGATACACATGTTCAAGGTGCGCGTCTCCGTACCTCGCCTCCAACGCCTCCAGAAGCTTCTCGTAGGTGACGTCTTGCCCGAGTGCCTCCAACACCGTCAAGGCCTGATCACGAAGGCCCAAGGTTAGGGCGGTGAAGGCCTGTTCTTTGTCCCACCCATTCGCTCGCATTACAGCCTCAAACTGAACCTTGTATGCAACCCACGATGACGAGCCATCAAAGGGTGGAACCTTAAACCAACGAGGTGAGGGCGCCACAGCTACAGATGTAACGTCGTAGGACCCGAGCCTACACAATTTCTTCTCCACTTCGGCAATACGGGTCTCGAGGTGATCATGTACACGCTTCTCTATAGAGGCGACGCGAGTCACAAGCTGGTCGTGTACGAGCTTCTCCACGTCGCTGATACGAGCCTCATGCTGCTGGAGCTCCTCCTTTACCACCTTCAGGTCCTTCCCTACAGCGGCGCTGAGGTCTTTCATCACCACCAGCTGTTCCTCCAAACGGCGGGCCTGCTCCTCCTTGTCGCGCTGTAGCTGTTCCTCCAGGCGGCGCGCGTGCTCATCTTGACGGCGAGCCTGCTCCTCCTTGTCGCGCTGTAGCTGTTCCTCCAGGCGGCGCGCATGCTCCTGCATGAACGTCATCAGAGCCGCGATGTCGGGCACCGCCACGGAGTGTGCGCTTGTAGGCTCCACTGCATCCGCGGATTCGCCTGGTCCACCAGACGATGGAGAAGGAACGTCTCCGAAGCGTCTCTGGTCCAGGTCTTGCTGGCGCTGGTTCCTGGTACGCACACCTTCAGTTTCTTCCTTCGGCATAACCGGCATAATTTATCCCACTTCTGACACCAATTTGTTACGAGCTGGGGTTCGTGATAAATTATAACACTATGCCAGAAAAACTGTACTTTATTCACTAACACAATAACACTAGATACACACACTTAATTTTCCAACACTAATAAAACACACTATTCACACCACTAGTACAACACTAAACACTTCCGAATTACTTCCTTCGCTTGATGTTGATCGCTTTCCGTATTCAATTGTTACTGTCCGGTCCGTTCGCTCCCGCTCTATTTATACTGGCCGGATAACATCACTAGGCTTTTCGAGACGACTCACGATATTTCTGGAAACGTGTAAGGTGTTTCTAGAATTGCGTAAATGTTCTATTTACACCTACGCCATCTATTAGAGGATAGCTGAATTACCTTCAAACCACCGATACATTCAATCTCTTCTAGTACCCCCATTCACCGATAGATGGCGTAACACTATTGTATTTCCTAGAGTAGATAATGATATGGGTAGTGTGATATCTATCAATACATGAATGCCTCACAATTCGTTTCTTAAATCATTGTCTCATTCAACAATAATTTATAGTTGGCATCTCATATTAACTTAGTGGCCACTCGATTGCCTGTCCAGCCTGTCCTACAATTTTCTTCCATTCGAGTTACCATCTTTCAAAAACCTACTAAATTAGTAGAAATCATGCTTCAAGCTTACCTTCGACTGGCTTAAAGCAGGTATTCGTAATATTAGTTTCAAATGGATTGCGTGATTTTAAAAGGTAAGAATATAATTTTGTATTTAAGTTAAGATTTACTAGAGGATTTATTTAGTGGTAACTGTAACAGTGCATAACTTATTATATTTGACAACTGCTACTAAAGATAAGTGTTATTCAGCTCAATTATTTGATTTTTGCGCACGGAGTATGGGGCTACATTACATGGATAGAATTCAAATGTTATCGCAGATTTATGCGATTAAATACAGCCGTATTAGATTTAACTTTTAGTTTCAAAATACTACCTATGTATTTATAGTCGTATATAACACCCTCCACTCCTATAACATCCATCTTATAACGTGTAGTGGAAAAAGCACTTTTACAATTACCTTACACGAGGGTTTCTTATTATCATATTAATAATTTCAAGTGTGTCTATTTGTAACTCTCGTTGTAGGCAAGATTTATGAGTATCTTTAGTGAACTAGGGCAGATTTTAAATTTTTTTATAGTACCTCAATCACTCGTTAGAGCGACGGGTTAAGAATCCCTTCCTTAAACAAAAACTAACAAGGTTAAACCTAACATGTAGTATATATTAATAATAAAACAATAATGTAGATAATTAACTATAACATAAAACATTTTTAAATAGTGTTGAATTTTATCCACTAGATTTTGGTGTTAAGATAAATATTATAATATAATGAAAATAAAATAAAAAGGAATTGCGGTTATATTTAAATTACAAAGTTTAAGTAGTAGGATAGGATGTTTACTAAGCTTAGCATATTTAATTTTGATCCATTTGACTTAGGAAAGACATACATACAAATAACTGATTTAAAGTCACATTTGTCTACTTTTGATCTGTGGGTGTATTTTGTTACATCCATAAATACTTTTGTAACATTATCATGTCCAAAGAATCTCTTTATGTCTGTTAATTTGTCATTTATTTAGTTTAGGGTGACTCTAGCCTTGCCATAGACCAAAAGTTGTTCTCCCTACGGGGCCATAATCACGTCTCACGATTCTCGTGATATTTTGACCCCTCCCCCTCCTTGTAACAGTTGTCTAATAGATCCTCATTTCATTCTTCATACAGTGTCACACTTCATCGACCCGCTATCCCCCTCTATATGTGTGACGTAATTTGTGGCTGTCCCCCAAAACATAATTCTGGACCCTAAAATTCTACCCGCATAGAATACAACCGAAGTGTTAAATGGTAGAAAATTCTGATGAAATCTGGTAATTAACTTTCGGTAGGATAGGCTTTTTTTGCATACACGTAGGGATAGCGGGGTGACCCATCACCCCACCACTTATTTACTAAGAAAAACACAAATATATAAAAGAAAAAGTCCTTTATTTTAATGAAATCAATAATACAGTTTTAAATCAAAGTATGGATACAAATATTAAAGAGTTTATGAGCGTATATCAATAAATATTTAAGACTGAATGCAGTTTAGACAAATATATTTACGGTGATCGGAACACACAGGAAAATGACATTTTACACAAATAATCTTAACATTTTTGTCTTTTTTTCTTGGACATATTGAGCACCGAGCTCATTTCTGTAGTTTCAATGGCGGTTCACTTCCAGAAGGTTCCTGGTTCAATAAATTCTTAAAAAAAAAGGGTAACGCATAAGGATAGTGGGGTAGTCAGTCACCCCAGCAAGGTCAATGTAGCAAAATCTACGAACGGCTGCTAATATGTGATATATGCTATTAATCATGTACGCTTCGATATGAGAATACAAAAAACATAACTACCCTCAGTTACCGTACACAAAATTATCGCATGTTTTAAATGGTTGGGGTGATGAGTCACCGTTATCCTGCCGAAGGTTAAAAAAATCCATTGTCATCTGTGAAATGATTGTTACCAAGAAAGTGCGAAAGAGATATTCTCATCAGTTAGTGTTGTTCTATATCTAGATATAACACAAGAATGAGACGTCATGTTCAATTACTTAGTTTGCCTCTTTATTCAGACTATACATAGTATGAAGATATCGCGCATAGCCTTGTCTCTAGGTTTATGCCCCAAGCATAATTTGTACATCACTACTCTATACACTTTCTGGGATGTACCTACCTTTATTATATAATTGAGCTCTTAAATATGTCCGCAATTCCCTTAACAATATACTTAATATTTAAAGTACAACTCAAAGTGCATACTTATAATATTTTTTCACAAACAGGCTGAAATCACCCACTTAAGATCAGAAACGTCAAGAATAACGATATCTAGTTACGAGATCCACACGGACGCGTTGCGCGAAGAGGAACCGTGCTAGTTCAAGCCTTCGTCGATAGAGGGCGTGACTTGTCTTCGTTTGTCGTGCTAGTTCAAGCCTTCGTCGATAGAGGGCGTGACTTGTCTTGGTTTGTCGTACTAGTTCATGACACTTGCCAATAGATGTCGCCCTTGGGTGGCGATAGTGCGTCACCTTGGTTAATAAATGGCGCTGTTCGTCTGCACGCGTTATGCAGACGTGATACTTTATGCAGCGCCTCAACAGATGATTGTATTTGTGTATTTATTGCAATATAATAGTGGACATCATTTTAAGGCGTTTAAAATTAAACAATTTTATCCGGCAACCATGTTGTATACGATTGTGTACGATTGTACATGTATGTAATGACTGATATTTGTTTTTTCTTTTTTCATTAGCCTAGTAAAGCGTCCCACTTATGGGCAAAGGCCTCTCCCTTTGATCGTCTACGACTGATTCTAAATATTCTTTTTAATAGCAATTAATTGGTTTCTCCTATTAGCTTAGAAAATCTTTTTAAATTTTATTTGATTTGAAAATATAGCATGCATACAAGAAATATCCTTTAATTTTCACACAAACCATTTCACATTTTTTAAAAATTGAGTCTTACCTACTATTGAAACGAATATAACATACTTTTAAATAAACTTTCGTTTTATTTTTTGAGGCTATAATCTGTAACATACATTATATTGCAATAAATACAAAAAAAACAAATACCAGCAAAAAATAAATGGTAAAAATAACTGTTAAAGCTTAATTATTATTAATGTAATCGCTAACGAAACGATAAGTATTTTGTATAATCGGTGCTTAAAATGATATGTGAAATGGTCACACTGGAGTTCAAATACAAGACGAAATCCAGCATCTAGTATATAAAGCTGAAGAGTGATTGAACGCGATAATCTCAGGAACTAATGGTCCGATTTGAAAAATTCTTTCAGCGTTAGATAGCCCATCTATCAAGAAAGGCTATAGACTATATAACATCACGCTATGAGACACGGGAGCGGATCAGTAGCCTTTTAAATAACGCGGGTGTAACCGCGGGCTCATCTAGTATTTACGAGTACATATTTTAAAAAGGAAGGAAGGAGGGCGAATTCTAGTAGTTTATAAATTGTCTTTTAGTTAATAAATGTATAATTGAGTACTTAAAATATAATTATTCCTATTTATTTAAAATGCAAGTTGTCTGTTAATATGTTGTCAATGCCGATAAAATGAAATATTTGTAAAAGTTAACAAGTAAACCTAGAAAAATAATATTCCATTACCAGTTTTATATTAGAAGTACATTATATATATATATATATATATATATATATACATTATATATATATATATATTTATATATATATATATATATATATATATATATATATTTTTTTGTATGTTGTTTAATAACAACAACACTATATTATTATTTCCCAACGTTACTATGTAAATGTCCCAACTCATACAAAGAATCGTCTGTTTTTGACCTCCAGTTGCCATTAACTTATAAATAAATAGTGCAGTTAAAATTTTGATAAAATCGAGCCAAACTTTGATAAAAATGTTCTCATAAATGATAATATTAATGAAATGTGTTAATCGATATATTATTTTTAGAATAAGTACCTACTCACTGCCATTCTGTAGTTAAAGGTATTTATTATTGGATACTAAAAGTTTAGGTAATATACTTCAATAGGTATATTCAAACTTTCTTATGAATACACCTATTGTATTTCTTATTTACTCTGCCTTTTCCTCCACTTGCAGTATTATTTTTACTTGACCAAAAAATAAATACAAATTAGATTTCTCTGTCCTTGGATCTAAAGCTGACTGCCCACGTCGTGTGGTTTTGTGGTCGGACGTGCACCGCACCTTTTAAGTTACAGTGCGAGGTAACTTAAAATCTCTCATGTGCGAAGCCGAGCTAGAAAATTAAATCTATGTCTGCCTTTAAATATCTTTAAATAATTTTCTATTTCTTTTGATATTCAATCGTAAGCTTTTAGGTAACCTTTAATAGATACCTTATTTTCTTTAAATTAAGGTTATAATGAATTTGAATTATGAAGGTGCAAAATTCTTTTTAATTTTTCATAGTGTTTGATTTTTCATATCAATAAATTTTAAATATTACTATACTATTTTTAAGCAACTGTATCCTCTTTGCTTTAATTTTATTTTATAATGTCTGAATTTATGTTAGTTAATTAAATATTTCGTTTTATTAAGCAGAAATTATATTTAAGTTGCCATTAATTTATTAAAGATGTGCAAGCGAAATCTCTTTCACATCCGTTTTTTTTTAAGTCAAAGTATTAATTATCAGAATGAACTTATAATACCAGCCATATCTGTTGATAATATTAACAGGCCTGTATATTAAATATCCCACTGCTGAACAAGGGCCTTATCCCACTTAAAGTCATATTAGTTAATAGAATAAATTAATGTTTCTGTTTTCTACCAATACCGTCTATTTCTTTTTTTAGTTCTTTGATAGACTGATTATATTAGATCTGATTTTTATTTTACGTAGAAAACTATCCATTTTACAAAATCTTTTGATACGAAGTGTATCTATCTTTAGTTTTAAGTAGAAAAATCTTTTATTATTTTTAGTAAATTATTACCAATCAATATTTCTGATACATCCTTATAGTGTAATTTCTTTATCAATCATTTGTAATTTTTATTCATCATTTGTTTTAATTTAAATGTTTATCTTTAAATGAAACATTGTATGGTACAAAATGAATATTAAATGTAATCGTGGCATCTTAATGCTTGTAGCTAATTGGCAGTATTCGTAATAATGTAAAATTACTATTAGGTATAAATGTAATTAAATTTCGTACTGTAAAAACCTTAAACAAAAATCCACTCATTTAGTTTCATTATTGTCGATTCATTTATTTTTATAATTAGGAAATGTAATGATAAAAATATTTGTAAATCGTCTACAAAAAATAATTTAGATTAAGTAGGTATATTTGCCTTAGTAAGGTTATCCTCAATATTTATATAACAATCAATTTCCGAAATAGTATTTTATGAAATTATTATTTAGAAATGAGTAAAAAAATGTCTTTTGACCATTATTAAATCATACAATAAAAATCAATACATTGTATAATATTATATTCAGTACACTTTTACTTCATTGTAAATTCGTAAATGCAATATGAATTGCTATAGAAATAATTCAATTACAATATTTCAAAAGAACCATTCAAGTATTACGCAAGCAGTATTTTTAACAATAATTAACCCTTGCGTCCACCTGCATACTCATAAGGACGCCAATGTATAACTTTGCCTCTAAACTAACATTTAGCTGATTAGAAAATTCATGTATAGGAACATGAATTTTCTAATCAGCTAAATATTCGTTCAGTAAAAAGCTAACAAAATTTTGTAGAACATTCAAAATATAAGAAAAATATCGCTTACGTAATCATACACACTAAACGAGGCTCTGAGGATCCCTGCCTCGTTTAGTGATCCTCGCTGCCTCGTTTAGTGTTTATTTAGTACTTGAGTGGCCCCCATTTATAAAATTATT
The DNA here is from genome assembly GCA_944739405.2 of Euclidia mi. Classification (NCBI taxonomy): domain Eukaryota; kingdom Metazoa; phylum Arthropoda; class Insecta; order Lepidoptera; family Erebidae; genus Euclidia; species Euclidia mi. The sequence goes on from OX123208.2 coordinate 8,116,361, forward strand.
TTTTATACCCATATATTAAAAAAAAACACTTTTTAAAGAAATCCTTTTACTGAAAATCGTTTATGTTGCCATAAAGATATTTGAATATTTTCTGTAGACGAGATATATCTTACTTAATTTCATGACATTTTTTAATACCTGATATTTCACTACCGATAAGTTTTATTATAGTTTCGTAATTCCTCGGCCTATTTGTTTATTCCACCGACATAACTCCAGTTCAATAGGGTTAGTAATGCTGATGACATGAATAGCTTACGTTACGTTACGTCTCGAAAAAATGTAATAAAACTTCTCTCCTTTTTTTAAATCTTACAAAATGTTCTTTATTGCTTTGCTTAATTTTCATATTCTGTACTCCTTTTGTATTGTTATGTTTATTCTAATTAACATAATAAGTTCATTGAACCTTTAGAATAGTAGAAAATTTGTCAATAATGCATTCAGCTTCGCTAACGCTAATCCGGGAAACATTACATTTTGTTCGGCGCCGATGACGCGACAAGCGTATGCAGTAAAATAACTGTCATGCTCACTAATTCTCCCGTCAAAATCTTGTCAAAAATATATTGACTGCTTGCGCTAATGGTGCACTCCGGTGCCACTACTTTGTTGCCATCTCATTTTAATTGAATTGGCGTTCTTGAGCGTAAAGATCTTACTAGCAATCCAAATAATGTATCTAAATTTCAGTATTTGCCATTTCTATTCGTTTCACGTTTAGTATTTTGAATGGTTAACCTAAGATGACGTTTTGTATTAACGTAAGCTAAACATGTCTTGAGCAGATTGTTGTTAATTGTATAACTTGTACAAAACTTTTGTATCTTGTTGGTCTGTGCTAGCTGTATCCAATATATTTGTATTAACCATGTACTTATCTGTATATCGTGAGATATTCGAATTAAATGCGTATTTCGAACTAAGTGTTTTATTTACTTACTGCCCGCGGTTTTACCTTCCGATCCTTCTCTCTTGTTGCTCGACATCTTAAAGTCGTCTAGATAATACATAGCTAATGACCTTCCTAAATAATTGTGCTGAGGCTGACAATTGCAGGAATATCTTTCTAATCCGATTGGCAGTTCTTAAGATTGGTGGGTGCCAAGAGTTTCTTTAACTCTATAAAATAACATTGGAAGACACTGCGAATATTTAAAAATGACTGACTAATGCTAAGAAAATGCAAAAATAGACCTACAAATAGAAATTGACTAAGTTCTGTCAAGTTTAAGTAGCACATTCACTAGAAGCAGTTCAGATGATGATGATCTGTGTAGGTACCAGGTAATTGCAAGGGTTTGAAAATAAAAATTTAAAGTTATTAAATTACATAAATTTAGTTATATATTATTATGTACCTACTTGTATTTATATTTTATTTTATTTTTGTATAAACTACAATATTGAGTTTAAAGAAATACGTTTATTTATTTTATATTTATACAAAGAAAAGGTATAAAATTGTGTTTGAAGAACACTGATCATATTGTTTATATTGCACCTGTGATATTGTGAATTGTGCTAACCCGTGCCTTCAGTCCAGCAATGTGGTAAACTGTGTGATTACATGTTGCATGTGTGTTGTTATTAATCTGAATATTTATAAAATATACTGCATACAACTGAGCATCGTCGGCGAAATTGTGGTGGTAGCCATCTTGGAAGAAATCTGGTAAAAATATGTAAGTATGTTAGCAGCGATAGCTGAATGAAGAGACCGACAGACTGCTACGCAGAGGTTCTCGGGTTCGAATCCACGGCACTCACCTATGACTTTTCGGAGTTAAGGCACTTGAAAATATATGCCCTTTTTGATTACAGATTTTGAAGCAGTGAGACACACCAGCAAACTGAAATTTTTTAATATTATTTATCATGTCTTTATCTAGGGATTGCTCGGACAGATACACGATTGGAAGATTTTCGCTCGATAGAATTTTAATATGAAAAACATGCTTTCTCTAAATATTTTTACGGATATTTAAAAAAATACTTAACTTTTCGCCTTGAAATTGCTACTCACCGAAAGAAGAGCTAGTTTATTAGGGACTGGTCGAACTATTTTTTTCTAAGACGATTATTACTTCAGCTATGAACGAAATAAGATTTCAGACAGTTTCGTGATGGCATGCCATGTCAAAAACCGTGCGACATTCAACTTTATAGCTAACACTTAGCGATGACCTCTGCACGATTTTTCGACCTTCGAGGTAGCCTCTTAAGTGCGTATTAAATTGTTAGTTATCGCTTGCTAATCGGTGAAGTAAAACATCGTGAGGAAACCTACATGTCTAAGATTTCTGAAGTCAGACATGTGAAGTCTACCAACCCGCACTTGGCCAGCGTGGTGGACTATGGCCTTACCCTTCTCATAGTGAGAAGAGGTCCGTACCCAGCAGTGGGACAGTTTAAAGGGCTAATGATGAAGAATGAAGATGTAAGTATGAATGGGACTATTTGATTAGGAACATTCCAGTAAGCGTACCTACACACAGCGACAAGGCAAGCTAAACAGGTGCAGTACAATTTTAACAATTATTTCATACGCCATAAAAACGGACAAAGGTCTATCGTGTCGTGTTGTCGTGTGAAGTAGCAAAAATGAGTCAATAAATCTCTCAGAAAGTATAAAAAGTTCGGGACAGCACGCCCTAAATTGCAAGTGGAGCCAAAGCAATGTTCATAATCACTTGCCGAGTGCTTCAGAGAGCACGTTAAGTCTTCGAACCCGGCTGTCTTGAAGGTGCAGCATTGGTTGTACTAACACTGTTCTACGATTTCAGTGGTTTGCAAAAGACAGACGGCAGTTGCTCTGTGGTTTTCCACAAAACGGCTGAAGTCAGTATTCTGTCAAATTTAGTTACCTAGTAGGTAAGTGGTCGCTGGGTTCCAAAGCAAAGTCTTTGAGGCAATCGGGATAACGGTAGAACAATGATGACGATCACTGTTCATTTATCATTCTCAGCCTTTAAAAGTCAACTGCTGGACTAGGCCTCTCCTTTGAAAGGAGGAATTGGCCTACTATACCACGCTGGCCAAACGGGTTGGTATAGAGTTTGTATCAAGTTTGCCTTCTCTTACAGTGCTGTTCTCTGCATAATATGCTCCCTCTGTCAGCTCTTACGACACCCATGGGATGATTTGGGGTGGCGAAATGCCGTATGCTTAATCCGTCACTACACAGACATGTGGACTGTTCATTCACTTACACTTACTTAATCCAATGGCTTAAAAAGTGGCTTTACTTCTTCACTAAGATGAGTAGGTATGTTGCTGGGTCTAACTATGAGAGTATTCCTTCATTCCTCTGACTTCACACTGATCGGAGACTAAATATTTTTAAATACCAAAATAATGATGGCCTGAGTCCTAAGTCAATGAGGATTTATTTCTTATTAAAAAACATCTCTAGAGCTAAGAATAATGCTTGAATCGCTGAGAACTTTACAAATAAATGCCCTGTGTGGTAAGTAAGAAAAAACCCTCAGTGTAGTGCAAAATGAAACCCACAACTTGTTTACCCGAGTCTGGGTTTTCTTTCCGTTGGATGAACGTTTGTAAAGTAGTCCGCGACACGGCATTGCTGAAATCTTCCTTAAAATGCTGAGGAAAAAGAAGATAGTCTTTTTCACAAATACCTACCCAAAGGGTGAACAAGTTTAGTCAGGATCAAAACAAAGTGATCACGAAACGTTTTACCCTCTTCGTCGTGTGATGTGTCTTCTTCTTCCATTATTTGTCCAAGCTTGAGCTTTAGGTAGTTTTTGGTTTCGAATGCTGATGAGACACCGGACGTCCACCTAGACATAGGACCCTGCACAAAGCGGTACCTTCGCAGAATTGACCAGCCTATCGAAAGTACTAAACTGCACGGTTGATGTACTAGTTCAGTGCGAGACATAATATCTTTTTAATTGTGTCTGGTATTACGAAATCAAGAGGTGACGCCTTGCCGCCTGACACTGGCCTAGTTTTGTGGGTCAATTCCACTTTAATACTTTGTGTGACAACACTTTGTGTAAAACTGTGAACCTTAAATTATTGTTTCGAGTCTGGGTGTTCATTGTGTCCAATGATTGCATGTTTGCAAACTCGACCACCACACAGCATTATAGGTAGGTATATACTTAATGCGGGTGCTGTCTTTTAAAAAATGGAAAAGGATGACTGTACAACAGCTGCGTAGGTACACTTAGAATTACTGAAACATTGTCAAATAGGTGCATGTCTACTGTAATGAAGAAGCAAAAACCAGACATGCGGTGCGATGGTAATGACTCTTCGAAGAAAAATACTAAGTAGTTGTCCTACTGCTGGCCACGGAACTCTTTTCGCTACCAAGTACTTAACAACCAATCTCCGGCTAGGCCACCGTTCAACACGCAGGGCGAGTGCGGGTTGGCTGACTTTACATCTCTTTTGAGTACTTCTAGTTCTACAACCAGGTATGGAAACCCCCTTTGACTTGCAAGTTTCCTTACGTTGCCTTTCTTCACCGTTTGACAAGCGATAGTTACTTCGAAAGTAAGAGTTAAACGTGTGCTGTAGATTTGAACACGAGATCCTTTGCCTGGTAGTCTATTAGGCCTTCCACTACCGCTGTCTTGCCCCAATACAATATTTGCTGTGCCTATCTTTTAAATTAAATTCTAATGAAATATTACTAAAACATATGTTTTTATTTTCCAGACTCGGCTTTAAGAAGATTGGTGCTCACGTAACATTATACCAAAGTAAATTACCGACTGCTATATGTAATTTTAGTTTTTATGAGTTCGGAATATTTTATATCATCTACAATAGCGACCAAAGATAGATAGGTACTTATAATAATAAGTCTAGATACATTTTGGTGAGAAGTATTCCTCCCGGAAGGTGGACCGACGAATCCAAAGATCTTGTTGGCTATGTTGGAATCGTGCTTGTTGGAATCACGGGAAGCAGTTGTCTGCGGGTGGCGCAAGATCGATCTATGTGGAGAGCCTCGGCGGAGGCCTATGTCCAGCAGTGGACGTTATTTGGTTGAGGTGATGAAAAGTAGGCCTGGGCGTTTTCGGAATTTTCCGCAAACCGATATAAATCCGATATCAGATTTTTAAATCGATTTCAAAAACCGATTTTAGAAATCGATTTCAGTAGCGGATGTTGGAGCGTAGTTACTAGTCAGTAACTTATTATATTATACGACAAACGCAAACAATCGCAATCTTATAAACTGATTCCCTTGCATGGCGACAATTAGTTTCATCTCTGTTGCTTTTTAAACGGATCACTAAGTAAGAAAGAAAAGGAAATGAAATTCGTTCTCTCTCATTCTAACTAAGTAGTCGTTAGGTAGAATGATAGAGAACGAATGAATATGAAAACTATCGAAAACGTAAGCTTTAGATTTACTTAGTTTGTAGTTTGGCTAACCACAAAAACTACAAAAACTTAAATCAAACAAATATGCTGGGACGGTTAGGTTTGGATTAGATTGTTTGCGTTATAGTGGTATTGTTTATGCGTTTTCTGTAATCGGTTTTCTCATATTGGAATATCGATACGATACGATTTCTGACTGGAATCGGATTTCAGATTCGTTTTGATATATCGGTTTCATGCCTAGTGAAAAGGTAGATTGAAATGCTAAATAGGCACTATTCAAATCATTGTTTGCTTCTACATACGTTAGCAAGTGTATTTCGGGTTTTCACTCGAGGTTTCGAGTGAATAATCGTTCTTCCACAACCGCGGTTGCGACGTGTGCCGCTTGAGCGATGATACCTTCTTAAGCGAAGTGGTTGCTATCACAAACGACAAAAACTGCAAAATATGTGAATTGAATTATTACTTTTCAAACATATTAGCGTACAATCACGTGGTGTGATTGTGATTCGTGTAAATTGCATTTAAGTGCCCTATTAGTAAAGAAGAAATTAGCCAACAAATTAGGTATCATCATCGATTAAGTCACAGGTTTCAGCCATAAAAGATCCACTGCTGAACGAAGGCCAGTCTAAGGTTTTCTATGAAGACCGATTTGCGAACATCGAGTTACATATAGATCAAAATCCAGGCCATAAGTATTTTGTTATGAAATAAGTTATGAAATATGTGTTAATCAATCATCACAAAATATAAACTTTCACAATTCCGAACCCTATTTTTATGTATCTGAAATATGTAGTTCCTTTTTATTGCATTTATTTACTAGCTCAATTTATGAAACTATAGTATTATTACGTAGTCATATAATATCATATTATGCACTATTTTAAGGCTAATATATGGTAAAGCCAAAGTGATTACTATAAAATTATACACGACTGGTCAATATATAGGTATAATTACTAAATTGCCTAAAAAAATTTGATAAATTTATCACTTCATCTGGATGTTATTCATAAAAGCTAGGCCAAAAAAGACAAAGTAATAAATACGATACGAATTACTTGCCTTTGCCACTCCGATACAGCGTGGCGTGATCACCAAGCCACACTATAATAAAATTTGGAGTCAGGAGACGATGTTTAATAAGCTAAGTTGACGGAGCCCTGCGAATGTTTAGGTGCAGGATCACAAGAAAACCTAACATAACCGGTAAGTTAATCGGCCAGTTAACATATCGATGTCCAGTACGGAACTGATTTAAATAAAACTTTACAAGCTTCACTTCACATATTATATTACTTCATGCAAAAGTACCAAGATTTTATAAAAAACAGCTAGTTAATGTGATTAATTCGGTGTCAATTATTACTTTGTCCAAATTGAGTATATATTATTGTATAATGGCTAGATAGTAGGTATATATAATATCGGGATTTATTACTTTGGCTGTGACATTACACCAATCTAATTCAGTAAGTCGTCCAAAAATGGAAAAGAAACGGTCCATTTGTGTTTGTATTTTATAAACTACAAAGATGGCACAGCAAGCTTTCTTTAAGGAAATTGTCTAGAGATTACTTTCATTTAGGAGATGGAATTAATAAAAAACGTGTTCAAAGGGTATAATGACCAACCATATTTACACTACAATACGGTCTGAAAATATTGTACAGTAAAATACAACATTGAAATAATTGCAAATACAGAACTGAAGCATATTTGTTCAACTTTTGTAAGGTACTCTGTTTTAGACTGTTTAAAAAAATGAGTTTCAAAATTTCTGGTTCAAGAAGGCTCCCTAGCGCCATACCATTTTTGCTATATACAAATGACTCTGGCGTTGGCAAATCTTAGAGAAATAAATTATGCTAGTACAAGGCTGCAATCCAATTATAAGTAGCTTTTTAGGGTTCCGTAGTCCACAAGGAACCCTTATAGTTTCGTCATGTCCGTCCGTCTGTCCGTCCGCAGCCTAGCTCAAAGACGCCTGGTGCTAGAAAGCTGATATTTGACATGAATATAGACATAAGATATTGCAACAAAACTGTAGAATAAAATTTAGGAAAATATTTTTTTTAAGGGTATCTCCCCTACATATATAGTGGGGTTGAATTTTTTTTTGGTTGAGTACCCCATCATGTGGGATATCATTGGATAGGTTTTAAAAAAATATTATTAGTTTGCTCAAATCATTTTTCAATCAAGTGATTGGTTTGTCAAATATCAAGCTTTGAAGTGAAAAAAATTGTTAGACTCAAGTGTCCCCCCCCCTCTGCCGGCTAAACTATTAATTTGGAAGAGGTGAAAAAAATCACAAATGTAGTACATATAACGAATTTAAAAGGAAAACTATCACGGCTAAGTAGATATCACTAGTTTACGAGTAATCGTCGGTTAACTTATAAATACCTATTTCTGTGAGTTTACATTGGGCGCGCTGGCTTAATCTTAAAGATATACGTACTTTGGTATGTAATGTACTACGGTACTACGTATGTATAGTAGTAGTATATCTTGGAAACCACATTTTATGTTTACAATACATAACTGGACACATACCTAGTATTTTTCTAAACAAAACTTAGGTTCTTATAATAGTGTTATTAAAATTATTTTTTCAGCAAAATAAACAGTCGGATTTGTTGTACATTAATACCCTTTGCAGCAAGTCATTATGGACAACTACGGAACCCTACATTGCGCGTGGCCCGACACGCACTTGGCCGGTTTTTGTTTATCTCTTTGTCGTCCTCGTCCTCGTCAGATAAAAAAATTACTTAACTGTCCCTGATCTGTGATTAATAAAAACCTATTCACTTTTTTCAAGAACGATCGCAATCAAAGGCTTTTTAATAGTCAGTATCGTAAGAAATGGCTGTCTTACCATAACCTACAAGATGGCCATTCCTATTTTATGTCATTAGCGAAATTTATAATTATCTATAGGATTATATAAGTAGATCTATATTATTATAAGTAGATATCAGGTCTTTACCTATGAAATTGCCGTTTTTCATGAAATAAATTAAGTGGTTTTTTTTGCTATATTTTTACTTCTAATCTTAATCGAAGTAATCACCCATGCAATCAATGTATCTTTGCCAACGCATTGGTAGCTTATTGATGCGCTTCTTGAAGAAATCAGCTGGACGGGAGGCAACAAATTCTTCAAAGGCATTTTATACTGCCTCTCGGGTATTGAATTTTTTTTCCCGCCAAAAAGTTATCCAAATTCTGGAAAAAGTAGAAGTCTGTAGGCGCAAGGTCTGGTGAGTACGATGGATGACGGAAACTTCCAACCCCAGCTCTTGTAGCTTGGAGACCGTCTGCTGTGCAGTATGAGGTCGCGCGTTGTCGTGCAGGAGCAGTGGAGCAGAACGATTGACCAAAGTGGTTGGCGACGTGCGAGCTTCTCCATCATTGTGTTCAGTTCTTCACAGTACACATCTGCAGTAATGCTCGTCCCGTTTGGTAAGAAGCTGTGATGAATTACACCGGCGTTAGACCACCAAACAGTGACATCACTTTTCTAGGGGTAAGTTTTCGTTTAGGGCATTGTTTGGGTGCCGAACCAGGGTCCAACCAACTTGCTGAGCGCTTACGATTATCGAACAGGATCCATTCCTCGTCACAAGTAACAATGCGGTTCAAAATTTGGATGCCTGTTGAGCGCTGGCGATCATAGGCCCAGCGCACACCGCTAGAGGCGCGGCGGAGCGCATTTCCTTGTAACGCGCGGGCGGTTTCCGCGGGCCACGAGCGGCGCCAAGAGCCCTCGACCAGAGCAGCACGGCGCGGCGGCGACTGGAGCAGTCACGCGACTCGCGCACATGCTCTTGTAGTAGCTTGACGGCGCGCGGCGCTCAGAGCGGTGCATGCGAATTCATTCATATATTGACCGTATGTCAAGGCAGTTAAGGTTTAAATTAAATTGTTGTCTTCATATCCGCTCCGCCGCGCCTCCAGCGGTGTGCGCTAGACCTTTGAGTTCGTGGGGTACCCGTTTGTCAAGCTTTTTTACCTTGTCAATTTGACGCAAATGGACCAATATTGTTTTGATGCTAACGTCGAAAGCTGCTACTAATTCAGCCGTACATTGAGTATCATCAGCTACCACAAACGCCTTTAATTCGACATTGTCGACCAAAGTTTTGGACGACCACGAGGTTCATTTTTCAGGTCAACATTTCCAGAACGGAAGCGGGCAAACCAATAACGGGTGGTGTGTTCGTTTGTAGTGTTCGCTCCGTAAACGTCGCTGATGTTGCGTGCCGCTTGTACCGCTTTGCTACCACGATGGTACTCTACTCCATAATTATTCAAATTTTAACGTATTCAAGAAAATTGTTCGAATGCGATGAAAACGTAACACTAACTATTAAAATTTTAGAAACAAATATTCCATCTTTTTTAAATAAATGTAATTTGAAATTAGAAATATCAGCAAAAAAAATATTTTGATTTGAAATGGCCAGTACGGCAGAACGGCAATTTCATAGGTAAAGACCTATTATAATCACAATATTGTATTTTAATTTTATACAATTTATAATAAAATGTAAGCTTTCAAATGTATGTGTTTTAATTTTTTTAACTATCGTTATGCGCTTGTTAAAGTACGGTTTTGTGTACATGATGGGTATTATAAGTGGTAATTATGCTTCGGTCAGTGCAAACGCGATGTGACAAGTTAACCCAGCGAAATGCGTTCGACACTGATTTAGCACAAACCGTTTGGGACGTGACAAACAAGGAACCAAGATTACTTAACTGTACGCCTTTTTCAAATAGGTAGGTACACAGTCACGTTAGTACCTACCTAATATATTTCCGATAAATTTTACTGCCTCCGTGGCCCCGTGCTATGCTGATCAGGAGATCCCGGGTCCGATTCCTGGGTCGGGCAAAAGTTGTATGAGTTTTTCTAAATTCCCAGTAGCAGCACGAAGTCTGGCAATGTTTCCGGTAACGGCAATAGGCTCGTCCACTATTATTCGACACCTATAAATTCGTAACGTGACGAATTAATGTGGGTGCAATATTACACCTCTGCCTACCCCTTTCGGGGATACAGGCAGATGCAACGCTATAATGCTCTAGCAAAAAAATATAGCACTATGCTATATTTTTTTCATTCACCAAGCATTTTGAATCAGATAATTCGAAACGAGTATGTAGATTCATAGAAGTCTTGTTTCATATGGAAGGGGGGGCAGCACACGTAACACGGTATAGAAGTCAAAGAGCTGTACCTATCCTCTGTACCGTAAACCAAACTACCTACTCGAGAAACTAACCGCTGAATGCAATATCCGATCTATAAAGGGATTTAAAAATTATAGATGCTTATTTGACATAAGCTATACACAAAGTATGTATGCCAAATATGTAGCTCTACCACAGAATATATACAAGTACTAAAGTACAGAAGGATCACTTCTCAAACCAATTTATTGAAATTGCGACTCTTGCTACTAAGCAACAAAGTGCAATTCAGCTCGCATAAGCACTCAGTGCCGAACGAGATATTCTCCTAACCGTTCCCGCTCTTTTCTAACACATAACGCTGTCGCTGTCTGGCGCGGAGTGGCGCGCTAGGGTTGTCGACTTGCCGCTGCTACTACAATATAATTCATCGTCTATCTACTTACTTGACCACGTACCTAATAATAAATAATTATTCTATAAGTATCCTATCCCACTATTTGAGCTCGTAGAACAAAAACCACAAAAATTCTGGTCGTTTACATTTTCACTATACTAATTCTTAGTTATTTCGTAATCGCGTGGACCGATTTACATGATTCAAACAGATAAAATGGTTTTTTAATTAGATCTTTAATTTGACACCATAATCGTTGGGATATCTCAACAAACATAAAATCAAATTTTCAAGTTGCTTTCGACACACATCTGTTAAATGAACAATACTTTGCATCAGACTTGTGATGATACATTTTTGTTGTTAAAGGATATATTCGTCGTTTATGTAATTTGAACAATGTTCGAACACGGCGCGTGTGAATACGGAGCGGTCGCACTCGTTGCGTGACGTCTAATGTGAGCGGCGCGCGGCAACCCACTAAATCCAACCATGTAGTCATAGATTATACAGATATACTGGCATGTAGTCATGGTCGCCCGAGGTAAGTTTGTACCTAAAATGCGAAGTGCGCCAGGCCTGGGTCTACACGTATTTGACTCAAATAAGCTCCATCAAAAAAATATATAAATCAGCTCTAGTAGGTAGCGAAAGCCATCGATATGATCGATACCATATAAAATACCCATTGGGTGCCGCCAGAATTAAAAAAAGCAAAACCTATTAATAATGTTAGTTAGTTAATGAGTGGATAGCGCATGCCTCTGCTGATCGGGAGATCCTGAGTTCGATCACCGAGTCCGGCAAAAGTGTTACTGAGATTTTCTGAATTCTCAGTAGCAGCACGGAGTCTGGCAATATGCCAGGTAACGGCAATAGGCTCGCCTCCTAATACGTGGCACCTATAATTCATAACGTGGTGAAATGGGGGTGCAATATTATACATCAATCTACCCCTTCTAGGATACAGGCGTGAGTCTATCAGTAAAATAAACAAATAAAAGATATTTGGGCAGTCGCTAGACTGTGGCAACGAACTAAGACTAAGCTCCATTTAGACGGAGAGAGAATGAATGAATGTAGAGGAAGCGCGTGAGGTTTGTAAGGATAGAAGCAAGTGGCGTTCTTTGTCTCTGCCTACCCCGACGGGGAAAAGGCGTGAGTATATGTATGTATGTAGAGTTTCTCGCACGTTTCGTACGAGAAATCGTATACTACTATCACAAGCAATAATCGCTAAAACATTATCGTATCTAAATGTTTATATTCAGGCAAGAACTAAATTCTCGCCTACGATTATATCATACGAGATTCGCATATGACTTATCGCTAGGCGATAATTACCTGCGTCTGTTTACAAAGCGAAATTATATTAAGAAGATTCTGGCTTACGAGAAGCTCGACTTGTATAAACACGATCTCGTATGACATTTTTTCAAGTTCATACGAGTATCGTACAAATCGGTTTGAACCGTTTTCAGTGCGAGATTCGTCATTCGAGTTTAGTGCTTACTAGAGAGTATTTCTTCTCAAAAATGACACAAAAATCACTGCACTCATGGTAGTAACTGGCACAAAATCTCGAATACGATTATTGCTTTGAAATTCTGTTTACACGGACACAATCAATATTCCTTGCGAGGCAATTGTCGCAAAAGTGAAGAAGCGAGAAGGGTGTATGTTTAGACGAAGAAACTTTTTTATATTCTTTCGATAATCGCATCTTCGAGTCGAGAAACTCTCTCCTTATATGCAATTGTTTGTAAACATGTTCATGATGCACTCGGGTTTGCCGCTGATCTACCCAAAGTTTCTTTTTGTTTGGCAGACACGTGGTTGCCACATGACTACGCCAGACATAATAATACAGCAGCCAGACATTACATTGCCTGTGTGCATCATTGATTTTATTTGGTAATAGACTGTGTACACGCAAATCGTTAGGCGTTATTAACGCTGTTACTAAGCTCAACGACAGTTTTTGAACGCCATCAGATAACATAGGTACATTATACCAGAGATTGTGTTATACCTATATAATTTTATAAATTATATGTGTGTAATATATTACATAGGTACCTACATGTTTATTAAATATTATTCTCTAGCAAAGATTAGTGTTTAAAAAAATGCGGGTCATGAATTTTAACTATTGGCCACGAAAACATCGTCACTCTTGAAACGTTTAGGCAAGTTTAGGGGCCGGCGAAGATATGTCGCGCTGTCAATCTATCATCGACATTGTCCAATCTTATCCAAAATCAATTTAGACAACACATTTTATAATGGTGTTGTTTGTATTGCGTGTTATTTGCGTGCAAACTTGTTGCATAAAGTGTGGTATTTTTCGATTTTGGACAATACCTATTCAGAATGAGAATCTTGGTAATCGTTTGACAATGAAAAAATGCTATTTGCGTCGCTCCGCCATTTGTGCGTTGGAATAGTCGCAAAGGTGATCAGTTCAGGATGTATAGGATCGATATCAGCGTGGAAAGTTGAACTAGGCATGTGTCCTCTCTGAAAATGTTGTGTGATTTAGAGATTCTGTAGGCGCCCATGATAACCTGGCAGAGGAAGAACAGTTCTTAAGATGTATTTATGAAGTATGCCACTTATTGCAATATTCTGTCTATTGATGGATTTGGTCACTAGAGAAAGACATCTGGCAAAAGCTCCATACAAAATATGACTATCATCCTAAACATTCAACAAAGATGGACTAGAAGAAAATTGTAAGGATTTTTGGATATCTCGTCGATAATACGTCCAACTCTTGAAACGATTGGTCGGTCGGTCTAAGAATCGCTGATCTCCAGTGATTTAAACGCTTATGTGTCCATCGTTTCCAAAAACTGTCCACGTTTTTAATCAATCTGGCAAAGCGCGCGCTATATTCCTTACCTACGCATTAGGACGATGCGCGGGCAGTACTTGGTACGTAAGCTTCTACGACGGGGAGAGTAAGCTCACTCTTCCAAGCGATTACACGTTTACTTGCGGCCATAATTATATACGGTTGGATCAAGGCCTTGCCACACGGCACAATTTTACCACTGATAAAATTTTCAATCGAATTGGGTTTGCCCGTCTACACGACACAATCAAATCACTTATTTTTATTCCGTCCACCCGATTGGTTAAAATCTGGTGGTACCGCCCACCCGATGAACTTGAGTTGGACGACTGGCGTCTACACGTCACGATTTCATCAAGTGATTTAGTCAAGTTGGACGTAAAATTGTGCCGTGTGGCAAGGCCTTCACATCTAACGATTTGACTCCCCGTCGATCGCAGAGTACCTACACCTACACCTTCGATGTATGGTTACGATATTCATGATTCTTTTGGTGTCTATTGCGATCATTCGTGTTCGATCAACGAAGTAGGTACTAGGTACCCATATCCTTTAATTGTAAATATGTTCTAAATAAAAAAAATAAAAATCGTTTTCTTCAAGTCTCGTCTCTCGTTTCAGTAAGTCATACCATCGATACGTCGTCGTTGCGATCGGTCTGAAACGACCAATTGTACCGTTTATGTGGCCTCCGGGTCAGTGGTCAAGTAAAGTCAAGGACAATCATGGAGAGTAGTATCAAACGGTTTATTCCACTTTGTTCACCTGGGTGAACAAATCCTAACAAAAACTTCTGGGTATCCTCGTTTCACCTCGACTGATTTCACCTAAGTGATATACCTAACCCAGGTGAAATAAGTCGACCTATGCGGAGGACTGTGTTTACTTATCTTAGAATTTAGCGGCGCGGCGACGGCAACCCGCATTAAGCATGCTAAAAAGCTTTGAAAGCGTAAGCGTATCGGATGCCTAGGTACTCGATATTCCCAAAGACCAAGACCCGCCCGAACAAAACTCCCTTGGCGGCGGATTAAGGTGTTGGGCTCCGCCGCCAAAACACTCAGCGGCCGCAGAGGATAGGGAGGACGGCAACGCAACACCGCATCTCCTCTTCCTCTGCGGCCCCACCGCGACGCATCGAATGGTGCGCCCCCATTTGGTCGCGGGAGATAGGGCGCGCGGCAACGCAACACCGACACGCCTCTCCTCCCGCGACCGCACCCGACTGCGAGGGACAGACAGAACTGTCCCCCGCACCCGCACCGTTGGACGCATCCTGCGCAGGCCCCGTCAAGCCCACGCGGAGCGTCCCCTCCTGGATCCCTCTTAGCTTCACCGCGGGTAACCAATCCACGGTTACTGAGCCTCCCCACCACGACAAGGTGGAGATCCCACGGGACTTAGTTAGCCTTCCAATGTGAATATTGTGTAACAGGAGCATCCACTCACGTCTTATAATGTACGCAACTCGCGACCATGTTCAGAACTATGGTGGGAATGTATGTTACAGAAGTGACTGTATATGAATACACAAAATTACAAAAAACATTAGTTTACAGCCCATGATCACGAGTTATCTTCATCTTATAGTGCAGTAAAACTTTAATAAAATCAGTGGAACAACAATGCAAATGTAAATATAGTAAGTTGAATGACCTAATAATACATGAACAGTAATTTAAAAGAACTAGAAAAATGCAAAGTATCTATATAATTCTAATTAGGTACCTATAAAGATCATGAGTTGTCTAGCGTAAGTGACCAACTATCCTTATCACTGAAATAATCATTAATAGTATAATAACCTTTCTTAATAAGAAAGGTTATTATACTATAGGTTATTAGGTTGTACCTACGTAAGCAAATTATGTAGTAAGCGATGTTTTTATTTTCATAATCTACCTATAAATTGTTATATTTTATACATCTATAGTTTCTACTACATGATGTATTGAAAATAGGACAGTCTTACAAGTTTCCTCGCAATGTTTTCCTTAATGTTTAAAACACTCGGTATTCAGTATAGGTAAATTCTATAGGAACATAGTCTTCGAAAACTCGAACACCGTACCCGATATCGGCCGTTCGGCACACTAACTATTCACTAGACAATCGAGGCAATTTTATTCATTCAAGAGTTTTTTCAATCATTCACTTTGTCACAACACTATTTTTATTTCATCATAAACTGACAACACAGTAAACGTCAGTTAGCTTCGTCTAATGAAAAATACGACTATAGGTATCGCTCTTCCCGCGTCTCACCTCTTGCCCCCGCACGATTGACCCGTCTAGACGCGTTCGTCAAACGACTGTATGGATTATTCTAAGGGATTACTAGACTGTGGTGATATTATGCCCTTGCGTTTTGTTCAGTAAATGAGAGCGCCGGAGGCCCCATCCTCTTTTCCATTTGCCTCGTCTCGCTCTTCATCCTATTCCTTTCCCATTCCAAATCTGTGTTGCTGTGTCCATGGGCGGCGGTAATTAATTACCATCAGCCGATCACCATACATCACTGACCATAAAAAAGCAGCGGCTTTAACTAATACCTAGGTACCTAATAAATTTCAGTAAATCAGTAAAAGACTTTCTAAAAACAAAAAAATCGTTTATTTAAAATAAAATTACTACCGAAATAATATTCAACCGAAAACAACACATAATATCCAAATACACAAAATAAAGGTCTATCTGTTGATCGTCATCATGACAACATTATTCTTGTACACATATGAATTGGTGGATATCGCGTTATATATTTCGCTCTCAGTGTCATATACAAATTTTGGTAACTTGGCCACCAAACGTTCCCCTTTATTAGAAACATCTCTCTCAGTATAAATTTCTAGTACAGCTTTCTTAGTTTCATATGATTGTAATATGTCCGCAGATTCGATCAAATGTTTCTCGCCACTTTTCATTTTCTTTTTGTATTCTTTAGACTTGCTCACTTCGCTGCTAATTCTCGTAGGCTTCGCACTCAGAACAACTATTTTGTCTTCGCCAGAAATACTCAAAATTGTGTTCCTATTGAGTTTTCTCATTCCACATTCCCTCACATGGGTCATATGCGGTGAGAAACTTCTTTTAAACGGCTCTAAATATTTACTGCTTACTTCAGGGTTCCTTAAAATTGAATCTTTCTTTGATTGTTTTTGTAAATCAATAGGCATCCTCAAACTTGATCTTATGGCATTTTCTACTAGCATGTCAGTGCTTGTAAACTTACTCTCCAAATATCTCGAATTCTGAGTTTGTACATTAACGTAATCGGTTTCCTTTTCATCAGAAGGAGAATAGCTCTGAGAAGAGTCCTGTTTTATATCGCAACAGATCTCTTGGCTCTTCTTGATTCTAGATCTAGGTTTGCTGCAGCAGCAACCGCCTCCACCGTTGCCCATCCGCGACGCCATCTTAAGTCTCTCTGCTACGGCGTTACACATGCAACCAGCCGCGGGTGGGGTATCATTATCAGAAGTAACATAACTTGACTTGCTGCATTCGCTATTAAAATCATCAGGAGTATAGGCAACTGTTTTTAATTCTCTATCCGATACTGTTATATTCTTCTCTACTGTGTAATAATTGTTCGTACTGTCACTATCTCTGAAATAATTAGGTTGCAATGATGCGTACGTAACATCTTTCGCTAAAGTTTTATTCGATGCCTTTAGGTTGTCAGGTTCACTGCTGTCTGACGTCAATATCACTTTGAGCATATCACGCAACTTTTTCATTCGGAATTTGTTCTTTTTTACATCGCGTGCTTTCTCAAATACAGTCTTCATAATTGCTTTTTTTTCATCTTTAGTACGGGGCTTTTTGATTATTTCCAGGCTTCCAGTATTCTCTTCTTCATATCTTTCATTGTCATCAGTATCCGTGGAGACGATGGATTTAAATTTTCGTTCAGATAGTTTCTCTGTATCTGTTCCTAATTTGTCTGTATCAGTTTCTGGTTTTTCTGCATCGGTTTCTGGTTTATTAACGTCTGTTTCCGGTTTTCCTGCTTCTACATCTAGTTTTTCTGCGTCAGCATCCAAATTTTCTACCTCGTTCTTTGGTTTCGCCACAGCGGCCTCTGGTTTCTCTGTATCTGTATCGGTCTTCTCTGAATCGGTTTCTAGTTTTTCAATATCAGTTTCGGGTTTTTCAGCATCCGTTTCTGCTTTGTCGGTATCAGTTTCTGCTTTGTCAGTATCTACTTCTAGTTGTTGTACAACTATATCAGGTTTTTCTCTATTTGTTTTTGATCTTTCACTGTCGGTGTCTGGTCTTTCAATATCAGTTTCTGATCTTTCTACGTCGGTTTCTGGTCTTACTGCATCAGAATCTTGTCTTTCCTCATCGGTTTCTTGATTGTCTAAGTCAGTTTCTGGTTTCTCTGTGTCAGTTTCTGGTCTATTTGTGTCAGATTTTTGTTTTTCCACATAAGTTGCCGGTTTTTCTGGGTCAGTTTCTCGTATCTTGTTATCAATCTCTGGTTTATGTGTATCTCCTGTTCCCTCCTTAGCTATGTAAGGCACTGATTTACCCGCGTCCAATTGTAGTTTCTCTTTGTATGTTTCGAATTTCTCGGTCTTGGTTTCTGTTTTTTCTGCATCGATTTCTGGTTTCTCAGTATCAGTTTCTGGTTTCTCGTAATCTGTTTCAGGTTTCTCATAGTCTGTTTCTGGTCTCTCGTAATCTGTTTCTGGCTTATCTGTATCTGTTTTCTCAATGTCTGTTTCTGGATTTTCTAAATCAGAATCTTCTTGTGTATTATGATAAGCAACATGCCTTTTGCTTGACTTATTACTATCCACTATTTTAGGTTCAATCATGGGTGGCACATCTCCTGCCATACACACACATATAGACTCCTCAGTAACGCGTGATGATACAACAATCTTATCCGTCTCCTGTTCAGTTACCGGTTCACTCATTGAACCCTCGCTATGTCTGCTATGTGTTCTTGACTTTTCCACTGAAGATGTCAAATCCACAGTAGCTCTGTGTATGGAATATACATGATCCACATTTTTCTGCATCATATCGCTGTACCCAGTGGAAACGGAGTGAAACTTAGCTGATATCTGCTTAGCAAATTCTTTAGAATATTCACCCTGTTTAGCATAAGCTTTTTTGGAAGATTTAGGCTTAAAGTTTTTAATAACTATGCGTATGTTGATATCATTTTTTCCATCAGATTTGTCCTCTGATCGTGCCCCTTCATCCTTAAGTACAAATACGTCTTGTGGCGGTTTGCCTCGTTTGCGATCTTTCATAACAATATCGCTCTTATCATCGTTTGCGATGTTTATCTCTGTACTTTTGTCACCTTGGGTGACCTTAACTTTGAATTGTATTTCTATTGTATTTGCTATACTGGTATTACTTCTATCGTCTAAAATGTCTTTATTAGAATCTGTCTCACATGTCAAAGGTGTTGCCATTCTCTGCACATAGGAATTTTTGTAAACATCTCCCAATACAGATGATTTAGGCATTTCACACACGTTCGGCGAGTTTTTCACGTAATCCTTTCGCTCATATAGAGTGCGACCATCCTCATCTTGAACTTTTATGTTCAAACCTTCTCTAATTTCTTCAGTACTAGGTGTTTCTTTCTTCAACCGAATGGTTATTTTGTCTTCCGAGCTAAGATTGAAGCAGGCATCATCACCGCTCGTTTTATTATCCCTTGGTCCTTGACACTCTGGATCGCAATTCGTCGCCGACGGCGACGACGCTTTACGTGAAGGTGAAATTCTAAGATGAACTCCGGTTAACTTTGGTTTTGATTTGGTTCCAGAACCTCCTTCGCCGGTCACTGGACATGGGATGCCTATGGGGCACGAACCTGGATAGTATGCTTCTGGAGGGGTTGGTTCTGGAGGACTACGTTGAGGAGGGCTTGTTTCTGAGGGACTTGGTGGTTTTGTACATGGGGCTGGGGAGCACAGAGCGACCGGTGTCGCACAAAGTGGGACTCGCTTTGAGGGTGGTGGCGTCCGTGGCGGGGAACGACGTTTGGGAGGCGTTTTTGGAGGGCAGCAAGCTCCAGAAGGTAATGTTTTTGGAGTGGAGGGTGACGGAGGAGATGGTGACGGTGGAGACTGTGACGGAGGCGATGGTGACGGTGGGGACTGTGACGGAGGCGATGGTGACGGTGGGGACTGTGACGGAGGCGAGGGTGATGGAAGGGAAGGCGACTTAGTTGTCGATTGACGGCTTAATTTCTGCGCGCACGGAGGTAGCATGTTAGAAGGATGATTGGGACATTTTGTCTTCTTTTCATATTGTTTTGCCGCTGCCGTCGTTAATACGGTACCGCGCTTGCTTTTTTTATGAATATGCAAACATGAATTTGAACATTTATTTACTGCAACCTCGGGGTAATAGGCAGATGTTGACTCCTTGTAAGTATGTTGGCCCTCTGTTGGCCAAGGAAACTCTTCGTAACTAGGTCTGCATTGAGTGCACGGATGCATTACGAGAGATGCTTGTTCATTATTAATAGTATCTGTAGAGGGTGGCTCGCGAACCCTTTTATGTTTTCCTCTTTCGTGACCGCAATAATCTGAAGCGGAATGTTGGACGGCAGAATACTGATATGCCGCTGGGTCCTCGTCTTCATTTCCAGAACTATAAGAGTATACCTCAGACACCATCGAATAAGTAGGTGAGCAAGGCTGTGGAATAGCACAAGGAGGAGGCGCACAGGGAGGTGTACCTGAGGAACCACGCTTAAGAAAATTGGGTATTAGCCGAGTACCAGAAGAAGAAGACGAGCAACTCCTTTTCTTCTTCTTCTTTTTCTTACATGGTGGGGGACTCACGGGACAACGCAAAGGGTCTCGAACACAACAGGGGCTCATACCACATGATGGTGGACTATTGGGACAACTTAAAGGTGAAAGACTACACTTCCGATGCGAACACTTGCATATCGGTGGTGCATTTGGGCATACTGGAGGTGAAGGTGCACATTTCGGTGACGGTTTACATTTTTGCTTCGAACGCCGAGATTTGGGTGATTTTGGAGGTGTACCACATTTTGGCGAGCGAGGACTCTTCCGTTTACATGGTGGGGGTTTTTGGCAAGGGGGTGGGAAGCATGGAGGATCATGCGGGCAGACTACCGGTGGATATGGTGGGGGCGTACTCGGGCACGATGGGGGCGTCGATGGGCATGAAGGGGGTGTTGGTGGGCATGGCGGTGGTGACGGTGGACATATGGTTGGGGTTGACGGACATGGCGAGATAGGACAGGGACAAGGGAGCGCACAACATGGTGGGGGTGATTTTTGGCACGGAGGCGCTTTTGGGCTTGGAGGAGGTGGTTTGTGACGCGGTGGGGGTGGCTTTTGACAAGGTGGAGGTGGTTTTTGGCATGGGGGAGGCGGTTTTGGGCATGGGGGAGGTGGCTTTTGACACGGCGGGGGTGGCTTTTGACATGGTGGTGGGGGTGGTGGTTTTTGACATGGGGGTGGCGGTTTCTGACATGGTGGTTTCGGTGGCCGGGAAGGATTCTGGCACGGCGGTGGAGGCGGTGGACTTGGACAAACTGGTGGTGAAGGTGGACAAATGGGTGGTGGCGTGCACGGCGGTCGTGGTTTAGATGAACTACGCTTTGGACGTGGGCATTTGGGAGGTTGTGGTGAGCATGGTGGGGGCGAAGCGGGTGGCGAGCAAGGTTCCTTCAGCTGCTTTGCCGGAGGCGAACATGGTGGTTTGGACGGGGGTGAACATGGTGGTTTAGACGGGGGCGAACATGGAGGCTTAGGAGGTGACTCACTCGGTGGCTTCGGAGGTGGCTCATATGGTGGCTTAGGAGGTGGCTCACATGGTGGCTTAGGAGGTGGCTCACTTGGTGGCTTCGGAGGTGACTCGCATGGTGGCTTAGGCGGAGGCTCACATGGTGGCTTAGGCGGTGGATCACATGGTGGCCTAGGAGGTGGCTCGCATGGTAGGTTAGGAGGTGGCTCACATGGTGGCCTAGGAGGTGGCTCGCATGGTGGCTTAGGAGGTGGCACACATGGTGGCTTAGGCTTCGGAGGTGACAGACAGGGTGGCATACACGGCGGCTTAGGCGTTAAACAGGGTGGTGGCGTCGCGCACGGAGGAGAGGTCGCACATGGATCAGGATCCCCACATGGTGGAAGCACCCCACAAGGAGGGCGCGCCGCACGACACAACTTCGCTTTTGCCAACTCATCACAAGGTACCTTTGAATCTCGGCAGTACGGCTTTTTCATTTTCTCGCATTCTGACTGGCACGCAGGTGTCGGGATCACACAAACTGGTGCTGGGTCAACTTTGCACCGATCTTTCTTGTCACACTTCTCTGCGCCTTTAAAAGCCAGAATACCTTCGGGATCGGTTACTGGACCTTTCAACATTTCCTGCATTTCTTCACAGTTGGGCAATGACACGTGCTTCGATTGGCACGGTTGACATGTCCCTGAGGTCTTCTTTAGCTTTGATGGCTTCCAGCAAGGTTTTCTTACAACTGGGCACTCTCCCATCTTCGGACTGCGGCAGTCAAGGCCAGCGGATTTGCATTCGGTGCTAGGCACTGAACATGGTCCTTCATTGGAGCCAGTCCTCCAACAAGACTTCATACTGGCTGCGTACATCTTTCTTCTCTTAAACACTTCGATAGAATCTTTAGGGAGCGCTCTCCTTAAATCTGGCTGATCTTTATCCTTAGATTTACAACAATCGAGCATTCCTATTTTCTGGTACCAACGTGGGGCAGGCACAATGTGCGGCTCGTCGTCCACATAACAACTTCTACGGCAGCTCAATTGCGAAGTTTCGCAGGAAGACACAATGGCTTGGTAGTCTTCGAAGATATTGGGACAAGACTTGGTACAGTCTCCCTGATTGTAATAACTTGTCTTCGACGGCTCAGAACAGCACCGTAGATGTGAATCGCTTACGCACCATGAGAAAAGATCAATGCCGGTCGATGGTGCCCAGTGACGGTAGTACTCTTGTAAGTAGCTCTCAGCAAATTCACATTTCTTCAGGTGAAGCCGTAACTCATGTTCGGAATCATTGTCTGAGAGATCACCGTGGATTGTCAAACTGTAAAACGATATATTGTTTATAAATTAATTAGTATAATTTTATAATAATATTATAGACACAAGCATAGCCAGTACGACCTCATCTATACTAATATCTATACATCTATATAATATAATAACACAACAACAGACTATGTCTACATAGCGCGAAAACAAGCCTGATGAGCAAAAGCTTACTATGTATAGCGCCAAAAATTTATAATAAAATACCATGTCAGATAAAGCTTTATGGAAAAGGAATATTTAAAAATAAATTAAAACAGATATTAATACAAAAATGCTATTATACTGTCAATGAGTTCTTGGATGATAAAAATGGATTTTAATTAGTTATAATATTTTAAATCGATGTTATTTCTTATATCTTCTTTTTATTTATTAATTTTAAAACTTAAACGGTGACATACATTTGATTATACTTTTTATTCTATTATTTTAATTTAATAACTCCATTTACTTACTGACATGAACTACGATTGACATTTTTATTTTACATTTTACTTGGTTACTGACATGAATTTTTGACATTGTTATTGCTTTATTATCAAATTAGATTATTTTTGTTTTATATTTGATCAGGTTTGACATTGTAATGTATACTTTATTTTTTCTGCAAGTTCAATATATTCATACGCCTATTTAGGCAGATTTTGGTGAAACAATTTAATAATGTGTGAGCATGTAATACCCAAAATGCAATGAATGAATAAATGATTATGATTATTATGATTATGATTATAATAAAGAGGAAATATTTGTATTTTTGTATGTTTGTAACGAATAAACTAAAAAAGTACTGAACCGATCTTAAAAATTCTTTCACCATTGTAATGCGGCGTTATCCCTGAGTGACATAGGCTATATTTATTTCTAGAAAATATTAGATAGTTATTTAAAGCAAATGTCCACCCGTGCGAAGCCGGGACGGACCGCTAGTTTGTAATAATGTGATTTAAAGTACCTATATTAGTAAAACTTTATAGAAAACGATTTGCTTTAGAACACAAAACTTATCGGCTTGCTTGCTCAAATTAAGATCGACACAAAATTGCCAGTCTTTGCATTTTAGTTTACAATGCAACAGGAATTTTAAACGCTCATAAATTTTAATCAATCTTTAAAATGTTAATGAAGGAGTGAGATGTCGATTTAGACAAATCATTACAAAATACTAAGTTAGTCATACTCACATCGGTTTTCCCGAATCTCTCATTTCACGTTGTGTGATAATACCGACGCCAACAACGTCACATTTTTTGGGTATGTAAACTTTGCTATCTTGAATGACCACGTCTCGGTGTACTGGCGGGGTTTTGATGACGGTCTCTAAGATGTTAGGCTCGAAATTTCTATGGCTCTTAACACTCAACGAAACTTTGACGTTACTTTGTTCCTTATCAGATCTGTAGTAATTTCTTTCTTTTTTCAGATCACTTCCAGTTTCGTACTCAACAATTTTATACACCTCTTCGTCGCTAGATTGATTTTGTTTATTGTTACGATTGTCATCACTTGTGTCACTCGAATTTAAAAAGAACCCTTTAGGGATGTCTATTCTTAAATATTCTGAACTTTCCTTCTTATGACATCTAACCAGGTTTTTCGAAAGCAGAACAACTTCAATTTTATGTGAGAATGCTTTAGATTTATCTATAAACCACTTTTGATCTGAAATTCGGACTTCCATGTTCTCATTCTTTGGTAGATTTAGCTCGCGTTTTATTTTGCCTGGCAGCTTTTGTGGGTGGTCAGTCACTGTTTTTGGTATCATCCAGGCTTCTATGTTTTGCTGGGCATAGTTGACGTGTTGTCGTCTAGAATAAGGTTTATAATAAGATGAAGTCACTGTCACCTCACTTCTTGACCTGAAGACAATGCCAGTATCTCTGTAAACAGTGTCCATCAGTTCGAAAACGGTGCTGCTGCTTGTTCCATACATTTTGTTGTTCCATCTAACTTTTACACTGTTTCGTGATTCTATGGCTTGAGAAAGGTATCTCTGGAGCCAAGCTGCTTGGCCTGTTTCTTCATCATATACTTTTCTCTTCATTTCTGGTGTTTTCTTTTTCGTCTCTGATTTATAAGGCTGTTCTGCTGTACCTATTTTGATCATTAATCCTTCTTTTACTTCACAGCGGCCGGCCGTAACATCCTTCTTAGGTTTAGTATACGGTTTTTCCTTCTTTTCCTCTTTATTCTTTTTCTTGAAGAAAAAGAACTTTCTCTTTTCTTTATCCTCGACGTTGGCTTTTGTTGCCATTTTCGCCATCATATTTTTCTTTTCACTAGTTTGCTTATCGATGTCAAAAGTAGGTGACATGGGATTCTGTTTATCGGCGTCTTCTTCAAAGTTAAATTTCTTACCCCACAGTTTGAACATTCCTTTAACACCGTTACACTCACTGTCATCTTCATCGGTTTTAGACCACGATACACTTGCGCGTTGAGGTCTATTAGCAGTTCTTTTGTAAGAAGGCTGAGGATTGTATATGTTGGATTTATCGTGTTCTACGATGGAGGCAAATGCATGGGGACTATACATTTTCGTGTTTGAAAAAGATCTGGCTTCCAAGGATGGTGGGTCTGAATTAATAGATACATCTTTATGACTCGTAGCAATAACACTCACTTGACTGGATACTTTAGGAGTAATTAAAGAATTTTTTTTCGAGTCATCCTTCCTGGCCAGGCCGCGCCGTAGAGCTTCAAATCTGCGTTTTAGTATTGAGGCACTCTTGTTATCTGGTAGGCTTGATTTTTTGCTGTCTTTGGATTTCGTTGTAAATATTTTTCTATACTCTCTTTCTAGTTTATTTTCCATGAGGTCTTCGGAGCACCGGCTTTGTTTTTCGACGTCGTCACTGGGATTTTCTAGATCATGGACATGCTGTACTAAGGAATCCGACGAAAATTTCTCCAGTGGTTTATATTTTTTATCTTTCATAGTGTTTGGATTTCTTACTTCCGTTGAATTAATTATATTTATTCTAACTTTCTCCTCCTGAGAATATTCCACTTTGGTGTCTTCTTTATCTTCAATACTGCTATCAACTTCTTTGTCAATAAGTTGTTCTACTTGCGTGGTAGTATTAATTACGATCTTATTAATAGTGTTGCTTCCGATTTCTATATTCCTGTTTTCGGATACCTGTGGACTTGTAGATTCCGAGACTGTTTGTATAATGGGCGACAATTTCTCGCTCATAACGTGACCGGGGTTGCACGCCAAAATGCCTCCAACACACTTAGATGACGTCCGTTTACTTTCATAATAACTGTTAGCCTTGTGTTGTCTTGCTTTTTCTTAAAATAAAAGAACATTAAGTCAATGTCGGACATCGTAACAAAAATAGTTTTTTAGGGTTCCGTACCTCACAAGGTAAAAAGGAACCCTTATAAGATCATTTTCTTGTCCGTCTGTCTGTCTGTCTGTCTGTCCGTGTGTCACCACCGATTTTCTCAGGAAAGGGTGGACTTAGCAAATTCTATTAGGTGTATAAAAATCAGGACGGACTCCTGGGTCAACGCGATAAAAAGATATGGTCAAAATTAGATTTTTGCGAAAACTTGTTAGTACCAAAATTGACCTTAATTTTCAACTTTTTTTAATTTTCGGAAGTTTTCCTTTACTTGTGCTGTAAGACCTTCCAAAATTGATATTTCTAGGTCAACCGTAAGTACCCTATAGGTTTTGGTTCGAAAACCTATATGGTAGTTCCCGTTGAACTAGAATCACGAAATTTGGCCAAAAGCAGGGTCTTACAACACAAAGGAAAAATAACAAAAAATAAAAAAAGTGGAAAATTTAAGGGTGTCCCCATACATATATAGTAGACTCCATTTAAGATAGTCCTCTAAGTTGTATAGGCGCTCATACAGATTTAGAGGACTAGCGTAATTAGCACCAACCTCAAATAAGGTAAAATGCGTACGGAACCGTCGGTGCGCGGGTCAGACTCGCACTTGCCCGAATTTTTAGAAGAAGTCTTTTCTTTATTGATGCGTTAAAACATATCGTAAAGCTAAATATTAGTCCGGTCAATTTAGACATCCGAGGTTGCAATAATTCGCACCCCGCTGAAAATTTTATGATTGTTTGAAAAACCATAATGAATTAATTCTAAAAAGATCCTCATTGATCCGACACCTGGAAAAAAAAAACACGGCGTCAAAAGTCACCAAAATGGCTTTATCACGATTTTCAGCAAAACCGTATTTTTTTTCATAAAACTTTCTGAACAAAAATATTGCAGATTAGATAATTATCTATACTATACTTTTTTCCTAGGAGCCACCGTTTTTGAGATAAAACGATTAAAAAAGTTTAAAGAGTTGAAATTGTCTAAGGCAGACGTTTCGACGCCACATTTGAGGTTATTACTTTACCATACCCTATCAGGCAGCGATAGCCTAGTGGAGATACCAAGAGACTGCCATGCAGAGGGTTCGAACCATATAGATATAATAAACAAGGAGATATGCCATGTAGACGAAAATGTATCCGATACCTGTGTCGCCAGTTTGCCCCTACCACGCGGCTACTACTACACGTGCAGTTCAGTAAAAGCAATATAAAAACGCAGTCGCGTACACACTCGCATTTTTTAAATCAAAACTTACAAAAAAAATCAATAATAAACTTTATCCTATCGAACATAGCGTGTATTTACCAAGCAACGTTCAACTTACACAAAAACATCGGCCACTATCGCTGTGCTGTGACAAAGTACTGTACACGTTGCAAGAAGCAGCGCCGTACTACGCGATGCATTCCCTTAATAAAGTATCGTTTGGTCATAATTACATTGCTTGTCCAGTTTCTTCGCTACAAATTTAGGTAGTAGTTAAAGAGTAATGTATTTATTAAAAATAATACAGTCGTTATGATTTTTGATAACAATAATGACATAATAACAGCAAAATAATAATGGAATATTGTACGATTTTTGTTTTTCATGTTTTTAAAGACAAATATAGTAAAATACTTGTAGATTCATTTGGTAAGTGATTTCACTCTACACAAAGTTTTAATTTGAAGTTCTATTTTTAGAACAAACTACTGAATAAGACGGTACCTATTCCTATAAGTTGTCGCGATCACGGTCGAAAGTGCACTAATTCGCGGAAACGGCCATTTGCTTGCGATAAATGCGATATGATCACTTTGGGCATCTCGCGCGGACACCAACACGCCCGCTTGGCACTTCTCCTCTTGTTTATATTTCTATGGTTCGAACCCACGACGCGCACCAATGACTTCTCGGAGTTATGTTCGTATTGAATTGTAAATTCTCGCTTGCCCCGTGCCTCGGCGAGCACGTTAAGCCGTCGGTCCCGGTTGTCATGAAGATCTTTGACAGTCTTTATAGGGAGTCAGTACCTATGAGTAAACTGACACTAGTCTAAGGCATGGAATAAAGCTAATATTTAGTCAAATCCGGTTAGACTAGAAAGTGGACCCTGGGTTCAGACTGGGATAACGCTAGGAGGATGATGAACCTGTACTGAACGCGTTTTTTAGGGTTCCGTCACCAAAAATAGTAACGAACTCTATTTGATTCGCCATGTCTGTTTGTCTGCCAACTGGCCGTCCGTCCTTATTACACAGCCACTTTATTCCGAAACTATTGAGACTACATACATACATACATAGACTCACACCTGTTTCCCCGAAGGGGTAGGCAGAGGCATATTAAACGCCCACTTTTCGCCAGTGTTTTGATCCCACGCAATAGGTGGCGAGCCTATTGCCGCTTATCGGGATATTTTGTTTGCCAGAGCCTCGTCCGTTGATCGGCAGGTGCACCACTTGCAGGTGAGGTTGGCTTGGGACCCTAAGTTCTTGGTCGGAACCCTATGCACCCTATTGAGACTACACATTTAAAAATTGTTAGGTAGATGCATTCTGTAAGCCGCTACACGACTATTATACAAAATTTAAAAAAAATGGAAATAAAGGGGGGGCTCTCCATGCATGGTACAGTCATAAGATTTTTTTCGACTGTCATGTACCTACATGCGTGGTGTCTATAGATAGATATTCAAAAATTTAATAGAGGTTCCTAATACCATTGTTTCTTAAAGTCAATCGTTTGAAAGATAGGCGCTTCCAAAGTGGTAAAATGGGCGTCCCTCCAATCTAACCTTTAAAGTAAGATAGTGACAAATCTCGAAAAAATATTTGCTTTTTTAGGGTTCCGTACCTAAAAGGTAAAAAACGGGACACTATTACTAAGCCTCCGCTGTCTGTCTGTCTGTCTGTCCGTCGGTCCGTCTGTCTGTCTGTCACCAGGCTGTATCTCATAAACCGTGATAGCTAGAAAGCTGAAATTTTCACAAATTATGTATTTCGCTTGCCGCTATAACAACAAATACTAAAAATAAAAAAAATTAAAATATTAAAGGGGGATCCCATACAATAAACGTGTATTTTTTCGTATATTTTGCTCAAAATTACTAACGGTAACAGGTAGACGCTTAAAATTTTCACAGAATATGTAGTTGTATATTACCTTTCAAAATAAATAATTAAATAATAATAAAATTAATATTAAAGGGAGGCTCCCATTTAACAAACTTCTAGCCAGCAGCTACGCCTGCATTTTTTAAATAGCTACGCCTGCATTTTTTAAATTTGCCCGTTTTGGCCGATCCCGTGGGAATTTCGGGAAATCCCTTCTTAGTGCACCCCTACGGTCTCCAAGCAACATACATGCCAAATGTCAGCTTCCTGCGCCCAATAGTTTCGGCTGTAGCGTGTCAGTCAGTCAGTCAGTAACGCAAGGATTTTATATATTAAGATTATCTGATCTAAAATTGTAGTCTGAGCTAATCTTATGATAAACCTTACAGTTTGGCTGAAAATCGCCAACAACCCGTTTTGGTGCATTTTGACCCCGTGTTTTTTTTTCCAAGTGTCGGATCAATGAGGACTTTTTACATCTAATTTATAATGGTGTTTTAAACAATCCTACAAATTTTCAGTTGGTTGCGAATTACTGTAACCTCACCCCTTTTTTGTTTGTTCTAATTTGACCGGACTATATGTATTAGCGAGCCTGTGTTATTTCGAAGCTTTTATTTAGAACCGCGGGTTTCAATATTCGATACGAGTTTATTTTTTTTTTATAGACTACTCCCCAGTAGGACTAAATCCTGTGTTGCGGGGGCCTTTACAAACATACAACCAACGGACACAATGAACACCAGACTCGAGACAACACTTTCATGAATCACACAAAGTGTTGTCTCGTGTGGTGATTGAACCCACAACACTCAGCGCAGTGTCAAGTGGCGAGGCGGCCGCTTAAACCACTACGCCAACCGTGTAGTCAAAGTAGTATACGAGTACCATTTCTAGTAAAGGAACTGCTACATGAGAGCCATTTTCTTTACGTAAGTATTTAGAGCAGAGCTCGGTAAAGCTTTGAAATACAACGATGAATTTCTACTTACGGAGGTACCATGACAATTCCGAGCTACCACAACCTCTATCGTCGGTCTCTGGCAAGTAAATCCTCTGCACTTTCTTCTTAAGCAAAGCTTTTACGCTTCCAATACCAACGTCGGTGAAACTCCTCGATCTCTCGTGGTAAGCATACACCTGCTTCGGCGAACTAAAGTATCTTATGTCTCTTCTGCGTCTCAGAGAACTGATATTCCTACAAGTGCAACTTAGGTTATCCCTGTTATCCTTCTTGTAATCGTATTGAGACCCGACGTCTTGGGTTTTTTCATATCTCAGCCCTTGCAACGTGGGACGTCGATCCCTAGTTATCTCGCTGTTGTATAAACTGTATTCCCTATCTAAATCTATTTGTACGTTACGCCTCGTCACATACAACAAAGCCTTGCTTTCTTTCATTTCTTCTTATATATCATCATTCATATTCGAGGCATTTTATTGGCGTCCAACTTAGTGTAGGAAAATCACGATTCTCAGTACTGCAACAAAAAAATGATATTTTAAAATAGCGATAGAGAGGTTTGTAAGGGCATCACTTAAAATCATCATTGGATAAGGATGGAGAACATAGTTTCGTGTAACAATTTATTCTCATTAAGAATAGAACATTCTTAAAGGCATAAGATTAAAGAAAAAAATAATTCCAAGCTTTATGTGTAAAGGATTTTTCAAAAGGAACATACCGTCTGCAAGACTTGTACAAATTTTCTGTTCATAAATTCACAATGGCAAAATGTCACAAAGTGCCGGCCTCCTAGACTTCTCCAACGAAATCCTGGTGTCAAATCATAAATTACATTTCAGATTTTACCTTTAAATTTGTATATGTAACACTTGGTGAATTCAAAATTACATCATCAATTTTTTTACAAAGAATTTTTCAGAATGTCAATTTTCTGACACGTTTTAATTTTCCGCCAGTGACATAATATCTGGTATTCATAAATTTAGCAAAATAGGTTCTTCTAAGGTATCACACATTATAAACAACACAGTTCAGGTGTTAACTTTACAGTAGGTATTAAAATAAACTTCAAGTGCTCCTGGATCTAGGCCAATAAAACTAGTTTTATTATTCTTCAAGAGTTATGTTTTTTCTTTAAGAATAGTAAAAGAGGCTCTCGATTACTAACAAATATATGGCTTTGATAATACTTAACTGCCGATAAATAGCCGTGAATAGAATTGTATATAGATAAGCTCTTCATCACACCTGAAACTCTAGAAAAGTATAACAGTTAATAGTTAATACGAAAAGAAAATTACTTTAGAGAAAACTAATAATGAAGACTGTCCGATAAGACTTTGCACAACACCAACTTGAACTCCATACAATACACAGACAGTTTAATATTGTGCAGTTCACCTATAAAAATGTAGGTGGTTAATTACCGAAATCCGCATTTTACTGATATGGAGCCGAAAAACTGCACCTACCAGTTAGTGGCACGTCAATAGTATTGATTTGGAATGGCAGTATTATCATTCATCATCAGCGTCCTAGCATTATCCTGGTTGTAAGCAAGCATTTTGTAGCATCCTGGTCTAACCAGATTTATTAAAATACTAGCTGGCCCGGCAAACTTCGTACCGCCATATTTTATTTCTCTATATTTTTCTTATTTTTTTTGGTCTAAATTGAGAATCTAAACCATTATCAAGTCGTCTTGAACACACACAAAAAAAAAAATCATCAAAATCGGTCCAGTCGTTTAGGAGGAGTTCAGTGACATACACACGCACACAAGAAATATATAAAGAAGATTTAGCCTTTAGCAGTATCATCCTTAGTACGAATTATTATAGTAAAACTTTTTACGTTTCTGGTTCAAAACACCAGTGGCTTTGGACGACATTCCGCTTTCAAATTCAAACACACGTCATCGTCTATTGAGTTACGTAACCAAACATTGTATTTTTCAACTTTTCTTTAACCTAATTTCAAGTTTAATATCTTACTGATGTAATTACTTTCACGTAGGGGACGAAATATGTGAAAGATAAACACTGGACACAACAGCAAAGTAAGTATTTAAAAAGCCGTTTTCTTTTTAAACATGTTTACTGGCCTGTAATGTTGGTCTATTGGTCACCGTCGCTTGGCTGACTGTCGAACTTGGCTGGGTAAAATACCTATTAAACCTATGACAAATCTCTGTATCTGGGTGTAATTTTGTCTATAATATAATATGAGTAGGTACATGTTTATAAGAATATGTATGTATGTTTATGAGTTACCTATCTGGTTATCATTGTCCGTGTGGTGACGGATAAAGAATACGGATTGTCACCACCCCATATCATCCCATGGGTGTCGTAAGAGCCGACAGAGGGAGCATATTATGCAGAGAACAGCACTGTAATTGAAGGAAAACTTGATACAAACCCTATACCGACCCGTTTGGCCAGCGTGGTATAGTAGGCCAATTCCTCCTTTCAAAGGAGAGGCCTAGTCCTGCAGTGGACTGTTAAAGGCTGATGATGATGATGATGATCTGGTTGTCATAGTAGGCTTTGAGACCTGATGACCATGTTGGGCTGCTTGAGTTGTCCTAGTATTATATCAGAAACAATTTCAGTTGATAAAGTCAAAGTTGCATCATTCTTTTGAATTCCAATGAGTGTTGGTATTAGTATCTGAGCCGAGTCTACCACCTCACGTAGCCAGCAGTTGCCTTCTTCCAAACCACGGACTTCTTCCATGTGGACTTTAGGACTCATTTCTCAGTCCTCAAGACATATAAGATTGCTTGTTCTGTGATCCTTTCCAGATGTGTAGAAGAATCTTCCCAAACAGTAGTTTTAACAGATGTTTTTTTCCAGAAGCACATGATATCAAGCGCCAGCCATAAAAAAATCTGTATTCACATAACTACATATAAACGAAACTCCAAAGACGGATCTAAACTCAAGATGGAAGATAAAACTAATAGGAAAAGCTGCAAAGGCAACAAATTTGTTTGTGCCATCTGCCTAAACGCTAGAATGGATGAGAAAAACAACCACAAACACGAACACAATAAGAAAGTATCAAAGTCTTGCCCTATTTGTCAAAAAAGTTGCGACTACTGCCAAAACACAACTAGGAAGGAAAAGGACAGATACTGCAGTGAACCAATTTTAGATTCAAATGTGAAAAACGTTCAAACTTCTGAAACGAATGTCAGTCAAGGTTTGAACCTATTAAATGAAGTGCTGACAGTATTTCAGAACAAACGAGTGGATATCAAGAAAGAAAAGGATAAACTGGGCATTTTTAAAGATGTAGGGGTGTCTACTGATACAACTCGTAAGAAGAATCCACCCAAACTAACGGTTAGTAGGTTCCAGTACTCGATTGATGAGTCGAAAAAGGGTGAGAACGGCCAATTTACGGTTGTGAGCAGTTGCCAGCCAGATTTTGGGAGAAAGTCACAGTATTCTATAGATTTAATCAAGCACAAATCTTCGTCGATACCTCAAATGAAGCTGGAAGAACTGAAATATTCGCTGAAGGAGAAATCTCGATCGAAAGACGCTATCGAAGAAGTGAATAGAATGTTCGCAACAGTTAGAAAGTCTGGTAAAACCGTTGAGAATTCAAATAGACCAATGGTCAGAAACGGTCCGAGAGTATTGCCAGTAGTCAAAAACCTGACTCGCCAGGAAACTAAAAGTGTGAACGTCGACAGTACGGAGCAAGTTAGTTGCAGGTGTTGCCAGACTTGCATGTCCAGCGGTGATTCATGTATTAAACCAGAATGTTGCCAGGAAGTTGAATATGACAGATGCGGTGATAAGTGCGTATATATGATGTGTTGCCATTATCAAAATAAGCGGCAAATGCAGGCAGGTGTGATGATCTGCGATCACTGTAAGAGTTTGAGAGATGATCATCAGTGTCCGGGGGAATGTTTAAACGGGGACTGATTTTAGTTTTGTATTTATTTGTGTTTTATACTATTTACAGCAATAAAGTATTGTTTTTCAGTGTAGTGGTTGTTTAAATTTATTATGTGTTGAATAAATAAGCATAGATTTGATGTCTCGTGTGACGTATTTACGCTGTTAACATTTTCTTAAAAATAAACATAGACAAACAGAAGCTGTCTACCTCGGGCTGGTGGTGATCCGTCAGTTATGCATACTGGATTTTGAGGGAGGCATACATAGTGCTTGGGCCTAGTGATGGGAGGTTTTATCAAGGGAAATAAAAACAACACAACTTCTTGTTAGATTTTTTTTTCATACATGATTTCAAGGGATTTTTTAAACGTGTTGCCCCTCACCCGATCCGCCCCTGTGTGGCCTGCGATATAGTCAAAGAAATTGGTATGTGGGTGGATATAGTAGAATTAGAGATTTTGAGAGATATCTACCACGCACGGATATAATAATAATAATATAATATTATATCCACGGTACCCAGGATATGATGATGATAGCCTTTTATTCCTGAGCATAGGGTTACAACAGGGCCCTAAGTTCGGTGTGCCTTTTGGCATAGGCCTCCTCCAATTCCTTCCAATGGATCCTGTCCCTTGCTACTCTCAACCAGAATGGTCCCGCTGTCTGTTTCAAGTCGTCTTCCCATCTCCTGACTTGACGACCCCTATCTCTTTTGCCGTCTCTTGGTTGCCAGAGGGTGACTTGCTTGCTCCATTTAATGGGGTGGCGTAGCAGATGTCCAGTCCATCTCCATTTTTGGACGTCTATCCGGGTAAGAATGTCTGTGAGTTTTGTTCTTGTTCTCACGTCTACGTTCCTGACTCTGTCTTGGATTTTTAACCCTAACATGCTTCTTTCCATGGCACGTTGGCATTTTGCTAGCCTTTCCCTGTGGTGAAGTGTTGTTGACCAAGTTTCACAACCATAAGCAAGAACTGGAAGAATACAGGTCTCAAATGTTTTATTTTTTATGTGGTTGCCTAGATCCTTACTTTTCACTATTTCCTTCAGTGACCAGTATTTTCTCCATCCTTGAGCTATTCGCCTGTTTATTTCCTTTGTCATTTCATCTGTAGGGGATATTATCTGTCTTAAGTAAATATATTCTTTGACATATTCGATCCTTTTGCCATCTACCATAACTTCTATTTCCCTTGAGTTTGACATCAATTTTGTTTTACTGGCATTAATTTCCAGACCAACTTTTCTGCTTATATTTGCTAGGCTCTGCATCATTTGTTCTAGTGCTGCTGGAGTTTCTTCAAGAAGCACCAGATCATCGGCAAATCTTAGGTGGTTTAGGCGAGCTCCGTTAATGTTCAGACCTAGGTGGTCCCAGTTTAGCTGTCTAAAGATGTGCTCGAGTACGGCGTTAAATAGCGTAGGGGAGAGAGGATCACCTTGGCGTACCCCCCTTTTCATAGGAAATGATTCTCCTATTGATTCTAGTTTAATACTGGCTTTGCTTGATTTGTATATACTCTTAACTATTTCTATATAGTTGCTGTGGACCCCTTGTTGAAGGCTCCGCCATATGTATTGGTGCCTGAGGCTGTCGAATGCCTTTGAGTAATCTATAAACGCCATGTAGATTTGTTTATTGTATTTGTTATACTTCTGTATCAACTGTTTTATTGTGTGAATGTGATCTATTGTGCTGAAGTCTTTTCTGAATCCTGCTTGCTCTATATGTTGGCTTTCGTTTAGTGTTAATCATATTCTTTCCAGGATCACTTTAGCAAATACTTTATATATGTTTGATATTAGGGAAATTGGCCTATAATTCCCAATCTCGTCTCTAGGCCCTTTTTTATGTAGTAGAATTATGTGACACTCTGTCCATTCTTCTGACATTTGCTTTGTTTGTAATATTTGATTGAAAAGTTTTGCTAGCACAGGACTGATTTCCTCTAAGGTTCCCTTTAGCATTTCATTAGGTATCTTGTCTGGCTCTGGGGCTTTCTCGAGTTTTTGGGATTTTATTGCCTTGGTTACCTCTGAGGCAAGAATTTCTGGCACTTCGTCTAATTTGTTTTCTTGTGCTTCGTTTATTTCTGGAATTGTGGACAACCCTGAATCGAATTTATCAGAATACAATAGGCGGTAATAGTCCGTAGCTAGTTTTTGTATTGAGAGTCGATTAGTTAAGTAAGATTCTCGTTGCTTTCGTTTCGATATCCATTCTATGCCATGTTCGCTTAGTTGTTTCATAGCCTTTTTGGTTCCTCCCGTTCTTTTTATATTTTCTTCCAAAACTCTATTTCTTTTCTCTTTACGGTCTTTCCTCATATTCTCCTTAATTTCCTTGCTAAGGTTTGCAATTTTTTGGCGTCTTTCTTTGTCCCCTTTATTTGATATTAGTGTTCTTCTTTCATCTAATAGTTCTAGTGTCTTCTTGCTTAAATAGCTTTCTTTGCTTCTGGGTTTGCTGACTAGCATCTCTTTCAGTTTGTTTTGTAATCTCCTGTATTTAATCCCAGTTTCTGCGTCGGAGGTAATAATTTCATGGAGTGATTCTCTCTTGCGATAATTAGTAGAATGACTTTCTTCTGGTATTTGATATAGCTTATTATTATTTACTAGGTTTTTCCTGGATCTTTTGGGCTGGTTTAGCCTTAGGCAACTTCTTACCATACGGTGGTCTGTGTTGTTGTCTGTGTGGTCTGTGTTGTTTCTTACCATATGGTGGTTTTTGAGGGTTTTAATTATGTTGGTATCTGTGAACGCGCTTGCTTTGTTGGATATAATAAAATCTATTTCTCATTAAAATGAGGTTATTTTCCATCATGAATTCTACTAGTTTCTGACCATTTTGGCTCCTTTTTCCATGCCCAAACTTCCCAATTGAGGATTCCTCTCCAGTTTGCCTTTCTCCAACCTGTGCGTTAAAGTCACCCATGATTATCATGTTGTTGTGGTGCGATTTTATTGCTTCTGAGATGCTTTTATAGAAATTTTCTATGTCTGATTTTCCCGCTTGTTCTATTGGGGCGTATATTTGAAAGATGGCCCAGATTTTCTTGTAGCCCAGAAATTTCAAATGAAGCAATTCTGTCAGAAATTCCTTCAAATCCCAGAATGTTCTTCTTCAGTTTAGACTTAATAA
This sequence comes from Euclidia mi, assembly GCA_944739405.2. NCBI lineage: Eukaryota > Metazoa > Arthropoda > Insecta > Lepidoptera > Erebidae > Euclidia > Euclidia mi. The sequence goes on from OX123208.2 coordinate 8,153,774, forward strand.
GGAAACCTACTCTTTTTTGACCGGTGTGTTCTCCTTTATGAAACATGATATAGTCGGTCCTCTCTTCTATCCCTTCCCCTGGCCTTCTCATCTCGCTGATGCCCATTATGTCCCATTTTATGTTGGATATGGCTATTTCTAGTTCTTTTAGGCTCTCTTCTGTTCTTAGTGTCCGAGTATTCAGTGTGCAGACATGTATGTGTTATTTTTATCTTGTTTTATCTTTATTGTTTTGTTTTTGTCTAGGACCAAGAATCAAATGGACTCGACATTTGCGTACACCTGTAAAGGATGGACATAGAGTACATCCTGAGTTGGTGTTACCAGATGTTGTAAATGTTTACCCTACAATTGTACGAAGTACATATTAACTTTTAAGTTACATTGTATCAAACCTGAATTATAATAATAATAATAATATTCTACCACATTCACACAACACCATCTAGTCCCAAACTAAGTAGGGCTTGTACTATGGGTACTAGATAATGGATAAACATACTTATATACTTTTTTTTTGTAAATACATACATATTATACATTGAAACACCCAGACCAAGACAAACATCCATGTTCATGCACACAAATGTTTGACTTGTGAGGGAATCGAACCCGCGACCTTCGGCGTAGCAGTCGTTTACACTCCCGCTGCGCCAACCGGTCGTTCCGAAATTGAATACCTTACCAGACATCTGAGACCGCGTTTTCCTATAATTTTTAATCAATTTGGTATTTCGATGAATTTATGAGCTAACTCGAGAAGTTCCATCAATATCCGTTTAGGTATATTTGCAACGAATAGTAACAAACATCTATATAATATAATTTACAGCCCAATAAAGAAATAAAAATATAGCTAACCTTACAAGGAGGTTTAAATCCATCCATAAGGTGTGCGATAAGTATTTTTTATACTTAATATTATTATGTATAACAAAAGTGTCGAATATGTGGGACTGGCTTCACTCGCCAAATAAACACGAGGCTCAGAGTTATGTACCTTTTATTATATTATTTGACACTCAACTTTACTGTCCTTTGAACAAAATTAATTTTGTATACAAAATTCTTATTTTCTCTTCTTTATCATTCGAGAATGTTTGCAAATAAGTACCTATTGCGGGGAGTTTTCCTAAAACACTTTTGTTCAAAGTGTTTAGAGCATACTCTTGCATATTTATTCGGATCCCAGTTTTCTCCTCCTGTTGCACGTATCCACAATTATTTTTGGATCGTGCAGTCCTTTGGGAATCTATAAACAAATAATTTCATTACAACAAATAATCGGAAAACAAATTAAATCATTAATCATAGGTTCATGAAACTAAGTAACGGCAAATTACCCAAAATTTGGGTAATTTCCCAAACGCTTCTGTGGTATCCCTAAAAAACATTTAACGCTGTAAAATTAAAAAGTATCGATGACTTTTGGCTAGCTCAACATTCAACGACCTATTGAATTCGATTGTGTAATACTAAAATCGCGGTGAAAATAAAATAGCATTTTTCGGTTTATTGATGTAATTTAGAAATTATGTCCTTATGTAATAATACGCTATTTGTATCATTCTATCAATATTTTCATGTATTAATAGATATTATAACTAAAATATCGTACTTACGAATAAATGGTTATGTTCTCACATTTCCGCTCACTATGGCTTTTACAGCCTACAATGTAACAAATCACCATAATAAATCTGAACCAATGATATTTTCACTAAGCATTCACAATAAATAACATTATTAACACAATTTTTCGCGGAAATTATCGAGAGCTCAAACTTTTGTTGGTCACAACAGTCAGTTGTGACCAACAAAAAAAACGAAAACTCTGACAAAGACAAAAAATGCTGTCTTTGTCTCTTTTACTCTTATGTATTTCTGTATGTCATTATCTCGGTCTGTCACGGTATTATTATTTGCTTGTCAAATCCATAGAGATACATCATCCTAGGTTTTTGTGCATATTTTTTCTAGACAGGTTAGCTTTAGGGTGTTTCGAATTATAATTTTTTGATTTAGAAGGAGGGTGTTTGTCTTCTTCCCCCACGGTGACAAGCCGGCTTGGGGTGCAATTTATTAACGTTGTGTTTGGTAATGTGGTTGTGGGGGTTGGTTGTATCCGGGTGTCGCATATTAGTTTTTTACCCAGGATATCTCTTAAATACCTACATAATTTGCTTTAGACTTACCGAAGAAAAAGACGAGGATAATCTCGTTCATTGATGACGACACCCCAACGACAACCCAGCCTCTGGGTTGTTGTTGCGACACCCCCAAAACGACATCCCTGGGGTGTCGTTAATAAAAAGCATTTATATTGAGAGTACCTATACTAGCCATTTACTAGCTCGATAATCTTAAGCGATATGTTATCCCAACATTACGGTGCAACACAAAAAGCATTTGTTGACTGACGACACCCCAGGGGTGTCGTTTTGAGGGTGTCGTCAACAATGAACGGATAATCTTCACACTTTTCATCCGTTAAGACTCAAAAGAAACCGAACTATCTCTTACCCGCGTTTTTAACTAAATTATCCCTCTTTCTATCCACTAAATCTTAATATATAAAATCCTTGCGTTACTGACTGACTGACAGACACGCTACAGCCGAAACTATTGGGCGCAGGAAGCTGAAATTTGGCATATATGTTCCTTGGGACCGTAGGGGTGCACTAAGAAGGGATTTCCCGAAATTCCCACGGGATCGGTCAAAACGGGTAAATTAAAAAAAATGCAGGCGTAGCTGCTGGCGTCCTCTGAATACTTCACCTCTTGAATACTTCAATAAATCAACAAGTATTAGTAAAATATTTTATTAAATAACGTACTAAGCATCTTAAAATTGTTCACAAGTTAAAATTAAAAGTAAAAACTCTCCGCTACTAATTTCTTATCTCCTCTGAAACAAACGATACGATTATAATGTACACTTCAGCATAATCAAATAACTAACTTAAGAGAGCATTATTTTACTAAGATTTCCAGAATTATAGATCGTTCTAGAATTCTGAAAATCTACGAACCACGAGAAACTTCAAAATTGTTCTCTTTTAAAAACAAAACCAAGTCTTAATTATTTGACATCATCTACAGTCCATGGTATGCATTGAGCATGCATGTGCGTTGCCTGAGCAATGAAGCATCTATTTATTATTCGTATATCTAATTTATTTGCTACTCACCCAAAAGGTACAAATCGCAGCTCAAATGTTGAGCGCTAAACAAAGCACATACATACGTACAGCTAGTAACGGAAACATACAGTCGAGTAAGGGCTAGCGCATACATACAATTTTTAATTGAACAACTATTTTGTTGTGTATCATATGTTGAAGCGCACATACTGTCAACTCGATAGTTTTTTTTTATAGACTCACGCCTGTATTCCCGAAGGGGTAGGCAGAGGTGTGATATAACACCCACATTTCGCCATGAATTTTTAGGTCCCACGTAATAGGGGGCGAGCCTATTGCCGTACCGGCACATTACCAGACTTCGAGCCGCTACTGAGAATTTCCTAACGGAAAAACCCAATAACACTTTGCCCGACCCGGGAATCGAACCCGAGACCTCCCAATCCCACGCGCACATTTATGCCGCGAGACCAACGAGGCAGTCGATAAGCATTTTTGACTTTTTTGTCGAGCAACTCGAAAGTTGCTCGACAAAAAAGTAGAAATAGCCATATCCAACATAAAATGGGACATAATGGGCATCAGCGAGATGAGAAGGCCAGGAGAAGGGAAAGAAGAGAGGATCGACTATATCATGTTTCATAAAGGACAACACACCGGTGAAAAAGGAGTAGGTTTCCTTATTAAGTCTAAACTGAAGAAGAACATTATGGCATTTGAAGGAATTTCTGACAGAATTGCGGTAGTTCATTTGAAATTTCCGGGCTACAAGAAAATCTGGGCCATCTTTCAAATATACGCCCCAACAGAACAAGTGGGAAAATCAGACAGAAAATTTCTATGAGAGCATCTCAGAAGCAATAAAACCGCACCACAACAACAACATGATAATCATGGGCGACTTTAACGCACAGGTTGGAGAAAGGCAAACTGGAGAAGAATCCTCAAATGGGAAGTTTGGGCATGGCAAAAGGAGCCGAAATGGTCAGAAACTAGTAGAATTCGAGATAGAAAATAACCTCATTTTAATGAACTCACGTTTTTACAAAAAAACTAAAAGCAAATGGACGTGGTCCTCCCCAGGTGCAAAATTCAAAACTGAAATAGATTTTATTATATCCAACAAAGCAAGCGCGTTCACAGATACCTACATAATTAAAACCCTCAAAGACCACCATATGGTAAGAAACAACACAGACCACACAGACAACAACACAGACCACCGTATGGTAAGAAGTTGCCTAAGGCTAAACCAGCCCAAAAGATCCAGGAAAAACCTAGTAAATAATAATAAGCTATATCAAATACCAGAAGAAAGTCATTCTACTAATTATCGCACAACAGAATCACTCCATGAAATTATTACCTCCGACGCAGAAACTGTGATTAAATACAGGAGATTACAAAAAAAACTGAAAGAGATGCTAGTCAGCAAACCCAGAAGCAAAGAAAGCTATTTAAGCAAGAAGACACTAGAACTATTAGATGAAAGAAGAACACTAATATCAAATAAAGGGGACAAAGAAAGACGCCAAAAAATTGCAAACCTTAGCAAGGAAATTAAGGAGAATATGAGGAAAGACCGTAAAGAGAAAAGAAATAGAGTTTTGGAATGTGCTTTTGATTTAAAAGTTGGACAACTATCGATCAAGCGCTCAATTTGTATTGCATTGTATTGATGTGCGCAGACCATCGACTAAACAGTCGATCCGCGACTGACCACGACTACCAATCTCGTATAAGGATTTGAAGCGGCGCCACGTCTCTATCTTTGTAAACACCTTGACTCAAGCGTTGCTGAATAAAGACTGGTGGATTTTAGGAGATAAAAAAATCGATTGTATGCGCACTTCCATTAACTAAACTGTTTGGTTGAGTAGAAATCACGAAAAGTACACAACTCGACGAAACAGTTTAGTCGATGTAACAGTTAGTATGTATGCGCTCGGTCTAAGTAAAATAAAAATGACTGCAAATTACAAGTTACAACGTAATATTAATTACTATGGACAACGGAAGTCAACGAAATATTAAATACATAACGACTTTTGCGTATTTCAGGTCAGTGCTTAACATTCCTGCCGCGACTTTTAGTTTGATAGATTTTAAACTTTGCAACTGATCAATCGCAAGCTGCTAGTATTACTCTTGTAAAACTTACCTACTGTTATCGCCATACTTAGTTTTGTGTCTGTCCAGTTTGTCACTGTGGGCCCTCTCCCAGTCACGGGTCGTGTCTCGTCTGCATAGTGAGTAAATGCATTAGAAAACATTGTAACTATTGAATACACTGAGATCTATAGAAAAGTTACAACATAAACTAAAGAAAGGGTGAATCACAAGTAAGACAAAAGCAAAAAAAATCGTCCACGTATGTTTTACCCAATATATTATATAATAAATTCAGTGGATAGGAAATGTAATATTAAATTCATCATCGTACTGTAAACGGGTCTATACATCTAGTAACGTAGGAAAGTACTACCGTTATCAAGACCTACTGACCGGTGATACAATTCCTAAAATACTGTATAAAACGCGTCTTCTGACTGACTCATAGGATTTTTTGAAAAAAATGTCGAAAGCGCAATACTGACGTTTGGAATAATTTCTACATCACACAGGAAAGTTATACTCATTCCAATTACAGAAATAAAACTCACTCCGCTAAGCTCAAGTCAAAGAACGGTTGATCCAATCCCAAGCGGTCTCGTACAGAATTCTTAGACCCGAACTCTTTCGCCAGTGTCTTCTTCAAACATTTCGACGAGTCCATAAACTTGCACATACACTCATTCAAAGTCTGCATCTTGGTCATAAAATCATCGCTTTTATAATTCTCCGTCGAATCACCCATAAGTTTCTCCAATTCCTCAGTTATCATTCGACAATTGTCTTTCAGTTCCGGTATATCCGTCCATTTTAAATCAGTATTTGTGGCCGCATGCTTCAAGATCTTTATTTTTGGTGTTACAGTTTCTAAAATGAATTCTCCTTCGTCTATTACTTCTAGTGTGGGTTTGTAGTAAGGTTGTCTGACGCCTGGTAGCGTAGGTCCAGTGGATTCCGCTAGACCCTGTTTTGTTTTTATCATTACCAGTTGAAGGAGGCTTTCCAGACCAATCTTGTGGTCGTTTAGTAGATGCCTGTCTAGTACTGTTATTCTGAAAATTGAATGAATATCTTACTGAGAGCCAACTGATGAGTAATGTATAAACCATGTCCTAGTAAGATAGCGATACGTGGTGTATTATCGTGGAACTTTGAACAAGTTTAGCCATTAAGCATCTGTTTAGGTTTGGCTCGCTCAAAGTCATGATTCGAATCGACCTAATCAGCGCGCAGAATGCCAAGCGAAGCAAGATGACATGTAAGCTAACCAAACTCATACTATTTAAGTCGCAAATAGTCTTTGGTGATTTGCTGAAACGAACATGAGCGACTGTACACTTGATGACGGAGAAATACAAAAAAAAATCTCACCGGTCTGCATCAAAATTGCACAGATGACACGAGAACGTCTCTTTAACCTCTTTAATAAATGTCACGGTGCTGGTTCTGGATTGTTCCACATTCAGAGCCTTCGACGTGCAGTCGCTTGTGATGTCCACTGACGTAGCCTGATGAAAAATACTGAAGGATCATCTTTGAAGAGCATTTAGGACTACGCAAGCCTGCATGCAAGACTTGGAGCCCAGATTCTACTTACGAGTCCAACCAGATAGGTAACCATAAAAGAATTTCAGTTTTTCTACAGGGATAGAGATACCGACATTCCAAAGTTGGTTTCAAAGACCCTCATTACAGCCGGGAGTGGCGGTTTAACGTGCTCGAAATACGAGGCAAGCGTTAATTGACAACTCGAAAAGACAGTTGTGTGCGACGTGGATTCGAGCTCGATACCCTCATAGAATGCTTGTGATTATTTACCACAAACACAACATCATCTTGTCCAACAAACAGCTGTAACTAACCAACAGACGACTCTGGCAAATCTGGATAGACTAGTAAGCGAATCATGGGCTCCGTGGCGTGTAAGTCTTGGATGAAACCGGGATAACGAAGGCGATGATGACTTACGTTAGCCGATAGATCACCGAAGGGGTTGTTGAAAATGTTATTGCGGGTCTCTTCAGGGTGAGCTAAAAGCGTCTTGCTTCGACAGATGCGCGTGCGTAGCTTGTCGAACAGACGTGTAGCAGACGCTGTGCGGTGTGGCACTGCGCAAATTATACAACAGAAGGCAATTTTATTCAAACTATCGAGAATGTTAAATCTAGTACATTTTATGTAACTGTTTGTGACTTACGTTTTATTCCTTTGCTATATTTGCTGAAGATGGAGTCGGGCGAGCGACTACGAGGACTACTTGTCTTGGAATTCTCCTGAAATTACGAACGAACGTTAGGTATAGTAAATAGCTGTTTCCGCGGATCCACCCGCGTCCTGAGGGAACTATTTCGCGTACCCGGTTAATTTATAGCCTAAGCTACTCCTTGGTATCTACGTCAGCTATCCGCCAGTGAACGTCCCGTCAAAATCGGTCCAGCCGTTGCAGAGATTAGCGAGAACAAACAGACCGACAGACAGACAAAAATTGTAAAAAATGTCAATTCGGTATATGTACCGTGTATACATTCATATGCATTTAGTAAAAAGCGGTTATTTTAATATTACAAACAGACACTCCAATTTTATTTATATTGTATAGATGTAGGTACCTACCAATAGATTTTAAGATAATGCCCTCACTATAGGCATTTTACAAACTTTCAATAAAACTCACAAAGACTCTAGCAACAATTGAACCGGGAGTCGCTATGATAATGACGATCATGAATACTGTACTGCTGCTGTACCTATTATCGCAATATCGGCAACATTGTATTGAATTGAATTAACACGTACTGCATTAACATGAGCACCAGTGGTCGGAGTCAGTATTGGATCACCTGCTGCCTCGTGATGCAGCTGATGGTGCATCATCAGCGCGCTCTCGAACTGCGCCGTGAAACTGCATTGGGAACAACTGCAAACGACATACGACATCAGGCTCTTCGAAGTATCAGGTGCAAAGGATTTACCTCCAAAGCTATTGTATGGATATTATTGACTTTTCGGCAAAACGTAGTAGACAGATAATTGAAAGCCTTCAATATGAAGTCTTGGATCACAAACGTGATAGTAAGTACTTCAGTGGTAACTTGTGGTCTAGTACTTAGTAAATTTCCCAGCATAGGAACGCTAACCATCTTCTGAGAATTTACTAACATTGAGCGATCCAGAAGGACCTTCCTTACCCTTATTTTCTGGGAAAATTTAAAAAGCAGAGCAACGAACGCGGTTAGCCGCTAAGCAATAGCGGCAAAAATAAAAACAATTGCATTATGTTTTTAAAGTAAGTTAAAATGTTTTACAATTTGGTGACAGACATGATGTAAAGATGCTGCAACAATCATACGTATTTGTTACCGCAAGTGGTCATTTCTGCTTCTGACCTTTCGTTTCATAGTTATACATGCATAGGTACTTTGAGTACTGATATGTCTACTGACTCCGGTTCATCAGGCAATAAATTGGTCTGGACGCAGGCAACTGCGTATGACTCTTGCAGTAAGCGAAACACGGCCATGGTTTCAGACTTTCACAGTAGTACCTAAAAGTCACTAAGATCGTGTTATATACTTATGGTAAAACTCACCAATGTGTCATAATTTTATACTAAATAGCAACAATAAAATTCTTCTAAATATTTTTGTTGTATACCGTGGTATCAATCACTGGTAAAGATTTAGATGACAGCTGACGTGCGCTGTCTGTCAGTCAAATAAAAAGAACATTTGCCAAAGAGGATTTTACTTTAACACTAGGCACAACTGGCAGAGGCAGCGATAGCCTAGTGGAGATACCAACAGACTGCCATGCAGGGTTCGAATCCACGGCGCGCATCAATGATTTTTCGGAGTTATGTGCGTATTGAATTGTTAATTATCGCTTGTCCCGTGCCTCGGAGAGCACGTTAAGCTGTCGGTCCCGATTGTCATGAAGATCTTTGACAGTCGTTACAGGGCGTCAGTACACGCACAATGGCCCAATTAAGTGGCTAAGTGCGGAAAACGCCTGTCCAACTAACTAACTAGGGCGTCAGTACCTTCTAAATAAACTGACACTAGTCTAAACCATGGAATATCGCTATCCCTTCGGGTTGCGGAGGTCAGACAGGCTGTCGCTCTGTGGAAAAGCTAATATTCAGCCAAATCCGGTTAGACTAGTGGCGGACCCCAAATTGAAACTGGGATAACGCTAAGAGGATGATGATGATGACTAGGCACAAGTATTTTATTGGGTATTACGCGAATGTTACACTTTGAAATGAAAGTACAGTTTGGATTCTATCGCGATATATTGGTTTTAATAACATAGCACTTAAAAATAATGATCTAGTGTTCTAGAAACTACATTATTTATTTAATTCTGACGTTTCAGCTACTTTACAGGAGCACACCTTAGTTTGGTTTCAACTAGGCACAAGCTTGCTATAATTTGTGCTAGGGGCTTAAAGAAAATATTGGTATAATATTTGCCAACTTTTAACTAATTTGCGTAGGTAACAATAGAAACGAGAGATACTTAATAGGTGGATTTGGTCTAAGCATTGTGCGACGCTAGCTCTCAATAAATCCACTTCTTTCCTTGGGAAAACGGGGGATCAATAGCGAACTACGAGTGAGACCATCATATTTTATTTTTATATTTATTAATATTCTCACGCCTGTATCCCCGAAGGGGTAGGCAGAGGTGTAAATATTACACCCACATTTCGCCATGAATTTTTAAATCCCACGTAACAGGGGGCGAGCCTATTGCCGTTACCGGGCACATCACCAGATTCCGGGCTAAGTACTACTGAGTATTCGGAAAAACCCAGTAACACTTTTGCCCGACCCAGGAATCGGACCCGGGACCTCCGATCAGCAGTCGAATACGCTATCCACTGGACCACGGACGCAGAGACCATAATAGTCAGGTTAAAGTGGCAGTCAGCAGGGCACATAACTAGAATAATCGCTGAACCGCTGACCGTTGAGGCAGGCAGATTCTGGAGTGGCGATCACAACGAAGCAGTTGGATGCAGGCAGCTCAACATCAGTCTATGTGTTCAGCTTTAAAGGAGGCCTCCGTTCAGCCATGAACGTGTTATAGCTGAGATGATGATGAGCTTGTGATTGTGCCCATATTGACGATGCTAATAATACGGAGTGATTTAAATCCTTCATTCTGTCTGACAAGATTATCCTGGTTCAGATATCAGTCTCTCACAAAGGTGCAAGCTGTATCTATTCTATATATAATTGAATAAACAATTATTGTTATTCTATAATTTCAAAACCGTTAATGTCATTGCCCTTAAAGGTCTTAATATTGACACAGTTAATAATTACGCCAGCCTTGGTAACGTTGACCGCAGATAAGACAAAGATAACTTAATCTCTGTAAGCTTAAATTATAACGTGGTTTTAAGTGTTCATCGCATACATTTTAGAATATTAAGCCTCTTTGTTGAGATAATTAGATAACAGGGCGTGAGTACGCAGATAAGGAGCACTCTTAAAATCATTCTAAGTATAGTTTACTTAGATTGTAAGTACATAATTCAGTTGAAACCTAAACCTATAAAAAAACATGTTCTGTCTGAAATATCATCGCGGAGCATAAACTACTAAAGTTAACTCTCCCTCAATATAATCTGTTTGTTTGGGTTTTTCCGAATACCTACTCAGTAGCAGCCCGGAGTCTGGTGATGTGCCCGGTAACGGCAATAGGCTCGCCCCCTATTACGTGGGACCTAAACATTCATGGCGAAATGTGGGTGTAATATTTACACTTCTGCCTCCCCCTTCGGGGATACAGGCGTGAGAGACAATATAATCTCTGATTTCTACAAAAAAATACCGTTGTTCCACCAAATATACCTACTTATTGCACCACTAATCAATATACTCACTAAAATATAGCATACACACATAACGAACACCTGTTTATTGACCGTTGCAAATCTCTAATATTAAAATTAATCCTTTTAGTTAAAGAAGTACATGTATTTCAAATTTTACTTTTACTCAACAACCAAATAATTTGGTAAACTAAGTTCAGGATCACAAGAAAACCTAACATAAAACCTATTAAGTATTCTGAGTGGATAAGTTTCCCAAGCGGACGAGACTTTTCATATTAAATTATATGTTATGGAAAGATTGGCATATTTGGTGTGCAATTAGTATTTTAGTGTTCGATTATTATTTTTGTGGAAGAATAAAGTTTTTTAGCGTAACGCACTCAGTGTGTTGCTTAAGATTTTTGATGCACTGTTAAAAATATCCCCTACTAAATATGTAACAGTCGGAGAGTGGGTCTTTTTATGACGTAGGCGTAGGCCACCCAATGGGAAAGCTTTTTTTAACATTTCACTCTCTAGGGTCTAGGGTAACCGCTCCTACCTACTCATAGGAGCTGAGAGTTGTTTTAAATTCCACTGATCTTTATGCTATAATATGTGGACAACATCTACTAAATTAAAAATCTGAAATCTATTGCAGTTTTTATAATAATTACGTATCTGTGTGGTGAACTGGGATTAAAACAATACAAAGTGTGACTACCCTTCATGCAATGTTTGTTGTTTGTTTCTCGTGTGAGTGTGTGGGCAACTCTAGTGTCGGAGTTTTTAGACCGCCCGAAGGCCTCCGACATGGCCTAATGATGCTTATCCTGAGACAAGAACCGGGAACGACGGCTTTACATGCCCTCCGAAGCACGGTAGCGCTCAGATGTAAATGCCACATGTGGCACCCATCCAGTGGTGACCTGTGCAAGCGTAACTTAACTTGGGATAAAATACACTAAACGAATAGTATCTTGGAATAGTATCTTGGAAAGGGAAAATTCGACATAAAACCCCATGCCAATCCATCTCGTCAGCATGGTATAATAGACCAAATCCTATTTTTGCTTAAACTTATGTCCAGACTTCTAACGGCTGCATTATAGGCACGTGTATAATTTACTTGAGGTATTACTTTTTTTGTTTGTCTCTCGATAACGGGTGTGCAGAATCCCCATATTTTTTACTTGTCGTGATCTATTTCTCAGTATTTAGGTATTTTTTATTTACAAGTCTACTAACAACACAGCTCATAATTTGATCAGACTTAAGTAAGTAGGTACCTATCCGAACTGATTTTATCTGGGTATTTCACCGTTCTATTTTGACAGATTTTCCCTATAGAATCAGGATAAGTTACTTGTGCGCTCATAGTCACCGGGCAAAACCCTAAATAAAGAACAAAGATTAAAATAACTCCTTGATGTTCAAGCGTGTTCTTTTTCGATTCATGCATACCATGCTGCCTCTGGGAACAAACAAGCTTTTTGTTACTAAGTTATCCTTACCTATTTAAAACATAATAATATATGTAGGTAAGTGTGTTCTATATATATACAGGGTGTCACAAGACCCATCACCAAGCCGAAGTCTACTCGTTGTGGACATCATGCCAAGTCATACTAACCAAAAATAATACCTGGGAAACGATTTTTTTTTAAGTTTTCACATTTTTGAAATCGGAATTAAAAGCGCGCGCGTGCAATGCTCGAAATAACTACTTATCCATGGGGTCATAGGGCATCAAAAGAACATATTGGCGGGGTAAATGCATCGATTTTGTACTTAATAAGAAAAATTCCATACTAACTTTGAGCCTCAATATCTCCTGAACAAGTAATTTCCCAGGTATGGTGCTGAAGTAAAAAATGTTCGTAGTGATTGGTACAAGATGGGGTTTCAGTTTTCATTAAGGGTCTTTTTACACCCTGTTTATATACCTACGATAAAATGACTGCACTGAATTTGAAGAATTTTATCATAGGTAGAAGTATATTGGACTATGGAAAGAGATGGATACGTAGGCTATATTTTGATTTTCATCACCAATTTCCTGTCTTATTCTATGTCTGTTATCTCACTATGAGAAGGATAAAACTATACTTACATATATTAATAGTAGACAAATCGAGGTTGGCAGACTTCACATGTGTTTCGAAAACGAATCAATGATTTATATGAAGAGTATCTCTGAGAGCATCTTCTGATGTGAAAATATAACTTGAATGAGTCGCAATTACACCGGTGAAGGAAAACCTTAAGGCTTTTAAAATACTGAGCTTATGTAAATGTCTGCGAGTTTGTTTAGACTTTTCTTTTCAACAGGTAACTTAACTAGAAAAACCTGGCTTCCTCTAGAATATGGTTTTGACTTGTATATGTGCCGTAAACAACCAAAATGCAGTAAATACATAATTATGTCTTTACACCTGAATGTATTGAGAACATGTGGGAAAATACTATAAAACTATGTATAAAACGAAACAGAAATGATTTGTAGGTTCCCATACAAAATGAAAAGAGCTTATTAGCTTTCTTGTGTTTAAGCTTTTTCAAAATATTTTTCATATAGATAGGTATTCCTTTAAAGTTTAAAGCTTGTTTATACGTACAAAGTTTCATTTATACAGGTTAATTGGTTATAATAGTGGACTTCAAATTTGAATTGAAAAACGTTATAAATAAACGCTCTTATCTATTTAGTTCTGTTAATTTCTCCTTATGATGAAAAGCATGTACTTACGCATTTTGAGTCTTCTTAACTCTTTATTTATGTCATAAAAAATATGGTTTCTTATTTCTATATTTGGTCGTTTTCTTATTAAGTCACTTTTCAAAAGCAAAAGTAAGTGAAGTAAGAAATAAATCAGTTCAAAACTTTCGATTTTATTTTATTTAATGACTACGGCGTAATTATTAATCACATTATGAATAATTTAACACTTATCCACATCCGCGAGTGGAGGCAGTTTATAGAGGAAACAAAATGTAACTTCATTATTTATGTATATTCATATTCATTAATATTATCATGCATAGGTAGGTACTTTGACGTCAAGCCAACCCGCACTTGGCCAACGTGGCGGACTAGCGCCTAACCCATTGATGTACATATATGGCCTAACCACAGATAATATAATAGTACCTATACTAGGCCTAACCGTGGCTGCTGCGTGGCCTTACCCTTTTCGTAATGAGGAGATGCCAGTGCCCAGTAGGTCTACATAATAGGGCAGATTCGTACAAGGCTGATGAATCTGATGATGATACTGTGACATTAAACAGTCTAGCTGGAATCTGGATAAATTAAAAAAGAGTCTCTAATACCTATAACGGCTTTTTTGAAAATAGGCACAATCCCATCCTAGGTCCCACTACTGTATCACCTGTAGCCAGGTACAGCAGCAGTGACCGCGTCAAAAACCGACAAACCACCAATTCGGCCATAGCTGAGCATTTGTTGGAGTCAGGATCCAAGCGGATGAAATCAAAAAGCACGCAAATTTCAACCGGGAGGATGGTTACCGTTTATCTACATCTTGGAATCCTGTCATCAGAAGTGTAGACACCGACGAGGTGATATTACGCGCCAGTGTGAAGATACCATAAGTGTTGTGTGTCGAAGTACCGACAGTTCCGAACTTATAAATGTTAATAATTGTGAAGACCAAGTGAGGGAAGGTTCCGAAACCCGCACTTCTCGGAGGCAGCGCTGACGGACATCAGTCATCCCGTGACCACGGCTGGTGTAACCCATGCCGAAACGTCGGGGCAAATAGAAAGGTATTTCATCTTTTTTTTCGTTCAGTTAACTCGATTCAGACCCGTAACATAATCTTTAGTATGTGTACACATCGTGGTAGTTTAAAAGTAGTTAATAATTGTATTTAACATTTGATTCACAAAATAATCTGTCGCTGACATGATTAATTTGTGATTTGTGACATATTTGATTCCTTATGAACCATATTGTTATGAAGAGCAACTTGTTCCAAGTGCCAAATTTGAATCTTTAACATATCTTCATCGGTAATTGACTGGTTTCAAAGTTACCTGTTTGGTCACCGGCAACGTGTCCGCGTTGACAATACTTATTCCACTTGGTCTAACACGAATGCAGGTGTACCACAGGGTGGCGTGCTATCCCCCTTACACTACACAATATTTTTTAATGCTATTTCAAACCAATTAGTTTCATCCTACCACCTTTACGCAGATGATTTACACGCAAGCTCCCTTTGACAAGCTAGCAGAAGCCTGTAAGACTATTAACTCGGACCTCGAGCGGATCTCTGAATGGACTCAGAAGTATGGACTCGTAGTGAACCCTGAAAAAACCCAACTGATTGTTATTGGCAGCCCAAGAATGTTGGTTAAAATTGTCTGGTTTGATCTACCACGAATCAGTTTTAATGGCAAAGACCTATCATTTAGGAAAACCGTAAAAAATTTGGGTATCCATATAGATGAAACAATGTCTTGACGACTTCAGATACAAGAAACAACTCGAAAACTGTTTGCTTCAGCCGCATCAATACGAAAATAACGCAATTTCCTTCCAACTGCTACTAAAATTGCACTTGCAAAGTCTTTGCTTCTGCCGATCCTTGACTACGCTGATGTCAGCTATCTTGACCCCACAGAGGAGCAACTAAACAAACTTGAACAAAACTTCTGCATACGTCAAAAACCGACAAACCACCAATTCGGCCATAGCTGAGCATTTGTTGGAGTCAGGATCCAAGCGGATGAAATCAAAAAGCACGCAAATTTCAACCGGGAGGATGGTTACCGTTTATCTACATCTTGGAATCCTGTCATCAGAAGTGTAGACACCGACGAGGTGATATTACGCGCCAGTGTGAAGATACCATTAGTGTTGTGTGTCGAAGTAAGTACCGACAGTTCCGAACTTATAAATGTTAATAATTGTGAAGACCAAGTGAGGGAAGGTTCCGAAACCCGCACTTCTTGGAGGCAGCGCTGACGGACATCAGTCATCCCGTGACCACGGCTGGTGTAACCCATGCCGAAACGTCGGGGCAAATAGAAAGGTATTTCATCTTTTTTTTCGTTCAGTTAACTCGATTCAGACCCGTAACATAATCTTTAGTATGTGTACACATCGTGGTAGTTTAAAAGTAGTTAATAATTGTATTTAACATTTGATTCACAAAATAATCTGTCGCTGACATGATTAATTTGTGATTTGTGACATATTTGATTCCTTATGAACCATATTGTTATGAAGAGCAACTTGTTCCAAGTGCCAAATTTGAATGCTTTTTATCTTTAACATATCTTCATCGGTAATTGACTGGTTTCAAAGTTACCTGTTTGGTCGCCGGCAACGTGTCCGCGTTGACAATACTTATTCCACTTGGTCTAACACGAATGCAGGTGTACCACAGGGTGGCGTGCTATCCCCCTTACACTACGCAATATTTTTTAATGCTATTTCAAACCAATTAGTTTCATCCTACCACCTTTACGCAGATGATTTACACGCAAGCTCCCTTTGACAAGCTAGCAGAAGCCTGTAAGACTATTAACTCGGACCTCGAGCGGATCTCTGAATGGACTCAGAAGTATGGACTCGTAGTGAACCCTGAAAAAACCCAACTGATTGTTATTGGCAGCCCAAGAATGTTGGCTAAAATTGTCTGGTCTGATCTACCACGAATCAGTTTTAATGGCAAAGACCTATCATTTAGGAAAACCGTTAAAAATTTGGGTATCCATATAAATGAAACAATGTCTTGGCGACTTCAGATACAAGAAACAACTCGAAAACTGTTTGCTTCAGCCGCATCAATACGAAAATAACGCAATTTCCTTCCAACTGCTACTAAAATTGCACTTGCAAAGTCTTTGCTTCTGCCGATCCTTGACTACGCTGATGTCAGCTATCTTGACCCCACAGAGGAGCAACTAAACAAACTTGAACAAAACTTCTGCATACGTCAAAAACCGACAAACCACCAATTCGGCCATAGCTGAGCATTTGTTGGAGTCAGGATCCAAGCGGATGAAATCAAAAAGCACGCAAATTTCAACCGGGAGGATGGTTACCGTTTATCTACATCTTGGAATCCTGTCATCAGAAGTGTAGACACCGACGAGGTGATATTACGCGCCAGTGTGAAGATACCATTAGTGTTGTGTGTCGAAGTAAGTACCGACAGTTCCGAACTTATAAATGTTAATAATTGTGAAGACCAAGTGAGGGAAGGTTCCGAAACCCGCACTTCTCGGAGGCAGCGCTGACGGACATCAGTCATCCCGTGACCACGGCTGGTGTAACCCATGCCGTAACGTCGGGGCAAATAGAAAGGTATTTCATCTTTTTTTTCGTTCAGTTAACTGGTTAACTGGTTTATTTGGTTTACGCAAATATGATCATATTTCAGAATTCCGCAACAGGCTCAAGTGGCTTCCGATTCGCCTTCGCAGAAATACTCATATTCCTACATTACTGTATAATATCCTGTTTAATCCCAATACCTAGTCCCTCTTATCTTAAAGAACGTTTCAAGTTTCTTCATGACACACATTCAAGGTCCTTGAGATCGTCTGTGGACTTGAGGCTGGAGATGCCAATGTATTCCACTAATTACTTTGACAAATCTTTTACTGTACAAGCTGTGCGCCTGTGGAATGCATTGCCTCTAGATATTCGTAGAGCAAAATCGCCAAGTATATTTAAAGGTTTGTTAAAAACGCACTATCTTTGGTCCATATGACATCTTTCATTGTAGTTATAGTATGTATTGTTTAATATGTTTACATTATATATATTTATATATGTATGTAGTATATGTATATGTGTATGTAGGTATATGTATGTGTGTATGTATATAATTATGTTTCTGTATATCTATGAACTACTCGTACTTTTATACCATTCTGGTTGTCTTTAAACTACACCATTAATCGCACTAGACTTATTTACCATCTGTCCATCCTAAGGTTGCCTGGCAGAGATTGCTTTAAGCGATAAGGCCGCCATTTGTACATTCTGTTTGTGTTTTGTATATCTTTTGTTCTATAATGTAACTTTTTGTAAGGTGTACAATAAAGAATAATCAATCAATCTTTCTTTTGTTTTTTTTATCTTTTTAAAGGGGCTTATGGGCCTTTTAAGTTTTTGAAGGGGCATAAGTCACAGCCTAGGTATGCCTATTGATTTATTGAAGTTTAGAATACTTTTGAGTAATTTGACCAGATTATTGAAGAAAAGCTCAGATTATAGGACAAAACGTTTTGCTCTGTAATCTGAGCTTTTGACATAAGATAAAATACAATATAACAACGATTTACTTTCTTACCAACGTAGGTACACTGCGAAAGTGTATATATCTTCATACAAGATTAGATACCTACTAATAATTATGGTTTCAACATTTTAACTAGGTATGCAAAGAATTAGGTAAAACATCGGATGGATTCGTAATATTGGACAGACGCGTATAATAATTAATAATTATTGTTATTACTATTACAATAATAAACTTTACAGCTTTATAAACCTACATTTTGGTTACCATAACTACTACCTAGGTACTTCATCCCTCATCAATCATCGCCGTCCATTGCTGGGTATTAGGTATAGGTAAGCGTCTTCTATTTGCGACCCTAGGAGGATTAGGCCTACTATAGATACCACGCTGGTCAGACGGGATGGTACAGGGCTTACAAATACAAATCATCTTTATTGTACACCAAAGTAATACTATACTTATTTGTAAAATAAAAGTTAAGGTACAAATGGCAGCCTTATCACTTATAAGCAATATCTTCCAGGCAACCTTTGGATGGACTAGAAAAGCAAGGAGCCTGGAAAAAGGGCAGTTTGGCGACGCTGATGATTTATACAAATTTATTTACAGTAAACACAATAAAAAAAATTAAACTAATATTTACGTACATAGTTTTAAAAATACACACATAAAATACTGAAAAATATACCTACTACATAAACATACATAAATAATTATAAAATTTAGAATACCTACATAGGTACATAAAGGTCTAGGAAATGGAAGATAGAATAAAGTATGAGTTTGACAATAGATAGAAAAGATTAAATAGATAAATAGTATTCTTTTAATAACTTTTTAAAGGAAGTTATCGTTTAAGCCGGCTTTATGGATATAGGCAAAGCATTCCACAAGCGAACGGCTTGTACCGTGAATGACTTGTCATAAAAAGAAGTGGAATGCATTGGACTTGCCAATATTAAATTCACAGATGACCTCAGCGATCTTGAATGTGTGTCACATAGAAAATTTAAACGTTCCTTTAAATAAGGCGGAGATGAAGGATTAAAAAGAATGTTATAAAGTAAAGAAAGAATGTGAGTATTCCGTCGAAGGCGAATTGGGGGCCACTTGAGCAATTTGCGGAAATCAGACACGTGATCGTATTTGCGTAATCTAAATAAATCTAATACAAAAGTTTTGAAGGCGCTCAAGCTTATCAAGTTGCTCCTTAGTGAGATCTAGATAGCTGACATCAGCATAGTCTTTTAATGTCGAGTGTAACAAAACTTAGGTATTTAACCCGCGGGTATAACCCGGTCAAAAACATGTAGGTACCTATGTAGGTACTTAGCTAATCACTTAATCAGGTGTCACACAATAGAGATTAAAAACAATATTTTTCGTACTGAGTATATTATATTATACTTACGCATAGCGCAATCAGCTAAAAATAGTAGGTAAGTACGGTCCCTTTATTACAATTAAAATGTACCTACTTAGTACGGATGGCAACCAGTGTATACCCATAACATTATAATGAGAACATGATTCATCAAATAAATAATTAAAATAGTTAGTCAGTAGAGTATATCTCTGTGTATCCGTTACGTATTTATTTAGTCGTTTGTGCAATGCAACAGGAACGGATCGTAGAGGTACCTGCGCGGGTCAACATTACCTACCACCTGTCTACAGTGTTGCCAGTTTATAGATTCTCGCTTGCGTTGTGGGTGTTCACTCGTTATGAGGGGAGTCTAAGAGTAGTATTGTTTGAATTACTTTTTGGATCGTGTCGTCGTTCTTATGGAATGTCTGATTTGAATTTAAAATTGCGGTCGTTGTTCTTAAAATAGTTTTTGCCTGTAAAACCTCTTGGAATGTGTAGACAAAAATTGTCGGTATTATCATATACTATCACATCTCTTCCGTGCATGTGTTTGTCACCAAATTTGATTACAGCTTAGACAGAACTACTACGTCTGCCGTCTCCACTAGTTGTTTTATGAAATGTTAGCATAGGAATTTTAATACGGTAAATACATACATACATAAATAAATAGTCTTACGCCTATTTCCCCGAAGAGGTAGGCAGAGGTATATTGCTACACCCACTTTTCGCTAGATTTATTTTAGTCCCACGTAGGTAATAGGGGGCGAGTCTATTGCCGTTGTAACCGGGCACATTACCAAACTCCGTGCTGCTACTGAGAAACTACGGTAAATACATTATCAAATTATTCATTATAATAAGGGTCTTATTATAATTATACTGATGTTCCTTGCTATTTAATCCCACAATACAAAATAAAATTATATTATACGAATAAACACGCTTTCACTCTTTGTATTTCTTGGAATAGAATTAATGAGTAAACAATATAGTGAAGAAACATCGGGCTATATGTAATATTCATCCTTGTTGAAGCAGGTATCATAAAATCCCCAAATAATTTCAGTTTCCGACATAGCTTACAAAAAACTTCACAAATATAGTAACAATGTATGATGTAACGTTGTCAAAATCAAAGTCGTAATGATTGAATTTGAATTATATTTTTAGGTGAATCGCAGCTCGCTTCAATGAAAAAGTATGAGAGCGATTGCTTGAATACAAAATCTAGTTTATTGTGTTCTTTTATGAAGACTATCGGTCTACGTGGAAAACAAACAGTAGAAGTCTGTCGACTAATGTTACAATGATGATATTACCCAAAGTATGGATATTTGACTTATTATAGCGAAATGTTATTGTAAATATTCACTCAGATAAGTCGGGGATGTTTATTTAGTAAGTAATATAAGTGAAATTTCTTACTTATAAAATGTTGATTTCTGTTTATTCATAATTTCATGGAACTATCAACTATACATTTTACGTGTCTTTTCTGCGAAATGCCTATTGCTTTATCTCTTGTCAACTCGTTAGCGTTACAAAAGAGTTACGTGGTCATAATAAGAAAGAGGTAATCGCTTGCGAATGCGGATGCATTCAGCAGTTTATATGACAACAAAATACATAACTAGCGATGCTCGTTAAATAGTAAGTAAGATCTTTTTCATAATACTTAATTATCACTGTTATATTCCTGACATAGCCAGGTCATTGTTGTCTTAGCGCTGTCCTGTGATCTGGTTGTAAACCGAAACCGTCGGCTTAGCGGCCAGATTCAGCTCACTAATTCGCCACAATTAAAGAATGATTCAATATATTATTTCAAGCTAACGTGTTCATTCACATTGGCGACCGATCGATGACGACCGGTTGGCGCCGCGGGAATGCAAGCGACTGCTACGCCGAAGGTCCCGGGTTCCATTCCCGCTCAAGTCATACATTTGTATGCATGAACATGGATGTTTGTCTTGGCCTGGGTGTTTCTATGTATAATATGTATGTATTTTCTTAGTTTATCCATTATCTAGTACCCATAGTACAAGCTTCTGCTTAGTTTGGGACTAGATGGTGTTGTGTGAATGTGCAAGCTTGTTTAAGAAGCAGCGATAGCCTAGTGGAGATACCAACGGACTGCCATGCAGAAGGTATCGGGTTCGGATCCAGTGTGTATTAAATTGTTAATTATCGCTTGCCCCGTGCCTCGGAGAGCACGTTAAACCGTCGGTCCCGGCTGTCATGAAGATCTTTGATAGTCGTTACGGGGAGTCAGTACCCTCAAATAAACTGATACTGGTCTAAACCATGGAATATCGCTATCCCTTTGGGTTACGGAGGTCAGACGGCAGTCGCTCTGTGGAAAAGTTGATATTCTGTCATATCTGGTTAGACCAGTAAGCGGACCTCGGGCTCCAAGGCGTGCCAGTCTTGGATGCAACCGGGATAACGCTAGGGCGATGATGATAATGATGGTGTTGTGTGAATGTGGTAGAATATTATTATTACATTAGTTTTCAAATTGTCTTTCGGTAAATATACCACACGGGTAGCGGATGGATACGGGTGGCCCAGGATCGGTCAATGAGGAAAGCCTTGGGGGAGGTCTATGTCCAGCAGTGGACGTCTTTTATCTGATATGGTGATGATATATACCACGGACCTTTGTTTGGAGTATCCGATATTTCGGCACTGATGCGTGGTATTTATCCCGAAAAATAATTTTAAACGAGTGTATTCAATTCAATATTTTACTACTCTCCGTAAGCTTTAAATGTCGTTATAATAATACATGTATTTATTGACCAAATATAAACCCTGACGGACATGGAAAATAGATAATAAGAAAGAAGGTAAATATGATTTACCTTTAAGTACCTAACCTATTACCTACTTACTGTCATGCAGGTGTAAGCCATCTGTAAAATGTATCTATCTCTATCGACTATGATTATAATCAATTATAGGTAAGTTAGCAACAAAAATAATCTATAATTAACTTATCACCACATAGCTGAACCACTGAACGTGCGATTCCATCATATTTTTTCTTCTATACAATGTCATTCAATTATGTATTTTTTATTCGTTTTCAAAACGATAAATTACTCTTTGTACGCGTTCTATCACGATTATATTTCAAAACCAAACCATTGTACAGATGTTGAGTATAATAACACTACATAAAGAGTCTTATGGCATTACGATAAGACATTGTCATGAGTTTGTTAAAGAAATGATAAGTTGGTTTCTAAGCAAAACCTTCTTCGCGCGCTGGTAACACTACCCGAGCTTATAGCCAGTTGAGAGCGGGGGGCCGTCGCGGTTGCATGTCGCGTGTCTTTCTTCGTTTCAATTTCACATGCCAACAAGTAATCTTATTGAAAAAACAAATAAATACAATTGACATACTAATTAATAGAGTTGAACAATAACATCTGTGAGTTTCCCAAATATTAAATTGTATAACAAACTCTAAAACCGGTCGAACTGTAGGAAGTAACAGTTATATAAAGTCAGTTTTCTTTTGCAGAATTCAAGTTTTTGTTTAGTGATTTTATAAGTTTTATTTTTTGTTATTTGCAAGTGTTTTGAGACGTTTACTCTGTGAAATCAACGACAGCTGATACAGGTGAGTTATTTTTTAATCTAGAGCAGTTTCGTGAACGCTTTCTCTCACATTACAGGGTTGAATAATTGTGGCTTACTTTAGTTAGTTCCACGAATGCGATGCAAGTTGTATGACTAGAATTGAATGTTTATACTTGTGAAGTTGTGTTAAGTAAATACGGAGTTATCACCGGTATTCGCGTAATTTACCGGTTTCTAATTGAAATCAAACAGCGAGTGCCACTTCAAGTCACTTGTAGGTAAGTAATTATAATTTACAACCGCAAAGGTCTATAACTTCCGGGTACGGGGGCCCACGTCAACAAACAATTATTACAAAGGAGAATATAAAAACAGGTGTCCACTATTGTTGTTTTATATTGTAACTAATACATTAGTCATTATGTATTAGTTATTACATGCGTTAAATCATTGTAGGTATTATTATGATCTAATTACAATGTGTATGTGTAACACTTGGTACAATGATGCTAATACCTACCTACTTATTATTCGACTAAATTATTCAAACAATTAGAGGCAGTCTTTAAACTTTTTTACTGCCTAAATATCGTAATAAAATCATAAATATAAATCTACTTAGTTATAAATCTAAATTATCATTTGAAAACGGGATTTTGTGAGGATGCTAACAGTATTTTATAAACAGTTATCCAAGTCAGTAAATTATTACTAGGAACACACAAACTAATTTACTAGGAAAAGAGAACGACCGTATGCAAAATTTTATTAAAAATACAAATACTTACCTAGGTACCCGCTTATTTCTGCAACTAGCCTCCATTGTTTAAAAACAAATAAAACGTTCTAGAGAATTCGAATAGACAATCGTGTTCTTTTTTTTAATGACTGTTGTAATACAAACTTTTTAGTTAGGTACCTAGTGGTAGGCTTGTTGTCGCAGTAATCGTGAGTCATACCGTCATTTGCGGTGAAAACTAAGTATCAGACTTTGAGGGTTACTAACCTGTTGCCTATGACACTGTGGTTACTACTTATCCACGGATGGTTTGCAAATCGCCAACGTAACTAGACGTTGCATTCTAAAGAAAGCAGTTATTCTCGCTCAATAGCGCTCATAGCTTTGTCACTTACCTACTTTGTTGGCACTTTTTGTATAACTTTTTTGACAAAATACTTTAAAATGAAAGTACCTACCTACGTTGGCAGTTAAGTTTTTGTGGGTGGAATTTTATTATTTGTCAGACTCCACTTCTGGTTTTCTACTCTACCCTGTTTAGTGTTGCCAGCTGTATTCATTTATCTGCAAGTCCCGAATCAGCTATCGCGAGATATTTCCAAATACAATCATGTAGGTACCTACTCTAATAATAACGAGAACAGAGATTATACTTATGCCTTATGCCGCATTTACACATTCGTGCGAATAACGAAGCGAATGACGAGGCGAACAACGAACACGCTTATGTAAACACTGCATTCGCTATTCGCCTCGTGCTTCGCTTCGCGATTCGCGCGTTCGCGTTGAGAGCGGTTTTTCGGACGCGAATCAAAGGGCACGAATGGCGAACACGAACTTACTGTTTACACATTCGCCTGCATTCAGTTGACAACATGACACTTGACAGTTGACAGTTAGCGCCCGACCCAACAGGACGTGTTGTCAAAATGGAGTGGAGTGAAGCGCAAATTATAGAATTTCTTTAACTATTTCAAAAAGAAGAGCTCATTTGGAACCCAAACATCAGAACCATAAACATAGGCAAAAGATAACGATGCTTGGAATCGTATGTCTACTAGGTAGTATGGGGTTGCCAGTGAGCACATTAAAGATCCACGGATGCAGACTGCCTCCGTGGTCCAGTGGATAGCGCATGCGACTGCTGATCGGAGGTCCCGGGTTCGATTCCCTGGTCGGGCAAAAATGTTACTGGGTTTTCCGAATTCTCAGTAGCAGCACGGAGTCTGGTGATGTGCCCGGTAACGGCAATAGGCTCGCCCCATATTACGTGGGACTTAAAAATTCATGGCGAAATGTGGGTGTAATGTTACACCTCTGCCTATCCCTTCGGGGATACAGGCGTGAGTGAGTCTATAAAAAAATAAAAATACATTAAAGATAAAAAAAAAACATACTTTGGCTGAAACAAAATTGATTATCAAAAAACATAGTAAAAGATACATACATACACATACATAGACTCACGCCCGCTTCCCCGAAGGGGTAGGCAGAGGAATATTAAATGCCCACTTTTCGCCAGTGTTTTGATCCCACGTACCTAAAAGGTGGCGAGCCTATTGCCGCTTATCGGAATATTTAGTAAAAGATATGACTTATTTATTGAGTAATTCTCAAAGTAATTTAATAATTTTCATACTCAAAAAATAAATCATCTGCGACGATGGTTTTGTTTTACTTTTTTAACAGGATATCTAAATAATTATATAAACTCATTAAATGTAGCGCGCACGCTGCGATTATTTTCACGTCCTCCATGTTCGTGTGCGAATTTCAAAATGATTCACTCCGCGAATGTGTGAACAGTAGTTCGCGACAGCATTCGTTTACGAATGTTTCGTCGAATGTTCGTCGAGTGTCGAGGCGAATGACGAACACGAATGTGTAAATGCGGTATTAGGTACTTCTTTTTTCTCTGTCAAGTGTGAGCATAGCAGAAACTTTTCTAGAAAAATATTTGCGTACCTACCTATGAACAAGGTAGGTTAGAAATTAATGGGTAGATAAAGCAAAGCAACAAACAAGTTTTCTCAAAAAGCTACCTTTTAGACAATTTTTATAGCCGTTAGGGTTACCCATGAATCAATTTTCCTCCTACAATCGGCTTTTGGATTAAACCTCTTACTAAGATTTGAATTCGATTAGCATAGGAAAATAAAACCGAGTCTGAAGTTCCACGGGTCAAATATTTCTTTAAAGTTTCTTTAACTCCAACTTTAAAGCGTGATAATTTAGTAAAATCCAGTCTCTATATTATGTAAAACCTTTCCATGTCGCCAAGATATTCACGGCAAGGAAAACACCCAAGTAAAGGTCTTTACGTACCGGGTAAATTCGTCGGACGGGTCAGGACGGGATTTTTTTTCTTTACAAACATTCAGAATATCTTGTGCCAAATCGGATTCAGACACACAGTTGAAATTTGTTTCACGTAGAGCTTTACTTACTAAGCCCACATTCTAACTATATACTATCTGTGGTAATAGCGTGGTAATAGCACTGCATATTATAAAATATCTATTGCGAGAAACACGGACGGAACAGGACCCGTCCGTGTTTCTCGCCACGTGTATTTTATTGCTATTGTATATTTTTAAATGCGACGATGTCAAAAATCATCCGGTTCCGTGCTCCACGAGAAAAAGATGTCACGCATGCTAAGACCGTAACTCAAGCTAATATAAAATCATGCGTCAATCGGGCCCGGCTTGTAAATTAATATACTTTAATAATATAGCAATTTTACACACCATTTTTTTCTGACCATATCCTGTTGAGCTCTTATTTTGATGCCATTTTTCCTTGTATGTATTCTATGCGACTACGGACATATGAGCTATAATTAGGTTGCCCAGTTACTGTTCATATGAAGATAATACTTATTATAATTATTAGGTATAACAATAACAGGGAAATATGTGCAGAAACACATAATTGATTACTTATTGAATTAATTGTTGAAGTTACCTCCCTGCTATGCTACAGAAGCTTAAATTAAATCACATACGCGAAGTGTTTTGAACTTTTGACAGTGTCAGCAATTTTAGTACCTATCTATTACAAATTGTATAATACCCACCTAAAGCCCGATCCCACGATGCGTGGTTTAAGGTTTTATGGACACAGGAGCGCGGCAGCTATGAAGTTACCCGACTCGCGGTGTAACTTCAAAAGAGCCACGTGCATTCGTCGACAAAACCACGCATCGTGGGAAGTCAGTTTTAAATATTGTGACATTTCACTAAATCTTACCACTACAATAAGTTAATATGCAAATTTGTGTAAATGGGTTAAAAAGTTGATGTATGCTGTATAGATGTTAAATACTCTTTCACGCAAAAACTGCTGAACAAAATTTGATGAAACTTTGCGGTAATACAGGTATAGGGCAGAATAGCACAAGGTTCACCTTTTGTCTCGATAACTGACCTGTGATCGAAGCTGCGGGCAAAAGCTAGCTGTTTTATAAACTGAATAAAAAATGATAAACTTCTACGATATTGTATGTATTTACATGTAAATGTTCAAAGTGGTCATTGATTTGTTTATAAATATTACAAAAATTCGCAAGGTCGTGTCGTAATGTCGACCCTAACCTATAAAAAACTTATTAATGATAATGCGATTCGCCGTTTGCTTACATTTTATCGGTTTTGGCGACTGTTGAATTAATAACTTCAAACAAAATTTGTTAATGTCTATTTTTAGTCAGTCAAACAAAAACAAACCGTGGACACTGACGGTGCGACTAATCCACCAATTTAAGGTCGCTCAGCGAGCTAAGGAGAGGGCTATATGCTCGGAGTTTCTCTGAAGGATCGAATTCGTAATGAAGTGATCCGACAGAGAACCAACGACATAGCTCAAAGAATTAGCAAGCTGAAGTGTCACATACACACATTTGTCGAAGAACCGATAACCGTTGGAGTAGTCGTGTTTTAGAGTGGAGACCGCGCCTTGGCAAACGTAGTGTAGGACGCCCTCCGGTTAGGTGGAGTGACGATATACGCAAAGTGGCTGGCAGTGGCTGGACACGAAGAGCCGAAAATCAGGCTCAGTGCGTGCCATTGGAGAGGCCTATATCCAGCAGTGGACTACGGCAAGCTGATGGTAATGATGATGATGATAAAACAAAAAAAATCATATTCTGTCACTACCATTCTTGTAAGAAATACCAAGAAAGAATACAAAAAGTCACTACTCCACTTCATTCCGTGTGTGTCGTAAGATGCGACTAAGAAAAATACACGAAATAAATAAAATTGTATCTTTGCCAAGGGAAAACTCGACAACAAACCAACAACTGATCTGGTGTAGTGGGCCAAAACCTCGTGCCTCTGAGATGCAAATTCAGAGAGGCTAAGACTAGCAGTAGACTTATTAAAATTATGTAACAGGTCTGAATCGTGTTAATAAACGAAAAGAAAGATGAAATATCTTTCTATTTGTCCCGACGTTTCGGCATGGGTTACACCAGCCGTGGTCACGGGATGACTGTCAGTCATCTTTCTTTTCGTTTATTAACACGATTCAGACCCGTTACATAATTTTTAATATGTGTACAAATCGTGGTAGTTTAAAAGTAGTTAGCAGTAGACTGCTAAAGGCTGTATCTACTATTTGGATCAGAGAGCAACAGATTATGTGGCCAATTTGAATGGATATTGAATTATCTTATTTTCTTTTTTATAATGTACTATAACTATACATATTAAAAAGAAAATCTAAATAACTAAAGTTTTAATTGTACTTTGTTGAGCTTCATATAAATTAATGCCATCAAAACATCATAATTAAATATGGCTGTTGTGAAATATAACATGTTTAAATTCGATAATCTGCCTGACGAATAATTACTTAAATGTAATTTTATTGGATGACTAGTCGACGCCAGCGGCTTCGCACGCACATATTTTCGAATTGCCCGTTTTGTCCGATCCCGTGGGAATTTCGGGCAATCCCGTCTTAGTGCACCCGCACGGTCCCCAAGGAACATACGTCTATGCTAAATTTCGGCTTCTTGCGCCGAGTAGTTTCGGCTGTAGCTTGTCTGTCAGTCAGTCAGTAATGCAAGAATTTTATATATACAGAAAAATGTGACACCGTGATTGAATACTTTAATACGTTTTTTATGGGCAACGCAAGCGAGTGGCGCACGTTCCCTCACGATTAGCATCAACATTATCACCCTGATGACGATTCTAATGAATTATTAGCCCATTGCTGGGCGGAGTCCGTTATGAGAGGGGTTATACCATAGTCCACAACGCTGGACAAGTGCGGGTTAGTTCACAGATTTGTGTACCTGCAAAGATTTTAAATCTGTTGCAAACCTAAATTTGACTTAAAAAGTATATTTGAACGTGAAAGTTTGTGAAGATGTTTCTTTTTCACACTTTCACGCAAAAAGTTCTGCAGAGATTTTGATGAAACTTTTCAATATTATCTTATACTAATATATAAAGCTGAAGAGTTTGTTTGTTTGTTTGGTTGAACGCGGTAATCTCAGGAACTACTGGACCGATTTGAAAAATTCTTGCAGTGTTAGATAGCCCACTTATTGAGGAAGGCTATAGGCTATATAACATCACGCTATGAGCGACGGGAGCGGAGCAGTAGCCTTAAATAATGCGGGTGTAACCGCGGGCATCATCTAGTAGCTTATACATCAGCATTGTATATGGGCCTTTTTTGCCGAACCCGTAGGGTAAACAGAAACGAATAAATAAATAAAGTAGAATTGTTCAAGTTTTGGATCTAGTCTTTCATTAGCGTGCCGCTTACGTCACTAAGTAACACTTGAATGTTAAATGTTATATTACGGAGTCATTGACTGCCGATGCCGAGAAGTTATTGTCACCTAACTGCTGGCAAGGCGCCCAGTTTTGGTCAGCGTATGTAGTAGACGAGCACGCCATTTTTTATTTATGAACGTAAATGCATCGGAATTTAGTGGTAATCTTTATATACCTACTAAAATATATATTAAATTAATATTTTAAAGACTGCTACGTCGAAGGTCGCGGGTTCGATTCCCGCTCAAGCCAAACATTTGTGTGCATGAACATGGATGTTTGTGTTGGTCTGGGTGTTTCTATGTATAATATGATGTATGTATTTAGAAAAAATAAGTATATGTATGTTTATCCATTGTCTAGTACCCATTGTACAAGCCTCTGCTTAGTTTGCGACTAGATGGTGTTGTGTGAATGTGGTAGAATATTATATAAAAAAAAAACTGAAGTTAAGAGCTTTTTTGTGTTAAATCATCCATTTATCGAATAAGGCCCTAATTATGACGCGAGTAACGGTCACGTGGGCTAGGCTGTAATTTTGCTGTAATTGTTCCTTCATGTGTGTCTATGTCACTGAACTCTCCACCTGGATCGATTCTAGTGGGCCTCTGGATTCTTTACTTTGGGCATTCTTGAATTATATGGAGCACTAGCTGTTTCCCGCGGTTTCACCCGCGACCTGAGGGAACTACTTCGCGTACCGGGTTAATTTATAGCCTAAGTTACTCCTTGGTACACCAGCTATCCGCCAATGAAGGTCCCGTCAAAATCGGTCCAGCCGTTCCAGAGATAAGCGGGAACAAACAGATAGATAGACAGACAGACAAAAATTGTAAAAAATGTAATTTCGGTATATGTACCGTGTATACATTTAGTAAAAAGCGGTTATTTTAATATTACAAACAGACACTCCAATTTTATTTATGTGTATAGATTAGGACGAACAGTCTCATCTTCATCAGCCTTGTTAATAATCTGTGCCACTGGCTGGGCACAAGCTTCTTCTCATTGTGAAAGGGTGTAAGCCACAGTCAGTGGCTTAACCTTGACAAGAGGCCTCTGCTCAGCACACGCACTTGGCCAAGTGCGCTTTGACAGTAAAAAAATCAGAACTACTTAATAAAAACGATTTTTGAAAGCATTGATGCTGTATTGTTCTTTTTGACCTGTAGATAATTTTACCGAACGCAAGGACAACACCAAAAGAGATATTAATCTTAGAATATGTAGGTACCTACCTGTATACCGGTACGGCAATAGGCTCGCCCCCTATTACGTGGGACTAAAGTAAATCTGGCGAAAAGTGGGTGTAGTAATATACTTCTGCCTACCTTGTCGGGGATATAGGCGTCAGACCACAGAAATTAGTGAGACTATGTATGTATTAAGGCGCTTCCAACCGCTGTTGAGTTGAGCTGTTGCTGTCACTGTCGGATTGTATACATAAGAAAGAGAAGCGCGACGACGACGGGACGTTCAGAACTTTTTACAAACCTAAAATAAATTAACTACAGAAAATGTATTGATTGGATTAAAAAAATTAAACAGTATTTCGTCAGTATGTTGCTTGTTGAAAAATTTGTCAAAAAATCAGAATTATTGTATGTATTTTAATTTGGTTTTTATTCGTTAAAATATTTTTTAGAGGTATCTTTGTGATTTTTTTCTATCGATTACAGTTAGTTGTATTATGTTTTCAACACAGTAATTTACTAGATTATATCCTGATGAATATTATATATTTTTCTGATTGTGTTAACTGCATTGAATCATATACTTTAAAGCATTATAAAACTCGCGTTTAGCTCTTGTAGTCCCCTTAACAAAAACGAATTTTTGAAAGCATTGATGCTGTATTGTTCTATTTGACCTGTAGATAATTTTACCGAACAAACCGACAACACCAAAAGAGATGTTAATCTTAGAATAAATATGTACCTACATGTATACCGGTACGGCAATAGGCTCGCCCCCTATTACGTGGGACTAAAATAAATCTGGCGAAAAGTGGGTGTAGCAATATACCTCTGCCTACCTCTTCGGGGATATAGGCGTCAGACCACAGAAATGAGTGAGACTATGTATGTATTAAGGCGCTTCCAACCGCTGTTGAGTTGAGCTGTTGCTGTCACTGTCGGATTGTATACACATAAGAAAGAGAAGCGAGACGACGACGGGACGTTCAGAACTTTTTACAAACCATAAAATAAATTAATTACAGAAAATGTGTTGATTGGATTAAAAAAATAAAACGGTATTTCGTTAGTATGTTGCTTGTTGAATAATTTGTCAAAAAAATCAGAATGATTGTATGTATTTTAATATGGTTTTTATTCGTTAAAATATTTTTTTAGAGGTATCTTTGTGATTTTTTTCTATCGATTAAAGTTATTTGTATTATGTTTTCAACACACTACTTGACTAGATTATATCCTGAAGATTATCATATATTTTTCTGATAGTGTTAACTGCATTGAATCATATACTTTAAAGCATTATAAAACTCGCGTTTTACTCTTGTAGTCCCCTTAATGCAATTGTACTCAAAACAGTAGGTGAAAGTAGAATACCTTGTAGACTCCATCACATTTATTTTGAGCTAAGAAAAATATCTTGAGCTGACATGACATGGTTCTCACAAGTCAATCTTAGGTGTTCGCCATTTTTAAAACAATGAGCTATGGCTGTGAGCTGTGTGCAACTGTGCATTGTTGGAAGACAAGATGAAATACAGATAATGCCCCCTATTTTTATAGAGTTATATTATAAACATGTATTTTTTTAACAAAGACGGATTAAGACATCTAAGTAAGTAAATTTCATTACGTGGGTGTCGTGAGAAGCTCCTAAAGAAATTGCACGAAGCACATAGTATCGACTACCTCCGTGGTCCAGTGGATAGCGTATGCGACTGCTGACCGGAGGTACCGGATTCGATTCCTGGGTCGGGCAAAGTGGGATTTTCCAAATTCTCAGTAGCAGCACGGAGTTTCTTGATGTGCCTGGTAACGGCAATAGGCTCGCCCCCTATTACGTGGGACCTAAAAATTCGTGGCGAAATGTGGGTGTAATATTACACCTCTGCCTACCCCTTCGAGGATACAGGCGTGGGTCTATAAAAAACATAGTATCGTGCGAAAATGACGGAAAACTGGCCATCAGACCCTGCGTCAACTCGTCTGGCCAGCGTGAAATAGTAGGGCAAATCATCCTATTGCAGTACTCAACCTCAGAATGCCGTCTTGAACATTGTTCCGTGGTTGTTACACAAATAAGGGGAGATTTATAACCAGCTGTGAACTGAAAGCCAAGTGCGGGTCGGACTCGCGCACGAAGGGTTCTGTACCATCATCTATAAAAAAAACACGTTTGTTGTATGTATACTTAACCCTTTACCGCATCGTGGTTCGTATATGGACCAAACCATATTATCTTAAATATTTTTAAGTTTCAAACTGATTTTCTTTTTTTGTGCATACTGTGTCAAATTCGTCCCATACGAGCTTCATTTTATGTATAAAACGGCCATCTATCAGCAAGTTGTGTGAACTACATCCTTCATCAAAGCCAGTGAACAGGTACGAACCGGTGCGGAGCGAGTTTATGATTTTCGAAATTGTGTAAAAAATACAGTTCTCAGTGTTAGTGCTTGCAAATAAATACTCCAGGAAAGAAAGTAATCTAAATATTGGTAATTAGGTAAGCATTTACTGTTTTATCAAGTAATAATTACTTTTAGGTGGTTCAAACTGAATGGAACAAATTTGGTACAATATGCAGAAATATTTTTCTTCCTTTGTACCTTATTTGTGTCAACATGCACTAATATGATACTTTATAATGTAAAGCTATATGGCTTATTTTGTGATGTACCCTCTTATTTTGTTATTTACGTGGTTTTATGCTTATTTAATACATTTACAGGAAATTTGCTATATGAACCCACGTCGACTTTATGGATATATTCATATAATTATCCAGGATTGCCCTGAAAATAGAAGCAGTGATGAAGACCTGTCCGAAGATGAACATCGGGTAAGAAAATCGGTACATTCCTGGATCTGACGAATCCGACGATAATACTCCTTTGTCCCAATTGCCAGCT
This sequence comes from Euclidia mi, assembly GCA_944739405.2. Lineage (NCBI taxonomy): Eukaryota > Metazoa > Arthropoda > Insecta > Lepidoptera > Erebidae > Euclidia > Euclidia mi. Next base: position 8,187,738 of record OX123208.2, read on the forward strand.
TCGTCAAATAGAAGCGCAAGAGCTGAAAACCTCGATGGAGGGACGGATTTCTCGAAAAAGTTGAGACTGAAACCACATTCAGTTCTGGTCCACTAGACAACGTTATAAGGTCCCTGAATGCAATGGAAGATATCATGTGGAGTGCCGCAAAATGCAAAGTCAACCTTTGCCTCAACGATAAAATAAATTGTTTCGAAGTATTCCATACTACATAATTTTTATTCATATTTGTTTTTTTTGTTATTGTTGATTTTCTGCTCAATGTACCAAATGTGATCCAAAGTAAAAAGGGTAAAAGTAAATTTTCTGCTCAATGTACCAAATGTGATCCAAAGTGTAAAAATGTTTTTTTTTCTAAAATTATTCAATAAAAAGAAAAACCCTGAAACACGTGTCCATTTATTTAGTGTTTCCTACTATATATTTTTTTTTCTAACTGAAATAAAAAATCATGCAGTAAAGGGTTAAGAAGAGGGTTTGTTGTATGGGAGCCCCCTTTAATATTTACGTAACTTTTATTTAATCATTTATTTTGAAAGAATTTATTTTAAATTATTATTTATTATACAACTATGTATACTGTAAAAATTTTAAGCGTCTACCTGTTGCCGTTAGTAATTTTGAGCAAAAAATACACGTTTATTGTATGGAACCCCACCCTTAATATTTATTTTTAGTATTTGTTGTTATAGCGGCAGTGGAAATACATAATTTGTGAAAATTTCAGCTTTCTAGCTATCAGAGTTTATGAGATACAGCCTGGTGACAGACAGACAGACAGCGGCTTAGCAATAGGGTCCTTTTACCTTTTAGTTACGGAACCCTAAAAAGACTGATGATTATGATGATGACGAAATACTCGTATCTTGCTTTAGTGAGTTGTTAATTATTGACGACCGGTTGGCGCAGCCGGAGTGTAAGCGACTGCTACGCCGATGGTTGCGGGTTCGATTCCCGGTCAAGTCAAAAATTTGTGTGCATGAACATGGATGTATGTCTTGGTCTGGGTGTTTCTATGTATAATATGTATGTATTTACAAAAAAAACGTATATAAGTATGTTTATCCATTGTCTAGTACCTATAGTACAAGCTCTCCTAAAGGCCTGTTCAGACCTAAGCGGTATTCGCTACCGTCTGCGGCAGAGAAAACCCAGTGGGTATGCGGTAATATTACTGTTCAGACCTAAGCGGTATTCGCTAACCTTGGAATAACGCGCGGTAGTCGAGTTTCGCCGCGGTACTTGATACCAAATACCTGAGCGAAACCCGCGCGGTATGTACCTCTACCCACAGCGGCAGCGAATATCGCTCAGGTCGCTCTAGCCGCGGTACTTGATACTAAATACCTGAGCGAAACCCGCGCGATATGTACCTCTACCCACAGCGGCAGCGAATATCGCTCAGGTTTGAATAGGCCCTTAGTTTGGGACTAGATGATGTTGTGTGAAAGTGGTAGAGTATATGTGGTAGAGTATATAATATATATATTGCTTGCCCCGTGCCTCGGAGAGCATGATAAGCTGTCGGTCCCGGCTGTTATGTAGATCTCTGACAGACGCTATTTAATATATTGACTCTGATTTAAGCCATTGAATATCGCTATACTTTTTGAGTTGCAGAGGTCAGGTCAGGCGGCAGTCGCTTTGTGGGAAAGTTACCTATCTTTTTTTTATAGACTCACGCCTGTATCCCCGAAGGGGTAGGTCATGAATGACATGTACATGTACGCCATGAATTGTTAGGTCCCACGTAATAGGGGGCGAGCCTATTGCCGTTACCGGGCACATCACCAGACTCCGTGCTGCTACTGTGAATTCGAAAAAAACCAGTTATACTTTTGCACGACCCGGGAATCGAAACCGGGACCTCCGATCAGCAGTCGCATAGGCTATCCACTGGACCACGGAGGCAGTCAGTTACCTAATATTTTGTTAAATCTAGTTAGATCGCTGATCTCGGGTCCCAATGCATCTTAAATGCAATAGGCTTAGCGCTGGGATGATGATGAACCTAAATACTTAAAACTTCAAGGAACATTTAAGCAACACACTTTATTTCCTAGAAGGTGTCGTTAACAAGATCTTTGTAGTGTGACGTTGCTACGTCGAGTTGTTGTCTATGTAAATGTATAGATGGCGGTAGTATACATATTATAAGCTAAATGCAGTGGATCTCCGGTATCTACTCCCGACAAACGTTTTGTAGGGCAGTGTCGGACTATCGAATTTGTCGGATTATAGAGTACGTAGTAGAGAGTTTTTTACAAACGAGTACCTTGTAATCCGACAAATTACAGATCCCGACATAAAAATTTATATGTTACACTCTGAAGTACAAATTATACTTCATTATGTATGTCCAATTTAGTAAATTATACAATACAATAATAGAAAGCTTAGGTTATATTATAAAACTAGCTGACCCGGTGAACTCCGTATCGCCTTTTTAAGGTATTTTTCTCATTCCTGTTTTTCCATCCATCTATCCATCCATCAGGGCTTAAGAAATTGACCAAAAAAATATTATTTCGGAGGAGTATTGTATCACTAATACTGTGAAATTGCTGAATTGTTTCACTAACGCAGCTGTAAAACGATTTATTAACTCCAGTATGCGACTGGCGCGTATGACTGATCTAGTGATATGATTAACTTACTAAGATGGCTATTAAAAATAGGGGTTGGTGTTAGAAGGGTGAAAATTAAGAGTTGTTTGTATTTTCAATGCCATATCATAGAGAAAGATACTGCCTCCGTGGTTCAGTGGATAGCGTATGCGACAGCAGATCGGAGGTCCCGGTTTTAATTCCCGGGTCGGGCAAAAGTGTTACTGGGTTTTTCCGAATTCTCAGTAGCAGCACGGAGTCTGGTGATGTGCCCGGTAACGGCAATAGCCTCGCCCCCTTTTACGTGGGACCTAAAATTTCATGGCGAAATGTGGGTGTCATATTTCACTTCTGCCCACCCTTTTGGGAATATACAGGCGTGAGTCAATAAAAAAAGTAAAAGTAAAGTAAAGTTGACACAGTAAAACGATGCCAATTAATGATAATTGGACCAATTATAATATGATGTTAAAGATATTAATATTACTAAAAATGTCCCGTCCGCCATCTTGGATCCCCAAATAAATGCCATTTTCGTTATCAGAATGCATGATAACCCCGAAAATTATACTCATATTAATTCTATTAAAAAAATATCCCGTCCGCCATCTTGGATTCCCAAATAGATGTCATTTTCGTGACCAGAATGCATGAAAACCCCGAAAATGACACCCATATTAATTTTATTTAAAAATGTCCCGTCCGCCATCTTGGATTCCCAAAAAGATGTCATTTTCGTGATCAGAATCCATGAAAGCCCCGAAAATGATACCCATATTCATTTTATTAAAAAAGTCTCGTCCGCCATCTTGTGAATGTAGAAACTAAAAACTTTTCCCGTGAGAATTTTGTGTCTCACATGCGCTTCGTAAAATGTGACTTTCATCATTCTTTCATAACGCGCCTTTTCAAAGAAGTATAACTTCAAAAATATATGTTTGGGTTGGCCCGTCCTTTTTACTTAGGGGTTTAAAAACTAAACTGCGGCCGATTCTCAGACCTAAAGAATATAGGTTAAAAATTTCATACAACTCAGTTCAGCCGTTTCGCAGGAGTATTGTAACTAACACTGAGAAACGATTTTTTTTGACTCCGGTATGCGCGTGGCGTGACCAACAGGATTGATCTTGATTATCACTATAAGATGAAATTACTAATATGGCTATAAAAAAAAAGAAGTTGGTGTTAAAGGGGTGAAAATTAAGAGTTGTATGTATTTTATACTGCCATATCATAAAAAAATAAAAATATAAAAAACATTTCAAAAAATAAAAAAAATATTTTTTGGGCTGGCCACCCTTATGACTTGGAAGTTTGAAAAATAGATTACGACCGATTCTCAGGCCTACCGAATATACATACAAAATTTCATACAAATCGGACCAGCCGTTTCGGAGGAGTATTTTAACTAACACCATGACACGAGAATTTTATATATATAGATTAACGTCATTAATGCTATGGAACTTACAAAAAATAATCTTAAATTTGGAATTAATTGTGTACAAACTAATGAACATACTAAAATAATTAAAATTATGAAAAGATAAGTCATAATAATTTTCCGTGTGGTGACGGATTAAGAATACGGAATGTCACCACCCCATATCATCCCATGGGTGTCGTAAGAGCCAACAGAGGGAGCAAATTATGCAGAGAACAGCACTGTAAGTGAAGGGAAACTTGATAAAAACCCTATACCAACCCGTTTGGCCAGCGTGGTATAGTAGGCCAGTTCCTCCTTTCAAAGGAGAGGCCTAGTCCAGCAGTGGACTGTTAAAGGCTGATGATGATGATGATGAAAGTCATAATATGGATCAATCAATCAATGCATGAAGCATGAAAATATTCATAATTTTGCTTTTGTTTGACATTATTGACACGTGAAGTCATGTCGGATTACAAGGTGTGCCGGATTAGCCAGGGGCCGGATTACCGCAGGTCCACTGTATTTAATAACTAGATGATGCCCACATATTTTTTTAATTTACCCTTTTCCTACCTATCCAGTGAGCATTTCGGTAAAGCCCATCTTAGTGCACTCCTACGGTCCCAAGGAACACACATGCCAAACCTGAGCTTCGTGCGCACATTGGTTTTGGCTGTGCACTGTCTATCAATCAGTCGGTATCGAAAGAATGAGGGTGTTTGATATTTCTTCTACCACCAGACGGCGCCTCGTATGCGTCATTTCCAAACTGACGTCCGATATGTACAATCAAACAAGTCGGCGCTGGACCAGTTTGAAAAAAATCCCTTGGCTCGCTCATAGAGTCAAAGCACACTAGAAACTGGTTTTGTATACGAATGTCAATGTGCGTGTAAAGTAGCACTGGAAGCCACGATGTCTTGCTGAGCGATTCTCGCCCTTATGGTGGTCTAGCGGGAAGTTGTTCGACTGTACAGACGCGTACACACATGATACGAAAAAACACAGACGTATGAAAATATAGGGGCTTTGACAGTTTTGACAGGTTTCTGGACCTGATGCCTCAGTGCTGCCGCATAGTGAGCGTCATTTCAGAAGACCCTCATTGTATTGGCGATGCAAAGATTATCCGCGCGCCTCTAGCGGCGAATTTGGAAGTTGTCCGAGTACGACAATTTTGACAGCTTTCTATACAACTTTGCTTCGAGGTTATGTAGTAATTGCATTGGGCTGTCAAAAGTGTCGTACCCGGACAACTTCCAAATTCGCCGCTAGAGTCGCTAGTTAGAATCTTAGCATCACCAATATGTATAGATGGGTGGGACTGATATATACTAGGTTGAAACCACAGTACCCGGCAAAGCGTTGAACAGCGAGACGGGCTCTAATCTTCACTACGCAACCCGTACAGTCAAATGGTGGACATTGGTTGGGAACGCAAGAGGTAACGCTACATTCCAAGCATTTAACAGAAACGTTTTTGTCGCAAGAGATGTAATGACATCAGCAAAAACCCACTTCACCATGTTGTACTAATTCTAAGACATCACTCTGTCTCTTTCACACCTGTGCGTGGATGTAATGCGTTTCGCTCGCACGTCTGCGGTAAGTATACCGTTAGAGAATTCTCGTTATTTTGTTATTGTAAGTAACAGCTGTTTTCATTCACTTACAAATAAGTAGACTTAGCTTATGCTTACCTTAGTTAAGCTTTTTATAATTAGCTATCGCCTGCAGACATACCTATATAATTGACATATTTTGTATGGAGCTAAGGTCAAATTTGTATCCCTAGTAGCCGAATCTATGGATAAATTGAAATCCGCCGTAAGCAAGAGATATTCGTGTATTAATAAACGTAACGGACTGCCGAGACGATGTTCTCGGGTTCGATCCCCTGTTACCCCGGGCACACACCTCCGACTTTTCGAAGTAATGTGTGCATTATAAATTAATTATCGCTCGCTTAATGATGTGCCCGGTAGATGGCAATAGGTTCGCGCCCTATTACATTGGGACCGAAACATAACTGGCCATGTGTGGGTGTATCATACACCTCTGCCTACCCCTTCGGGGATAAAAGGCATGAAGTTATGTTATGTAATAAACGGTTACTTGATTAGCCATGTTGGTGCCACGAAACTGGCTACGAACATAGTATTTAATGTTACAGTCCAAGTAAATTTTACCCAATATAGGAAACTAATCAAATCAAATCGTTTATTGCAAAACTAAGTGTGCATGATGCTGGTATAAAATGATAAGTGCTTAAGACTTAGCGCCCACTACAAGCGTAGCAATAGGTCCGATGATGATGAGAAAGTAGTTAGATAACCTTATTACTGACATAAACTAAATCTATTATCTTAATATATAAAATCCTTGCGTTACTGACTGACTGACAGACACGCTACAGCTGAAACTATTGGGCGCAGAAAGCTGAAATTTGGCATGTATGTTCCTTGGGGACCATAGGGGTGCACTAATAAGGGATTTCCCGAAATTCCCACGGGATCGGCCAAAACGGGTAAATTTAAAAAAATGCAGGCGTAGCTGCTGGCGTCCTCTAGTTAAGAAATAAAATTTAAGTGGGACGTTAAATTTATCTGCGACTTCATAAACTTTTCTCTGTACGTGGCATTATCAGGTGGTTTGGCAATAACAGAACTCAGTCATTGCCCTTTTTCGTAAGAAGTGCTCGGTGTTGTCAACCATTTATTGTTTTTTTTTTTTGTAGACTTCCGCCTTTCGCCATTTATTTTTAGGTCCCACGTAATAGGGGGCGAGCCTATTGCCGTTACCGGGCACTTCACCAGACTCCGTGCTGCTACTGGGAATTTGGAAAAACCCAGTAACATTTTGCCCGACCTGGATATCGAACCCGGGACCTCCGATCAGCAGTCGCATACGCTATCCACTGGACCACGGAGGCAGTCCTTTTTCTTTTGCAATGATTGGGTTGGTTGAGGATGAGCGCTGGGTTTCTTTTTTCAAAGTAAAAGTCAATTACTTACCATCATCCTCCGAGCATTATCATTATACTAGTTGCAACCCGGGATCCGCTTACTTGTGTATCAAAGGTCTTCATGACATCGTGCATCGGGATCGATGGCTTAACATGCTCTTCTAGGCACTGGGCAAACGATAATTAACATTTCAATACGTACATAATTTCGAATAGCCGTGAATTCGAACCCGATACCCTCGTCATATCAGTCAGTTGGGTTGGGTATCGACAATTCTCCACTAGGCTATCGCTGCTTTTTTTCCTCTTTCTTGCCATTAGTATACAATGGAGTTTCGCCAAATAACGCCTGATTCAATCAACTAAAACTTACTTGCATTCGTTCATAAACTATAAAGAGTAATTTTAATACTTTTTGAAGTAACATATGGGCCCCGATGGTTACGGAAGCTTGACCTTTGCTGCCCCGGATACGGGCAATTATAAATTCTCTCGGCGGTTCATTCTCACTACAGTGATTGTTGCCGTGTTATTAAAAACTACCAGAGTAGTAATTTTATTCGGTATTGATCAAGAGGCAATTTAAAAAAATATAAGTACTTTTTTATCAAATTCATGTATTATGTTAACTCCAAATTATAAAACAAAACTTAAAAAATGATTTCCTTTCACAAAATGTAAAATTAAGTAAATATTATTTTTATAAATGTTATACTTTAACAAATTTTCTTCGAGTTCATTATGTATACATGAAAATATTATTGGTAAATATCTCCCTCATGCTGTCATGACGGGATATCAATTTAAGCTATCGAAGAGCTTTTTTTTTGAGTTTTTGTTGAGAAATGAGCATCGTGGAAGCATCTTAAACTGAAAAGCTAAAATAATGATTACCGTAATTGCAATAGTAATAGATGTTGATCCCTAAGAAGGAAGAATTCTTGAGATTGCTATAACAAAACCTTAGAGACAGCTATATCATCTATCTCTCTCTAACACACGGCGGTGTTGAGTCAGAGATACCTTTGTACTTTATACCTTCGATTGTACCGGCATTACTTTTAACAAAAGAACCAAAACGGTGTGTCATTCTGTCATTCGGTCACTCGTGCGCTTACCGGCTAGGAGGAAACTAGGAAAGTCGTATGGAGATAAATATAGACTGACTGACAGACTGACATATATTAAATATATATGTAGATATACAATTAGTTTTACATACATAATTGGATAAGCTTAAGTATATGACTGTATGAATTACAAACTTAGTTTGTCAGTTTATTTCACATAGAGGGAGAGCTTATAAAGCTCTTGTGTCACTCACTAGAGGACGCCCGCAGCTGCGCTCACACATTATATTTTAATTTAACTGTTTCTGTTGTTGACGGCCTCGTTGGTCTCGCGGCATATATGTGCACGTTGGATTGGGAGTTCTCGGGTTCGATCGGTCAGGCAAAGTGTTATTGAGTTTTTCGTTAGGAAATTCTCAATAGCAGCTCGGAGTCTGATAACGTGCCCGGTACCGCAATAGGCTCGCCCCCTATTACGTGGGACCTAGAAAAATCATGGCGAAACGTGGGTGTAATATTATAACTCAGCCTACCCCTTCGGGGATACAGGCGAGAGTCTATAAATAAAATAAAATAACTGTTTCTGCCCGATCTGTGGGGATTTCGGAAAATCATCCTGCACCCTTTGGTCCCCGAGGAACAAACATACAAAATTTTAGGTTCTTGCGCCCAATAGTCGTCGTTGCGTCTCTGGCTTGTCTGTCAGTCAGTCAGTAAAGCTAGAATTTTATATAGTACTAGAGGACGCCAGCAGCTACGCCTGCATTTTTTTTAATTTACCCATTTTGGCCAATCCCGTGGGAATTTCGGGAAATCCCTTCTTAGTGCACCCCTACGGTCCTCAAGGAACATACATGCCAAATTTCAGCTTCCTGCGCCCAATAGTTTCGGCTGTAGCGTGTCTGTCAGTCAGTCAGTAACGCAAGGATTTTATATATTAAGATAGATTTAATTAATCTTTGAATTTTAACACAGATTGGATAAGCGGAGATGTATTGTAAACACAAGTCGTCTGTTTAGGGTGGTTTCAGATTAGCGTATTTTTCTGTGCGTATACGGTCGTTTTAGCATACGCGCTTACACGCGCGCTACATTACGCGCTTCAAAAAACCGGACTCGCGTAAACGGGCATATTTCGGCGTGTTCGCGCGTGTGCCAAAAGGCGCGCCTATACGTGCCTACATGCGCTGCCAAAAACGAGCTTATATGCGCGTATAAAATGCTAATCTGTAACCGCCCTTATTTTACATTTGGGGATGGTATACGTGCCTACATGCGCTTCCAAAAACGAGCTTATACGCGCGTATAAAACGCTAATCTGTAACCGCCCTTATTTTACATTTGGGGATGGTATACGTGCCTACATGCGCTTCCAAAAACGAGCTTATACGCGCGTATAAAACGCTAATCTGTAACCGCCCTTATTTTACATTTGGGGATGGTATACGTGCCTACATGCGCTTCCAAAAACGAGCTTATACGCGCGTATAAAACGCTAATCTGTAACCGCTCTTATTTTACATTTGGGGATGGTATACGTGCCTACATGCGCTTCCAAAAACGAGCTTATACGCGCGTATAAAACGCTAATCTGTAACGGGATGGTTGATAAAGGTTTATAATTAAAACTTTATTTTATACTACTACGACTAGCTGTTCCCAGCAAGTTTAGTTATTTTCTGTATTTCGATAACAGCGCCACCTACCGGGTAAAATTAGCTTTTATTCTACAACGTCCTCTATGGTCCAGTGAAATGAAAGTCTCAATAATATTGGGTCAGCCATTACAAGGATTCCTCGGACAAACAGCAAGAGAGAACAGTAACACTTGCCCGACCAGGGAAGCGAACCCCGGACCTCCCGATCAGCAGACGCATAAGCTATACGGATCATGGAGACAGGCAAAAATATTTTTCTGAATTCAACTACTGAGCCCTTTGCTACCTTCTGGCATACGACCAGTTACTAAACGATCACACCACACACATAGGTAGGTGGTGGTACAAAAATATCGATTACTAATGACCCACATGTGACCCGCGGTGTGTTATTGACAAGTTGTCAATGGCCCACTTAGAATAATACATCTCGACGTTTACCTGCCTTTGTTTATTGTCGTTCTAAGTCATCTTCAATATGCGCTCTCTCATCTATGTCGAGGCTTAGCTCGACTGGTACCGATAGCTTCGACGAAATATGATGATGCGCATATTCAAAGTCATATCGCCAAAGTAATTCGCCGCTAAAGTTAATATAATGGTACTGATACACTTGAGCACTCACCTGTAATGAGCATTCTTGCGAATGTTATATAACAGAAAAATTGGGCAAGTGCGAGTCGGACTCGCGCACGAAGGGTTCCGTACCATCATCTATAAAAGAAAATCACGTTCGTTGTATGTATACTTAAATACTTTTTAAGTTTCTACCTGTTTATTAAGATCGAGTAACAAATTGCTTAAAAATTACGTTTGTTGTACGGGACGCTTAGAGGGGCTCCCTTTATTATTTACTTTTTTAAATTTAATTATTTATTTTAAAAGGTAATATACAACTACATATTCTGTGAAAATTTAAAGCGTCTACCTGTTACAGTTAGTAATTTTGAGCAAAAAATACGAAAAAAAAATACGTTTTTTGTATGGGACTCCCCCTTAATATTTTATTTTTAGTATTTGTTGTTATAGCGGCAACCGAAATACATAATTTGTGAAAATTTCAGCTTTCTAGCTATCATGGTTTATGAGATACAGCCTGGTGACAGACAGACGGACAGACAGACAGCGGAGGCTTAGTAATAGGGTTCCGTTTTTTACCTTTTAGGTACGGAACCCTAAAAACAAAAGAGTGTGTTTCAGCGAGCATTCTGGCGAATGGACAGGTTTCTTCTTCGAGCTTTTTGCTGTTATGAGCGTTCACTAGAATAACCGTGAAAATGTTCGTGGCAATCTTCGGCTATGTTCGTTGTTCAGTTCGACAAAACATACGCAAATACTCGTTGTTCTATAAGTCAATACTTAGGTGTGTCAGCGCCATTTGCCTCCTGATTGCATATTTCAGTAGAAGACCAAATTCTTTGCCGGTTTTTTTCAAAGACAACTGACGCACTAAAAACGAAATTTGTGTCGTAGCGGACTTTACAAACATTCAATCATCAGACACTAAAGATACCCAGTGTTGTCTCGAGTGGAAATCGAACCCACAACACACAGCGCAGTGCCATGCGGCAGGCGATTGCTTTAACCGTCTGTAGACGCAAAGCGATACGCGAACGTCAATCTGTAACATTTCTATTTTAATTAGGTAGTATAGAAACATCAGACGACAACAAGCTGTAACATACCATAAAAATTACGAGACTTATGTGACCCTCAAAATCATTCAGTTAGCAGTCAAAGCAGGTATCCCTTCTGACTAAAACCATTATCGTAAACACAAACACAGGAGCCATTTTAACAATTCAATCTTCAAACCATAATTCACGACCCATGGCTCAAAGTAGGCCGCACTGATGACATTTCTCCAAACCATTTAGAAAACAAATGGCTGAAGAAAAAAATAAAACGAAACCAGCGAAAGTCATAGACAATTAGAGAAAGCAAAACGATGCCGTACTCCACTGCGTTCTGACCAATTAGGGGTCATAGAAGATGGTTTGTAAACCAATCACGTGCGTTGAAAGTGAGTAGCGCAAGCAGCGCCAATTTGGGCCAAAGAGGTTTTATATACATGGAGTGGGCGAGCGAAATGCTGGCTGGATGTCGTGAGAGATGATATGCGTGTTCGAAGTCCATCAGAGGTGTCGAATACCAGGCGAAGTGGAGAAGTAACAGAGAACCGCGGGCTTCAAGTCGTAGGCTTTGGATTGTAGCCGTTATAACGCTAGAATGATGATGATGGTGGAAGTGAGCCAAGCAGAAAGTTGTACCGTTAGTAGAGAGACAAAGAAAGCTAAATTGGTCCTTCAGAATAGGTGCCATGGTGTACGGACCATAGTAAATTTATCCGAGTATAACATAACATATCTTCACGCCTTTTATCCCCGAAGGGGTAGGCAGAGGTGTATAACACACCCACACTTCGCCAGATATGTTTAGGTCCCAATGTAATAGGGGGCGAGCCTATTGCCATCTACCGGGCACATTATTAAGCGAGCGATAATTAACATTTTTAATACACACATAACTTCGAAATGTCAGAGGTGTGTGCCCGAGGTACCTGGTATCCGAGTATTTTTAAAAAAAATAACTGTTCTGTAACGTGCCAGCATACATCACACAGAACTTATTAGGTCACAAACAAGTAAACTAGCTGTCAAATAGCTGTCAAACTGTAGTAATTATTCACTGTGTGTGACGTTTATTTCTTACTTCACTAACTTAACTTACATAGACAAATTATGTAACACTTGTACTAGTTCGCTGTATTAACGTGGGCGATTTGAGGCTTTGCATTATTCTATGTTTTCTTTAAATTAAATACTCTCTTCATTTCTACGACGAATAGATATAAATTTATAAAATAAATGCAGTTCTGGCTATTTATCTGAGAATTCTCTATAATGTTCTAGAAAAGTAAAAGTGATGCAACGGGGATCACACTAGGACGATTATAATTAGTGCGCCCACCTGGCATGGTGGAGTATGGCCTTACACTTCTCATAGAGAGAAGAAGCCGATGTCCACTGGGACAGTGTATATACAGGACGTTTCTATGTAGTAGGCGGCAAACCAGCAGACGGGTTGCCTGATGGTAAGACATTATCGTCGCCCATGGAGACAAGCAACACCAGAGAGGAGTCACAAGTGCATTGCCACCCTTTGGGCTGGGGAAAGAATAGGAGTGGGATGAGGGAGAAGGCATAGTGGATGGGCCTCCGGCACTCTCACTCACCGAACGAAACGCAACAGCATACGTACGGCTTCTTTAGGTAAATTTTTGTAAGAGATTAATTCCAGTAATTCCACGGTCTAGCCGGCCCATTCATGCTGAAATCAGCAAGGCTCTCCTACCTTTACTCGTATTATATTATCATGATTTATTCTATTCTGTATCTGTCATTCATTATGGACTTCATTAATTCAATAATATACCTCTAAGTCAGAAGTGGTATCATCCTTATATGAATGTACCACAATGATATTATTTGCAAACCAATAATGAGTATTGCATAACTCGAAAAACCGGTTATTATAAAACGTTTATTGAATAATATTATGCAAATAACGTTATTATCGTTTTAAGAGAATAACAGCTGTGGAACTTTAGTTGTTTGTTGTAAGCAGATAATACATTATATTTAATATTGTGAATCATCTTATTAGACTTCTATTATTTATATTTGGTTTTAAAACAAAATCCCTGACAGTCGTTATGGGATGTCAGTAAGTCCTCATGAAGTACCTTGAACAAAATGACACTTGTCTTACTTAGCCAGAGAATATCGCTATCCTTTTAAGTTGTGGACATCTGACCGCATAGGATGATGCAAGCGAAAAAAAAATTAAACATGGCTTTATTTCAAGAAACTTGCATTTAAGAACAATGCCATACTAACCGACTTTTGGTAGTAGAGCCTTATCGCGAGAGAGCCGATCCCGCTCTCAGATGCAGGCGGCGTCGTGGCGGTGGCAATGGCCGCTAGCCTAATTCTGGGCCGTGGGCAATCAGAGATGGCAATCTGGCTACCCGACCACGAACAACCCCGAGAAGGCAGCGGTCTCGGATAGCCGAGAGACCACTGTACTCGCACAGTACGAGGTAGCGAAGGGAGGACACTACCAACCTAGCCCTTCCAGAGACTGAGCCCTATTACGGGACAAGCGTAGCGGGACCCAGGAGCAGCACACCCGCGTTCCCTGTGTCCCATTCTTTTGAGCGTTGAGGCGGCTATCGTGGTCTTAGTGGGTAAACCCGAGTTCCGTCCCGGGGAGTCCGACATACCCTCTCTGCCCGCCCCGCGGAGAGGCACTAGCAAAAGAGTTTCTTCACGTAAAAAATAGAAAAAAAGTAGAGCCTTGCTGATTTCAGCATGAGTAGGCCGGCTCGACAGGGGAAGTACTACCGTCTCACTATCGATATATCGAATATCAATCTAAAGTACCAGAATCTTTACTGTCTCGTTTCATTCAGTAAGTAAGATTGCCGGAGGCTCCATCTCCTTTCCTTTTCCCTCATCCCTTTTCCTTTCCCAAAAGGCCGGCAACCCACTGGTAACTCCTCTGGAGTTGCAGGCTGGCTTCCATGGGCCTTTCTTTATTAAACCATTTATTGCCGATCTAGTGGGAATTTCGGGAATTTCCTTTTTCATTCAGAATTTCCATATTTTATGTACATCCCTAGTCTCCCAAGGAACATACATGCCAAATATCAGCTTCTTGCGTCCAATAGTTTTGCCTGTGCGTTGTTTGTCAGTCAGTAACGCAAGAATTTTATCATCATATCAGCCAAACGATGTCCACTGCTGGTCATAGGCCTTCCCCAAGGTTCTCCACACAGACCGGTCTTGAGCCGCCCGCATCCAACCGCCTCCCACGATCTTGAAGAATTTTATATAGGTATACAGACAAATACGGATAAAAAAATGAGCGCAACCTCTTCGGGTATAAACAGCCTTAAGACAATATCATAAAGCTAGTTCGTAATATTTCAAAGTCATAATTAATAAGAATTGCGCCGCTAAATATTGTGTTTAATTCAACATCCGAGGTAATTACGATAGCTTTGTTTATGTAAATATTAATCGGGTTTATGAAATTATCTTTATAAAAGAAGAAAAATAGATACCTTCTTCTTTTTTTGATGTTAAGTAGGTATGTGTAAATACCAAAATATGTTTGTGTACATCTCACGGAAGTCACAGATAAGGGTGACACTGGCAGATTTTATATAACCTATTACAGAATGGATTATCATTGCTTATTACTCATCATTATTATTGAATGCGAATGAACAGTAATATTATTTACTATTTCTACGCTAAATACATCATCATCTAATTCAGCTTTTTATATGTATAAACTGTCCCACTGATGCGCACCCGACAGGCCTCTTCTCGCTATTTGAAGGGTTAGACAATAGTTTAATCTCACTTGGCCAGCCAAGTGCAGGTTAGCAGACTTCACAATCCTCCAAGAACATTATGGAGAACTTTCAGCCATGCGGGCTACTTCACCATGTTTTCCTTCACCGTATAGTATAGCGTATTATTAACAATTTGACCGCAAATAACATCGAAAAGTCATTGCTACACGTCTGTCGGTATCTACTCAAAATTACTATACCGATTCTGATGATGACAAAATTTGTTCTAATGATAGAATGATAAACATTTCTGTCAGTAATTTGTTATCTTGCTTATCTGAATACTCTTAAGGATATTTACTAATTACTATTTTTGTGTGTTTCCAGGTAATTCAACATTTTATAGTGATTGCTAAGGATTTGAGGTAGGGTAAACTAGAAGAGATTCTCGTCTAAGATTCTACTGCAAGATTTCTACATTCTCATGATCCCAATCAAAATAAATTATTTTTATAGCTTTTTATACGGATCGGTAAGGTCCCTGACCAGATTTGTTAGAATATTAGCTTTCCACAGAGCGACGTCGTCTGACTTCCGCGTCACCAACGTGCTAGCCATATTCCATGTCTTAGACCAGTGTCAGTTTATTCAAAAGCTGACTCCCCGTAACAACTGGAAAGACCTTTGGCAGCCGGGATCGTCAGCTTAACGTTCTCTCCGAGGCACGGGGCAAGCTATAATTAACAATTGTACAAGCACATAACTTCGGAAGATCAGTGGTGCACGCTGTGGTAGCCGGTATGTCCAATAGGCTATCGCAGTTGCTTATTTAATTATTGAATTCCTTGATATGGTTAAAATAGTTTTCCTGCTTCATAAATTTCATAATTAAACGTGGAGATGCACTGTTAGTATATGTTTCCCAGAATTTCCTACACTGTAAAACCCAGACTTGTCTAGCTTTCGCCGAAACGCGATCTAAATAACAATAAAGATTGCCAAGGGAAACCCACATACGGTCAACTTATCCCAAACTAGGCAGAAGCCTGCCCTGTTCTTTGGTAACTAATTAACATACATAATTATAATATTCTAGAGGAAGCACGCAGCTACGCTCGCACATTTTTTTTATAGACTCACGTCTGTATCCCCGAAGGGGTAGGCAGAGGTGTAATATTACACCCACATTTCGCCATGAATTTTTAGGTCCCACGTAATAGGTGGCGAGCCTATTGCCTGCACATTACCAGACTCCGTGCTGTTACTGAGAATTTCCTAACGGAAAAACCCAATAACACTTTGCCCGACCCAGGAATCGAACCCGAGACCTCCCAATCCCACGCGCACATTTATGCCGCGAGACCAACGAGGCAGTCCACACATTTTTATTTAATTTTACCCTGCCCGAGCCTTTGGGAATTTCGGGAAATCCTTTAGTCCACCCCACGAAATACCTTAGGTCCCTACCAAGGCACCTTTCAGCTTTTTGCGCCCAATAGTTTGACTGTGCGATGACTGTTAGTCTGACTAACAGACAACGTACAGTCGATTCCGTTCCCGACTGAATAACTTAGTCAGGAGCTGTCAGTCACTCGCACATAAGCGCTCAGGCTGCAACTCAACTTTAAGGATAATTTGGCGTCGAATAGAGAAAGGACTCCACCGCAAAACCAAGTTAAAAAATATAGCTAACCCGGATGTTTTCCGGAAGTTACTTTAGATACTAGTAGACTCTTTGTTTACGGGAAATACGCCCCATTTCCACCCATTTACCAGGAGTGGACGCCCCCGCCACATGTTTGTTATGTTCGGGCTTTACCAAAAATATCGCGATGACACCGCTTGGTACAACTTGAGATTATCGCCAGCGTGACGCAGGGGGACGGCACTATCGGAAAGTGAACCAGCTGACGTGCGAAAACGTTTTTTTGCCTCTTTTGTAGATGCAGATGTTTGTGAATCTAGATTAGCATTTAATGCGGTGCGATTGGAGTCAGGAAATAATGTTTAACTGTGAGTAGGTATGTTAGTTTATACACATACAGGTAATTAAAAAAGCGTTTGCGTCACTTCGATTTTCGAACACCCGGGTGTTCGAAGTCGACGGTAGTTTGCGTTGTAGATTGATGAAGATTAAAGAAGAAACAATAAACTTTGAACAAATGTCGCTTTAAAATACGGGAAAAGAATAGCTTTATCGAGTACAATTTGTATGACTAATTATACATTGTTGTAAAGCTTATTTTCTCTTATTCGTTGCAACAAAAGACAATTAAAAAAAAATAAAACTACCTCCTTCAAAAATCTAGGTTTGTCTTTACCTACATAGTTGTTTTTTTTTTATGAAGCGCATGCAGTGCAGGCGTGAGAAACCACAGTCAAAGTAATTTGATAGACACATTTCAAATGACGTTCAGATTGCCGACTGTTAGGTTCATAGAAAATCGACTGGCGCATACTAACGCGATATAATGATATCTTACATTAATAACTCTAGACTTTCTCGACATGACGTATCGATGTGAAAAGAATACTAACTAGCGGGGAATGGACAGTGTACCTTATAGAAATCGTATTCAACTATACAAGGAAGGAAGATTTTGATGACACAAAAAAATGAAGACTGCCTCGTTGGTCTCGCGGCATAAATGTGCGCGTGGGATTGGGAGGTCTCGAGCTCGATCCCCGGGTCGGGCATAGTGTTATTGGGTTTTTCCGTTAGGAAATTCTCAGTGGCAGCGCGGAGTCTGGTAATGTGCCCGGTACGGCAATAGGCTCGCCCCCTATTACGTGGGACCTTGGGAAAAATTCATGGCGAAATGTGGGTGTTATATCACACCTCTGCCTACCCCTTCGGGGATACAGGCGTGAGTCTATTAAAAAAATATATATATGGGCGACCATTTTATGCATACGATAGCTTATGTGCTTCTAAGCTAATCTAATTTGTAAGCTATATTAGTGTATAGTTTCTTCAAAGTCCGTTCAAGAGTATTTGCGTGAAAGAACAAGAGACAACCATCCATCTTACAATGTTTGGCGTCTATGATAGTTGTAGGATCTCTTGGTAACTTTAAAGTTTATGTGTCTGGTATATCTCCTCTCCAAATGTACTCAACAATCACAAACAATATAGCAATGTTTTTTTATAATAGTAGTGACTAATTAGATAAATAATTATTTTAATTTCACGCCGTTTTATACACTTACCTTGGATTGTCTCTGCATCAGCCAAAAGGTGACTAGCAGAGAATGCCTTTGACGTTAAATATGTCTTCGTACATTATTTTGTTAAGTGCAAGGCGTTTTAAGTAACTAATACTAAATAATATTGTCACCGTGCACTCTAAATCCATAAAGATAATGGACAAGAGGCATGACAGCACTTAGCTTAACTGAAAGTGTGCTTGTATTTTTGAACTCGAAACTGCTGAACGAACAACTTTTACAATTAGTTCAATTCTGATACCACGGGTTTCGTTTTTGTGTTTAGACTGAGTTGTTTCCGTTGATAGCTATGAAAACTTAAATTGATAAGTAAACTTGACAACTTGGTTCTCCAAGAATGGATTACCATGACGAATCTGCAAAGAGAGCCATTTCTATTTAAATCTGAATGGGTCGAAAGAAAGTATAGAACATTTGAAGTGAACTGATTTACGGTAATATATATCTAAATGAGACATTTCTTTATTTAACCCCAGCTATAAATAGCTCTGTGCAGTGACGAATTAGTCACACAGTGTCACTACCCCGTTTCATTCCGTGGGTGCCGTAAAATTGTTCTAAAGAAAAGACACGCAACAAATAGTACCTTTGTGAAGAGATGATAAACTCGACATCAAATCCTATATCAATCCGTCTGACCCCCGTGGTATAGTAGACCAAATCCGACTTTTGGCTCGCAATACTGCTATTGAGACGCAAATTAGGTGAGGCTTATGTTCAGCAGTAGACTGCGAAAGGATGCATAAAGAAGATATTTTTTTTATGATGATAGGCGGCTAACGAGCAGACGGATCCCCTGATGGTAAGCAATTAACGCCGCCAATGGACACAAGCAACACCACAGGAGTTACAAGTGCGTTGCCGCCCCTTGATGTTGGGAAAAGGGATAGGATGAGGGAGAAGGAATAAGGGATAGAGGCTCCGGTACTCTCACTCACCGAACGAAACGCAACAATTTAGGTACTGTTACTTTACGGCGACTTTCTGTGAGAGGGTAGTACTTCCCCGGTCGAGCCGGCCCATTCATGCTGAAATCAGCAAGGCTCTACTACCTTAAAAACGATTTATTTCGCCATGACAGAATTATATTTATAGATGGGGTCTATAAATATAATTATGTTATGGCGACACGCAAGTTTTCAACATTGAATATACCGCTTACTATACTAGGTAATATTGGCTACACGTACCAATTCATATTAAATAATACCAAATGAATAAACAATAATTAAAGGAGGTCGTATGTTTCTTCAGTCAGCTGTTTTACATTAACACACTACATTACACATGCAAAATAGTTTTTTTTATACTTTCGTTTGGTGCATGTATTAATGCATGCGTAAGTAGTGAAAGTATAAAGTACATACAAATAACTTTTGCTTGAGGTCTTAGTGTTTTGTAATTTAATTAATTAATATATCGAGACTTGAAACTGCCAGCAGTGCAATCAAGATTGGTGTTTGTTTTAGAGTTTTGGACTAAACTAGGATATCTTTCTAAGAGTTATTTTACGTAGACACATGTGAAACTTTGTGAAGTTCTTGTGCCTATCCGTTGAAACAAATAAACAAATGTCGAAATGATAATCAAACAATTAATAGATTGTCTTAATTAGTGTACCTAATCATCATCGCCATGTTCAGCAAAATTAGTGTAAATCTAGTTGTACTTAACCCTGCTATTCTATTCAGCATCTGTTCTTTGTGCATCTCGGTTAAGATGAACAGATTTTTTGGAGATGGCCATTTTGAACCACTGTAAATTAACTTCCTATAACATGGAACCTGAATACATATTCGATAAAATGTGAATGCTCAGGACACTGAATGTGTGTTAACCATGTTCAAGTTATATAATTGAAAAGCTACTTCCAATTTCTAAGACCCGCAGTAATTAAACGCCTTGTACGTATCAATCGCCACAGCATTTCTCTACTAGCTCACCTATAGATTAATACAAGTTTTCATCTTTACTATTCAACTAGTTTACAGTCCGGAAACACACACATATGTATGTATGAGACACTTGTTTGTATTGGTAGCACACCCAGTCACAAGTTAAGTAATAATTAACTGGGCCAAAGATGGGTGGGCGTCATTGCGTAATACGATCGCATTGTTTTAAATGCCGGATTATGTCTTTATGACTTTTAGGATGTACTAGTGGTTTTATAGGTCAGAATTCTACTAGAATGCAATTCAAAGTAGTAAAAGGGAAAAGGCATATTTTGGTAGCTGGCAATAGACAACAGAAGGGAAAATTAAACTATTAGAATTGTCTATATTATGTTTTCGGCCACTTTAGGTGTATAGAGTTTTTAAATCCTGTGAAATGATTGAATTCTTTTAAAATCTACCCGCCAGCAGTTTACAAGCCTTGGGCTTTGCAGTCAGGTTTTTATAAAGGTTCCTAGTAATCCTCTTAGTAATTTTATTTTAGATGTAAATTGAAGTGGTGCTATACTTACGTAATCATTATAATCTTAGCGCTGTTTCAGTTCCAAGTGTTTTACCTTGTAGCTCGGAGTCCGCTTAGTCAGCTATCATAGCAAAAACTGAAAGGTTTTGTACTACCGTTACAAAAATAACAACCTGATCAACAAAGAGACGGCGGCTTACGTTATTTTAAACTTTCTGAAGAATAAAATAGCGTAATCTGCCAAATTTATCTGGGCAAGAACTTGTTTTGTCTACTTTCTAGTTTCTCGTATCTGCGAAAAGAAATCACGAAATAGTCATAAAGGTCGTAATTTTTTGACCTTGGCAATTTTTATACTTAGTTGTCATAAAATATTTTAAATAGGATTTGATTACAGTAATAACGCCTATTGATTGAAATAATGAGATCCAATAACAATGAACTGAATAAATAATTATGTCGATAAATGATACCGCTTAGTCCTTGCTATAGATACCTTGGTAATAAGTATTACACACTTTTATTCGAAAATAGATACACAATTGATTTTCTGGCAATATCACACTGCCAACAATAACATACTTACTGAAAATAAAAGGATTTATGGAAAATCCTGATCAGTAAATGACAAATAATAAAAAATATCAAATCGTTAAGCATGCTTAGCTGATTGCAGAGTTGATCTCGCATAAACTCGTCCAATTATCAGTGCCACAACAAAGCGAACGTCCAGCCATCACATGTTATCTTGTACAAGCGGCCACGCCGTCCGTCATTATATTAACATCAATAAAATAATCGTAGAAACCTTCAGTGCATCGCCGAACGCCGAGACGGACGCTCGCGCGCGAAACAAAAACTTTATTTAAACTTCAACACAAACTAATTTCACGTTTTAATAAGTGTTTATTTTTCATTTAAAAATGGCGGAAGGCGACGTGCCTTTAGTTACAAGTTTTAGCGGTAGTGAAATTGAATTTGGCGCCAATGGAACCAAAACTACGAGAGCTAATTCGAGGTTTGTTTTTTTTTGGCATTGGAAATCTGTTTACGGTCTATAGCTATACTGTCAGTTTTATGACCTTTCGCTTGAAACGAAAATATTGTTCTAGGTATTTCCAAGTTTTTGTTCGATGTGTGTGATGTTTTTATTAAATAACGAAGCGGAATGCTTGAATAACGAGTTGTGTTGGCATTGTTGGCAAAACTTTGATGTTACATCTTCGTTATTTTTCTTTGTACAAAAAGTGGTTATAAAAACAAAGTTGAAACTTATATTTTATTTAAGTACATAGATCGCATGTGAGTTTTGTAAATATGAAGTTCGTTCGTGTACTATCATTTTAAAACTAAAGGACAATGTAGTGATATCAAAACAAAGAACGTCATGAACCAAGCTAGACGATAACAATAAATAAACAGAGAGACATAGAGGCGGTGCAGTGATTAATTAATTATTCAATAATTCATCTCGAGCACTTTGTACCATCACGCTTGTTTATTCTCTAATGGGTAGGCAGACATGTTCGAAATGATAATATTATCAGCTGTTTTATCATTGTCTAGTACAATCAAGCATTAATATGGTTCCAATTCCACGGTCTAAGTTCCGTTTAAATAATCACCACTTTCATTTTTAGGGTTCCGTACCTAAAAGGTAAAAAACGGAACCCTATTACTAAGCCTCCGCTGTCTGTCTGTCTGTCTGTCTGTCTGTCTGTCTGTCTGTCTGTCTGTCTGTCTGTCTGTCTGTCACCAGGCTGTATCTCATAAACCATGATAGCTAGAAAGCTGAAATTTTCACAAATTATGTATTTCGGTTGCCGCTATAACAACAAATACTAAAAATAAAAAAAATAAAAAAATTAAGGGGGGGTCCCATACAAAAAACGTGTTTTTTTTCGTATATTTTGCTCAAAATTACTAACTGTTACAGGTAGATGCTTTAAATTTTTACAGAATATGTAGTTGTATATTACCTTTCAAAATAAATAATTAAATTTAAAAAAAGTAAATAATAAAGGGGGGCTCCCATACAACAAACGTAATTTTTAAGCAATTTGTTACTCGACCTTAATAAACAGGTAGAAACTTATAAAGTATTTACATACAACGAACGTGATTTTCTTTTATAGATGATGGTACGGAACCCTTTGTGCGCGAGTCCAACTCGCACTTGCCCAATTTTTCTAACGACAAATGCGTGTTTCTTTTTAATGGCGGCATTCTTTATTTGAAATGTCAATTCGAATCGGTGTTTATTGTTTTAGTTTTTAGCGTTTACCGTTAACGTATCAGTTTTATCGCTAGATAAATTCAGGTGTAAATACTGCTTTTTTTGTGTTTTAATAAACAAAAGTGATATTTTCATGGGAGGGTAGAACTAATTTATTTATAAGTTCTTGATAAAAAACAATGACCTAAACAGGTAAAATATTGAAAGATTGAAGTCAAGTTATATTAAAAGACAGATTGTTTAATCAAATTTATAGTTATTAACTATAATATTAATAATATTTTCCAACGGCATGAAACATGCTGCAGTATTTAATCAGCTGGTGTATGCGTGAGAGAATGACGGGAAACAGTTAGATATCACAGCATATGTGATACGGTGTTTGTACAACTAATGCTACTTAATATAATAATGCATATAATATACGTATGTTTACCTTCAAGCTTTGATTTACATAACTATTGAAAACCCGTCACTTGTAACCAAAAATGAGTTTGTTTTGCCACTTCGTGATGTCATAGTCTGTGAAACCGGTATTCTAAGTTCGAAACTTAAAATAATAATCTATACTTTATATTATAAAGCTGAAGAGTTTGTTTATTGGTTTACTTGAACGTGCTCATCTCAGGCACAACTGGTTATAATAACATCTCTATAGGATTCTTATTGTTTCTGCCTTGTTTGTTTTGGCACTTTGTGTCGTCAATATCTTCTCTTTATTATTTTCAAACGAGGTTTTTTTTGCTTACGGCTTATATTTGTGTCCTACATTAAGTTATTTTGACTAGCCTCGTCAAATTTAGAGGTTACCTTAAATATTATATACCTAATTTGTGTTGCTTACGATACGACTTGTGTGTGGCACGGTAATTTATACTAATATATAAAGCTTCTGCCGTGTGGTTGACGGCATAGAATACAAGTGTCACCACCCCCTATCTTCCCGTGGGTGTCGTAAGAGGCGACTAAGGGACAACACGATGCAAATACCATCTTTGCGTAGAGACGGAAAACTCGACATCAAACCCTATACGACTGCCTCGTTGGTCTCGCGGCATAAATGTGCGCGTGGGATCGGGAGGTCCCGGGTTCGATTCCTGGGTCGGGCAGTGCTATTGGGTTCTTCTGTCACGAAATTCTCAGTAGCAGCACGGAGTCTGGAAATGTGCCCGGTACGGCAATAGGCTCGCCCCTTATTACGTGGGACTAAAGTATATCTGGCGAAAAGTGGGTGTAGAAATGCACCTCTGCCTGCCCCTTCGGGGATAGAAGGCGTGACGATATGTATGTATGTATGTATATAAAGCTAAAGAGTTTGTTTGTTTGGTTGAACGTGCTAATCTCAGGAACTACAGGTCCGATTTGAAAAATGCTTTCAGTGTTAGATAGCCCATTTATCGAGCAAGGCTATAAAACATCACGCTATGAGCGACGGGAGCAGAGCAGTAGCCTTAAAATAACGCGGATGTAACCGCGGGCATCGTCTAGTAATTTATAAGAAGTATAGGTACATGCACAAAGCAAGAGGCCTATATCCAGCAGTGGACTATGCCAGGCAAATGATGTTGAAGCTGATATGTAGTATGTACATACATACTTACATAAAACCTTGTGCCACGAACTACCTAACCCATCAAAAAAACAAGTGCTCCAATATATTTTCGTACGTCCGACAACAATAAGATATTGAATTGGAAAATAGGTCCGAAAGTAGGCCAATAATGGTTTGTGTCCCATTGCCGGCGCATGGTAACTGACGCGGACATCAATCAATTTGGACAACGATTTAAATGGGAAGTCACATTAATCCGGCCCTGGGAATTAGGCACGGAATGCTTTGGACATGCAAACATAAATAAATAAAATTGAAGAAGTTTTGTATCTGTGCTTCTTAGTGTCCAGTATGTGATTCTCTTTTTAAATTTTAATGGCATTGTCTTTGAATTGGCTGCAAATATAAAATGCTTTTTTTATTGAAAGATGCGTTCAAATGGTATTCTTTCGTTTTCCATAAATTCATTTGCACTAATATTGTTTGCCATAATCATCCCCGATCATAATATTTACTTGCACTATTATCATTTATACTAATAACGTTTGCCGTAACAACTCAACAGTGATAACTTTTTATTGCCATAAAATGAATTTCTGTAACAACATATATCATAATAATTAGTTTTCATAAGTAACACATCTCATAATCGACTCTTGACGTAATCAAAATTTGATATTATTATGAAAATAATACATAATATTGTTAGGTCGAAATTAATTATCGTTAATACCCCGACTCAGTGCAATCCGACTCGGATAGGTTAGGGTTCTCTTTTGACCCTTAACCCAAAAATAGGAGCCCTGCGAAGCAGGGCTCCGTCAACTTAGTCCACATTCTTCACACAAGTTTATTAAACTGAAGTTGAATTAATTATCGTTAACACCCCGACTCAGTGCAATCCGACTTAGTCCACATTCTTCACACAAGTTTATTAAACTGAAGTTGAATTAATTATCGTTAACACCCCGACTCAGTGCAATCCGACTCGGATAGGTTAGGTTAGGGTTCTCTTTTGACACTTACCCTAAATAGGAGCCCTGCAAAGCAGGGCTCCGTCAACTTAGTCCACATTCTTCACACTAGTTTAATAAACTGAAGTTGAATTAATTATCGTTAACACCCCGACTCAGTGCAATCCGACTCGGATAGGTTAGGTTAGGGTTCTCTTTTGACACTTACCCTAAATAGGAGCCCTGCAAAGCAGGGCTCCGTCAACTTAGTCCACATTCTTCACACTAGTTTAATAAACTGAAGTTGAATTAATTATCGTTAACACCCCGACTCAGTGCAATCCGACTCGGATAGGTTAGGTTAGGGTTCTCTTTTGACACTTACCCTAAATAGGAGCCCTGCAAAGCAGGGCTCCGTCAACTTAGTCCACATTCTTCACACTAGTTTAATAAACTGAAGTTGAATTAATTATCGTTAACACCCCGACTCAGTGCAATCCGACTCGGATAGGTTAGGTTAGGGTTCTCTTTTGACCCTTAACCCAAAAATAGGAGCCCTGCGAAGCAGGGCTCCGTCAACTTCTTCTCTCCGTCAGTTTCTATTTTCTTATTAGATTATTGAAAACGAAAATTATAGCAAATACATTTATGGATTTAAATTATTAAGACACTTGATCGATTATGACCAATGGAATTAGTGAAAGTCATTTTATGTCATTTCACGATTATGACAACTGAAGCGTTATTTCTAATGAAATTATGGCAAATACCAGTATAGCATATGAAATTATGGCATTTTAAATTATGGCAAACATTAGTAAACCCGTTCAAATAGTTTATCAAAGTTGTTGGATATTCCCATAATTTAATGACGCATTATTATTTTTTCTATCCCTGGCAAACTCCTTGTGCCATCACAAAGACTACATTTACATAGTAGAAATGCATATTGTATGGCAATAAAAATCTATAATAAATTACCACCTGATCTAAGACTGCTTTCAATTAGTAAGTTTAAAACGATAATGTTTTCTTGGCTCCTAGACAAATGCTTCTATTCTGTAAATGAATTCATAAATTATAAAATTTGACATTGTTAGAGAATTAGACATTTCGGAGTAAATTTTGACATTTTTAATTATTATATTGACATAATTATATTCGTTTCAATTGTTACTTAATTTCACTTCCATTTTTTTATTGTATTTTATTGTATTAGTACGTAATAAATATAATTACGCGATTTTAATGACGACATGACATTTGTTTAATAAAGTTTGCATGCGTCATTTAAATATTTCTACACCAGTGATGGTAGTGTATGTGATTCTCAGAATACATGTAAGACCATAAATGTACCATATACTTAGAAATAAATGATTTATTATTATTATTATTCTACAAAGACTTGCATCAAATATAGGTACATAACATTTTTTTTGTTATATTTTATTTAGTAAGTAGTGCTAAAATTCCAATTTATTATCTGTATTTCGTCGTTATTTTAAATTTAGAATCCAGATCACAGATCCTACCTCGCGCTATTCATATGAGCCAAGCTTGAGCCAAGCCAAGCTTAAATGAGTTTAAATCAGTTCAAACGAATACAAGCCGGCTTACAACTGACTTCATACTATATAACTTAAAATATAAATTTAACAAGTGTACTAGTTTATACTTAGTTTTTTGTGCACTTTATGTTCTTTCTAGAAACATGAAATAATTTCGCTTTGTAGGTGGTATAAGTTTCATTGTCAGAAATGTAATCTCATTATTAGTTCAGCATTTTTCTCAGGCAAGACTGCGTAGACAAGCTTTACTTTACAAACTTTGACCTAAGTACCAGTTTTGAGAATATTTCTCATGTTGGCCTACGTTACCAAAGGAACCTTTAGTTTTTTTGGTCTTGTGGCGGGAAAACGGTTGGATACGGCGTTTGAGGTTGCTAGAAGGGGTGAGAGGATTCCCCTAGAAGTTATCCGTTCTCACCCCACTATAGCCACCCTGATGTTCCCTAAAGGGACTTCATTAGTATACCACATCCGTGAGTTCCAAGAAACATATGTACCTGATATCTAGTTTCAAGGCCAGGCAGTATAGATAACTTAAACTATAAATTTAACAAGTGTACTAGTGTGTACATTGTAATCTAAATCACCAGCAATATGTAATTAAAAAATAACAACGCGGAATAGCTTGTCTCGTCCAAAGGAATCTCAACTATGGTTTCATAGTTAGTAGCACAGTAAAATATTAAGCATACCTTACCACCACCCCGCCATCCGTGAAGATGTATAAGGTGATAAATGTGACCAAGTACCTATATTATTATGTATGCAGGTGACGGAACATATTAGAAAACTAGCTGACCTGACAAACGCTTGTCTGCTATGGAACAACTACATACATACATAGTCTCACGCCTATATCTCCGAAGAGGTAGGCAGAGGTATATTGCTACACCCACTTTTCGCCAGATTTCTTTTAGTGCCACGTAATACACGAGCCTATTGCCGCACCGGGCACATTACCAGACTCCGTGCTGCTACCTAACGGAAAAACCCAATAACACTGCCCGACCCGGGGATCGAACCCGAGACCTCCCAATCCCACGCGCACATTTGCCGCGAGACCAACGAAGCAACAACTTTTATCAAAAATATAGATTTATTTTTGCTTGATAAGGATGCATACATACATAAACTCACGCCTGTTTCCCGGAGGGGTAGGCAGAGACTACGGAACGCCATTTGCAACAATCCTGACATATCTCTCTTGCTTCATTCACTCCCATCAGATTCCTCATGCATGCTCTTCTGTTCAAGGGACTTCTTGATAAGGATAGTTTAATCATCTAGCGTTACGAAATATACTTTACGACATGTTCTCATACATACAAAATATTTAATATATTTCATTATAAATATTCTCATACATACAAATTATTTATTATTGCAATAAAACGAGGTTAGGTACTCAAGCCGTTTCGGCGGAGTGCCTTAACTAACACCGTGACATGATATTTTTATTGACGGCCGGTTGGCGAAGCGGGAGTGTAAGCGACTGCTACCTCGAAGGTCGCGGGTTCGATTCCCGCTCAAGAAATAAATACATACATATTATACATAGAAACACCCAGACCCAGACAAACATCCATGTTCATGCACACAAATGTTTGACTTGAGCGGGAAAGAACCCGCGACCTTCCAACTTCTATTACAACTATACTCATCTCCTAAACTGTTTACTACTAGAATATGAATATTTTGCAAATATCTGCCAATCTGTCTGTATAATTTAATATTTGTGTTATGTTTACAACATCGAATTAGTAGTTTAATGACAGAATGTAAAGGAATGCCTTGTGTTGAGATACCGGTCCCTATTAGCATAACTGTGTAAGGTCGGGGCCGGGCTAACGCAATCACTGCTTACAAAACATATCTATACTTATAAACATATGTTAATAATCAATATTTGATAAATATTAGTGTTTAGAAGAAATATATTAAATTAAATGAAAGTTTCGCTCGATGAATTCGATTTTGCCTGCAATAATTGCAAAGAAAATGGTTTTCTTAGGTTTCTTTATGTACAAGTAGGTTAGTAATTTAGTATGTAAGTAGAAAGTAGTGACTATGTGGTATCAAAGTATTGATTTACGATTAATGATTTCTTTTAGAAGTAAATTAGATCAAACGAGTGATATGACAAGCAAAAATATATACGGCTTGCCAGTTTTGTAGTAGTTATTGATTGACAGATTTTAGAACTAACCTTGGACCACTATCTTACGCCCGTACATACATACATACATAGACTCACGCCTGTTTCCCCGAAAGGGTTGACAGAGGTATATTAAACGCCCACTTTTTGCCAGTGTTTTGATCCCACTTAATAGGTGGCGAGCCTATTGCCGCTTATCGGGATATTTTGTTTGCCAGAGCCTCGTCCGTTGATCGGCAGGTGCACCACTTGCAGGTGAGGTTGGCTTGGGACCCTAAGTTCTTGGTGGGAACCCTATGCACCCTTACGCCCGTATAAATGCAAATTTAAAAATCCATTCTTACATGCAGAAATTCTATAAGGAATCCACTGTCAATGCTTTTAGCTTCATGCGTTTAGACTCTACTACTACTCGTTTTTATGTAAAAGAAGATAGATCAAATTAAATAGCTTTGTTCGGAATTGGGTACAATTAAACCTATAAAAAAGTGCAAAATGTATTTGCAATGACCTTTCTGAAGTACCTTAGAGTCGAACTGCAAAATATTAGAGATATATTCTGTCGAAGTATTTTTTTTTAGGTACAAGTCATACATGTGCGTAACAAAAGGATAACTGTATCCAAGGTCCTGTCTTTTCTCCTAAAAATAAAATTCCGTTCAGCAGATTCGACGTCAAAATAGAACATATATTTATATTTACGCATTAATGAATCATTCATGTTATGTCTAGTTTTGTCCCTGTACACAGGAAATGTCCTTTTTAACTGTTTCTGAAAGATTTTCCTTGTGATATTTATTATTTTTACGGTAACCTTAATTTTAGACCAATGTTAATCGGTGTCGTTTTGTCTATTGCACGCAATTTTTTTAATGCAGTGACTATTTTCATTCGGTTTCGTGTGGCTGTATACGAGTGCGTTCTGTGCCTATGTCTTTTGGAGTGAAATAAAAAATGTTTCGGCATAGATGTTGCGCTGTTTCTGGTTTAAGGTAAAATTAAGAATATACTCTTTTAACGATTATGCTAAGATCTGTGGACCCTGACTAGCTATGGGTAACTCAGCTCTGAACCGGTTCAAAGATTCAGATCACTCATTCTATGAGCTGGAGCTGCAGCTCAAGTTCAAAATAAACGGTTCAGCTCACGGTTCAAATAGTTCAATTAGAATTATTTATCTGTATTCTGTGACATATTCTTTTCGATTCAAATGAACTATACTATTATATTTTCGATTTATAAACATATAACATTTTTTTAATAATTATTTGAACAAACTTTAAATGATGGAGTCGTTGAGCGAGTCAAAACGAGCGATCTGACAATCAGCTCAAACAGCTCCACAGATCAGACAGATCATTACTACTTCAACAGCTCAATGAATCACATACGCTCTCTCACTCACTCAGTTCGCGACTTGAGTCGTGAGCCGTGAACGTGGTTGGTTCTTTAAGGCCTACAGATCAATTGAGCCGAACTGTGAGCCGGTTCACAGCTCCGGCTCAACCGTGTGACTCGTGAGCTGATCTGCAGCTCACGCGTTTTAGTTGAGTTACCCATGTCTAACCCTGACTAATGTACTCTTTTTTATATTCGACTAGATGAGGCCGTGGTTACACCCTCGTTAATTAACGCTTTTGATCCGCATCCGCGGCTCATAGCGTGATGTTATATTTTAAAGGCCTTTAGCCTTGCGCCAGTTATTACGCTATCTAAAAAAAAGAATAATTAAAATCGGACCAGTAGTTCCTAAGATTAGCGCGTTCTAGCAAGGAAACAAAATCTTCATTATATTAGTATAGATGCTAAAATGAGTATAACAGGAGTCAAAAGGTTGCTTATAAAACTGCCAATTTTACTGAGCTAGTGTAATATAAATTTTGATATTTAAAATATTTACTAGATGGTGATGCGTGTATATACCTACGTGTTGTGTATATACTTATATATAAATAAATTGAATTGAATTTATATTGCGTTGTAAAAAGCTAGTATATAAAAAGATTTTACAGAATTACATAAGATTTTATTACCTATTAAAACTGGTTAGCAAGATACAAGTTTTGATCATTCGCAAAAGTTGAGTCATCTTGTGAAATATTTAGACGATCCTCAAATTATACATACATAGACTCACGACTGTTTCCCCGAAGGGGTAGGCAGAGGCATATTAAACGCCCACTTTTCGCCAGTGTTTTGATCCCACGTAATAGGTGGCGAGCCTATTGCCGCTTATCGGGATATTTTGCTTGCCGTCGCCTCGTCCGTTGATCGGCAGGTACTTGCAGGTGAGGTTGGCTTGGGACCCTAAGTTCTTGGTGGGAACCCTATGCACTCCTCAAATTATTTATTTATAAAATAGCTGACCCGGCGAACTTCGTACCGCCATATTCCTTTTGCATTTTTTTTTCATAAACACCATCTACTGACAATAATGAATACATAAGATTTATCCAATTTGGTGCAGCCGTTTGGAACTTATTTATGCACGTACGAACATTTCGGTGATTAATTTTTATTTATACAGAGTGTTGATTTGCATTTGCAAAATATTATACTTAAGGGTAAATATACTACTATAACTGAAAACAAATACATGAAAAAAATAAGTCACTAATAGTTAATTTTTTTTCGTCATCATACACTTTGAAAATTAACTCGGTGCCGCGGTGTATTGACCGCCGCCGCCGCTCAGCTGATCGCCTTTCCAGGTGCCTAACACACACAAGCACACGTACCTACAGTGACGGCGCGATACACTATTAATTATTCTGTGGCGATACGCTCTTATTTTGCACGATTCAGCAGTTTATTCTGATTTACTATCTAAGTAACGTTTAACGAAGATAGGATCTTATATCATCGCACACTGTTTGAAATAATTTTAGCTGAATAAGTATATTGTCTATGTCGTATTATTAAAATACTAGAGGACGCCAGCAGCTACGCCTGCATTTTTTTAAAATTTACCCTTTTTGGCCGATCCCGTGGGAATTTCGGGAAATCCCTTCTTAGTGCACCCCTACAGTCCCCAAGGAACATACCTGCCAAATTTCAGCTTCCTGTACCCAATAGTTTTGGCTGTAGCGTGTCTGTCAGTCAGTCAGTAACGCAAGGATTTTATATATTAAGAAGATTTTGCAAATGCAGATCAACGTGTTGTATAGATTAAGGAGTAATCTTCAAAAGATTTACATCAGCCTCAATTTCTTTATTGCTTGCAGTCTTCACAGTTTAACGACTGCCTCGTTGGTCTCGCGGCATAAATGTGCGCGTGGGATTGGGAGGTCTCGGGTTCGATACCCGGGTCGGGCATAGTGCTATTGGGTATTTCCGTTAGGAAATTCTCAGTGGTCAGCACGGAGTCTGGTAATGTGCCCGGTACGGCAATAGGCTCGCCCCCTATTACGTGGGACTAAAATAAGGCTTTTTTTTTTTTTTTTTTTGTTTTTTGTTTTACGAGGTGGAAAATCCCTTCGGATCTCCGACTCTTGGGGGAAATAAGAGCCGGAGTATGTGGTGTTTCCACTAAAAACCACCTCGACTTCCGCCATGTACCCGTGTGTCGGAGGGTGGGGCATCACCAAAGCACTCGTCGCCACCCTCCGACGGGTATTGGCCCGCCAGATGGTCAGGCGGGCCCCGAACAAAACCCCCTTGGCGACGGATTAAGGTGTTGGACTCCGCCGCCAAAACGCCCAGCGGCCGCAGAGGATAGGGAGGACGGCAACGCAACACCGCATCTCCTCTTCCTCTGCGGCCCCACCGCGACGCATCGAATGGTGCGCCCCCATTTGGTCGCGGGAGATAGGGCGCGCGGCAACGCAACACCGACACGCCTCTCCTCCCGCGACCGCGTCCGACTGCGAGGGACAGACAGAACTGTCCCCCGCACCCGCACCGTTGGACGCATCCTGCGCAGGCCCCTCCAAGCCCACGCGGAGCGTCCCCTCCTGGATCCCTCTTAGCTTCACCGCGGGTAACCAATCCACGGTTACTGAGCCCCCCCACCACGACAAGGTGGAGATCCCACGGGGGGGGACTAAAATAAGGCTGGCGAAAAGTGGGTGTAGCAATATAACCCTGCCTACCTCTTGTGGGATATAGTTGTGAGTTTATGTCTTCACAGTTTTACTTAGGTGGCCATTTTATAATAATTTAGGTATGTAAAAATCATGGAACTTATATGACCCCCATTATCTTTGCTTCATGCTAAGAGGAAAAAATAATACGTAGGTAAACTTTAAATTAGAGGTGAATCTGAACCAATATAAAGATCTGAGTGGATTTGTTAATTTTTTTTTCTTCACTTTGAAAACCTGAATTATTACTTAACTAGCGTCCCACCCCGGCTGCGCACGGGTGCAATAGGTACATATAAACCTTCCTCTTGAATCACTCTATCTATTAAAAAACCGCTTCGAAATCCGTTGCGTAGTTTTAAAGATTTTAGCATACATAGGTACAGACAAACAGAAGACAGACTTGGTTTTATACTATGTAGTGAATAATTCTCCGTCTCTGGGGACAAGTCGCTAAAGTGTATACTACTGTCCACTACAGGCGTTGGGGGCCTACCCTTGAAAGCTACCGCGATGTCCCTCGAAGTCCTTTAGACTAAAGAAATTGAAGTGACAAAAAAACAATGACTCTGAGTTTGTTTCGGCCTTTCTTCTCAAGAAGTCATTTAGCTAGGAAAAGCCGGCATCATCTAGAATAGGGTTTTGACTTGTAGGTCATAAGTGTTGTAAACAACTAAAATGCAGAAATAAATATGTCTTTATGTCCCATAAATACTAGCCCATGCAAATCACGGTTCGCACGTTTTGCCGCGGCTAACCCGCTGGGGATGGCATTAGTCAATGACAAATATTTTTATGAACATTTTGAGTAACTATACAAAATAATGAATTTTATCATTTTTATTTTTAGTGGGTATAGAGTATAGAATATTTTTTTGTGGACGGATTGAGTTATTAATGTCTGATTTATTTTTAAAGTATAGATACTGTGTTTTCCCGTATTTTTTTAAGAATATTATTTTCCTTGTAGACTTAAGGAATTTTGTGATTGTTTTATGAAGCATAGACCGCAAGATATTTAGTTATAAACGTAGGGAATTCCGTTTCATTATTATTTATCACTACCTAGGTATTTTCAGATTTATAGGAAAATTTTAGACTTTTTATATAGCAAATTAAAACAATCTACAAGATTATTATTAGTAGAAGGTTCGGAGTTATGTGCGTCATCATCATCAGCCTTTAACAGTCCATTGCTGGACTAGGCCTCTCTTTTGAAAGGAGGAATTGGCCTACTATACCACGCTGGCCAAACGGGTTGGTATAGGGTTTGTATCAAGTTTTCCGTCTCTTACAGTGCTGTTCTCTGCATAATATGCTCCCTCTGTCGGCTCTTACGACACCCATGGGATGATATGGGGTGGTGACATTCCGTGTTCTTAATCCGTCACCAACTCACCACACGGACATTATGTGCGTATTGAACTATTAATTATTATCGCTTGCTCCGTACCTCGGTGAGACATCAGTCCCGTCTGTCATGAAGACTGTCATGAAGATCTTGACAGTCGTTATGGGGAGTCAGTACCTCTGACACTAGCCCTAAAAATGGCATAATATCGCCATCCCTTTGGGTTGCCGAGGTCAAACAGGCAGTTGCTCTGTGGAAAAGGTAATATTTAGTTAAATTCGCTTAGAGTAGTAAGCGGACCCCGAGTTTGTTTTTATAGTAATAGGCGGCAAACGAGCAGATGGATCGCCTTATGGTAAGCAATTACCGCCGCCCATAGACACAAGCAACACCACAGCAGTCACAAGTGCGTTGCCACCCCTTGGGGTCGGGCAAAGGGATAGGATGAGGACTGGAATGAGGGAGAAGGAATAGGGGATAGGGCCTCCGGCACTCTCACTCACCGAACGAAACGCAACAGTTTAAGTACTGTTACTTTACGTCGATTTTCTGTGAGAGGGTAGTACTTCCCCGGTCGAGCCGGCCCATTCATGCTGAAATCAGCAAGGCTCTACTACCTGTAAAGTTGGTTTGCAACTGGGCAACGCTACCGCTAGGAGGATGATGATTCATATTTTTACGATTAACACACTTCAAATCGATCCATTCCGCTAAGTTATGAAAATGTGACAAAACAGGAAAAAATGCGAGAGTTCATTCTTAAAACTGGCTCACATATTTAATTATTTCCTATACTGTATGTTATTTATAAACACTGTATTGGTGTGATTAGTACAAAAATAGCGTGTTATACTCGGAGGCCATAAAGGTTGTCTTATGTTAAAACTGATTGTTACAATCAGTCAAGGATTCCGTACAAATTTTAACATAATATTATCTAACAGTGTTATCTAGCCTAGTGGAGATACCAACAGACTGCCATGCAGAGGGTATCGGGTTCGAATCCACGGCGCGCACCAATGACTTTTCTGAGTTATGTGCGTATTGAATTGTTAATTATCGCTTGTCCCGTGCCTCGGAGAGCACGTTAAGCCGTCGGTCCCGGTTGTCATGAAGATCTTTGACAATCGTTACAGGGCGTCAGTACCTTCTAAAATAAACTGGCACTAGTCTAAACTATGGAATATCGCTATCCCTTCGGGTTGCGGAGATCAGGCAGGCAGTCGCTCCGTGGAAAAGCTAATATTCAGCCAAATCCGGTTAGACTAGAAAGCGGACCCCAGATTGAAACTGGGATAATGCTAAGAGGATGATGATTATCTTACAGTGTTTTGTCCGTGTGGTGACGGATTAAGAATACGGTATGTCACCATCCCATGGGTGCCGTAAGAGCCGACAGAGGGAGCATATGCAGAGAACAGCACTGTAAGAGAAGGAAAACTTGATACAAACCCTATACCAACCCGTTTGGCCAGCGTGGTATAGTAGGCCAATTCCTCCTTTCAAAGGAGAGGCCTAGTCCAGCAGTGGACTGTTAAAGGCTGATGATGATTATCTTACGGGGATTATGCGTATTGAATTGTTAATTCCCACCAAGAACTTAGGGTCCCATCCCAAGCCAACCTCACCTGCAAGTGGTGCACCTGCCGATCAACGGACGAAGCTCTGGCAAACAAAATATCCCGATAAGCGGCAATAGGCTCGCCACCTATTACGTGGGATCAAAACACTGGCGAAAAGTGGGCGTTTAATATGCCTCTGCCTACCCCTTCGGGGAAAAAGGCGTGAGTCTATGTATGTATGTATGTAATTATCGCTTGCCCAGTGCCTCCACATTTAGCCGTCGGTCTCGCTGTCATGAGGATCTTTGGCCATATTTGTGGGGAGTCAATACCCTAAAATATGCTGACCCTGGCCCAAGCCGTGGAATATCGCTAGACTAGTAAGCGGACCCCGGGTTGGCTGGGATAACGCTGGCTGGAAATGTATGGCGCGGCGGTTTAATGGGCCATCTCACCTTTTAGAACTGTACCTGGCGTTATAGGTTCGACCCTTACAAGAGACACTGAATGATCCACAAATTGTTCTTACAATTTATTTATTTTTTATTTATAGACTCACGCCTGTATCCCCGAAGGGGTAGGCAGAGGTGTAATATTACACCCACATTTCGGCATGAATTTTTAGGTCCCACGTAATAGGGAGCGAGCCTATTGCCGTACCGGGCACATCACCAGACTCCGTGCTGCTACTGAAAATTCGGAAAAACCCAGTAACACCTTTGCCCGACCCAGGAATCGAACCCGGGACCTCCGATCAGCAGTCGCATACGCTATCCACTAGACCACGGAGGCGGCCAGTCAGTGTTCTTACAAATATTTTTAAATGTGTTTTATCACAATACAATTGTTGGATAATGAGTCTTTGTCAACTCGAAAGTAGAGTATCCTGTCATCACATCAGCTAAACGACGTCCACTGCTGGACATAGGCCTCCCCCAAGGTTCTCCACACAGACCGGTCTTGAGCCGCCCGCATCCAACCGAGTAGGTAGAGTATCCTGTACCTTTTGCCTAAATACCTAACATCCAAGATGTTATACTGGCGTTAATTTGCTAACTAAAAGAGATCGCAAGTGATCCCCAAATAAACTAATTAAAATATCAATGAGTTTTCGTGTTTTACTCAAACACGAAAACTCATTGATATTGTTTCAGCAATTTGCGGACACGAAACACGTTTGCAAATTTTGATATGACCAGCACAAGGCTGGAGTTAAGTGTTAGGTCAATTTTTTTATTCGATTGATGGGCTGTGAGCACGCATTGGTATAAGTAGTGCGGAACACTGGCATACATATGCACGCTTGTATCTCACGAAGAGGGTAGGCAGAAGTCCTTTTTATGTTTGCTATTTTTAAAGACAACTACCGCACTAGAATATATCCTGGGACGCGAGGGACTTTACAAACATACATACAACGAAAACAAAGTACTTATACCCAGACTTGAAACAACAATGTGTTGTCTTGTGTGGGAATAAAACCCAAA
Source organism: Euclidia mi (assembly GCA_944739405.2). NCBI lineage: Eukaryota > Metazoa > Arthropoda > Insecta > Lepidoptera > Erebidae > Euclidia > Euclidia mi. The sequence continues at coordinate 8,225,426 of OX123208.2, forward strand.
ACACTCGGTGCGGTGTGGCGAGGCGACTGCTTAGTCTGCTTACCTTAAACCGCACAACGCCAACGTGCAGTCATAGAAATATATCATATGGAGATATTAGACCTATACTCCATTTGGTTAGGTACTTAACTAAAGGTAAACAATCTAGATGTGACTTTTTAAATTACCAAATATTAAACAAATAAACTACTGCTTAAACCAAGGGTTCAATTAATTTAGAAATTATTGTTGTTGTATTTACATTGATCTTTAGCAGCATTTTATTTTTAAACAGATTTTAGATAAAAATGACACATCAAGATTGTTTACCTTTAGTTAAGTACCTAACCAAATGGACTATAGGTCCTAGATAGCGGCATTTATAATAAAGTTAGAGATGAAATGAGGACGTCAAATAATGAATGAATTTTTTTTTGGATGCATGATCTCGGCACGAATTTTATTATTTTAATAGAAGGCGTAAAATTTATGAATTGCTTAGTCTATTATCAAGGATGAAATGAAACCGTGAACCAATAATATACTTAATTAATTGGCAAACTTTTTAAGAATTGCCGAGGGTTCACCACTTAGCAAACTATTGCTGTCTTGTTCTCTTTGATGAAACAAGAAAGAGATGGTAATGAGATTTTATTTCACAAGTCTTGGGTCTAAGCACAGGAAAACTTCAAGTGAACAGAGCTTAACATGTTAAGATTTGATTACAGGGTTACAAGTCGAATTTTGTTCGAGAATAAGTCTGATAATATTTTTATAATTCTCGTCAAGGCTATGTACCATGTTGCAAAGGGCAGCCGTGTCACGGCCATAGATGCATTAGCGAGACATGTCAAGCAACGACAATTTATATTGTTAAGTTATCTCTGAAATAGTATCTAACCTACATTATGTGGACATTGCACTTTTGTTTTTCGATGAGAAATAAACTTGCTGGTCGTTAACTTAACCAATTAGGACTGGCTGCGTCTTTCTCGTAAAGACTTTCGTGGCTTCTTAGGTATTAGAACTACCGCGTTGTCATTTGATTTCCCTTCGTGGGATCGCGTGAATCGATTACAGTGTGATATGAATACGAAGCGCAGAAGACTGTCTAACTTTTTTTCTCGGGATGTGGACTTGAGATAAGATTTCGAACTTATGCTAGAACTATTTATATAGATAGAACGACTTTGATTATTCTATCAACGTTGTTCTAAAAGTTAAGCTATAAGAAAACAAATAAGGAACTATCGGTACGAAAAGAACAAAAATCCTTTTCAATTTTACCGTGGCTTGTCTAATTTTTTTTATAGACTCACGCTTGTATCCCCGAAGGGGTAGGCAGAGGTGTAATATTACACCCACATTCCGCCATGAATCTTTAGGTCCCACGTATTAGGGAGCGAGCTTATTGCCGTTACCGGGCACATCACCGGAATCCGTGCTGCTACTGAGAATTCGGAAAAACCCAGTAACACTTTTGCCCGACCCCGGGGAATCGAACCCGGGACCTCCGATCAGCAGTCGCATATGCTATCCACTGGACCACGGAGGCAGTGTGCACATGTTATAATTATAAAGAAAATGTGTGCTTATGCAGCGTCTACCAGAATTCTGCATCGGGTAGTCCCTATTATATAAACATTGAACTACCAGTATGCCTTTTGCCCGATGACTCAACTTATTTCACGCCGCAGTTCCTGGAAATTATATTTTCCTTTCTGTTTACAAATGTCTTGCATCCTGTGACTCATGTTTTATTGTCGTAAGTTATTGAGACGATTGCAGAGAGACCACGTGTCAGCCATGATGTCCTATCATACTCGAATGATAAGCTTACTCAAGAAAATTAAATCCACTTCCATCACAAAACTGGCCAAAAATTACCAAAAAATTATATATATTTTCATTAAACAATGAGTCATTCTAACCAAACCCAGTCATATTTTTTAACTATTAACAATAATTATGTATTTAACACAATGCATTTAGTAAGGTCACCTGTTACTGAAAATTGAAAGTACATCCTATTGAATTACGTCATCCAATGTCGAGTGCCTAAACTTAAATTCGAGCATAGATATTTATAAGCCAACTTTACTGTATTTTGAACATTAACTGCTAAGATTTAAGGTGCTATTTCGAAGTAAAGCTGCACGAGTTTGCAAGGATATTTGACTGTAGTCCCCGTCACGAGAAGGCATTGGTATACAAAATACCCTATCTACATAACAATGCAAGAAGGTATACTGAGGTTAATGAATTTGAATGTCGTCAATTTTAAACTTACTTTAAAATGGCAACCCTGATGTTTACGTTCCTGGAGTCCGAGGTTGGACCATACATATAAGTCACTAGGTGTTTCCCGCGGTTTCACCCGCTTCCTGAAGGAACTACTTCACGAACCCGATTAACTTATAGCCTAAGTTACTCCTTGGTACGTCAGCTATCCGCCAGTGAAGGTCCCGTCAAAATCGGTCCATCCGTTCCAGAGATTAGCGAGAACAAACAGACAGACAAAAATTGTAAAAATGTAATTTCGTTATATGTACCGAGTGTACATCCATATGCATTTAGTAAAAAGCAGTTATTTTAATATTACAAACAGACACTCCAATTTTATTTATCTTAATATATAAAATCCTTGCGTTAATGACTGACTGACAGACACGCTATAGCCAAAACTATCAGGCGCAGGAAGCTGAAATTTGGCATGTATGTTCCTTGGGGACCATAGGGGTGCACTAAGAAGGGTTTTCCCGAAATTCCCACGGGATCGGCCAAAATGGGTAAATTAAAAAAATGCAGGCGTAGCTGCTGGCGTCCTCTAGTACGTATATAATAGATTATAACTCTAGATGACAGTGCTTTACATCCATAAAAACCCAATCAATTGGAATTTTATTATTGCTATAGTAAGTTAAAAAAAAATTTGGTTTGTTGAGAAAAGAAGTGTCGATCGTCCCATAGCAAGATGGGCCGAAGATATCATTGCAACCGCGGCCCGAACCAGCACAAAAAAAAGAAAGAAAAACAAAAAAGGACTAGATTACCACAAGGTTGAGGGAAATGGCAAGAACAAAGAGAGGCCTATGTTCAACAGTGGACAAAGTCAGGATGTGGATGATGAGGATGATGATTTATCTGTTACTTTAAGTTCATTGTATTTGGGTTTATTTACTGTTGACAGAATTGTCCCTGAATCACTTAGAAGAAACTCAAAACTCTACGAAAATGTAAAGCACCTAGTTGACGGTGACTTTAAAGACGAATGGTTTATCCTATTTTACTTCTTGAAATTACTTCTCGCGTAGCGTAACCATTGAAAATGATTAACAGACATTCATTTCATTTAGCACAACGCCATTAAAACGTGTCCGTCATCTTTTCATGTGGTTCTTTAGTTTGTAAAATAATATTTACAATGACTTAGTAAGAATTTAAGACAAAGATGAGTAAATTTTATGACTACTACAAGTAACTAAGTATAAGTTAAAGATACCTTTGTCTAAAACAGAACTAGACAAAGTTATTATTTACGTATATAAATATAAATGTGTTAAAACTTGATCTTGGAAGTCACAATCATCTTTTGTATCTCAAAATATTCTTCATCTATTCTTCTTTCGTGATGCTTCTATTCCTTTTGCGTACTTATTCCCTCAAAACTTCTATAATGACATTAATGACAAAGTAATCCAATCTTTAGGTCCTGTATAATCCTATAATTTTTCAAAAACTTCTTGCGCGCTACGATTAAATTTTGTGTCGCAGGGTTCTTTACAAACAATAAATCAACGGACGGTACACTCAGACTCGAAACAACCTGTGATCCCACAAAGTGTTGTCTCGTGTCGGGATCGAATCCAACACTTGGCTAAGTTCTGTCGACCAATTAGACCGCTACGCCATACGTGTAAATAAGCCGCCATCAGTAGCAATGTAAAAAGTGCCACAAGTGTTAACTCTAGTGTGTCTACCCACAAAGCGTTGAGAATGTGATAGCCTAATCACTTACTCTTTTTCGTTTAGTTTTCTGCCATATATAAGCAGCAATATAAAAGTGCCACACATGACATTGGTCTAGTGTGTACCCACAAAGCGTTGAGGATATGACGCCGGCCACAATGCTCAGTGGGCGTTTACGGACATGACAGATAAATAATGCGTCAGTGGACGCTCACTGATTGTTGGTTTGTACTACCACTGTACATTGTACTTGGTACTGCACTCAGGGCTTTGAGTGGTGCTAGCTATGCGATAAATGTCGATAGAGAAGTGAACTGCGCGATCTACACAAAAACACAAATGTTACCATCCTATAGGAAGATGACTGCCTCGTTGGTCTCACGGCATATATCGTCACCCTCCCTGCTAACTGTCCTAACTAGCAATTGTCATTTTTTCCAGGGCAACCGTTTTTCGGTCGAGCGTCACAGTCATCTTATTATAGTTGCGTTGGTTGTGGTTTTATCAATGAATTAATAAGTTTTTTATATTCCTCTTGGCTTACTCTTTAAGTTAGTAGTAACTCTAAAGCCCTAAGGTATCTATTTATTTATTTATATTCATTTGAAGCAGATACGTCTCTCTGTGAGAACTTTGTTTTACAACTTGTGATTGTTACGACGTGGTTATTTGGTATAAAACATAAATAAAAGTCTCTTAATGTCATATAAATATATTAAAACTAATGTCGTTTTGGTTAAAAATTGCAAAAAAAATATGTTTTAACATTTTAGGCAATTTAGCTAAAATGTTTAAGTACTCCTAATGACATAAATTGAAACTTAACCTACATACATACATACATAGACTCACGCCTGTCTCCCGGAGGGGTAGGCAGAGACTACGGAACGCCATTTGCAACGATCCTGACATATCTCTCTTGCTTCATTCACTACCATCAGATTCCTGATGCATGCTCTTCTGTTCAAGGTTCTTCTAACCTGTCCTGTTTTTAGGATGTCTCCAATCTGGTGAGAAAACGTCCGCCTAGGGCTTCTCCTTGGTCCAGTCCCTTCCACACTTGCCTTATATAATTTCTTGGTCAGTCTTTCGTCATCCATCCTCACCATGTGTCCAAAACATCTTAGCATACCTTTCTCAATGGTTGTCTCTATATCTTCTTTTACCCCCCAACACTCTCTTATCACACAATTTTTTACTCTGTCGTTCAAAGACACTACATCACACCCACACACCAAAATCTCCACACATACTTCTCAGTGCTCTCATTTCTACAGCATTTATTCTACTTTCATGTCTATTCTGCCATACCCAACTTTCACTACCATACATAAGTGTAGGTACTAACACCCCTCTATGCACAGCCAAAGGTGCCTTCTTGGACACGTTTTGACTGTCCATAACGGTCTTCAAAGCTCCATTCACCCTATTACCTGCATTAACTCTTCTTTCAATATCTTCTTGATTCTTACCATTCCTAGTAAACAGCGTACATAAATATTTAAAATCATTCACTTGCTCTACTCGTTGTGCATCGATCATTACAAGCCGTAACACATTCCTCCTTTTCAAAAACCATAACTTTCGTCTTGCTCACATTCACTTTCATTCCTTTCCTCCCTAAAGCACCTTGCATGATTGCTACCATCTCATGCAACTCCTCCGCTGGAGACGCAGGAAGGAAAATCCAGGAAGTCAGTGTATGTGAGAACATTCACTACGTACGGTTTATTTCTCCGTGCCAATCTAAAATTGGAGGTAATCGATGGAATTTTTGTTCCGTCCACTGCATCCATTAGCAAACAGATAAATAATATTGATACAATCTAATGGAAGGAAAGGGGATCCCTTATCCTTTTAGAGGAGTTCGGTATTGTCAACCTTTTTCTATTGCAATAGTTAGGGTGGTCAATCCGAGGGTGCGTGGTGGGTTCCTCTTTCCTTCCATTAGATTACAATGGAGTTCCGCCAAGTAACGCCTGATTCAATCAACTATAATATTGATGCCTCTTGCGTCACTCTTCTTGTGAAAGTCATACAGAGCAGTCGAAATTTCTGAGGACCCTCTTTTGCTTGATCCTTCATGTTAAGTATAACACGAACAGGCTCCAGAAGTCATTTCATATTGTAAAATTGTACGCTGAAAGACGACGTTTTTAAAAAACAGCATTTTCATTGCTAATAGACAAGCTTATGACTTGTTGGAGGTCAAATTCATTTATTCATTCATCATTGTATTGTGGTTGGGTTCTGCTGTGATGCTGTTTTACACTTACTTCTTTCTGATCTAAACAAAGTCTTCTCTTGTTGATGCTTCGTATTTTTATATTTTTCGTATTTTTTTAGTTTTTGCTATACGACGAAAAACTGGACTTCACGCAACAATTTTTATTCTCTTCTTTAAACATGTGGTACTTCTTTGGTAGCGTCAGGTCACAATGTAGGTATTCTCTAGAGGAAACCTTCGGCAATCTTTCAATATGACGTTCAATCATTTTTCGAATTACGAAATCATTTTCAAAAGGATTCTCTACGCCATCCTCGTTTTTATTTTTCGATAATACTGGTGACTGTAACTTTTCCAAGTGATGTCCTAAACTTATTCCCAAAGTGTTTAAGAAAAACCTTTGGCAAACATGGAGAGACTTATTCTGCAGAGAAAAAAAATATTGAAGAGAGGCTTGCCTTCTAGATTCAGGTCCAGAAGTTCGACGTTTAACAGGTTCTTTTTTCACATGCCTCACAATAAACTCACGCTGTGACTGAAGAATTCCTTGATCCCAATAACTTTGGAATATATTTTTACGATATAGATAGAGATCACAGAGGTGTGTTAGTGCCTACCCTTATGTATGGTAGTGAAAGTTGGGTATGGCAGAAGAGATTTGAAAGTAAAATAAATGCTGTAGAAATGAGAGCACTGAGAAGTATGTGTGGTGTGTCTTTGACCGACAGAGTAAAGAATTGTCTGATACGAGAGTGGTGTGGGGTAAAAGAAGATGTAGTGACAAGCATTGAGAAAGGCATGTTAAGATGGTTTGGGCACATGGAGAGGATGGATGACGATAGACTGACAAAGAAGATATATAAGGCAAGTGTTAATGGAACAGGACAAAGGGGAAGACCTAGGCGGACGTTCTCTGACCAGATTGGAGACATCCTGAAAAAAGGACAAGTCAGAAGTACCCTTAACAGAAGAGCATGCATGAGAAACTTGATGGGAGTGAGTGAAGCAAGTGAGGTATGTCAGGATCATTGCAAATGGCGTTCCGTAGTCGCTGCCTAACCCTCCGGGAAACAGGCGTGAGTCTATGTATGTATGTATGTATATTTTTACGAATATCATCTGTGAAACGATAACAACTGCGTTTACAGTTGAAGATGTGACAAAAAGGGCCAATTTTCCATTTTGGTACAATCACACCCGCACCCCCCGTGCGTACCGCAGTGTGACTTCACTTAATGCTATAAATAAATACTATAAATAATAGCAATAAGCTTCATATCGTAAAAAAGCTTTGTTCTATACGACGTAAGTGAAAAATGAAATGTATAAACATCGTAGAAAAAGTTCTAGCTAAGTGCCCTATGTACATATACTATTAGTAATTTTCAATCGTGGCGAAAAAAAAGTCTTACTAACTGTAGTATGTTCATACGACAGGTAGAGAGAATATTTATTCCCACCTTTTGCAGTTATGCAAAACAAAATATGTGATTATCTTCTAAACGGTAAACGACACAGATACGAGGATTAGAGAGACTTATTCGAAACAAAGTTCTGAACACGTAGGTAATGTCAGTGCAGATACGTCAGTTTGTGAGATACGACAGTTAGCGGGGAGGGCGACGATATGTGCGCGTGGGATTGGGAGGTCTCGGGTTCGATTCCTGGTTCGGGCAAAGTGTTATTGGGTTTTTCGGTTAGGAAATTCTCAGTAGCAGCACGGAGTCTGGTAATGTGCCCGGTACGGCAATAGGCTCGCGCCCTATTACGTGGGGCCTAAAAATTCAAGGCGAAATGTGGGTGTAATATTACACCTCTGCCTACCCCTTCGGGGATACAGGCGTGAGTCTATAAATAAAATAAATATAGGAAGTTTTACACAGAGTGAGAAGTCAAGCTTATCAAGTGCAGTGCGATTTCAATCCTTATTTCCTACGTTATAAGATACAACAATCTAGAGTTACGCGTAGCTGTCTGTACGTGCTAGCTATGTGATAGTATTACCGCAATACATATAAATTGAGAATTCTGTAGAAAGAGAGAAAAGGGAATTCTGTCTATTTTCGTAAAAGTGATGTTGATATTCAGAATTGTACTAAGATAACTAAAGTTACACATAAAGGTATTTCTTTCGCCCGTTTCTGGTCATGAAAAACTGAGATGAGAGAGGGATTTTCATTACGATATATTATGTATTATGGTAGGTATTATTATAATTTACAATGCAGCTTTGTTAATTTAGTATAAATATTGGCACCAGGTAGCTGGCGTTAGTATAGTTAAACAATCGCTTTCCATATTTCTGCTGGCAGTGTAAGCAATCTCAATACAGTCACAATAAAAAAATACGCAATGGGGAACTAAACAGTGACAAACATGGCCATTTTACAAACGATAAGGACTGTTTACGAATCCGTATGATATTCGCGGCAATTCAACGTAATCATAGCAAAATTACGTATTTTATTTACATCTGGCTAACAAAAATAACTTATTTATCAGAATAATAAAGCTTTATCGCGGTTTCCCGCGTCCGATTTCAGTTGACAGATGACACTATTCGTCACAGATAAAATATGCATAGGATTTTTGGCGGGAAATATCGTTCTGGATGTATTATCTGCGCGTTATTTGGGACATGTGATAATATACTGAATTAGTTACTGCGTATTAATTCATAAAAGTAGTATTCATTTATAAAAGTAGCTCATAGAGAGATGTGAGTTGTCGTAATAAATTGGCAAAGTTAAGCAACACTTCCACAGTTCGATACTTGGATGCGTTACCGCGTGTTTGCTTCGGAGGGCACGGAAAGCTGGCGGTCCCGGTTCTTGTCTCCGAACATGAATCGTTAGGCCACGTCAGAGGCCTTCGAGCGGTCTGAAAACTCCGACACCAGAGTTGGCTACACACGCACACGAGAAATAAATAAAGAATTCATAAAATGTAATTTGTAATAAATAACAATGCCTGGGTAAACAGCTGACAGTGCTGACACAGTTCTCATAGCGAATTTAGGCTTGAATTTAGGTATGTGCTCGGCAATAAGACAGATTATAAAACAGGCTGATGATAATAATAAATAAATAAATAATAGTTAATTGTCTTATCAGTGTTACAATATTACATACATTAGTGACTGGACTGCCTCGTTGGTCTCGCGGCATAAATGTGCGCTTGGGATTGAGAGGTCTCGGGTTCGATTCCCAGGACGGGCAAAGTGTTATTGGGTTTATCCATTAGGAAATTCTCGGTAGCAGCACGAAATCTGGTAATATGCCCGGTACGGCAATAGGATCGCTCCCTATTACGTGGGACCTAAAAATTCATGGCGAAATGTTGGTGTAATATTACACCTCTGCCTTCCTCTTCGGGGATAAAGGTGTGAGTCTATATATAAATTAGTGTTAGGAGTCTCTTTTTAAGCAAAATAATTATACCTGTATTAGGACACTCCGCCAGGCCTCCTTCACTCGGCCGTACCTACAGCGATAAGTGCCTACACTTTGGCGCGGCTTCCACGCCGCGTCGTCACCGCTCGCGCGCAGGGCTAGCTAATAACGTGAATTTTAATAGTGAACAACAAAAATGTTCACATCACAAGTCTGGTGCGAAGTATTGCTCATTTAACGGATGTGTGTCGGAAGCAACTTGAAATTTTGATTTTATTTATTTTACGAGAGCAACTTGAAAATTGTACTTTTTATTTGTTGAGATATCTCAACGATTATGGTGTCAAATTAAAGGTCTAGTTCAAAAACCATTTTATCTGTTTGAATCATGTAAATCGGTCCACGCGTTTAGGAAATAACTAAGAATTAGTATAGTGAAAATGTAAACTACCAGAATTTTTGTGGTTTTCGTTCTACGAGCTCAAATAGTGGGATAGGATACTTATAGTATAAATATTTATTATTAGGTACGTGGTCAAGTAGGTAGATAGACGATGAATAAATATTATAGTAGCAGCGGCAAGTCGACAACCCTAGCGCACCGCTCCGCGCCAGACTGCGACAGCGTTATGTGTTAGAAAAGAGCGGGAACAGTTAGGTCAATATCGCGTTAGGTACTGAATGCTCATGCGAGCTGAATTGCACTTTCTTGCTTAGTAGCAAGAGTCGCCATTTCTTTAAATTGGTTTGCGAAGTGGTGCTTCTGTTCGTAAGAACTATCTATTCTGTGACTCCGCTCTTCCATAACATGTTTACATGTGTATATTTAAACACTATTAAACAAAAGTACTTACAAAATATTTAAAGAATTAATTTAGAAAGAAAGAAAAAATACATGAACACTTAAAAATACCTAAATTATCATTTACATGCGTTGGATATGTGTGTCGTGTAATTGATGACTATTAAAAATACCTGTACATTTAATTTCAATGTGAAAACATTAGGATATATAAATCTTGACTGAAATAAAGCTTCCCGTAAGAATAATCGACAAAACATATCACTTTTTTATGTAATGTCCGAGAACGCTAGCGGATATAAGTCTAGACACTCGATAACCAATTCAAATCGATTGCAAGCGAGAAATGAAAGGTGTGAGTGGGTAGCTTTAGTACAGATTATAAATAGGTAAAGTTGGCGCCAAAATTAGAGGTTCGTGACTGAATCTATTCAGTCTACCGGCTTGCAACCACGACCGTTTAGCCGGTAGAAACGTAGGAGAATAACAGAGGTATTTGTGCCTTGAAATAAGTAAATTATCGCGACTAAGACCCGCTAAATAATATTGTATGTAGCAAAGATATGTCAGTTACTACTCGTCTTTTATAGGTATACTAGAATATACCTATAAAAGATAATAAGATAAAATCCCTGGCGAAATGTGGGTGTAATATTACACCTCTGCCTACCCCTTCGGGGATACGGGGTCTCCCTGTCCACAGGTGGTGACACTGGGCTTTAGTCTACTCTTTACAATTTCATTAGATCTAGGTAGCACAGTTGTCCTTTATTGTTATTTATAAGACAGACATATCTGGGACCGGTTAGGTCTTAGTGAGTGTGACCTTAGTCTCTAAACAATAGCCGACATTGCGAGTGAATGTAACTGATCTATACATATTACATACATATAAATAAAATTGGACTGTCTGTTTGTAATATTAAAATAACCGCTTTTTACTAAATGCATATATTATGGATGTTTAAACGGTACATATACCGAAATGATTTTTTTTTTCAATTTTTGTCTGTCTGTCTATCTGCCTGTTTATTTATCTGTCTGTTTGTTCTCGCTAATCTCTGGAACGGCTGGACCGATTTTGACGGGACGTTCACTGGCAGATAGCTGTTGTACCAAGGAGTACCTTAGGCTATAAATTAACCGGGTACGCGAAATAGTTCAAACAGCTAGTATGAAATAAGATCATATCATCTAAAACTATAGATATAGATATATGATCATAAGAGACATTCACAAAACTGACCATTTAAATCCCTATCTATGAATTTCTTGTGTTTCTGACTGACTGACAGACATCGCTCAGTCAAAACTACGAGCGCAAGAAGGTGAATCTAGCATGTATGTTTCTTGGGGACCATAGATATCGTACATAATAACAACAAGGAATATTTTACGATTTGTTGTTTTTCATGTTTTTAAAGATAAATATAGTAAAATACTTGTAGTTTCATATGGTAAGTGATTTCATTCTTCACAAAGTTTTGGATTGAGCTTCGGTTTTTACAGAAAACCACTGAACAAGACGGCATTCTTATAAATTGTCGCGATCACGGTCGAAAGTGTACTAATTCGCGGCAACGGCCATTTGCTTGCGATATGCACTCTGTGTACATTTCGCGCTGACACCGACACGCCCCCTTGACACTTCTACTCCTTATTTATTTTTCTAGGTTGGGGACCATAGGAGTGTTTAGTATTTCGTCGGGATCGAGGAGAAACGGTTGTATTAAAATAAAATTGTGGGGGCGTAGCTGCATGCATCCTTTAGTTACTTATATTTACGGTGATTTTGTAATCTGTTATGTGCTTTTCCATTTAAGGATAACTTACCTACTAGCTGCATTACCTACGGTTTTTTTTGTTTTTTTTTATAGTCTCACGCCAGTATCCCCGAATGGGTAGGCAGAGGTGTAATATTACACCCACATTTCGCCAGGAATTTTTAAGCCCCACCTAATAGGAGGCGAGCCTATTGCCGTTATCGGGCACATCACCAGACTCCGAGCTGCTACTGAGAATTCGGAAAAACCCAGTAGCACTTTTGCCCGACCCGGGAATCGAACCCGGGAACCTCCAATCAGTAGTCGCATACGCTACCCCCGGGCTCCGGGGGCTTCTGTAGTATGTTAAAAATAAAATGGCACAAGCATAATATTTAGCTATAGCGAACAAACGCAATCTATGGCGATAAAGGAGAAAGTCTGTTATATCACAGTTCACAATGGTTTGTGTTAAAATTGCGTAATTGATCCCATAGAAAACGTCATGTTTTGTCTCTTTTTGTCTATACGAGAGGGAAAGAGATGATGGTATTATTGTAATCGCTGTTGCTGTTGCTGTAATGTATATGCTAAATATTTTCGATTATTATTCTGTGATTGTGAGAAAATGGAGAATACATAAGTTTATAGTTGTTTTTATATAGTCATAGCAATTTTTTTTTTGTTGGTAATAGGCGGATCGCCTGATGGTAAGCAATTACCGCCGCCCATGGGCACAAGCAACACCACAGGAGTCATAAGTGCGTTACCGCCCCTTGGGGTTAGGCAAAGGGAAAGGGTGAGGAATGGGATCAGGGAGAAGGAATAGGGGATAGGGCCTCCGGCACTCTCACTCACCGAACGAAACGCAACAGTTTAGGTACTGTTACTTTACGTCGATTTTCTGTGAGAGGGTAGTACTTCCCCGGTCGAGCCATTCATCCTGAAATCAGCAAGGCTCTACTACCTTGAAAAATGGTTGCATAGCGAAATTTATAATTGAGACTTCCAGTTACAAGCATTTTAATATTGCTTACTAGACGGACAGACTCAACTTACGTATGCCTATCATTGACATACAAAAATCCCGGTTATAAAAAGGTTTTTTGAATATCAATGATGCCTATCTACATAACAGGTATTTGGTGCAAAAAAAAAATAAGTGTTGTGAGTTCTATCCCAACAAGAGAAAATACTTTGTGTGATCCACAAATTGTCGTTTCGACTCTGACAGCTGGTTTCTGAATTGAGAATTTCAGCTTTAATCAGTTGAAAATTTCTCAACTAGGTGAAGTCAACTTAAGTTTTTTCTGTTTCACAGGTCAGAGTGAGATTTTTTCAAAGCACTTTCAACTAAGTATTTGAGGTTTGAGTTATTCATATCATGAATAGCTCAAACCGAACAACCCGTTTTTTTTTTTTTTGTTCACTACGGTCGGAAACTCTCCTTATGAGTCATCTCAACTCCGCCAACCCAGCCATTAGAACGGCTGGGCTTGGGACTGGCGGAGGAGGTATGTAGAGGCTCTCCCCTAAAGGCGTTCGGGGCATACCCACTAAAACCCACCACGGTGTCCCTACGGGTCCCGTGTGTTGGCGGGGTCACGCGATTCGCGATTAGCATACTTTCTCGCGACCCCGCCCGGGATTGGCCCGCCGTTGGTGTTGGCGGGCCCCGTCTCGCCATGATCTCGCAATCTGACGGATGATTGCGAGATCATGGCGAGACGGGGCCCGGCGAGACAGGGAGCAGCCCTAGCGCTCACCGTCCGCAGGCACTAAATTTAGGGTGGTCGGAGGTCGTCTCTAGTTCGACGTCCCCGACGCCCGGACCTACGGTTGGGGAGAGGGCGATGTATTTCCCTCTCCCGCTCCGCCGCCTCCTTGCTCAGCATGACTGCTTTGCAGAAAAAGGCGACGGCGTTCCATGACCTCTCACTCCGGACCATAGACAGAACTACGGCCGGGAGCGAGAGGACAACCGTATTCAGAGCCGCGACCAGATCACGGCGCTGCGATGCCCAGGGCATTCCGCCAAAGTATGCAACGCCGTGTCTTCGACAGGGTCGCGGCTACTGCCACAATGGTGGCATCTGGGCGTTTCCTCCCGGCCTATCCTCCACAAATACCGGCCGAAACAACCATGGCCGGTAAGGATTTGAGTCAACCGGAAGATGAGGACGCCGCACAGTGTATTATTTCGCCTTAGTTGCGGACATGCCTGTTTTATTTTTTCCCCGTATAGATTAAACCATTCTAAATCATTAAAAAAAATACCCGTTTTGATATTTCACTTTACTTAGGAGTTATAAATATTTTAGAGAAAGGTCACTGACCTTTCTGAAAACGTTTTTTGTCTGTATTTCTTGAATAAAGCGAATGTCCATCTCTAGTAAAATACCTATTAATTGTTAGTTTGAAATTTATACAATGTAAAATTTTCAAGTTTCTAACATCACAGGAACAATTATAAATAATTATTTTGTTAATAAACGAAAATAAATTATAATAAATTAGCTATTTGCGGGTCGTATTTTTTTTGTTTACATAATATACATAGGTGTAGTACCTACAACATGAGAAAATTCTAGATATGTATCTAGCGAGATCTCGGAGATATTGCGTTTCTAAGTTTTCTTTTAGTTTCTATGGAAATAGGGTTGTCCCAAAGTAGTTTATATTTAAGTTGATTAGTTCAATCGGTTATTCAATTATGCTCGCCAATGCGATTGAATTGACAAGCCGGTGGCATAGCGGGAGTGTAACCGACTACCACGCCGAAGGTCGTGGGTTCGATGCCCGTTCAAGTCAAACATTTGTGTGCGTGAATATGGATGTTGGTCTTTGGTTTAGGTGTTTCTTTGTATTATATTATGTATGTATTTACAAAAGAAGATCTATAATATGTCATTGTATGTTCATCCATGGTTTAGTTCACCCATAATACAAGCTCTGCTTAGTTTGGGACTAGATGGTGTTGCGTGTCTTCATCATCATTATCTTCCGAGCGTTTTTCCCGGTTGCATCCAACACTTACGTCTTGGAAGACGTAAGTGTTGGATGCAACCAGCTCCAGCTCGGGGTCCGCTTTCTAGTCCAACCAGATTTGACAGAATATTAGCTTTTCCACAGAGCGACTGCAGTCTGACCTCCGCAACCCGAAGGGATAGCCATATGCTATGGCTTAGACCAGAGTCATTATGTTGGAGGGTACTGATTCCCCGTAACGACTATCAAAGATATTTTTGATGACAGCCGGGACCGACGTCATAACGTGCCCTCCGACGCACGGGGCAAACGACAATTAAGAGTTTAATACGCACATAACTTCGAAGTCATTGGTGCGCGCCGTTGATTCGAACCCGAGACTTGGTCTCTTCATCAGGCTATCGCTGCCTCATGGTGATGGATAGATGGTGTTGCGTGTATGTGGTAGAATGTTATATTATTATTATCTTTATCTTATTAGTACCTATATTATTATTACCCAATTCCACATAATATCTTTCATCGAAGATAGATCACAAAACAAAAGTGATCGAATTCCACCGCAAATATTTTTTTATATTGACTCTAACTTTCTGCACTATTTTCTATATAAACTTAAACTAAGTAAACTATACACATCACTATTTAAACCCGCAATTGCTATACCTAAGTCAAAAATAATGAATCATAATGAGTAATGTTTGCATGAAGTAAGTATTGTATGTTGCTCACAGTTTTGATTGACAACCCTAGCCCACACTTTTAAAATTCAATATTGCCGTAATCCTGGGTTTGTCGGGTTTGATTTTTTTTGTGGCGATAGTTATTATAGTGATCAACATTTAGGCATTTAAAAAAAACGCGACCATGAAGAGAATCGCCAGAAAAAAAATATTTACAAAATCATAGAAAAAAATATATTCTCGCCTGTGTGAGCAATATTTTTAAAGTTTAACAGAAAAAAATGGTTCCTATAGTGAATACCTATCACACCTTAAAACATTTCGTGTAAAATTCAAATCCAAAAACGAGATATTGTGTTTCTATGGTTTTTAAGGATTTTTCTCGATTTATTTAATTTCTCTTAAACTATAGAAGTTGGAGCCGGCGGTGTTTTAATAGGGTCTTAGTTTGATTGTTAGCTTTCCAAAAAACACATAAAACGAGCATGTCCGCAACTAAGGCAAAATAATACACTGTGCGCCGTGACGTCTCTCCAACCACTCTTCAACCACGGGACTTACCGCCACTATCGTGGCGTGCCCGAAACCGAACAACCCTAGTACGTTCCGATACACGTAAAAAAACCGAGACTAACCATAAATTCGTATTAATTAATATTTAAGGCCACAGCGAAATTATTTGGATTGATTTAACGCGGCAATCTCTTATTTATATTTATAATGGAAAAGGTGAAGAAGAGATCTTCCAATTACGGTGATGTCCGTTGCAGTCCGTAAAGTCTTCCGCGATGGATAACTTGTTTGGATTATTTTGTTAATGAAAATAGTGTCTCGTCTATGGTCCTTATGTCAACTGTCATGTCTGACTTCAACATGTACACAGTTGAAGTGAGACATGCAGGTTTCGTCACGGCGTTTTCTTTTAACATTAAGCAAGCGATAATTAATATGCACTACACTTCGAAAGTCTGAAGCGTATGCCTTTGGAATTCAGATTGGAAACTAGACTTCTACGTACGAATTCGTTAGTGCCTTTGGAATTCAGATTGGGAACTAGACCTCTACATACGAATTCGTCAGTGCCTTTGGAATTCAGATTGGGAACTAGACTTCTACGTACGAATTCGCCAGTAGGTATACTTCTCAGTTTTTTTTTTAATTAACATAAACGTACAGATTGTGGCAATATCTACAATTTTTCTTAAAATAATGTTGCCTGCGTTTTCTGCCACATTTTACTCTTTTAGAGGATAGAAAATTTGTTTGCAACACAGGCTTTGGTCAATAACTCAGTACAAATATGAGGATAGAGTAGACCATAGACACTAAACCTGAAATTCAAATTCCGATTCATGATTCTTTTAATATGTTGGTTGTATTGCTTGGCTTAATAATTTAGGCTATATTTTTATTAAGCAATGAATAAAAATGTTTCCCGCTAAAATCTGATACTGAAATATTACCGGATAAAAAAAATGTTACCGATACACATGGTCGATTCGGCCTTGACCGTGTATTTTTAATTAGCATTCTCTTTTATATTTTGAAAGCAATATGTTATGCTTAAAATACGCAGAGAATTTTTAAAATTTAATTAATTGCGTAACTTTATTCTTCGTAACGTGTTGTCTAATATTACATTGAGATCGAGTTTGAATCATACTATTTTATAAACTAGGAAATAATATAATCAAAGAAACTTATAACAAACGATACGAAAATAGATTAAAAATGCTAGTGGTGATTTAAAAAAAATATATCAGTTATTTTGCAAACCTACTTTAAGAAGTGGCTTAGCCAATATTTCAGTACCCTTTCAGTACCCATAAATGAAAATCACTAATTTGTGAGATGGATCATCTGTCATCATCATAAGCCCTGTATATAGACTGTCCCACCGCTGGGCTCGGGCATTAGGCTAGCATGGTGGAGTATGGCCTTAGCCTTTTGATAGCGAGAAGAGTCTCACTATGAGAAGGATAATGTCATAGTCCACTATGCTGGCCTAGTGTGGGTTGGCTCTGTTGGCAGACTTCACAGGTCCTTCACATTGTCCGTGTGGTGACGGATTAAGAATACGGATTGTCACCACCCCATATGATCCCATGGGTGTCGTAAGAGCCGACAGAGGGAGAGCATTTTATGCAGAGAACAGCACTGTAAGAGAAGGAAAAGTGGTATAGTAGGCCAATTCCTCCTTTCAAAGGAGAGGCCTAGTCCAGCATTGGACTGTTAAAGGCTGATGAAGTGATGATGATGACATATCCTTCGAGAACATCACGGACAACCCACAGACATGTAAATTTCTTCACGATGTTTTCCTTCACCGTTTAGCAAGCGATAACTAACAATTTAATTCTCACATAACCTTGAAAGGCCATTGGTGCGTGCCATGGTTTTGATTCCAAAACCCTTTGCGTAGCAGTCCTTTGGTCTCTCCTCTAGGCAGTCTAGGCTATCACTGCTGCAATATAAATAAAATGGCTGTGACATACGGATGGACGGACAGAGAGATATACATGGCATATCTATAAGGGTTCCGTTTTTTGCCATTTTTGGCTACTGAAACCTAAAAGCAGAGTATTCAGTAGACTTTTAGTCTAAAATTCAATTGAAAAGTCAACGCTATGTAATATTATTCTGCGACATTCGTTCCAGTTGCCACACCGCTCTCGTTGAGATCGCAATCGCTCACGGACGATGCAACCGCATTGTGTGCAATTGTTATTAGTATTAATAAGGCATCTGGCGTAACACTTTTATATGTATCTTACTTCATATTGCACTCTTACTGAATGACTGACTCACGGCGAAATACCCCGAAGGGATGACAGATATCAAACTACTTATTAGCGTTCAAGTTTGTGCGAATGGTTGGGTATTTGTGTTTATTTTTCGCAAAAACTACGGAATGGACTTTGATGAAATTTTGTGGTAACATGGCTCGTAGATCAGAATTGCACATAAGCTACCTTTTGCCGCGGTGTCAGTCACCCACGTGGGCAGAGACAGGAGCAAAACTAGTATAAAGATAATATCAGCCTTGACTATAGACTGTCCCACTGAGCTGACCAAGGGCCTCTTCCCACGTGAAATGGGTGAGGCCATAGTCAACCATGTTGACCACTGGTCAACTGGTCAATGACCAGTACAGGTGTCTGGGGACTTCTCGGACGTCATGTTTTTTTTTTTTTTAATTAAGGTAGTAGAGCCTTGCTGATTTCAGCATGAATGGGTCGGCTCGACCGGAGAAGTACTACCCTCTCACAGAAAATCGACGTAAAGTAACAGTACCTAAACTGTTGCGTTTCGTTCGGTGAGTGAGAGTGCCGGAGGTCCTATCCCCTATTCCTTCTCCCTCATCCCACTCCTCATCCTATCCCTTTTCCCAACCCAAAGAGGCGGCTACGCACTTGTGACTCCTGTGGTGTTGCTTGGCGATCCGCCTGCTCGTTTGCCGTCTATTACCATAAAAAAAGACTTTATTTGAATTGGGGTCTTTATCCATGGGGTACGCCAACCCCATCATGCCGACGTCATGTTATTCACAATGTTTTCTTTGAAATTTGACCTTCCCGTAGCTCCTGGGTGAAATAGTAACATCCATTAATAAATAACTATATTCTGATAATTTCTTGTAATGTAAGTAACTTAGTAAGATTTGTCTATGGATGTCACTTCAGCTGCGACTATAGTACTATTATTAAGCGCAGAATGAGCGTATACTTATTCTGCTTACCTACCATTTTCAATGTTGCACATCGTATTTGGCTAGCCATTTAGCATCGTCCATTTGACATTGGTTTCAGAGGTGTTTGGTATTTTATAACTTTATCGCATGCTACCGTTATTACACAAAGTGCAAACTTGACATTGAAATTCACTTCGCGTTGACATTACAAGGTGAATTTTTATACGTAATTTGTAGGTATTGGAAAATAAGTACTGAAATTTTACCTACAGTACAGACTGACAGAAGCAGAATTTTCCGAGGCATAGGTACCCATCCAGTTACACTACTGAGGCCTAATTCTCGTATTTTTATATGACATTGAAATTATATTTTGAATGTACTCAGGAGCGGTATTCTGATAACCTAATGTCATTATCGTATAATTTGAAATAAACAGTTCGTTGTTGACACATATTTTGACACTTGTTTCAATTACGATCTCGTTACTATTTCATTCAAATATCAGATAATTTAGAAGAATACGCTTTTTGTGACGTAAGTATGACACTGATATTATATCGAAACTGTATTTCAACTGTATTTATTTAGGAGAATTGGGCCCCTGATGTAAATTTCCAACACCAGTCCTGTACATAATCTTTCCCACTTCGAGCTTAGGTCTCCTCTCAAGGTTAGATTAAGCTATATTCCACCATACTGGTCAAGTGCGGTTTGGCAGACTACATCTTTCAAGAAAATTACCGAGTACTATCAGACATATTACAGGAACTTCACAATGCGTTCCTTCAAAGTTAACTAAGCGAAATTAAACAATTTAATTCGCATATAACCTCGACAGTCCGTGGGTTTGAAGCAGATGCCCTCTGCGTAGCGGTCTTTAAACGATTGACATAGCAAAAAACTGTAAGTGGCTGTAAAACTAAAATTGTCGTTCATAAGTGTTTCTTTGTAATTGTAACCTATTTCAATAAATATCTATTTCGCCCGTCGCTTTCGGCGCATTTATTTTTTATTTAATCTTAGAAAGATCAACAAGCATATAAAATTTGTATTGTCTATGTATTACTTATGTCGTAACTTTTCGTATAGGTAACTATTAAGTTTACAGGACGGTATTATTCTATAATTGCGCATAAGTGAGTGTGATCATAATTGTTGGTTGTTTGCGCAGTTTGCGGGCTATCCGCTTTGCGATGCGCGCAATAGAAATTATGCAGTTGCGCAATACGGAGCTTGTATCAGTACTGGTATTTATTGCGCATCTTTTAATAGATACCTATATTTTTATACGTTGCCCGTGATTCATGTTTGCGCAGTCCTGTAAATAAAAATTAGGATTTGAAAGGAAAACTAATAAAAGACCTAGGAACACGGCACGCCGGTGACAAATATTCTTCTTCTTTCATTTCAAAGGATTCGCGGGTGTAATATTACACCTCTGCCTACCCCTACGGGGATATAGGCGTGAGACTATAAATAAAAAAAAATCTCATGTCTGTGGAACAATTGCCAATTGTTTTCGGTTTTCTGTCCTTTCTTTGACCTTTTAATACAATATAGGCATTTAAAATTTTCATGACCTCTAACATGAGTTTTAAATTAATAATTGTATTTCGGCATATGTATCATGTACTGTACCTATTAGATAATTCAGTACTATGCCAGCACGGCGAGAGTTTTACACTGGCTCTATGTGTAAGATTTATCAATAACAGCTAAGCAATTTTAATACCGTAAATAGGTACATACCAAACGGCATTACTTCCGTATTGTTAATAAATACAACTTCAATCAATTCTCCTCACGTTACGTCATAAAACACTTGATAATTTTATTGGAATTCCTATATCATAAATTAAGATAAACAGACAGACAAGCGAAAACAAAGAACGGCATAAAGGCAAGACAAATCGCCTTTGTTGACGACATTACGCGGAAATAGTCGCGTTCCGGAGACGTACGTGAATGGCCAGCGTTATGTTAAATTTGAATTGCATTCGATGTGATGGACGAATGCGCGCGAAATAGTTCGTACTGGTGTGTTTGGCCCAGATTAAATATCCAACTTGTTTATGGAAGTAAACTATCGTTTGTTTGTGTACAATACAAAAGGGTATTCAAAGAGATTAATAAGTATAATCTGTATTGGTACGACTTCCGTTTTGAACTGAGTAGCAGACTTGTATGGACGGCTTTCGGGATTGGGTATACCTATTTTCGGAGTAAATTAAACTGGGCTGGGTCCTTTCTTGGATGGAATCACTCAAATCTGGTCCTCTTTCTTACCAAATTTTGAAATTTACCTTTTCACGAAGCGACCACTGTCACAAAACAAACATAATTGGTTGAAACTACTTGAAACCAGAATAAGGATATATGAAGATACAGACGCCATAACGACTTTTTGGCTGCTGATAGGGATGTGGATCCCGGATACAAGTGCTCAACGAGAAAACAAAAAATCCATAATTATCTTAAATATGGAACAACAAAACATCAATCACGGGTCCAATTCTCCTAAATAAATATAGTTTCGATATCATGTCAGTGTCATACAATTACGTCACAAAAAGCGTATTCTCGAGATCGTAAATTGAAACATGTGTCAAAATATGTGTCAACGACGAACTGTTTAATTCGAATTATACGGTAATGACATTAGGCTATCAGAATACCGCTTCTGAGTCTATTCAAAATATAATATCAATGTCATATAAAAATAGGAGAATTGGCCCCCCGTAGTATCCCACAGCTGGGCTTCTCTCTTACACTTCACCAATCTAAAGAAGTATCTATCCTTTGCCAAGTTAGGCCAGTTCCTATCAGATCGTCACGCCATCAACTTCGGAATCTGCCTCTGTTATTTTTCTTGTCTTGTGTCGCGTACATTCAGACAACGTACACAAAACTCTACGACATTTACAGCATTAAAATATACAGACAGACATACATACATACATATCGTCACGCCTTTTATCCCCGAAGGGGTAGTCAGAGGTGTATTTCTACACCCACTTTTCGCCAGATATACTTTAGTCCCACGTAATAAGGGGCGAGCCTATTGCCGTACCGGGCACATTTCCAGACTCCGTGCTGCTACTGAGAATTTCGTGACAGAAAAACCCAATAACACTGCCCGACCCAGGAATCGAACCCGGGACCTCCCGATCCCACGCGCACATTTATGCCGCGAGAGCAACGAGGCAGTCGTATAGGGTTTGATGTCGAGTTTTCAGTCTCTACGCAAAAATGGTATATGCATCGTGTTATCCCTTAGTCGCCTCTTACGACACCCACGGGAAGATAGGGGGTGGTGACACTTGTATTCTATGCCGTCAACCACACGGCTGCGGCACACGGCATTAAAATAAAATAGTCTACATATCCCTGCTTGCCCCTTTACGTTTATTCAGTCGTAAAGTTAGCAACAAAACAATGAGTTAGCTATCAAACGGCAGCTGGCACGCTAGCGGCTAGTTTATCAGCTACGCGATTATACGACCCATTTTATGCGCCGTCCCAGTTTCTGTTTCAATAAAACCTATGTTCTACACAATACTGAGAAATTGATTATCTACATCTTTGAATAGTTCTCTAAGTTTTAATATTGCGACTTGCTTTTGGTCGGTAAGCAAATGTGTATGTAGTTAACGTTTTTGGCGACCCGGTGAACTAACGGTAAGTAAATGACTGCTTTGCCATTTGGCCAGCGTGGTGGACTATGACCTTACCCTTCTCATTATGGGGAGAGGCCCGTGCCCAGCAGTGGGACAGTATATAGGGCTGATGATGATGATGAAATTACTGCTACACCGGAGGTTGTAGTTCGATGCCGCTCAAGTCAAACTTTTGTGTGCGTGAATGTCTGTCTTGGTTTAGTTGTTTCTTAAACAAGCATGCTTATCAAGTACCCTTCATAAGCTTTGCTTTGATGGAGACTATATGGTGTTGTGTATAGTATGTATATATTCACTTACATACATACATTATTATCTAGGTACCTGCGATCACTTGGTACACATGCATTTTACATAAACTTCCACTTGTAAAAACCCAGTTGATGTTTAATTACTGAGAATTAGTTACAGAAAAACCCAGCAACTCTGACCGACCCAGGAATGGAAACAATGATTTTGTAACCTTCAGTAAAAGTAAACTCATTCACACTAACATTCATAACTAGGTTTATTTTAATTATTGTTTTCTAATATATCGAACCCGGTACCTCCGATCAGCAGTCGCATACGCTATCCCCTGGACCACGGAGCCGGAGCAAAACTTCTAAATAACTGCAAATAAAAACTTGCTTATATAAAACAACTCAAATTTCAAACAAAGCACTTCCCAGACGATAAATTCGTACATTTTCTTATCTTTGCCACCAATCAGATGAATTTATACTCAAAATGGCGCAAAAACAAAAAGCAGTAAACGTAGAATGCAATAAAAGCAACGCGACCCATTTAAAAAGACCGTTAGTTGTTAGCGAACGCGCGGATTTGCGTTACAATCCGAACTCGGTCAGGTATTGTTCTGTCGTGCGTGCTTTGACCCCGCACCGAGAAGCCATCTTGAACAGCTGTGTTCATATTTCGAATATAAATAAGGTATCGCTTTAAAAATATATATTATGGTTTGTTTTAATTAACGCAATTTAAATGTATTTTTAGTAAAATTATATTATTTTTGTGAATAGCTCAGAAGGTATCTTTACAAGACCAGTCATTATTTAAGGATGAGTGATGACTGATGATGATGACCATTTATTATGTTCAATTTTTTGTTCACAATTTTAGCCAAAACTTAGTGATAATTTAGATACGTAGTCAGGGGGCATGCTTGAATATACCATATACTATATCTCTTCTTTGTAGAGACAGAGATCGGACGCTATGCCTTGCTCGTGGCTGAGTATACTATAATTATGTCATTAGCACACATCATCGTTTCATAGAGTTGCTAAGCAACCGAATCCATCTCATAAGTATGTCTCAAATCACAAAAAAAAATCCAAAACACAGTTAAAAACTAAATAAAATACGTTATGTTGTAATGTTTCCGTTTTCGGCAATGTCCCGTAACAGAAGTTGTTCATAATAGCGAGAAAACCCTCAGGTTGCACTTTACCTAGAATAACCTTGTATACTATAAACTAGTAGATACACCGGACACCGCTGCCAATTCATCTTCGTCAAAAAATCGTCAACATATCCTCAAGATTAGCAAGCCGGACCGTCAGAAATTAACTGAACCACTTGATTAGAAGCGTCTAGAACTTCCTTATAAACGTCGCACCGGCGCCATGTGTCATAGTTTAGCTAACGACCACGGAGTAAGCAGACAGGTACGAATCAAGTAGAACGATCAGTGTAAGATGACCTGCGGGTGGAAGACGAAGGTATTCAGTGATAGGTCAAATAATGCTGGATATGGAATTTAGAAATCAAGCAGAAGTACCAGTGTAAAATTGTCGGTGGTTGGAAGACGAAGGTATTCCATGACAGCTCAAATAATATTGGATATATAATTCACAAATCAAGATGAACTACCAGTGTAAAATGATCGGTGGTTGGAAGAAGATGTCTTTCAGTGATAGGTCAGATAATACTGGATATAGAATTTACTAATCAAGCTGAACTACCAGTGTAAGATGACCTGGGGTTTA
The DNA here is from genome assembly GCA_944739405.2 of Euclidia mi. NCBI lineage: Eukaryota > Metazoa > Arthropoda > Insecta > Lepidoptera > Erebidae > Euclidia > Euclidia mi. The sequence continues at coordinate 8,250,588 of OX123208.2, forward strand.
AAGACGAAGGCGTCCAAAGACAGGTCAGATAATACTGGATATAGTTTGGATTATCGACGACATGGATTAGTAGACGGGAACGAATCAATATGAACTACTAGTGTAAAATGATCTGTGGTTGAAAGACGAAGGCAAGGGCGTCGCCAGCCGATTGTCTAGGGGAGAGCAAGTACGCCAACCGATGGCCGAGGAGGGGGGGGGGGGGTTAAGTTGATATGGAAAATGAGAAAAGTATTGAGAAAAGTATAAATTGTAGGGTTTTTGCATCTCTTGGGAGGAGGGGGGGGAGCTGCCCCCCCTGCCTCCCCTTGGCGACGCCCATGGACGAAGGCATTCAATGACACGCATTAGGAGATATTTACGTCCAGCATTGAACTGCAAAAGGTTGTATCATTCTTTACTGGATACACTTTCAGGTGTAATATCAGTGTCTACAGTTGGTTCTCGTCAGCTGAAGTAAGCGTGTCAGGACCTTAGCAATCTGAAAGACGAATGTCCACTTGTCCAGTAATTTTTACTTGAAACAGTGACAAATATATCACATAGGTTTATAAACATCCTATCACTATATCATTACCACACCATAACTTGCGCCCGCAAATCAAACAAATCTATTAACCAAGTTTTCTTAGTTTCAATATTACGATCTGTCCATGGATTTGGATTTTCGAGATACATGTTTCACATATTTTGTATGGGAGCTTACGTCAAATTTTTAGCTCCATACAGCTTACGTCAAATATGTATCAGAAATCTCCAAATGCAAAGATAGATCGAATATAGATACCGACCGATAGCCAAATCGCCTTTATTCTGAATCATCTCCACACATGTATGCCCCGCAAAACTGTCCCATCCCGTCCGACCCCGTACCATGAGGTACCATCCATTGCATCATCCTCCAATTCACAGCGCGTAGTACCTATTCTTTCCTGTTTCGTAAGTGCGCGCGTAATAGGCATAAAACATAAACCACTTGCACATGATATCGCACATATGTAATGATTTACACTAGAAATATTTACTGAGCATTTACTGCACATTGCGCATGCAATGCTGGATTCCGTTGAAGGAGTTGTGTAGTTGTTTAAGCCGCTTGGCATTAGTAACGTTGCGTTCGATTTCAAATAAAGAGCAACACCATTTTTTATTTTTTCTTTAAAAATACAAAACATAACAGCGGCGATTGCCAAGTGGTGTACGTAACGGACTGCCGAGACGAGGGTCTCGGGTTCGGTCCCCAGGTACCCCGGGCACACACCTCTGACTTATCGAAGTTTAAGTTAATTATCGCCCGCTTAATAATGTGCCCGGTAGATGGCAATAGGCTCGCCCCCTATTACATTGGGACCCAAACATAACTGGCGAAAAGTGGGTGTGCAATACACCTCTGCCTACCCCTTCGGGGATAAAAGGCGTGAAGTTATGTTATGTTTAAAATACTACTCATGCATTGAAAGTAAACTTGGTTCGCAGGGGGCTTTACAAATATTCAAACACAGGACAAAAATAACACACAGATTATGAGCAACAAATTGCGGATCACAGTGTTGTCTCGGATGGCAATCGGCGCAGAGCTTTATTTATTAAAGGTAGTAGAGCCTTGCTGATATCAGCATGAATGGGCCGGCTCGACCGGAGAAACACTACCCTAGCACAGAAAATCGATGTAAAGTAACAGTACCTAAACTGTTGCTTTTCGTTCGGTTTCTATTCCTTCCCCCTTATCCCACTCCTCCTCCTATCCCTTTTCCCAACCCCAAGGGGCGGCAACGCACATGTGACTCCTGTGGTGTTGTTTGTGTCCATGGTCGACGGTAATTGCTTACCATCAGGCGACCCGTCTTCGTTTACCGCCTTTTACCATAAAAAAGCTAAGCCAATGCGCCATGCCATACCTGCAGTGTTTTCTGGGATTCACAAATTTTTGTTTCAAGTATATATTGTGTCCATTGGTTGTAGTCTGTAGTCTTCTAGTCCGCTTGAAGCCAAAGATTTTGCTTTAAAGCCCGAGGGCAGCACACTAGTTTAATTTTTTTTTATAGATTTACGCCTGTATCCCCGGGAAGGCAGAGGTGTTATATTACACCCACATTTTGCCATGAATTTTTAGGTCCCACGTAATAGGGGGGGGCGAGCCTATTGCCGTACCGGGCACATTACCAGACTCCGTGCTGCTACTGAGTATTTCCTAACAGAAAAACCCAATAACACTTTGCCCAACCCGGGAATCGAACCCTAGACCTCCCAATCCCACGCGCACATTCATGCCGCGAGACCAACGAGGCAGTCAGTAGATTAAAATTGGTCGAAAGATCTTTTGCACAGAGTAAAGTCAGCAATTTATCTGCATGCATTGCGTGCATGTACATTTTTCGCTTTGTTCTTCTGGTTGCATTTTATTACATTGACTAATAATATTTTTGTTTGTTTTCAGGTAATTCAACGTTTTATTGTGCTTAGGAATGAAGGTAAAATTCCACATCATTGATGGTATAAGTGTTTTAATTGTATTATGTTAATTGTCCGTTCGGAGCCTACTGACTAAAACCACCACGGTGTTCGTCGAAGTCTCGTAGCGGCGAAACCACGCGAATTGCGGTTAGCATACTTTGCAGCGACCCTGGTGTCCGATACATATATGCCATCAATTTTATGCAGCTAGTTTGCTACTACGAAATAAGTAAATCAACTTAGTCAAGAATTGATTTAGTTGTTTAGCGGTTTGGCTGGTTTTATATTTACTTAAATGAACATAGTCAACAACCAGTTTTATTTAAGTCTGTGTTAACATTAACAACTAATATAAATTACAGCGCTTGAAAAACAAATATTTGTCAAATAAAAACATAAATTAAAAATCGAACGCCGTTTACATTTTTTAAATGAGCGCGTTGGACGCACTGACACAGAGTCATTCAGCCGGCGCTCGCCCACATCGATTACAACGATATTGTTTCATAGATATGACGAATCGATGCGAAACATTTCATTGTAATTGTTGCCGTTATTGTGACATGTCATAATATGCGTTATGAAAACATAAATATGTTTATTTTTAATTATTATGTATAACATACGTAACAACTAACAATCAACAAGTGATCGTAATCGTGGGTTAACATCGAGATAGCGGTCAGAGTTTTGAAGAAATGCAAATAAAAAATAAAGCAGTTTTTATTAAGCGTTGCGACCTCATTTACCTTTTTTAGAATCTGTCTTATTGCTGGGTACTTCTCATGGTGAAAACGACTAAGCCATGATCCACCACGCTAAACAAGTGTGGATTGGCAGACTTGATAGATTTCATCTTTTGGGAACATTATAGAGAAACACACAGACATGCATTTCACACAGAAAGGTTCACGATGTTTTCCTTCATTTTTGCGCGGTTAATAACAATTTAATACACACTGAACATCGAAAAGTCAATTCTTTCTTTCTGCCTTACTTACCATTACTTTGTCACTGAGCAGGAAATTAGAAATGTGATACGAAGTAAACTTGACACTCATGAAAGGACACATTTTTTATTCACTTCCTTGCGGGATAAGCCAGTTGATTTATCCATCATTTGCTACGCGTTCATCTGAAATCATAAAAAGTAGGTATCGTTTGCGTCTATGATAATATCTTAAGATGCATTCAATTATAATAGACTAGAGGACGCCAGCAGCTACGCCTGCATTTTTCAAATTTAGCCGTTTTGGCCGATCCCGTGGGAATTGCGGGAAATCCCTCCTTAGTGCACCCTTACGGTCCCCAAGAAACATACATGCCAAATTTCAGCTTCCTGCGCCCAACAGTTTCGGCTGTAGCGTGTCTGTTAGTCAGTCAGTAACGCAAGGATTTTATATATTAAGATAAATGCTAACGTTCGTGAGGATGGATGGATATATAGACGATTGTCTATTATCCATCCGTCACTCTTTCAAACAAAAACGGAATTTGACAACACATTGCAGTAATATAGCTTAAATCATCGAGATAGCTTATGGGCTACATTTTGTCCCAATAATCGAAAGCACGCGGGCAAAGCAGCAGCCAAAGTTAGTCCTATATACAAACAAGACGACGCCCGCGGTTACTCCCGCGTTATTTAAGGCTACTGCTCCGCTCCCGTCGCTGATAGCGCGATGTTATATAGCCTATAGCCTTCCTCGATAAATGGGCTATCTAACACTGAAAGAATTTTTCAAATCGGACCAGCAGTTCCTGAGATTAGCGCGTTCAACCAACCAAACAAACAAACTCTTCAGCTTAATATATTAAGTAGTATAAGATTCAAGCAACGGTCACAAAGAACACCCAGACTCAAAACGACGCTTTATGGATCTTGCAAAGTGTTTGTCTCTCGTGTGGGGATCGAACCCACGACACTCGACGCAGTGCGAAGCGCGATACACGCTTTACTTACGCCATACGTGCAGTTTAGACATATTATTGTCCTAGTTGTCCGTCGGTGTGTCCCTAGAAAGCAAGTTACTCAATCATTACGTTATATACAATTTCTATTTGTCGTCGTTTAATTTGCATTCAATTATGCGACGGTACGCTTCATGGCTTCACTCAATTTATATAATCTGTGGACTAGCACAGACTATACACGAATGACAGCCAATATATGTATAGCATAGCTTAAATTTTTGTAAAATACTTAACAAAAAAACATTACATACAATTTTCATCTAATGTAACTTGTTTTTGTAATTTTTATTTTATTTTTAATGTTGCTATATCCCAGAATTGTAACTTCTTTTTTCATTCAATTGCATAATGTAAGTTAACGACCAAGTGGAAGAGCGGAGCCACCTAACACAAGCAATGCATTGCTTAAAAGGCGGTCTCCGATTTAATTGTTGTAAACGCACTTATGTGATCGAAATAAACAAATTTTTTTTGTAACTTTCTTTCTTTGTCGTGTGACTGTGTGGTCAACTATGGCGTAAGACAGCCATTCTCAAAGTGTGCTCCGTGCATCTCTAGGGGCTCCACGGAGATGTATGTCAGTGTAAGTGCAAGTAGGACTCTGCTTTGTTTTATTTTAGGGCTCCGCCAAATATTTAGTTACCCAAAAGGATTCCATTACTAAAAAAGTTTGAGAACCACTGACGCAGGAGTTTTCAGAGTGCTCAAAAGCCTCCGATATAGCCTAACGATTCTTATCCTGAGGCAAGAACCGGCACAAATGCATCAAGTGTTGTGGATTCGGTCCCCACACGAGACAACACTTACCCACAAATCGTTTTTTCGAGTCTTGGTGTACTATTGTGTCCATTGATTGAATGATGGTTAAGTCGACACAGGATTACTTCCTAGTGACGAGACATCTTTAAAACGATTAAAACGAAGTAGTTTTTTTTATAGTATCAATTCAATACTAATAGTAAATAATCAGCTAGTACCTCATTACTACAATTAGTATTGAGGTACTAGCTGATAGCATTTTTGAGCTCAAAACGGGACGCTTTTGACATATGGTTTATAACATATACCGGATGTCAAAATTAAAATATGAAAACTAGGTATTAAATGTCTTCTCTCCTAAAAAAAAAGGTCGGGCGAATCGTGTCGGCGTTAAGACCGCGCTACTGGCCAATAATCAATTTTAAATTTCGCATCGTCTCGAGACAACGGGACGGCTGACTGAAATACGGGACGGTCCCGTTCAAAACGGGACGTATGGTCAGTTTATGTTTATGATGTACCACAAGACAAGGCCATACACCAGCTTCACGCGTGCTTGAGTATTTGGGCTAATTGGTCAAAATAATTAACAGATTCGGTTTGCGTGTGACGATATGGTAATAATTTGGCACAAATATTCTTCTGTAACGGATCGGCATGGACGAACCGATTAGTATTCATCATCGTTCTAACATTGTCCCGGTTGCATCTAAAACTTGAGCCTTGGACCCTGGCATCTATTTAGATCCATAGAATATTTCTAATCTAACTAGATATGATAGAATATCTGCTTTTCCTCAGAGCGACTGCCGTCTGACCTTAGCAACTTAAAGATATGCCATGGCTTAGACCAGTGTTCTGTCAAAGATGTTAAGGCGCCGTGCACAGCTACTGAGTTCAGCTGTTGCTGTCACTGTCGGATTGTATACATAAGAAAGAGAAGCGCGACGACGACGGGACGTTCAGAACGAGTTATTTATCATTAAATACATTAATCCTTACAAATATCTTATTCCAATCGATAAATAAAAACAACAGTTCCCTTTATTATTATATATTACATCACTGTTATTATTATTATCAAGATTTGTTTATAAATAATACAGTTACAATTGCTACAATTTCAATTTAAATGGTTATTTTATGGTTTTTTTTTTTTTTTATCGAGAAAATTTACCGAAAACGTGTTTTGAACATAATGGTCCCCCCATAAATATGATCAAGATTAACATATATTTTTTTAGCTGCTCTAAAATGTATACATTTGGCTAGAAAACTGTTTTGTGAAGCCTATTTTGACTAAGTACAGCGCCTTAATGCCAGCCGGTACCGAAGGCTTAATGTGCTCTCCGAGGCATGGGGCCATTATTGTCAATGAGTAATTTATATTGGCACATACCCACTTTACTTCGAAAAGTCATTGGTGCGCGCCGTGGCTTCGAACCCGATACCCTATGCATGACAGTCTGTTGGTATCTCCACTCGGTATCCGCTCTGAAAAGCTAATTTTGGCATCACTGGTTAAACTCGTATCGGACTCCCAGCTTCAAAACCAGGATAACGCTAAAATGATGATTTTGACGGTTCTACGCTAAAGACATAAAAATAATCATATTTATTGTCCTAGTTGCAGATGTTCTCCTAAGATATCTCTTAGATATTTATTTTAATCATACAAAACAATCGCAATCATACCTTTGTCAATTATGCAAGTTGATAAGTATACCTATTTATAATAATAACTTATTATCAATGGCTATAAAACATGAAAGATATGTATCTTAAGTATTCCTTTACACTTTTGTCCGGGTAAAACCCAGCCGTAACACTAAAGTCATTATTTATCACAGATTTTAAAAATAAAACGTACTGTACCTAAATTACTTGATGGCGCTAAAAAGATCGACAAAAACCTAAAGGGGTTTATTTTAAACTAACCGTAAATTGAGGTTTTACTCGTATTCTTTAACCTTTTTTTTTCTTTCTTCTTTTTTCTAACTCGGGAATATTCATGGAACCACCAAAAATCACGGCGAATAACAAATGATTAAAATCTTTTCAACCATTCTCAAGGTTTTCGGGACTAACTAATAAGAATTGATAAGGCAGATGTAGAAGCGAGTATTATCTTCATCATAAAATAATTATTGTCACAGCACGCTCATTGAAGTTAGATACATACATACATAGACTCACGCCTGTTTCCCCGAAGGGGTAGGCAGAGGCATATTAAACGCCCACTTTTCGCCAGTGTTTTGATCCCACGTAATAAGATAGATTGAAGTTAGAAAATATGCAATTAGGATGTAGGTTTCTTTTACAACGTAGGTAAGGAAAGATTTCCCAAAATTCTAAACCTAAGGGGGTAAACATGGGGATGAAAGCGGGCGAGAGCCCATACGCCCCTTACAATTCGCCCCTTCATACAAATTTGCCACAATCTGTATGAAGGGGCCAATTTTAAGGGGCGTATGGGCTCTCACTCTGAAAGCTTCGGTTACTTGAATAAAATTAAGGACAGGCAAAGCCGCACATAACCGCTAGTAAAATAACGTACGAAATTAAAGAAAGGTTGACTATGCAACTGCCCATATCAATTTAAGGCCTTGCCACACGATACAATTTTACCACTGATCAAATTTTCAATCGAATTGGCTTTGTCCGTCTACACGACACAATCAAATCACTGATTTGCATTCCGTCCACCCGATTGGTTAAAATCTGGTGGTACCGCCCCCCCGATGAACTTGAGTTGGACGACTGGCGTCTACACGTCACGATTTCATCAAGTGTTTTAGTCAAGTTGGACGTAAAATCGTGTCGTGTGGATAGGCCTTTCTTTACATCTAATACTAAATCCAAGTCACTAGAAACAACCAAGGGCGATTATTCAATAGAAATACTCTACTCATATGTACAACGAATCCTCACAAAAGACTGACACAAAATCGATACAAAGTAAACTAATACTTTGAGCTAACATTTTACAAAACGGTATGAAGCTACCAACCAAAACTGAACTTCAAATTTGAACTTAAAGCTTACAAGTTAAGGTTCAAATCTCTTTAAGTTGGTATAATATTTCTGCTCAGCTGGTTTTAAGGATATTCGATATGATTCCAGTGTTAAGCTGCTTTCATTCGAGGTAATATGAGCTGATACAGCGGATTTCTCTTAGAAAATGACTTAATATGTTATGTGTAATTGTGTGTTGTTAGCCCTAGAAATAAGTTGCCAGGTGCGGTGTAGAGTTTTGATGAAATTTTGTAAATGCTACAGAGATTTAAATCGCTAGATGTGTCACGCGGGCAAGGTACACGAAAACGTCTCATCGCTGGGTCAAGGAAAACTTCGTGCCAAAGTTCATTATGATTTCAATGCATATATATGTATATCTTAGTAAACTTATATCTCACTTAGCTCTGGTTAGGTGTTAAGTTCAAAATGTTATCGGTTTAGCGTTTACACTTTGTTTAGGATTCGTTCCGGTTTCGACCTCATTGAAGGAATTCACGCATTATATTTATGGCGTTTCTTTTATTTATTTCTTCGTAGATTTATTTTTCAATATTAACAACAAAAAGATTAGAATTAAGGTGTGTGCGGCTGGGCAGTGTTTCCCTTAGAACAAAGTTTAACACTTAAAAGCCTCTTTTATTCTATTTGCCAAAATTTACGAATATTTCGAAGAATTTTTTATAAATGTGCAGCAAATTAGATACTTGAATTGAATCGTTATAGATTACGTTTCTTTATATTATGTTTAACTCTAAATTGACAAATACGGACTGATTGGATCATTGTTTAGTAAAAGCCGTACAGTTACTTTCCGTCAATCTTGCTGTACGGGACAACTTTAAATGATACGATTGATATGAGTTGATAGAAATTAAGTTTATTGGTATAAAATGATTAACAAGATGATTAGTAATTGCTTATGATAAAATGATAGTAAATGAGTACACGTGACGATGTTCGAACGCGAACTAACTTAGGTTTTTAATTAATAAGTAATGCACGCGGCGCGGCGTAATATTGCTGACAACAGAATTGTACGGTTATACCGTACACTTGCCGATATGGAGAGATGTATCTATGCCTATAAAACCATTTTAGCATTAGACAAATTATACAGTGACACTTAAATAAATTTATATGTTTCTCTTTCACGCGTACTTTTCTAACATAATGGTGTTTAAAAAAGTACCCGGCTCTTTGGCAGGCGGACACGGAGACATAGGTCCAACGCGCAGAGGCCCTTTGAGAGTTTTAATCTAGGATGTGATGGGGCACCTACTGAGGAGCCTCCATAACTGCACTACGAAGTACAGCCACGTATTAGCCGCAGCAGGTGTAGGACTATTGCTACTTGTATGGAAACTAATTACTCTGGGCTATTGTGATGGGTGTTCAATGGATAAGTGGATATGGAAACTATGGATGAAAATCGGCGTCTGCCTTAAGTACTTTTATAGTACGTCGAAAAGGTGACTCGCCAACTCACTAGATGGGCCCTCTCTAAATAGCCACCATGGTAAACGAAGTCTGCCATAAAGGCAGCCAGAGGGCAACACCGGTGCGAGTGGCTAGGGGTGTAGAGCGGTGCGGCACCGGTTTCGCCATCGCGGGTCGTGACCCGGCGGGTTTCCCGGTAATTACGCCCTTGAAAATGACACTTCCACCCCCAAGCTAATAGCTCTTGCGACTTTCCTCTGGCCGGCCAACTAAGGCAAGCCAGTGTTAAGAGTCCTGCGGGCGCTCTTGGAAGTCCACTCCGACCAGCCAACAAAGGCAAGCCGGAGACGAGGTCCTGACCGACTCTCTGAAGCATTCGGGACCGCAGTGTCGCCACACACATTCAGCTCGCCATAAAGCTTCCCTGTGGTTTGTGAGCTTTCTTTTCATCTTGTAATACATTTTTTTGTTCATATCACAAGATGAAGGTGATGTTTGAAAGCCGTTACTCTGCCGTCTGAGTTTGCGTTAGTCTCATGTTGAGATAACGACTGCCCCAAGGATTTTCTGAAATTTTAGAAAATGTCTTTACTTAAAACGTTTCTGCCCAATCATCAGCCAGAAACGTTTTAATTGAAATAAGATGTGTGAGCGTAGCTGCGAAAATGATTTATTTAACCCACTGAAAGTAAAAGTAAAATCTAACCTATTGCAGCTTTTATCTAAGTCCCACAATGTAAACGTATTGTTTCATAGACAATCCACAATTGAGGGCGTGTACTCTTTCACTTTTAACCTTAAACGTTTGCCATTTTCGCGCGCTCGTCGACGCCATGTTGGATCTGGTGACCTTTTTGCCGCCTTTCGGGAGTTCGTTTCGTATGATATATATCTTTTAATTTAGAGTAAGGCTGATATTTCACGATTCGATAAAAGCTGTGTGTGTGTGGTGTAAGTTGTCTGCAGCTTATCGTCAGGTTCTGGATTCGGTTGTCGGACTTATCCAAAGAAGTTCTCCTACTCATGTTAACACTAACATGTGACCATGTCAACACCAATTTACGACACTACTGATTAATATTATGACGAATATGAACTAGCTTTGAATTAACTTACTGACACGCTCTTAGCTCTGGCAGCGCTTAAGGCAGCGATAGCCTAGTGGAGATACCAACAGACTGCCATGCAGACGGTATCGGGTTCGAATCCACGGCGCGCACCACTGACTTTTCGGAGTTATGTGCGTATTGAATTGTTAATTATCGCTAACCTCGTGCCTCGGAGAGCACGTTAAGCCGTCGGTCCCGGTTGTCATGAAGATCTTTGACAGTCGTTATAGGGCGTTAGTCCCTTCTAAATTAACTGACACTAGTCTTAACTATGGAATATCGCTATCCCTTCGGGTTGCGGAGGTCAGACAGGCAGTCGCTCCGTGGAAAAGCTAATATTCAGCTAAATCCGGTTATACTAGTAAGCGGACCCCAGATTGAAACTGGGATAACGCTAGGAGGATGATGACGCTCTTAGCTCTGGATTATCGCTATCCCTTTGTGTCGCGGCGATCAGACGGGACTATAGAACGATCATGCTTTTATATCATACGCATACCCTTACTGTTTAGAAGATGCGAGGGGTAGGCAGAGACTACGGAACGCCATTTGCAACGATCCTGACATACCTCTCTTGCTTCATTCACTCCCATCAGATTCCTCTGCATGCTCTTCTGTTTTGTATTGTCTGTGGTTTAGGGTACTTCTGACCTGTCCTTTTTAGGGTTCCGTACCTAAAAGGTAAAAAACGGAACCCTATTACTAAGCCTCCGTCGTCTGTCTGTCTGTCTGTCTGTCTGTCTGTCTGTCTGTCTGTCTGTCTGTCTGTCTGTCTGTCTGTCTGTCTGTCTGTCACCAGGCTGTATCTCATAAACCATGATAGCTAGATAGCTGAAATTTTCACAAATTATGTATTTCGGTTGCCGCTATAACAACAAATACTAAAAATAAAAAATTAAGGGGGGGTCCCATACAAAAAACGTGTTTTTTTTCGTATATTTTGCTCAAAATTACTAACTGTTACAGGTAGACGCTTTAAATTTTTACAGAATATGTAGTTGTATATTACCTTTCAAAATAAATAATTAAATTTAAAAAAAGTAAATAATAAAGGGGGGCTCCCATACAACAAACGTAATTTTTAAGCAATTTGTTACTCGATCTTAATAAACAGGTAGAAACTTATAAAGTATTTAAGTATACATACAACGAACGTGATTTTCTTTTATAGATGATGGTACGGAACCCTTTGTGCGCGAGTCCGACTCGCACTTGCCCAATTTTTTTAGGATGTCTCCAATCTGGTCAGAGAACGTCCAATGATAACTTTCATTTTCCGAAGCTCAAAGACACGACCTTTCAGGCGTCGGAAAACATCCTCTATTTTTACCCAGATAGTGCTACAAGCTGTTTTTATAGAATTTTAATGTATGCTAGCATTGCAGCGGGCGTTCAATTACAATTCTTAATTAATTTGGATATTCCCAACCAATTTGCTGTTATTAAGTGGTTGTATACTCAAGAGTGCACTTGAGGAGATGGAGGAGATAATTACTTATCTATATATCTATACATATAAATAAAATTGGAGTGTCTGTTTGTAATATTAAAATAACCGCTTTTTACTAAATGCATATGGATGTATACACGGTACATATACCGGTAGTGGTAGATATGACCAAAAAGTCTAATATAATCATGCCAGGCGATAGTAAACGCCACCTATCGCAAGAATGACAGAACCTCATGATCTTGTAAGAAGTTAATTTGTCTACCGAAGTTTACCGAATAACGAATTGTTTCTTTTTTATTGACTATAGCTGTTTCCCGCGGTTTCACCCGCGTCCTGAGAGAACTACTTCGCGTACCCGGTTAATTTATAGCCTAAGTTACTCCTTGGTACATCAGCTATCCGCCAGTGAAAGTCCCGTCAAAATCGGTCCAGACGTTCCAGAGATTAGCGAGAACAAACAGACAGACAGACAGACCGACAGACAGACAGACAAAAATAGTAAAAAATGTAATTTGGGTTTATGTACCCTGTATACATCCGCGCTACATATACACTTAGTGAAAAGCGGTTATTTTTATATTACAAACAGACATTCCAATTTTATTAATGTGTATAGATATGTGTTGATTAGCGCGTCTGCCTGTAGATCGCTATGCCGACCTAGACACACTTTGTGATCTACACTTACAATGCATTTAACAAACGTGCCTAGGTGGCCTTTAAAATCTTATGTGTTGTTATGATGATCTTGTAAAATATATAATTTGTTTAGTTAGTTAGTTTTAATATGAATAAAGTGGCCGACCTCGTAGGACATTCATCGACCAAATTTTCTAGTTAATGCACAGCCCTATACGAAAATGTTACAGAATGAGGGTGTTTGATATTTCTTCTACGACCAGACGGCGCTTAGTATGCGTCAGGTCCAAACTGACGTCAGATATTATGTACAGACGCGTACACACACATAATACAAACAAACAGACGTACGAAAATATAGGTGCTTTGGCAGTTTTGACAGGTTTCTGGACCTGACGCCTCAGTGCTGCCGCGTAGTGAGCGTCATTTCAGAAGACCCTCATTGAAACCCCTGGATCTGAGAACCAGCTGTACTGCACCTAGATGTATTTGGGTCCGTTTTCCGTTTTTACACCAGCGTCTTTGTCCAATGCGGACGGAGGCTTTTAAACCAAATATATTTTGATACTAAATTGTTACACCCACAATTTTCAAAATTCATGGCGAAATGTGGGTGTAATATTACACCTCTGCCTACCCCTTTGGGGATACAGGCGTAAGTCAACAAAAAAAAAATTGTTACACAATTAGCATAAACATGTGGTATTGATCATCTAACTTACCTATTATCGAGTTAACCGCAAAAAAATATACGCTGTGGTATAATGGTACCTATTTGACAATGGACAGAATGGGCGGTACAAGGTCGACAATACGCTGTTTGCTGTCCGTAGCGACAAAAACAAGATATATTGAACGTCCACTTTAGTTTAGATTAATGTTGGCTGAGGCAAAGTTTTGACTCGGTAAGGACGTGGGCGTAGGTATACAGTAGACAAAGTAATATCTATGAGGGAAGACAGAACACAAGGTATTGGAACAGGTAGATGTTACATACATACATAGTCTCACGCCTATATCCCCGAAGAGGTAGGCAGAGGTATATTGCTACACCCACTTTTCGCCAGATTTATTTTAGTCCCACGTAACAGGGAACGAGCCTATTGCCGTACCGGGCACGTTACCAGACTCCGTGCTGCTACTGAGAATTTCCTAACGGAAAATCCCAATAACACTTTGCCCGACCCGGGAATCGAACCCGAGCTTCCAATCCCACGTGCACATTTATGCCGCGAGACCAACGAGGCAGTCGTACACATGTACATTACCTACATATGTAACATCCAAGTGGTTAAGGTTTGGTGCAATGTATTTTCTTCTGAACTTGAGAGTATTAGGTTAGGTTTTCCACTGAGCCGATACCTATTCCTGTGATATTTCTCTCTTAGACCAGTTTCAGTATTTAAGGATACTGAAGCACAAAACGACTGTCAAAGATTTTCATGACAGTTGGGAACTTGGGACCTACGGCTTAAAACATGTTCTTTGAGGTACGGGCTAAACGATACACGATTTGATGTACATCGCTATAATATTTAAATATTTCATTAAGGTATCGTGGATATCTAACTAAGATTAAACTACGGTTATTTTTTCATATCGACGACAAATGCCATTAACATTAGCATCTAGGAATAATCTTTTAGAAACATACAAACCAAAGCGACACCAATTTATTATAATTCATACATTTACCCATGTATCACTACATAGTATAAAACAAAGTCTGTCTTCTGTCTGTCTGTCCCTATGTATGCTTAAATCTTTAAAACTACGCAACGGATTTTAATGCGGTTTTTTTTAATAGATAGAATAATTCAAGAGGATGTGCATAGGGTTCCCACTAAGAACTTAGGGTCCCAAGCTAACCTCACTTGCAAGTGGTGCACCTGCCGATCAACGGACGAGGCTCTGGCCAACAAAATATCCCGATAAGCGGCAATAGGCTCGCCACCTATTACGTGGGATCAAAACACTGGCGAAAAGTGGGCGTTTAATATGCCTCTGCCTAACCCTTCGGGGAAACAGGCGTGAGTCTATGTATGTATGTAATTCAAGAGGAAGGTTTATTTGTGTAATACATGCATCATATCGCATTGCACCCGTGCGAAGCCGGGGCAGGTCGCTAGTCTACGTGTAAAATAAAATATTATCATAAAAATAAAGTAGATGGTAAATATTATAAATCCGCATGTCTAATTGATACGGTACTCGGAAGGTCGTGAACCGGGGACCTTGAACCGGCAAGTGCCCTCGTATCGTTGTCTACATACACTTACATTGCCACGGTAATGTTATTTATGTAGTGTTTATCGCCGTTTTGGAGGCGATGACTTTTCTTATTTTAGAAGTATAAAGGGCTATGTACAGGACCAATAATATTTTTTACCAACTAAAATCTTATACTAAGGGCGGTTTCAGATTAGCGTATTTTTCTGCGCGTATACGGTCGTTTCAGCATACGCGCTTACACGCGCGCTACAAACGTGCTTCAAAAAACCGAACTCGCGTACTCAGTTTCGAGCGCACACGCATATTTCGGCGTGTTCGCTCGAAACTGTAGTGACATTTTGTCAGTGTCAACATGGATTCTGACGGCTCGCGTTTAAACGAGCTAAGAAGCGCGTCAACGCTCGTACGAGTAGCGCGTCTGCCAAAAGGCGCGCCTATACGCGCCTACACGCGCTTCCAAAGACGAGCTTATACGCGCGTATAAAACGCTAATTTGAAACCGCCCTATTATATAAAGCTGAAGCGTCTGTTTGTTTGTTTGGTTGAACGCGCTAATCTCAGGAACTACTGGTCCGATTTGAAAAATTCTTTCAGTGTTAGATAGCCCATTTATCGAGGAAGGCTATAGGCTATATAACATCACGGTACGAGCGATGGGAGCAGAGCAGTAGCCTTAAATAACGCGGGTGTAACCGCGGGCATTCTCTTGTTTTACTAATATTTTTGTAACTGAATCGCGTATATTTTTTAAAGTAATATCTCTAAATGTTAACTTATCTTCACGGAATGTCAGAATGTTTTCTACTGGTTAAAAATGTATTAATAGCCTTAGCCTTGGCTTCCAAAACCAGTTCTGCATCTTTGAAAGTATCACTGTCTTTATGTGTGTAAGAGGTAGAAAAAAATTGTTTTGTCTGCCTCTGTAGCTATGGTCAACAATACTACCTCTGTAGTCCAGTGGTAGTGTTGTGTACTGCCGATTATACCCGGGTCAAGCATAAAGCGCAGGCCACACCGCCAACTGATGGACGGAGCGGGCGAAGCGGACGACATAGTTTCACCTCTTTTCATACTTGGGTTCACACCGCCAACTAACACCCAAGTATGAAAAGAGGTGAAATGATGTTGTCCGCTTCGCCCGCTCCGTCCGTCAGTTGGCGGTGTGGCCTGCGCTTAAAGTGATATCGTTTTTTTGTCAAGTTTCATCCAGTACAAACTCAGAAAATGGAAGTGTTGAAGGCACTTAAGTTATTGGTCCTTCGCCCATTTTTTGCCAGTCGTGTCGGATATACCGTCTCATTAGACTATGAGAGTGAGGGCCTAGCGAGTGCACTTGTGTTTGCGCACAGACTTATGCACTATAGTATCGACCGCCGTAGCCGAAACTTCGTCTGGAGGACATTTATTCGAAAGTTACGTCCTCGGGAGACGTATTATTTCAATAGTACGTACTCGAACTAAAATAGCTATTTGTAACTGGACGATATCTAACCTTACGGCCTGGTCACGAGATCGGTCTAAGCGGCGAGCGGCGCGGCAGGGGTGATGTACATGGCGCGTTTACTCAAACTATCACAAGGTCAGCATTAAGGAATAAGGACCTCCGACCTCGTCGCGTTAAGCCAGAGCGATCAAAGCATTATACTCCTTGTTGTAAAAATGACCCGCCAGTGATCTATGACCCTGTTGCAACACGTCCTCTTGAGATGATTGCTACAAGATTTGGAGGGAACCAAGGTTGGGACTTATTGCTAGGTTGTGGCTAACCTTGTGGTCGTTCTTGAATTGTCTTTCGGGATATATACCACGTATCTACATAAATACATACGTAGACTCACACCTGTATCCCGAAGGGGTTGGCAGAGACTACGGAACGCCATTTGCAACGATCCTGACATTTTGCTTCATTCACTCCCATCAAGTTTCTCAAGCATGCTCTTCTGTTTGTTTTTACCACGTACCTTTGTTTCGAATAACCGATATTACCAGCACTGTTTCAAGCGCCATGTTCACGGATGTACCACGAAAGTATTAAGGATCTTCGGCCTCGGCCAGAAAAAGAAAGAGCGATCAAAGCATTATACTTCTCGTTGTCAGAGTGACCCGCTTGTGATCTCTGACCCTGTTGCAACACGTCCTTTTTGAGATGATTACTACGAGATTTGGAGGGAACCAAGGTTGGGAGTATCAGATCAAATAATTTATTGCATTTCATGTGTACATAGTTGTTACATTTTGAATATAGTATTTATATACATGAAGCCCTGTCAGGGCACAGCAATTATAAAACATGCATGAATTTATAACATTTAATTTAAAATTTAATATAGCTTTTATGTTTTAATTGCCTTACCAGCATTATGCTACAATTGTATTTTCTATTATTAAATATACATTTCATTTCATTACACAAATAATATTAGCAATTAACAAATTAAATAAGTATACAAGAATTAATTAATCAAATGTCAATAATACAATTAATATTCAGTATGTCAATTGTGAGGATTATGACAAACATTACAAAACTACATAAAATAAAACAATTAGCTTAGAGTAGTTGCTAGGTTGTGGTTAACTTTGTGGTCAGTTAGAAGTTAGAATGATAGCTATACTGGTCGGGGTCAGTAAACCCACTTATAACTGTTTTAATACATATACTTTCTACCTTCTTACATCAATAAATTAACTCCTCATAGTTTTAAGGGATTTACCGACCGATTGCAAGATTCTATGACAATGACCACTAAAGATAATTATATCTACTTATAGTGGACATACATTAGCACCGTAAACATAATAATATGTCATATCTATGGGAGCCAAATCCGTTTATAGAAAGAATATTAAAACTGGCGTACATTATGTTTTATATTTTACTAATGTTCCAAGTTAAACAAGGTTAGGAGATCCCATATTATCCTGTATTCCACAGGTAGTAGAGCCCTGCTGATTTCAGCATGAATGGGCCGGGTCGACCGGGGACGTACTACCCTCTCACAGAAAATCGACGTAAAGTAACAGTACCTAAACTGTTGCGTTTCGTTCGGTGAGTGAGAGCGCCGGAGGCCCTATCCCCTTTCCTTCTCCCTCATCCTATCCCTTTTCCCAACCCCAAGGGGCGGCAACGCACTTGTGACTCGTGTGGTGTTGCTTGTGTCCATGGGCGGCGGTAATTGCTTACCATCAGACGATCCGTTTGCTCGTTTGCCGCCAATTACTATAAAAAAAAGACCTGCTGTTAAAGATAACACCCAGACCCAGAACAAATCACCATGCACATCACACATAAAATCTTCCTAGATGAGGATCGCACTCATGACCTTCACAGACTCACTAACTTCTAGTCAGGACAGTAAAAAAACTCGAAACTGATTATGAAAATCGGTTACTGTACCGTCTCTTGCATACCAAACAACAATTTCGGTATACATAACTACTTATTTACATACCTCACGTGTATTTAGGTAATTGCGAAATAACTAGGTTGTCTAATTCTAGCGCTGTCCGTGTACTGACGGATAAAGAATACGAAGTGTCACTACCCGCAATCCGCGGGTGTCATAAGAGGGGACTGACTGCCTCTGTGGTCTTGCGGTAGTGTAAGCGACTGCGGATCATGAGGTTCGCGGGTTCGATTCCCGGGTGGAACAAAAATTGACATTGGGTTTTTCTGTTAGGAATTAACCAATGAAGTTCGGAGTCAGGGAGTTGGCGGTGTCACACCCCCGTGCCTCGGAAAGCACATTAAGCCGTTGGTCCTGCGCCCAATCTCTCTCCGGTCGTGTCGCATGTGGCGTCCCATCGGACTTTGACAGTCAGGGAATAGAGAGTGCACTTGTGTTTGCGCACACACTTGTGCACTATAATATGTCCCGCGCAGTTGGCAAGTCTCATATATAGACAAGCCGCCGTGGCCGAAATCGGTCAGGAGGACATTATTATTATTAAGAGGGGACTAAGGAAAGTGTACGAACAAATAGTCATCATCATCATCATCGGCCTAGCGTTATCCCGGTTGCATCCAACACTTACACGCCATGGAGCCCGGGGTCCGCTTACTAGTCTAACCAGATATGACAGAATATCAGCTTTTCTACAGAGCGACTGCCGTCTGACCTCTGTAACCCAAAGGGATAGCGATATTCCATGGTTTAGACCAGTATAAGTTTATTTGAGGGTACTGACTCCCCGTAACGACTGACAAAGATCTTCATGACAGTCGGGACCGACGGTTTAACGTGCTCACCGAGGCACGGGGCAAGCGATAATTAGCAATTTAATACGCACATAAATTTGAAAAGTCATTGGTGCGTGCCGTGGATTCGACTCTTGACTGCGCGTTGTCTGTCAGTCAATCTGTAACGCAAGAATTTTATTTAAACAGAAGATAGTAGGCCATATCCTCCTATTGATTCACAATGCTATAGCCACGTAAATCAGAAAACGCCTATGTCCAGCTGTGGACTTCAAAAAGCTGTACACATACGTACATTTGTCACAACCAAATTCTACCAGCTATGACAAGACTAGACAAAAAGAGATTGCGTAAATAACTTCGCTATGGGAACCATTGTCTATGCGAGTCGCAGACAACGTGAGAATGATGTTTGTTATCTGTGCATTTTAATTGGCGCCAACACCAGCCAACACTCATTGTCTTTGGTATTCATTTTTCATATTTTATTTTAGTTTTTTTTTTGTTGGTGCTTGTTTTTATTGGTGAGGTTGTGATTTTCAAGATTAATTAATTGCAAATACAATATGTTAATAATATTGCAAGTATCCTTACCGTGTCCTGCTTAAGAGCAAACGTAAAGCTGTGTGTTTCTAGGTACATATAATCCAGGGTCCTTTAAGCGGGGCATGAAAAATCTTTTCTCCAGGTCATCAAAGTGTCATACCTACCATTATTATTAATATTTTATTGGCATGATTACTTTTGCTATGGGACTCCATGGCGGCTTAAGATCAGGCGACATAGTCATTTTAATAGGTACTAATAAAAAAAGCTACTAATCTAAATATAAATCATCTAAACGAATTTTGACCAAACTTTCTAGCTTGAAGTAACATATCGATAGCAAAATCTAATAAATCATAAATACTTGCCTGTGACATTTGATTCAAATCGTATCTCCGGGGTTAGATTTCAGAATTTTAGAACCTACCTTCCAGTATTGACATTTGTTTGACCCTGATACAGCTATCCTTTTAAATTGCGATGGTTATGCACCAAATCTAGTTCGATAAAAATGCCTGTATAGAGAATAATATTGTAATCTTGAGTGTCCTAATACAGTCCTCGTTTAGGCAAGAAAATTTTCATGGATATCACAAAGACAATTGATTTTAACAATAGTACCGTCCTTTAAATATAATTTCTTTATTCAATTCCCCATGGCGTGACGAAACCGCGCGAAAACAATACAAAAGTGAAAGGCAAAGCGATTGACACTAAGGTGCGTATCGACTAAAGCAGTGCGGGACTAACTGAGCCGAGAGTGAGGTGTCGAGGCTCATGGCGCCTTCTACTCTGACGCGAAATTGGTGGTGGCGGCGCAAAGCGCGACATGTACAGTCGAACAACTTCCCGCTAGACCACCGTAAGGGCGAGAATCGCTCAGCAAGACATCGTCGCTTCCAGTGCTACTTTACACGCACATTGACAGTCGTATACAAAACCAGTTTCTAGTGTGCCTCGACTCTATGAGCGAGCCAGGGGATTTTTTTTCGAACTGGTCCAGCGCCGACTTGTTTGATTGTACATTGAAATCACTGCCGCTCGCTGCTGCTAGTCGTAAACAGGCCATTAGGTAGGATTTACGGGTGCGCAGCGACGCCCTCATATTTTATTTTGATTGAACCGTTTCTGCCCAATCCCGTTGGAATATCGAAAAATTCCTTCTTAGTCCCCTACATTCGCCATGAAACATACATGCCAAATAGATTCTAGCGCCCAATAGTTTTGGCTAAGCGTTGTCAGTTAGTCAGAAGTTCAGAACGTAACAATTTTATAAATATATCCGAAGACAGAAAGGAGTTTGTTATTAATTATATTAACTTTACAATATTCTCCGTGGTCCAGTGGATAGCGTATGCGACTGCTGATCGGAGGTCCCGGGTTCGATTCCCGGGTCGGGCAAAAGTGTTACTGGGTTTTGCCGATTACTCAGTAGCAGCCCGGGGTCTGTTGATGTGCCCGGTAACGGCAATAGGCTCGCCCCCTATTACGTGGGACCTAAAATTCATGGCGAAATGTGGGTGTAATATTTACACCTCTACCCACCCCTTCGGGGATATAGGCGTGAGATTATAAATAAATAAAAAATATATTATATAATAATGGTACCTAGTTTCCACGCAAACCGTTTGCCTGCCTCGCAAATCTAGTGGTTACGCAGCCTAAGGCGTCAGCACTAATAAGCTATGCTGTGAGAAGCCTAGGAGGCTGAAACAGACATTATTTTAATACAATAATAAGGTCTTACACCACAGTAGTGCCTATCATTAAACTAGTGCTTAGAACCGATTTAAATGGAAATACATTTTGAATAGTATTTCTTCTGATTGAAGATTGGAGACATCCTTAAAAAAAGGACAGGTCTGAAGTACCCTTTGCAGAAACGCGTGCATGAGAAACTTGATGGGAGTGAATGAAGCAAGAGAGGTATGTCAGGATCGTTGCAAATGGCGTTCCGTAGTCTCTGCCATCCGCGCCGGGAAACAGTCGTGAGTCTATGTATGTATGTAGTATTTCTTCTGCACAGGGAAACACTTTGAAAAGTCAGTAATGGGCAGTAATGCGCGTCCTGGTTTTGAACCGAGCCTCTCTGCATAGCAGTGCGTTGGTCACTCCACAAGATTATCGAATGCTTCCTTATGTCAGCCTTGAGACGACCACTGCTAGACATAGGCCTTCCCCAAGATTCTCCACACTGACCAATCTTGATCCGCTTCCCGCGATCTTAACCAGATCGTCGGTCCACCTTGTGTGAGGCCTAGAGTCCGGTACGTGGTCCAGAACCCTCCTGCCCCAACGGCCATCGGTTCTTCGAGCTATGTGCCCTGCCCATTGCCACTTCAGCCTAGCTATTCGGAGAGTTTTTTTATATTAGTAGGTGGCAAGCGAGCAGACGGATCGCCTGATGGTAAGCAATTACCGCCGCCCATGGACACTAGCAACATCACAGGAGTCACAAGTGCGTTGCCGCCCCTTGGTGTTAGGAAAAGGGATAGGATGAGGAGTGGGATGAGGGAAAAGGAATAGGGGATAGGGCCTCCGGCACTCTCACTCAACGAACGAAACGCAACAGTTTAGGTACTGTTACTTTACGTCGTCCCTGGTCGGGCCGGCCCATTCATGTCAATCAATTTTATCACAAATTCAATTAGCAAGGCTCTACCGTCTATGCCTGTGACTTTGGTTCTTGCGTATCGAATGCTTATGCAGATGTTATTAATGACAAAATGTTATGTTAATCTCTCCACATTACAAATTCCATTACAATATTCCATATAATCTAATGTCATATTATGTGTTATCCTTCATATTATGCAACGATTATTACATTAAACTATGCGTTGTAATTATCGAGTATATCTCATTACAAGTCCACACGTGTATCGATTTGGTATTCATATTGCGTTATATCGATTATGAGAACAATGTACATCACTATTGCGCAGCATCTGCCTGTGTGATCGTTTATATTGCTAGACCGATTTTGATACAGTATGTTAGTAGATAGGTGTGTTAAAATGAATTGGTGAAAAGTAATACGTGTCGTTATTAATACTGGTAGTTCAATAACCTTTGTTTGGTTTAGGAATATAAAATGCTGTTTCATATGGTTTGATGTGAATCATGTGACAGACCAGGAAATACTAGACAAGGTTTGATTTAAAAGATGATAATTAAGAGGACATTGGGAGGGTTGCTTGAGTCCACTTCCCTGGGTACACAAAAGGCAAATTTCAACCGGGACAAGACAACAACTAACCCGGGAAAGTTCCAATTCGTCCAACCAGGGCAATGTAGGTACCTGCTTATTTGGTACTACCGAAGACCTCACGATTAGCCGCAAATACAACAGAAACAATTTGACTGATGGTTGGCGTTAGTGGTTTAAGTGGCCGCCTCGCCGCTTAGTACTGCGCCGAGTGTTGTGGGTTCGATTCCCACACGTGACAACACTTTGTGTGTTCCATAAATTATGTTTCATGTTTCGAGTCTGTGTGCTCTTTGTGTACGTTGGTTGTAAGTTTGTAAAGTCCCCCGCAACACAGGATTTAATCCTAGTTCGGGAGATGTCCTAAATAAAAACAGCCTGATCAAACAAAGAATGGGATTAAAAATGGCGGATCATTAAGCCGGTACCATCAGCATAATACCTAAAAACGCACTAACGATTATTTACCCAATATAACTGCTACCTACAAAGTTATTTCATAAATTAATGTATGTTCCGCCATTTCTAATCCTATTCTTTAACTGAACGGATAGTCGGCACTTCTATTATACTTAGGTAATATATACGGTTTATATCAAATTTCCATAGGTATTTATTTTACATGACTATTCAGTGTGAGTCACAGCACATTTGCGAAACTTAACAAACTATGTGAGGTTTAACTCCAAATTGCCAACAACCGCGAAAAGACACATTATTGCAAAACTAAATTACTAGGCCAGCACACTTCAATACAAAATATACCTTATTTCTTAACTGTAGAGTTGATATTTGCCTGTTCTGTTAGACAATGAGTTGGATTTGAGAAGTGGTACCATTTTTATATTCCCCTCTCGCGTTAGATAATCGACATAGTTTACTTTTATCATTGTATTTATGCACTAACTCGTCACGCAACTTCGCCTGCGTTTTCGACTTCTTCCGAGACGAAAAAAGTAGCTGTATTTTTTTCTTTTTAAGGTTCCGTACCTAAAAGGTAAATAACGGGACCCTATTACTAAGCCTCCGCTGTCTGTCTGTCTGTCTGTCTGTCCGTCTGTCTGTCTGTCACCAGGCTGTATCTCATAAACCCTGATAGCTAGAAAGCTGAAATTTTCACAACAATATTTCGGCCGCCGCTATAACAACAAATACTAAAAATAAAAAAAAATAATATATTAAGGGTCCCATACAAAAAACGTGTTTTTTTTTTCGTTTTTTTTTAGCACGCCACTGAGCCCGATTGTCGGCACTTCGCGTCCAGCCGCTGTCATCCTGGACTCATCCACTTTGCGTATATTGTCACCCCACCTAGCCGAAGCAATGAATACAGATTAATAAATATCTATGCTCTATGGCCGAAGGGCGTCGTACACAGATTATTAAATATGTGTCAAAATAAAAAAAAATACATTGCCATTACATACATTTTTTAATTATACTTTAAAAGAAATAAACACACAAGTTTTATATAAAGTTGTGTTGCTTATTATGATGACGAAGATATGACGTTGCGGCGACTGGTCAGTGGCTTCGATTCGCGTGGTTGAACAACGCTGTCCGTCAAAGACACTGCTCCTAATTTGTCTGACCGTAAACATTTAAAAACAAACTACTTGAATATTCTTGATTATGCTATAATAGTTTAATTCTTGCCTGGCGTCCGGAGTCCACTGACTAGTATAAACATATTTAACAGAAACTCTACAACTCTTGTACTTTTCTCTTATTATATTAACTGTCGCTCGCGGCTCCGCCCGCGTGGATGTCGGTTATCGAGATAAAAACTACTTATCCTATGTCCTTCCTCGGGTTTTTGATTGATCGAAGAATTAGGCATTGGTATAAACATCTACCAATTATTGCTAAGACATAGTACTTATGTATGTTATAGTTTAGATGGGCACTTGTGGTTCCACATCTTCAGTTTCATATCATCGATTTCTATAAGTCAACAGCAAAATGCTCATCAGACTGAACAACTTTTGCTAAGACGTCAAGTCTGTATATGTTATAGTGTAGCTGGGCTCTTAGAGTTCCACATCAGATGTTCAAGATCTTCAATTTTTAATCTTGCAACAGAAAATGCTCATCAGGCGTAATATTTTTTGCCAATCCACAATTTTTTATGTCTTACAGTTTCGCTCGGCTGTTGTGCTCCAGAAGCAGGTGTTCCACTTTCCAAAATAAATTATAGCCTATAAGTTGCCCAGACCTAATAGCAATATAACAAAAAAGTTTCATTCAAATCCGTCCAGTACCTTCGGAGATTAGCGTGTACAAACAGACGAACAGACAGATTTTTTTTTACATACTTACTCTGCAAGTGATTCTTAGCTTAACTGAATAATTTATTTGTAAATATATTCAATGTACAGAAATATATCTTACTGTCTTATATGTATAGATGATATCGCCCGCATTAGTATTAAATTCTAGAGAAAGAAGTCCTAGATGCGATTCTCATAAAACCTATTTGAGCTCTAACTTTTAAAACGCACCAAAACACAGTAAGTATATATCTAACACATCCAGAGGACTATCTTTAACATTCGGTAGTCCGTTCCGTAATTCAAAAAAGTGATAACCACTGAAATATAGTATACCAAAAATCCACTCAAATATGGTAAGTATATCAAAAATCCGACCTACTAAACTTAGAAATAATGTCGCATAGATAATGAAGAAATTACGTTGTACATTAAACTGGCCTTTGTACCACAGATAAAAAATACGCGTAAATGTCTGGCGCCGATAGATGATTGACCTCTGCCAGATTTATGTAAACTATGCAGATAACTTGCTAATGCGCGTGGCAGAGGGCTGATAAAAATGGTAGCTTCAATGACTAATCTCATTATATTTGCTTTTTATTTATTTACTCTTTACTCTCTTACGCACGCACGTATTTTTTTTTTATTTCGCTTTTTCTGCCCGATATCGGGCAATCCCTAAATGAGCACCACTAACATAATTATGTGCCCAATGACAGGTTATTGCGTCCAAAAGTTTTACGGCGTTGTCAGTCAGTTAGCAAGAAAACGCAAGAATGTTATAAGTATGTATCATATGTATGTACGGATGTAAAAGTGTGTTTATAACAGGGTAGTTTCTAGGGTCTAAATAATTAAATTTTATTTAGTCCGTATTTTAGATTATAAAAAAATATTGGACACGTATTTTTTCTTTTTTCGATTAAATAAAAAATAACAAAGATATAGCCCATTAAATTTACGTGTGACGTCACCCCGTGCGAAAAAATGCAGCACGCCGTGACGTTATACGTAACTTTAATGAGCTATATCTTGGTCATTTTTGTTTAATTTACAAATAAAAAAATACGTATCGCTTATTTTTGAGTAATCTAAAGGACGGACTTATAATTTTTTTTTCGTCAAATACGTCGTAACGGAGCGATATTGCGTTGTTTGTATCTCGAGATAATTCGGAAGCTAGAGAGTGACATTGGCTACGTTTTACCGAGATTACCGACTGCAAGTTGTCAGACTCCACGGGCGCAGACGCGGGTAAATTCTAGTACTTCAAAAAATTGCTCCTCAGCTTGTAATATCCCCTTTGGTAAGATCCCAACATTCTGTATGATCATACAATATTATTTAGCGGGTCTTAGTCGCGATAATTGACACATTTAAAAGCATAAATAGCTCTGTTATTCTCCTACGTATAAATACCTCAATTACAGCGACTAAGAGCCTCTAAATAATATTGTATGATGTATACAAATCTGTATGATGTACGAAATTATTGTTTTGACGGAAAAATAACATACATACATAGACTCACGCCTGTTTCCCCGAAGGGGTAGGCAGAGGCATATTAAACGCCCACTTTTCGCCAGTGTTTTGATATCGGAAAAATAAACAGGGAAATAAAGTGTCAAAATGCATAGGTGCCTATCGCGGTGCTGTATGTTTCGCACACTTGACATTAGGAAATACAAACGTACAAGGTCTCAAACACCTCGTCCGCCTAGCGACCAGTGCAGAGCTAACATCTGTATTATGCATTAGGTCATGTTTCTATAAAAGATAATTACTGCAGCGGTTACGCCGTGGGAGTAAGAACACTTTTGTACTAGGTTTCACACCGCTCAGCATTCTATAAGTGTTAGTTTAGAAGCATTTACTACCTCAGTGTTGTAAGGTAAGATAAGATAGTTTATTTCGCAAACATGCTCTTAAATACAATTATACAGGTTCAGCCATATTTTACCATTAGGCATGCGAAAGGTACAATACCAAAAACACAAATTAGAAGTACACAAAGACACAGATTCGACACATAATCGTGTTTACATTTATAAATATTCAAACAAATGCTTTCTCTTTTTCTCTCAAAAATATTTGAAATACTGTAATAAGGTTTATTAACTAAAAAAGAACTTAATTTTCTTTTAAATAATGATTTACTCAATGCCTTTCAAGATTTGGGTAACTTATGTATTGTATATGAGTAGGGCCTTGCAGAACACACTCGTGCGCATAAGTGCCGTATTTGCAGTCTGCAGGCATAATTGCTATTTCTAGGGAAGAAAGGGAAAAAGAAATGTAAGCACATGCCATTGATTCTACCACATACACGGTATTCGATGCCGTGGGATTTTCGGACAAACCTTTCTCAGTGCACCTCTATGATATCCAATGAAGGCACATGCCAATTTTAAGCTTCTTGCGCCCCGTAGTTGTAGCTGGGGCTTATCTGTCAGTCAGTCAGTAACGCAAGAATTGTATATATAAGTATATATATATATATCACACCGCTCAGCATTCTATACGTATTAGTAGTAGATACGTTGACTACTTCAATGTGATGTAAGCACATGCGATTGATTCTAACACATACACACAATTTGGGTGGACTGTTTAAGGTGCGAACTCTTTTGACTCGCTACAAATTTCATTTTTACCCTTATCACTCTACTTGTGTAGTGCACTATGCCACTTCGCTTCGTTGGGCTGCCATTCTTCCTCTCGATCTACGATTGCAATAGTGCCGCACTAGCGGGAATGCTGTTAGCAGCCGGCTTAACAAAACCCCTAGAGCCCGCTATTTGACTGAGTGTCTGACTCAATGTTTCTAGCACTACCTTCACAGCACCGAGGTAGTACCTCACTAACCTGCCTTATAAAGCGATTTCCTCAAATAACGGAAACGCACGGTTACGTACAAGTCCCCACTTAACCGTAACTTACCTATTACGTAACAGCACGTAACCGACCGGCTAAGTTGAACGTTAAGTTGCGAGTGGCACGCGTACTATGTTTACTTCAACATAACTCAGTATCTAGGCCTGCGTTGCCAAAGTGGGTTCCGCAGACTCTAAAGTTAATAGGTAGTAGCGCCTTGCTGATTTCAGCATGAATGGATAGGCTCGACCGGGAAAGTACAAGCCTCTCAGTAACAGTACCTATATTGCTTCGTTTCGTTCGGTGAGTGTGAGCGCCGGAAACCCCATCCCCTATTCCTTCTCCCTCGTCGCACTTCTCCTCCCATCCTTTCCCCTCCCCTTAACCCAAAGGGTGGCAACGCATTTGTGACCCCTCTGGTATTGCTTGTGTCCATGTGCGACGGTAATTGCTTCATCAGGCGATCCGTCTGCTCGTTTGCCGCTTATAAAAAATAAAATTCAGTTTCGTTGAAATTCCTGTTGAACTTCTTGGTATACCTATATTCTAATTGTAATATTTTTATTGTTTCAGGTAAATTTCAAGATATCGCTCTAACAGTGTCTGTAAGAGATACTTATTCACAAAGTGAAATATGAAAGTAAGATCTAGGTATAATGTAAGGATATCCGAGCCATATTGCCTTAGGAGCTAATGGGCTGTTTGTATAGCTCAAAAATACATAAATAGGTACATACACACATAGTCTCACGCCTATATCCCCGAAGAGGTAGGCAGAGGTATGCTACACCCACTTCGTCAGATTTATTTTAGTCCCACGTAATAGGGAGCCTATTGCCGTACCGGGCACATTACTAGACTCCGAGCTGCTACTGAGAATTCCCTAACGGAAAACCCAATAACACTTTGCCCGACCCGGGGATCGAACCCGAGACCTCCCAATCCCACGCACACATTTATGCCGCGAGACCAACGAGGCGGTCTAAAAAATAATACATGTCAACATAGGTCTACCTCAATGCTTTCGAAGTTGCCACACAGACCGATCTTAAGCCGCGCACATTCGACAGCTTACTTGGTAGCACGGGCTGTTTCCGCAACTCCACGTCTTGGCGTGTATCTTGCGTGCGGGTGGGAATGGTGTCTTCATTCGAGCCACCCCAGCTCTTCGAGGAAGCCCAGCAGACTCTAATTCTTATTCGACAGCTTGCCGCCATGCTAGGAAGATCGTCGGTTTTCTCATAAATTCAAATGTATACCTTCCAAGACGAAGACGGAAACTAATCAAAGCAATTCCATGTTGGCAATTAGTACAGTCCGTGTGGTGACGGATTAAGAATACGGATTGTCACCACCCCATATCATCCCATGGGTGTCGTAAGAGCCGACAGAGGGAGCATATTATGCATAGAACAGCACTGTAACACTGCATTTAGGTGAATTATATAATAATCACATTGTCAGTGTGATTCCCGAAGAAGGTTTGGGTATATAATTCACGCAGGTAAACTCATTACTACATAGTATAAAACAAAGTCTGTCTTCTGTCTGTCTGTCCCTATGTATGCTTAAATCTTTAAAACTACGCAACGGATTTTAATGCGGTTTTTTTAATAGATAGAATGATTCAAGAGGAAGGTTTATATGTACCTATAATTGGCGCAGGCGAGTATGTGTATAATCATAGAACAGATATATAGGTGCAACATATTCGAAACTTATGATAATTCTCCAATTTGTTAGCATAAATAATCTGAACTGTGTTGAACAGTTGTTTAAACTGTTGTACCGACTCACCGAGCGATGTGTGACCCACACATTACTCGCGACAATTGCTCGACACAAGACATTGAGCTCACAAGTAAATTGATAGTCTGCGTGCTCATATGCACTATCTCACTGTAAAAAATCCTTTCAAATATAGTCTATAGTGAAGACACCGACAGACTGCAAAGCACAGGGTCTCGGGGTCAAATCCACGGCGCGCACAAATTACTTTGCGAAGTTATGTGCGTATTAAAAGATTAATAATCGCTTGCTAAACGGTGAAGGAAAACATCGTGAGGAAACCTGCATGTCTGTGAGTACTCGAAAAACATGTGAAGTCTGTCAACCCGCACTTGGAGAGAGCGGTGGATTATGGCCTTACCCTACTCATAGTGAGTAGCAGTGGTAGCAGCCCGTGTCCAGCTGTGGGACAGTTTATATACAGGCCCTATGATGATGATGTCATAAGTTATGGGCGTATTTAATAGTTTGTTAATTAAGCGCTTGGCCCGGAGCTGGTTAAGCCGTCGGTCTCAGCTGTCATGAAAATCATTTACAGTCGTTTTAAAGGGAGTCAGTATCATTGATATACTCATCTGAGCCATGGAATATAACTATCCTCTTGGGTTACAGAGTTCAGTCGCACTTATTTAACATAACATAACTTCACGCCTGTTATCCTCGATAGGGTAGGCAGAGGTGTATTACACACCCACTTTTCGCCAGTTATGTTTCGGTCCCAATGTAATAGGGGGCGAGCCTATTGCCATCTACCGGGCACATTATTAAGCGAGCGATAATTAACATATTTAATACACACATAACTTCGAAAAGCCAGAGGTGTGTGCCCGGGGTATCTGGGGATCGAACCCGAGACTATCGTCTCAGCTGTCCGTTACGTACACCACTGGGCTATCGCATTTAATAGAATTACCTATTCTATCAAATCTGGTAAGACTAAAGGGTTAATTAAATAAAAACTCAAAGATACCTTACTAATATTAAATAATATGTATATATCTTCTACTCGCTTCTTTTGCGTCATGGGTTACACTAGCAGTTTTTTTTTTCTTTTTAAAAAGACAACTCCCGCATTAGGACTAAATCCTGTGTCGCGTGGGAACTTTACAAACATACAACTAACGGACACAATGAACACCCAGAATCGAAACAACAATTTGTGAATCACACAAAGTGTTGCCTCGTGTGGGGATCGAACCCACAACACTGCGCGCAGTGTCAAGCGGTGAGGCGGCCGCTTAAACCACTACGCCAACCGTGCAGTCTAGAGATACCTGACTAAAAGAAAAATAGTCTGCTCCTGCTATTGGCCCAAACTCTTCAAAAGCTAGGTGCTATTTGCGTCCATCATAAACTGCCTCTGTGGTCCAGTGGACAGCGTATGCGACTGCTGATCGGCGATCCCGGGGTTAATTCCCGGGTCGGGCAAAAGTATTACTGGATTTTTCCAAATTCTCAGTAGCAGCCCGAAGTCTGGTGATGTGCCCGGTAACAGCAATAGGCTTGCCCCCTATTACGTGAGACCAAAAAATTCATGGCGAAATGTGGGTGTAATATTTACACCTCTGCCTACCCCTTCGAGGATACAGGCGTAGGGCTATAATAATAATATATACATACATACATAACGTCACGCCTTTTATCCCCGAAGGGGTAGGCAGAGGTGTATTTCTACACCCACTTTTCGCCAGATATACTTTAGTCCCACGTAATAAGGGGCGAGCCTATTGCCGTACCGGGCACATTTCCAGACTCCGTGCGGCTACTGAGAATTTCGTGACAGAAAAACCCAATAGCACTGCCCGACCCAGGAATCGAACCTGGGACCTCCCGATCCCACGCGCACATTTATGCCGTGAGACCATCGAGGCAGTCGTATAGGGTTTGATGTCGAGTTTTCCGTCTCTACGCAAAGATGGTATTTCCATCGCGTTATCCCTTAGTCGCCTCTTACGACACCCACGGGAAGATAGGGGGTGGTGACACTTGTATTCTATGCCTAATAATTTATAATAATAATATATATAATAATAATTTATTTGTCCTCAAAAATACAAAAAGGTACACTACAATTAGCCTTACATACATACATACATAGACTCACGCCTGTTTCCCCGAAGGGGTAGGCAGAGGCTTAAATTAGATTAATTGGTATAACTACCCTAAAATCTTATATATAGTTTTACATAATATCATACATGGCTGAATAAACAGTAGTGCACATAAGGCTAAAAAAAAACTATTTGCACCATTGGCAAAAACACTAAGATTGCGTTGTAATACATCGGCATATAAATAAAAAAAATAAAAATCATCATAAAAGTCGGCGGCTAAAAAGTAACATGGCTTCCATGATCGCTGTCACTGATCGCGATACGACCACTAAAAGATAAACACACTTACTACCAGCGGTATACTAAAATCAGAAATAAACTTGCCGATATAAATAGAACCGGTCGTACGAGTTATTTGCCAGCGCTCCTGTACCTAGTTTTAACTTTAGTTTTGAACAAGATGCACTCGCGTTGGAGTTTTGTTAATAGAAAACATTACAAGATCTTCGGCTCTGGTATAGTTTTAAGCCCCGCAGACATACAATTGTAAGTTGGCCGATTATCGAACGACTAAATTGCGTACTTCTATAATTTAGTTGGACAACTTTTTGATTGTGCGTAATCGGAAGGGAATCTCGGTTCTGATACGATCGGTATCCAATTAATTAGTTGGACGATTTAGTTGGAGAAGATGTGGGGGCTAGCATAAGTAATGACACCTATTAGTATACTCTGCGATTTAGTCGGCCAACTTACAATTGTTTGTCTGCGGGCTCTCTAAGACACTAGAAGTCAGGACACTTTTGAAAGTTGGGCAACGCATTTGTGTTCCTTCGGGCATTGCAGGTGTCTATGGGCGGCGGTGATAACTTACCATCAGGTGACCCGCTTGCTGGTTTGTCTTTTGTCTTACACAAAATCACTGTGAGCTCATTACCCTAGCGTTATCCCAGTTGCAAACCGGAGTCTGCTTACTAGTCTAAGATTTGATTAAATATTAGCTTTTCCACAGAGAGACCGCCTGTCTGACCTCCGCATCCCAAAAGGGTAGCGATATACTATGGTTAATACTAGTGCCAGTTTATTCAGATGTACTGAAACCCTATAACGACTGTCAAAGATCTTCATAACAGCTCGTACCGACGGCTTAACGTGATCTAGCAGTTGAACAATGTTTGAATACTGATGTAGGAATACACCTAAACATATCTTAGGGATCACTCTTATCTATCGGTGAAAACCGTTCAAAATACAAGGTTGGTAGTTCTTGAATTTATCTCGTTTAATACAGACAGAATGACCGCCCTACGTCTTCATTTTGTAATATGTATAGACTAGAGGACGCCAGCAGCTACGCCTGCATTTTTTTTAAATTTACCCGTTTTGGCCGATCCCGAGGGAATTTCGGGAAATCCCCTCTTAGTGCACCCCTACGGTCCCCAAGGAACATACATGCCAAATTTCAGCTTCCTGCGCCCAATAGTTTCGGCTGTAGCGTGTCTGTCAGTCAGTCAGTAACGCAAGGATTTTATATATTAAGATTGGTCGAATGCTGCACTATATCTTCTACTTCTTTTGCCTGCCCTGTTCCCATATTACTTGGGGTCGGCGCAGAATGTCTTTCGCTTCCATTCTCTCCTATCAGACGTCATCTGATTATTCACTCCCTTATCATTCATGTCATCCTTCTCACAATCCATCCATCTTTTATTTGGCCTTATATCCCTCAACTCTAATATTCATCACCTTTCTAGTCACATGCTTTTCATCCCTCCTCATTACATGCCCATACCACGCTATCCTTTCAGCTTTTCTTGCACCGGTGCAACTTTCAAACTTCCCCTAATATACTCATTTCTAATTTTATCCATCCTTGTCACCCCACACATCCATCTCAACATCCTCATCTCTGCTACATGTAATCTTCTTTCATCCGTCTTCTTCACGGCCCAGCATTCCGATCTATACAGTGCGATAGTGCTGCAGTATATCTATACACATAAATAAAATTTAAGTGTCTGTTTGTAATATTAAAATAACTAAATGCATATGGATGTATACACGGTGCAAGTACTGAAATGACAATTTTTGTCCGTCTGTCTGTTTGTTCTCGCTAATCTCTGGAACGGCTCGACCGATTTTGACGGGACTTTCACTGGCGGATAGCTGATGTACCGAGGAGTAACTTAGGCTATAAATTAACGCGGGTGAAACCGCGGGAAACAGCTAGTTTAATATAAAGCTCTATAAAGTATCCAACTATCTATCTATCTATATATCTTCTCAAAAATATATTTATAGTGGCAGGAAAACAAAAGCCGGCTCCTCACGTTGTGCAAATATCACCTAGGACGGCAAACCAATCACAAACAAATATTAATTCACCAATTTATATGCCATCTTAACCAGTACCAAGAAAAAATAAGGATAATGGAAACACATGGAGGGAATCCCACCTAATATTGCCAACTGCAATTTGATTGCTATCGTTAAAAAAATATGAACGAGCTATTTTTAACTGGCAACATAAAAAAATGGCCGACTAACGTCATCGGTTTCATCTGTTACGTAGGCAGGTAGTTTTTTTGTAATGGCAATAAATAGTTGTGGCAGATATTTACTTTATACATACATACATACATAGTCTCACGCCTACTTATATCTCCGAAGAGGTAGGCAGAAGTATATTGCTACACCCACTTTTCGCCAGATTCATTTTAGTCCCACGTAATAGGGGGCGAGCCTATTGCCGTACCGGGCACATCACCAGACTCCGTGCTGCTACTGAGAATTTCCTGTCGGAAAAACCCAATAACACTGCCCGACCCTTGGATCGAACCCGAGACCTCCCAATCCCACGCGCACATTTATGCCGCGAGACCAACTTTATAGGTTGTTAATATCTAACAATAATTGCTAAATAATATCTAACACTGGAATAAAATTTAAAATCGTTCCAAACATTTTGTATAGGTTACAGTACAGTTCAAAGGCTGATTTCCTTTTCGCGATTTTGCCAATAACTCAATTCAAAATACTTAATTGCAAAGGTAATTCTTTCAATGACTAAGTTACTTGGACTTTGGATTATTTATAAAGTTAATGTAGTCAATTATCGAATCTTGGATGCAGCTGGGGTAACGTAAAATGACGATGAGTTATGCAACTTATGCTTTTGTCTAACACCTTGTTCTACATGAAGCGAGTCGTATTTTCATTTAATCCCTATGTTAGTAGCACAGCACACAGCCTGCTTCGCTTTATCTCATGACCACAAAGCGATCCGTACATATTTTACTTATGACGCATAATGTCAACACACCTTACTTCTACCATGTACCAGCTACGATCCACCCGCTATGTACGGCGTACATTGCTGTTTTAAAACTAGAACATTTGCATCGAATGTTAAATTAGAGAGTAATGGGTGACGAGCTTATGAAGATTAATATCAGCGTACTTCACTCACTTCACCGTTCTAGTAACTAACAATAACGATATGTACATTATACATTGCGCTTTTGGAAATAGAACGCATCATCCTAGCGTAGTCCCTCAGCCTTGGAGCTGGAGGTCCACGCACTAGTCCGATCCGACGGCTTACTGTACTCTCCAAGGCACAGAGCAAACTTTATTAAACTATTTAATATGCACATGCCGTGGCCGTGGGTTTGAATTGCACCCGGGACCCTCGGCTTTTACCAGGTCGGTCTCTCATCTAGCCTATCGCTGCCTTCGAAACTAGAACCATACTAAAACGCAGTACATATCGAATGCTTTGTTACAAAGCAATGGACTATAACCATTTTCAAACGTTCGACATTCAAGATTTAGTTTGGCGCGCAAACCGTACATTTGTATTTAGAATTTATACAAACGTTCCGTTTATGCAATCATTGTTTTGAGTTTGTGTTTTCGTAATTTAAATCGGTTTGTGTATTTGTTGGTTAGGATTTGTAGGTATAGGTACTTACATAATATTTGCATTCTCCTGTAAGTTATATCCTCTAAGAATATCCAGTGTATTTATGCACATCTGCTGCTGAGTACCTACCAACATAGTAGCTGCAAAATAGGGTAACAGTTGCCCCTGAATTCGCTCACCCTTTAGTAGCATAATTTTATTATGTCTCCTTTCAGCTCTTAATTAAGCTATATCTGTGCCAAAACTACGTCGATAGTTTGCTCCGTATTGATGTAAAAGAAGAACAAATCAACAAACAAAACACACTTTCGCATTAATACCATATTAATTTATCGTCCTAACTCACTTATTATTATAATCGCAGAGCCTAAACTTCAGAATCTAGGAAAAGATGAACTCAGCACCAGAAAATCACATTAATATGTTTTCTTGAAAAGCCAAATGACTTTTAGTATTTCTCTTGATAAAACCTTGCTTCTGCAGGTTCAAGACATCCCTCCCAAATCTAAAATACCCCCTCGTTCCCACTAAATACTCTCTTCCCCACTTTAATACGCAATTATAAACGCCTATAATAAACTCCTGGAAGTAAGTAAGTAAGACAGCCGGTAAATCCGAGGCTGCTTCTACATAAGCAGTTAAATACTTACATAACACCTTCATGCCAATTTAAAACACAAATGGTCATTATCTGGCAACATTTATTAAAGTTGAAATTGTTCGGTGAGAACTATTCTCGTGAAGCAAAAACGAAACGGACCGGTTTTAAAAAGTAACATTGTGTATTCTCGGGCGATAATCGGTTTGTTTTTCATAAAAATTTTCTGCGAAATTTGCAACAAATGTAATGCACTTGCACCAAGATTTAATACCTTATTTAATTGTCCTAGCCACAGATTAGCGTTATCCCGGTTGCTTCAAGACTTGATTTAGACCCCGGGAACCGCTTTCTAGTATAACCAGATTTTTTCCCATCAAGAACTTAGGGTCCCAAGTCAACCTCACCTGCAAGTGGTGCACCTGCCGATCAACGGACGAGGCTCTGGCAAACAAAATATCCCTATAAGCGGCAATAGGCTCGCCACCTATTACGTGGGATCAAAACACTGGCGAAACGTGGGCGTTTAATATGCCTCTGCCTACCCCTTCGGGGAAACAGGCGTGAGTCTATGTATGTATGTATGTATTAGAACTCTGGATGGTAGTCTGTTGGTATCTCCTCTATGCTAGGGATATTAAAGCATTTGACCAAAACCTTATTATTTGTAAGTACTAAGACTGACAGGGTATCCCTATCAATTCTCAGAAACAGCCATTTGTTTATCTACTAAAGAGTTTCGTTATTCAACAAGTTACAGCTAAATTAATAGCCAAAGGAAAAGCGTATCTTTTGAAGCTTTTTTGCTATTTTAAATTAATTGGAAGCGATTCATTTAGGCGGTAATACAAAAAATATCCTTTTAGCTAGTTTTTCCTTGTCTTGATGTTTTTAAAACCCGACCTCTATTCATAAATACCACCTACTTATTATAAATGCGAAGATTTGTGAGGATGAATGAATGCATGTTTGGCACACTTACAGCCCGGTCACGGCCTGCAACGGCGAGCGTTTTCGATGTACATGGCGCGTTTACTGTGACGCGGCGTGCGGCAGCCTCAGAGTAAACGCGCCATGTACATCGCCCCTGCCGCCCCGCTCGCCGCTTAGACCGATCTCGTGACCAGGCCCTTACACGCCATAAGTACTGAACGGATTTTGATCAAACTTTGTAGTATCGTAGGTTATACATAAGACTAATCCATAGGCCATCCTTTGCCGTCATATCTGACTAACACCCAACCATATAATACCACAATAATTATTAAAATGTGCCCAAAACACAGTTTAGTGAATAAACCACCAATGCTATTAAAAAGTACCTATAAAAATAACAAATACATACTATCACTGACCTATGGCATAATGCATCGACATCCAATCGTATTTAAAGAATCTCATACGAAATTTAAATTACAAACGTGGAACCATCGTGTATTCTAAAAACAAAATGGAGTAGCCAATCCGCTTACGAAGCGTGTCAACATCGTTTTATTCTGAGAACGAGTTGAAAAGCGCACTTGTATGAGTCGTATCTCACACAAACTACTTACCTATCTCTAGTTTTCCTGGGCCAGGACAGTTCGCAATCACCTAGTCTCAGCCGCGTCCGGTGGCTGTGTGTGTGCGCGAGTGTGTGTGCGTTATGCAAGCTCTAGTGATGGGCTCAGCCGTTATCGGGGTATCGATACTCAGAGTAAGATATTCTAATTAAATTATTTCGAACTTTCGCGACTTTTACTCCTGAGTCCTGTTACAACCAGATTATGTAACGGGTCTACGGCGCGTAATTATTCGCCCACGGCTTCGCTTGCCTTTAACTTTCAACCTTTACTATAATACGTGGTCTAGTCTAGTTCGTCAAGTTCAGTAGTCGGTGACTACGCAGCTACATCACAAAACGAACCCGCTGGCCAAATTATGTTTCTGGCTTCAGTAGTTTAGTTCAGGTTTTACGATAATTTGTCAGCTAAACAAACAATTTTACTAACATAATAATATTTTATTAACATAATATGTAACTCATATTATGAGGTCTGAGAGTTCTCCATAATGTTCTCGAAAGACATGTAAAGTCTGCCAATCCACAGTTGGCCAGCGTTACCCTTCTCATAGTGAGAAGAGGCCCGTGCCCAGCAGTGAGACAGTTTATAAACAGGGCCGATGATGATTATGAGGCCGATGAAGGTGAGATAATTATGTTCTATTTGCTCTGTTATATCTCGGGAACTGAATGACTCTCGAGTCCAACTCGGTTGTGCCCAAACGTCGGGCTAATAAAAACTGATTGAGCTTTATTTCCAAATAACTATGCGATCGAAACTAGCTGTCCCGTTACATATTAGAACATTGTGTACAAACCGAGAAAGTTCAAAAAAATAATACCATTTAAAACAGGTTGTATGTTATTGTTATGTTTTGATCAATCTACTACGAATTATTTTTTAGATATTATTGTAATGAATATTATTGCTTAATTGATTTGTTTTTGTTATTAATATTGCGTGCGTCATGATATTTTTTTACTTCATATTGTCTTTTTCAATCAAGTTTTACGTGCACTTCCTCTCATATAAAATAAATTGGCTAATCGTTATATTGCGAAAAAAGCAGATAATAGAAACCAAAATAATTTTTTTAACATTCACATCTGGATGTTACTAGATTCTGTCCGCTGCTGCGCTCGCATGTCGAATATTGCAATTAAGTTTAATAAAACTGATATAATGTAGCTTATATTACAAACTTCAAAGCATCGTCAAAATCCATTCAGTAGTTTAAGGCGCTACCTCGAAATTGTATGCCCTTTTTGATTACCGATTTTGAAGCAGTGAGACACACCAGCAAAGTGAAAATTTTATATATTATTTATCGGGTCTTTATCTAGGGACTCCTTGGACAGATACACGATTGGAAGATTTTCGCTCGATAGAATATTAATTTGAAAAACATGCTTTCTAAATATTATTATGGATATTTAAAAAAATACTTAACTTTTCGCCTTGAAATTGTTACTCACCGAAAGAAGAGCTAGTTTAATAGAGACTCATGGTTGAACGAATTGTCTTTAAAACGATTATTAATTGAGTTCTGAACGAAATAAGATTTCAGACAGTTTCGTGATGGCATGCCATGTCAAAAACCGTGCGACATGCAACTTTATAGCTAACACTTAGCGATGACCTCTGCACGATTTTTTGACCTTCGAGTTAGCCTCTTAAAGGTAACAAACGTTCATCCATCCTCACAAATTTTTCGGGTATATAGTAGTAGTAGGATTTGTGACCAGATTATGAGATGCACTTGTTTTTCACATACATACATACATAGACTCACGCCTGTTTCCCCGAAGGGGTAGGCAGAGGCATATTAAACGCCCACTTTTCGCCAATGTTTTGATCCCACGTAATAGGTGGCGAGCCTATTGCCGCTTATCGGGATATTTTGTTTGCCAGAGCCTCGTCCGTTGATCAGCAGGTGCACCACTTGCATGTGAGGTTGGCTTGGGACCCTAAGTTCTTGGTGGGAACCCTATGCACACTTGTTTTTCATAAATTCAAATAACAGTTTAAAGTATTAAGTATAAAAGTACTAAGGTACAATAAACTTCAATCTATAGAAAAATACAAGGTTAATGAACCCGAAACAAGGTATAAATTATATCTTGTTTCGTATTTCTACATAAACAGAAGTTAATGCAAACAAAACTAGTCTAGAAAAACTAGTATTAAAGTTTATT
Source organism: Euclidia mi (assembly GCA_944739405.2). Classification (NCBI taxonomy): domain Eukaryota; kingdom Metazoa; phylum Arthropoda; class Insecta; order Lepidoptera; family Erebidae; genus Euclidia; species Euclidia mi. The sequence goes on from OX123208.2 coordinate 8,290,866, forward strand.
TTTAGTATAAATTATTTGAGCTGATGCAAGAATTTTGTGTTTATGAATTAGACTTACTTAATTTAGCCAGCTCTTAATAGTTTAGGACATAAGTACACTATTTAATATGGATGTTTATTACATTCTACATTCATAAAAGGACCTAATACGACATTCTATGCTGGGCAAAACCTCCAGTTCGGGAATAAAATTAAAACTACTGGACAAGTATCCCACTTTTTGCTATAAAAAACGCAACAAATTTACATTTCGTTTACGTTCTTGTGGCAAATAATATAACTCACGGGTATCTAAAATATTGCACTGTGAACTAAGCAAAGAATCTATGGATCTCTTCAGGAAGAATCGTCGCGTTGTAGGCGCAAATTGATTTTATGTGTTTATTTCTCGAGACCTAATCGCATAAATACCTCTGTTTTCTTTCTATCTGAACTAACAAATGTCTACTATCCTGGTCGGGATAGACTGGAGATTGATATAGGTACATTTAATTAACCAGAATTGTCGCAAAATATACATTTATTTAACAGTAACCAGTAAGCTAACATTCTGCCTAAGCTAGATAGACCAGGTAGCGGAATTTTGTCTCTTAACGCAAAGGTCTTCTATCATACATACATACATACATAGTCTCACGCCTATAACCCCGAAGAGGTAGGCAGAGGTGTATTTCTACACCCACTTTTCGCCAGATATACTTTAGTCCCACGTAATAAGGGGTGAGCCTATTGCCGTACCGGGCACATTTCCAGACTCCGTGCTGCTACCGAGAATGAATTTCGTGACAGTAAAACCGGTCTTCTATCGCAACAAGGATAACGCTAGTTTGATGCTCTTCATTCGCTAGGATTGTGAATATCGTATCAACTGGTACCTCTCGCCTTTGTGTTATTGTTTGTTGCACTTTTTCTACGTAAAGCCGAACAGTACGTGTCGTCTTACATCACGCGAATACATTGAGGTCAAGCGGTTTTTTGTTTCTGAACTGATCCTTTTATTTGCATACGTTTTTTTATTAAGATTTATCCTTATGTTGCTATGCTTTCAGCATTTCGGATATTATCAGTCTCAGTCATTACTCATTAGTCTTCGATATTTTAACAGTTTGGTTATAGTTGAATTTTAACTTTTTACAGTGTTAAGTAACAGGCAATACTGAAATTTGCCCTAAAACCTGCTATATCATAAATATCATTGTAATTCCTATTATGTACTAAATTTAATTTACTTATATTTATATTAATGAAACTGTTCTAAAAATGTGATAATTATTATATAATTTAGCATAATTGTCTACACCATGCGTACTTCCTAAGCATAGCTTTCTAAAACGGCCATATTCATATATTTTATGGCCGTGATTGTGACCTTCCAAACTTAAAAAGAAATATATTCCTAAAAAAGATCCATAGTCAACATAACAGATCTCAAGATCATTACTATCATTCATATCGCGTCTATTACACCAAATGGTACTTCCCAATACAAGATTGTTTTTATTTTGATTCACCGGCCCCATCACTACGCCAAACAAGTGTGAATGAACGTGTAATGCGCGTGTGTGCGTCTGTGTGCGACGCCCGTGTCACTCCGTACTTAGTACGGAACTCGGCGGCCATCCTACTTACCTAACAACACAACCGCCAAGCACATCACAAGCTATTATGCACTCTATCTACTTAAGATAAAGTGGATTTTTACTTGTGTTATCTAAGAGAACAATGCTCGAATGTCGCTGACTTGTTTCAACTTTTAAACTTAGAATAGTATTCGCTTGTTTGTTTGGCGGGTTTTGAAGTTTGGTAATGGCGTATTTTTACACGATAAATAACACCAAAAATTTACAATTTCGACTAATTTCAAACTCAAAATCTGTAAGTATAAGTATGTTAATATCAAAGTATTAAACAATACTTAAAGTTATTTTGCCAAATTAATTGCCTGTGTATTTCTGTTCGATTCCTAGAACGGCCTTTATCTAAAAAACAGCATTTGCTGAAGTAAATTAAATCTAATGTAACTCTAGGCATCAGACGGTTTCTTGCTATATCCAGACGTCACGTCAACTTTACAAAGACGACTGCACAAAAAGAAAAGCTACCAAGCTCAAAAAACTAAAAATAACTACTTAAATCGTAAATGTTTTTGTAGCCATGTTTTTTGGGCGAGTCATTTGCTAAATGAATTGCGGGCTGATTTCCAATAAAATCTTTAAAACATCTTTTTATACATACCCATAACCGAAGAGCATGCATGAAAAAGATAAGAGTGAATGAAGCAAGAGAGGTATGTCAGGATCTTTGCAAATGGCGTTCCGTAGTCTCTGCCCACCCCTCTGGAAAACAGGCGCGAGTCTATGTATGTATTATAAAAAAAAATCCCCCTTTCTTCCTGTATTTATGATCGCGATAAACTCATAAACTACCGAACGAATTTTTGTACGGTTTTCACCAGTAGATAGTGTGATTTCTTATGAGAGTTGAGGGATAAGGTAAGAGCAAGACCATAGAACAAATGGATGGATTGTGTGAAGGAAGACATGAATGGATGAAGTGAATAATTAGATGACGTTCTGATAGGAGAGAATGGAAGAAAAAGATATTCTGCGCCGACCCCAAGTAGTATATTTTTTATGGTAATAGGTGGCAAACGAGTAGACAGATCGCTTGATGGTAAGCAATTACCGTCGCCCATGGACAGTGCGTTGCCGCCCCTTGGGGTTGAGAAAAGGGATAGGATGAGGAGTGGGCTGAGGGAGAAGGAATAGGGGATAGGGCCTCCGGCACTCTCACTCACCGAACACAGTTTAGGTACTGTTACTTATTTTCCGTGAGAGGGAAGTACTTCCCCGGTCGAGCCAGCCTATTCATGCTGAAATCAGCAAGGCTTTAATACCGTGAAATATACCGTAATATGGGAACAGGGCAGGCAGAAGAAGTAAGTGTGATTTCTAAGGAATTAGGTATATAACTCACGCGGGTTACAGTTTTCAGTATCCGTTTAGGTACATTACTTGTAAAAAGCAGAAATTGAAATAATAAACAAATTTTTTGTCACCTTGATGTACCCTCCTAACACACAAGTAATTTACAATTATTTCGCGCTAATACAATGTTAATTTCATTTAATTACAATTAATTGGTGTATTTCCCGTCCATTTTTATGATTATCTCGAAAATCTTTTTACGTCGGTGTTGGCGTCATAATAACTAAATGTAATTTTAGATGTGGCAACCGTATTTATAACTACGACACACGGAAACGTTGCATCATTGTCTTGTATGTGAACTTTATGAGATCTGTGCAGGACTTAAAAAAAATAACACAACTGGCGATCATAGTCAGTGCCAGAAATAAGCGGTTTCTTAAAGACCACTTCTACGCTAGGCATAAATTCTGTGTTGTAGGGAGCTTTATAAACCTTCAATCCCGACTCAATCGAAGTACTACCAAACTCGATCTGATCTTCATTTTGTCCATCAAATAGTACATTTACCAAAGATATACATATGTATGTACACCTGCCGATCAACGGACGAGGCTCGGGCAAACAAAATATCCCGATAAGCGGCAATAGGCTCGCTACCTATTACGTGGGATCAAAACACTGGCGAAAAGTGGGCGTTTAATATGCCTCTGCCTACCCCTTCGGGGAAACAGGCGTGAATCTATGTATGTATGTATATGTACGTGTAACAAGAACATATACAAGGCAAGTGTGAATGGGACAGGAGGAAGGGGAAGACCTAGGCGGACATTCTCTGACCAGATTGGAGACATCCTAAAGATAGGGCAAGTTAGAACCGAAGACCCTGCATGAGAAATTTAACGAGAGTGAATGAAGTAAGAGATATGTCAGGATCGTTGCCAATGGCGGTCTGTAGACTCTGCCTACCCCTTCGGGAAACAGGCGTGAGTCTATACATATGTATGTAAGTATATGTGTCACAAGACACATCCATTGTGACATTCATAAAACTACTTATACCCTACTTAAATAAAACCCAGATCTTTTTATTATTTGACCTACAATTTAATGGCGTTACTTAATATCATAAATATTAAAACGTCCGCCATTTTTTTTGCAACACCACAGTCCACAGTTCGATGCTCCGTTAGGCCAGTAACCTTGACAACGTGTGCATAAGAATTTAAGGTCATTTGATGACACGTTCGGAGTGACCTTACGCATCGCAATCTCGGATAGTTCCGTTAAAAACAAACGATCGATCTAGAGATAGGTATATTTCCGGCTCTTTAACAGGGATCTTGTAGATTTCGGATACGGATATAGAAAAAAATATTATACCGGTTACGGTTACGATTTTGGATATAATTAATTCTTTTTTAATTTATCTGTTTCCTCGCTTGCAGATGTTAGTTTTAAAATCAATAATCAATAGCCAAAATCCTTTATTCGCTTACGTCATATTAAGATGCTTATGAACGACAAATTGAAGTACTTAGTCAGAAGGATTCTACAATTAAGTCAGTTTTTGATTTTTTTTTATGACAACCCCGCGCACTAGGAATACATCCTGTGTCGCGGGGGACTTTTACAAACATACAACCAACGGACACAATTGACATCCAGACTCGAAACAACAATTTATGGACCACACAAAGTGTTGCCTCGTGTGGGAATCGAACCCACAACACGCGGCACAGTGTCAAGCGGCGAGGCGACCACTTAAACCACTACGCCAACCGTGCAGTCAGTGCGGGGTGGGCAGAAACAAAAACTAAAACTCAGTTAAGTGAGCAGTTGTACTGAATAAATAAGTAAATGGGTCACATAATTGACTCCCGATTCGTTCTACCCCAATGAAGGTCATGAGAAAAACTGCGGCAAATTACAAGAAAAAAAATTGCCTTTCCATATTGTCTGATTTGATCCCTTTTACTAAAATACCGTCCGTGTGGTGACGGATTAAGAATACAGAATGTCACCACCCCATGTCATCCCATGGGTGTCGTAAGAGCCGACAGAGGGAGCATTTTATGCAGAGAACAGCACTGTAAGAGAGGGAAAACTTGATACAAACCCTATACCAAACCGTTTGGCCAGTGTGGTATAGTAGGCCAATTCCTCCTTTCAAAGGAGAGGCCTAGTCCAGAAGTAGACTGTTACAGGCTGATGATGATGACTTAAATATTTAAAACACGATTTCGAAACTACATAATTTGGTCTTTAAAAATTTGTATGTTGACTATTAACACCAGTCTGTCACCATATACATAAGGCCTACGATTAGTACAGACCGATTCTAAACCAGCGGAGCTATGTTAGACAACGATTTACGTAAGCTTCCTTTACGTTGCAACACGTCGGAGACTCAATACTCCATTGAGCAATAACACACGCACATACAGAACAAACGTATTTAACACCCATCATATGTATATATTTATTATTATAGGTATTGCCGTGTGAATTGTGACCACCCCATATCATCCCATGGGTGTCGTTAGAGCCGAGAGACGGAGCATATTATGCAGAGAACAGCACTGTAAGAGAAGGAAAACTTGATACAAATCCTATACCAACCCGCTTGGCCAGCGTGGCATAGTAGGCCAATTCCTCCTTTCAAAGGAGAGGCCTAGTCCAGCAGTGGACTATTGAAGGCTGATGATGAGATATGTATGTGCCTTGTTTATTATCTGTCCTGTGCTGGGCAGGGACCTCTTGTTATGAGAAGGGTTAGGTTTGTAGTCCTCGACGCTCGCGCTGGCCTAGTGCGGATTGGCCAACTTCACGTATTTCGAGAGGATTATGAAGAAATCTCAGACATGCAGGTTTCCTCACCATTCTTTGCCTTTAAGGCAAGCGATAATATCGCTGCCTATACAAACTAAAATTAATAAGCCATGAGATTAGGATCAACGGGTTTAATGCGTCCACCAAGTACATAGAAAAAGGAAGGAAAAGTTTTCCAAGTTATGATTATAGAATTATTTTATATATTTTTATAGACTTACGCCTGTATCCCCGAAGGGGTAGGCAGAGGTGTAATATTATACCCACATTACGCAATGAATTGTTAGGTCCCACGTATCACACGGTCCCACCGGGCACTTCCACCAGACTCCGTCCTGCTACTGAGAATTCGGAAAAACCCAGTAACACTTTTGCCCGACCCGGCAAAAGTGTTACTGTTTTTTTTCTAGAATTAGAATTACTGACTTTTTTGATGAAGGTCCTTTCGACGATTCATTTTATTTCGACGTTTGTTCCCACGAAGTTAACTGGCAGAAGATTTACATATTAAGTAGCTAATCAACGTATAATAAATTTTCATCATTTATCTCAATTTTTTTATCCTACTCAAAAATGGTTATCCACAGAGCTCTGATATGAGAGTTTGTTTTCTTTCTCTACAAAAAACACAACGCCAATACTCGGCATTAATCCTGTTTCTGACGACTTTACATACATTGAAACAACGGACACGAACTACCAACAATCTGTGAATCACACAATACTGTACCGGGATCGAACCTAACACTCTGCACAGAGTCAAAGGCGGCCGCATAAACCACCACGCCATATGTTTCATTAATCTTTGAAAAATACCACTTGTAATAACGAATTCATTACATATAAGAGCTAAGTAAGTACGTACGTCAAAAGGCCAAGTACATGCCGAGAGTGCAGTTGCTGGAGTCGCGCCGCCGTAATGTCAACTTCAAGGCGTTTGTGGTGAGGATCCCGACCTGCTATCAACATGTCGTCATGAAGGAGGACTTTTGGCCGAATGGTGTGGTGTTCCGTCGCTTCCGCGGACAAGTGCCACACGAACGCACAGCATCGTGCAAGTTTTTTTAACATAGTTCATAAGTATACTTACTAACAAAAATTGTATATTGTACGTAATTATGTATGTTCATTCTGTAAGATAGATATCTATCATAATTAAGTTTGGGACTAGATGGTGTTGCGTGTATTATATTGTGTCTATATTAATATTTTTTATTTTAAGTAAGTAGAGCTATAATACACGTATAGTGACTTGACCTCTACAATCTTCAAATACGGTAATTGTTTACCTACCAGCAAGGTTACACAAACATCCTGTGATTGGTGTTTTATTACTTATTAGTGACTTGCATTTCCGATCTCAGATTTATTTGAACATCTTGTGGTACCTTTTTATTTTGGTTTTGATTGGCCGAAACAGGAGTTGATTCCCTGTAGAGGGCTCGTGACAAATCGCACGGTATGCCTGATTAAATAATATAACACAGACTCCTGAACTTTACCGCAGAACAGTAAATATTCCTTTGCCTTTCGTGATATCTTAACTCCCGCCTGTATCCCCGGAAGGGTGAGGCAGAGATGCAATATTACACCTACATTTCGCAAGGTTTTACATTTTAGGGGGCTCTTGTCGTTACCGGACACATTGTCAGACTCCGTGTTGCTACAAAAATTCGGAAAAAATCAGTGTGTTACTGTGTTTTTCCAAATTGTTTTACGACCCGGGAAACCCGGAACCACCCGCATCCAACCACTTCTAAAATCTTTACTACGCCATCAAACTATGACCACGGCGATTGTTTTCTCACTAAAAACCTAACAACTGGAACAGAAAATCCAAATAAATGGCCTGTTATCTATTAAACCGACATAGCAATTTTATCAGTAGGTTGTGTATAGAGCTTCAATAATTACCTCTACCGGCACCGACCTTGGGGCTTCGTGCTTGATCGGGCGATACGAGTAATTAATATAAGTGCTCGCTCCGTGTGCCTCCGTCACGAGTCACGACCTAGTACGTCACATAGTATTTCTAGTTGTTATAATGAAGATATTTTTCATTTAGCGTGTTTAAATCTCAGCGTATAGTGGTGATACCAACACCCATAAGTACCATTTGGAACGGATAGATAAAAGAAGATTTACGAAAGAAGTGTATCGAGTAAGGAAGAATGGATATGTCGGTAGAGGACGCCCAAGACGGACTTACGCCGACCAAATTTGTGACATACTGCGGACGGCCCAAATCAAAAGTACCCATAACCGACGAGCATGCTCATGTATGCGAGGTTAATGAATGTCGAGGAAGCGAAAGAGGTATGTTCGAACTGGACCATTTGGCGTTCCATAGTCTCTGCCTACCCCAATGGGAGACAGGCGTGACGTTTAGATACCTAGATAGATAGACCAACAGACTGCTATGCAAAGGGGTTTTAAAGATCAAAGCCACGGCGCGCACCACTGAGTTCTGGAAGCCATATGCGTATTGAATTGTTAAAATTATCGCTTGCCCCGTGCAATGAAGAGCACGTTAAGCTATCGGTTCCGGCTGTCATGAAGATATTTGACTTGCATAAACTGACACCCGTCTAAATCATGCAATAATGGAAAACCTTTGGCTTACAGAGGTCAGTCGCTCGGTGGAAAGAGCTATTTTCAATCATATCTAGTACGTAGAGGTAGGGTAGACTAGTGCGTTTTTTTACTATTAGATAAACAAACTTCTAAATGGTTCATTACATAGTCATCATCCTCCTAACATGACTGCCTCTGTGGTCCTGCGGTAGTGTTAGCGACTGCGGATCATGAGGTCTCGGGTTCGATTCGGGTCGAACAAAAAGTAGTATTGGGTTTTTCTGTTAGGAATTATCCAATAGAAAGTTCGGAGTCAGGGAGTTGGCGGTGTCACACCCCCGTGCCTCAGAAAGCACGTTAAGCCGTTGGTCCTGCACCCAATCTCTCTCCGGTTGTGTCGCTGGTGCGTCCCATCGGACTATGAGAGTGAGGGAATAGAGAGTGCACTTGTGTATGCGCACACGGATCTCTGCCTTTTCGCCGAAAATTGTTCAGCCGATTATACATACATACATACATAGACTCACGCCTGTTTCCCGGAGGGGTAGGCAGAGACTACGGAACGCCATTTGCAACGATCCTGACATACCTCACTTGCTTCACTCACTCCCATCATGTTTCTCATGCATGCTCTTCTGTTAAGGGTACTTCTGACTTGTCCTTTTTTCAGGATGTCTCCAATCTGGTCAGAGAACGTCCGCCTAGGTCTTCCCCTTTGTCCTGTTCCATTCACACTTGCCTTATATATCTTCTTTGTCAGTCTATCGTCATCCATCCTCTCCATGTGCCCAAACCATCTTAACATGCCTTTCTCAATGCTTGTCACTACATCTTCTTTTACCCCACACCACTCTCGTATCACACAATTCTTTACTCTATCGGTCAAAAGACACACCACACATACTTCTCAGTGCTCTCATTTCTACAGCGTTTATTTTACTTTCAAATCTCCTCTACCATACCCAACTTTCACTACCATACATAAGGGTAGGCACTAACACGCCTCTATGTACAGCCAAACGTGCCTTTTTGGACACGTTTTGACTGTTCATAAACGCTTTCAGAGCTCCATTCGCACTATTACCTGCATTAACTCTCCTTTCAATATCTTCTTCATTCTTACCATCTCTTGTAAACAACGTACCTAAGTAAACAAACTCATTCACTTGTTCCACTCGCTGTCCATCAATCAAAACATTACAAGCCGTAACGCATTCCTCCTTTTCAAAAACCATAACTTTCGTTTTACTTACATTCACTTTCATTCCTTTCCTCTCTAACGCACCATGCATGATTGTTACCATCTCCTGCAACTCCTCCGCTGAAGATGCAAGTATTACCTGATCATCAGCATAAAGGAGGCATTTGACGAGTAACCCATTCATCCTTAATCCGCAGTCACTATGTTTTAAATCTTGCAAACAACTGTCCATGAAGAGGTTAAACAGCCACGGCGACGCTACACATCCCTGTCTAACACCTTTCTCGATGGTAAACCAGTCAGTGTATGCCCCGTTTATCCTCACACAAGCTCTAGAATCCTCATAAAGGGATTTCAGAGCTCGAATGAGGCTGCTGTCCACCCCATTCATTGACAGCACCGACCACATTTCACTCCTCACCACTTTATCGTAAGCCTTTTCCAAATCCACGAATGCGCAATAGACCTTTTGACCTTTGGCTAAAAACTTTTCAGCTATGCTTCGCAAGGAAAAAACCTGATCCGTACATCCCCTACCCTTTCGGAATCCCGCTTGTACATCCCATATTTTCTTGTCGGTTACTTCCATAACTCTTTCAATAAGTACCTTTGCATACAATTTGCCAACAATGCTGAGAAGGCTAATGCCTCTATAGTTTTTGCAATCTTGTTGCGAGCCTTTTCCTTTATAAAGAGGCACAACTACAGCTATGGCCCAGTCATTAGGTACTCGGCCGGTGGTCCAGCACAAGTTATATAACCGCTGCAACTGACCAACTATGATGCCCTGTCCAGCCTTCAGCATTTCGACTGTAATCCTATCATATCCTGCAGCCTTACCTACTTTCATACTTCCCAGTGCCTTCACGATCTCATCCACGCCAATAACGCTTTCATCATTGCTATCGTTACCATTCATTTCAGCTATCGGTGTCTCTATCGCCGACCTTTCAAATAAACTTTCAAAATACTCTTTCCATCTATTCAGCACGCAAGATTCATCATTTACTATCTTTCCATTCTCGTCTCTGATGGATGTGTGTTCTGAGGATTGAGTTCTTCCTCGAACTGCACGAACGGATTTCCAGGAAAACTTAATGTTCCTCTGAAAATCGTCAGATAATCTGCTATCAAACTCATCTTTCTTTTCCTCTTTTTTCCTTTTAACCATTTCTTTCACTATTCTTTTTGACCTAACAAACTCCTTTCTTGCTTCATCTATGTCTACACTCGTTGCTTTTCCCACTCTTTCATTTGCTCTGGCAGCCAACCAATCTGACCAAGCTTTCTTCTTCTCTGTCACTGCTGATTGTACATCCTTGTCCCACCATGTATTCTTAACCTTTCGTATTTTCCTTCTCTTGATCACACCACATATTTCAGACGCTACTCACACTACCTTTTCTTTAAAGGCCTGCCATAATTCTTCCATATCATTTATGCAATCGAACCTCTCAAATTTTGCTATCAATCTTCGTTTATACTCATCTTTCACATCTTTCTCTTGTAGATTTTCTACCTTAATTCTTTCCAAGACCCTATTTTCATTACGCTCTCATCCTTTAAAGAGCCCACTTATCCGGCTCAACACCAAGAAGTGGTCTGTGTGGATGCCGATCACTCGATATGCTCTTGTATCCAACACATTCTTTCTCAATCGTTCATCTACTATCACAAAATCAATCATACTTCTTCTAACATTTTTCGCCTCTCGCGTATACATATGTATCCTTTTATGATCAAACATGGTGTTTGTCACACAAAGGCTCCACTCCAAACAAATCTCAAGCAGTACTTTGCCATTTTCGTTCACACTCTCATCACCAAATGCACCTAACACCCTTTCAAATCCATCTCGCTTTACTCCCACCCATCCATTGAAATCCCCTAACAAGATCAATCTTTCATTATCCTTGCAGTTCCTCAAAATCTCTCTTAAACTCTCCCAAAACTCCTGCCTTTCGTCTTGCTCATGTTGTGACATACCCGTAACTATATTGACCGGGGCGTACACCCCCACAATAAAGAGACGAGTAAGTCCTACTTTCATTCTCATCCACAGTAGCCTAGCATTTACACATTCAAACTCTTTTACTTACTCATTCATTCGCGCAGACAGTATTACACCAACTCCCTTACAGGCTCTGGTGGTACTATCTACCCCAGACCAATACGCCGTATATGCGCCATGCTTGGTGGTTTCACACCCTTTTCTTTTTGTTTCATTCACACAAAGAACATCAATCTTTCTATCATCCATCATCTGACATACTTCATCCAATTTGCCGTTCATTCCTCCTCCAACATTCAATGTTGCAAACCTGCTCTCCGTAGGCCGCTTTTCGCCCTCGCGGGAAACGAGACGTGATGGGTTGCGAACCGCGTCGCCGCCGTGTGAGGAAATATTATTAATTGTTCCCATTGCGTTCCCACGAGATTTAGGGTTTTTAAATGTCCATCCCCATAGAGCCCTTTACGGGGGTAAGGCGGAATATCACGTGTGCCCTGTGACCACCAACACAGGCACCCTCCGTTTGCGACCAGCTTACCCTCTGGCCACGAATCTCTCGGCACGGGTCGGTTTACACCTTAGATCGGGGTTTTGTGTCGGGTATGCTCCCTGAAAGTTGGTTTAATTTCGGAGTTTTCCTTCTCCTAGACAGGTTGCCAACCAAGGCTAACGAGGCCCATCTCCCCGAACGTTTGGTTTAATTTCGGAGTTTTCCTTCTCCTAGACAGGTTGCCAACCAAGGCTAACGAGGCCCATCTCCCCGAATTTACTTGCCAATTAACGATTATTACTTGCCAATTAACGTTTCGCAGAATTTTATTTCGCAGAATAATCATTTGCCAACTTGTGATATAATTTTATTTTTATTTACCAACCTCACAGTTGCCAACTTTACGTTTGGTCTTTCTTTTATTGTCGCAGTTCTAACCTAACCGATGTAGCATATTTAAATGCCCTGTGTAGTGAAATAAAAGCGATTTGGTTCTGGCACTTCGCCGGCCGTTCTAACCTAATCTAACCAGCCATTGTTTCAGTTGACGTGCATTGTTTATCAGCATACTAACCTAACCTAACCGATTCCTTTCGATTTCACCTGAACTTCCCGAAACATCACCTGAACAGACGAAACGTTATTCGTCTAAAAGTTGTCTGGCCTAATAATTTGACAAAAGATAAATGCCCCAAACGTTTTTTGTCATTACAATAATCAGCTTAACAATAATTATTCTACCAAATGAAACGTTGTCATACAAAAATTTGACAATCGTTAGTCGTCAAAGTGAAAAATAGGCGAAACGTTGGTTGGCAAGTGATAATCGGCCAAACAATATTCGGCGAAAAGGCAGGATCCCATGCGCACACACTTGTGCACTAAGTATACCTAATATGTCCCGTGCAGATGGCAAGTCTCATATATAGACAAGCTGCCGTGGCCGAAATCGGTCAGGAATACATTAGCATTATCCCTGTTACATCTACACCATAGGCCCTGGAGCTCGTGGTCTGCTCTCTGGTCCAACCAGTATATCAGCCCAACGAACGAATTTCGTCTGACCTCTGCAACCCAGAGGCAAAGCGGTACGCCCTGGCTTAGACCCAATAAGCTTAGTAGTAAGAAATGCTGTTCTTAGTTTAGCCAATGAATACAGATTTACATAGAAGCGCAGTTCTTAAGGATTTCTTGTGCCGATTCCAAGTGGGGATTGTCTCCAGTTTAGTTCGTACTTCGTAGTCTCTCTTGCTCTCGCAGTTAAGATACACTCGAGGAACTTTCGTCTCTCTTGCTCTCGTAGAGACAGCTGTCACAGCGTGACTGCCACGCCGCCAAGCGCCAATTTGGGTCACAGAAAGTTTGTCTTCAGAGCGCCTATAGAAAATGCGCCTCTGTGTAAATATCTGAGCTCTTTGGTTTAGCCTTACTGTTTTTACCCACAACGGTTGGTATCATGATTAATCCGTTGGCAGAATGTCAAATAAAACCACAAGCTTAATTACGTGTCTTGTATAATATTACGCAATGATGAATCGTTGACGGTAACTTAAAAACAGGTGCTGTTTTTTATTTTGGTATCTGTTTTTTGCGCCTTTTATGACGACGACCGCAGCGATGGAATATTTTACTGTTTCTGTCTGATCACCTGGAAACTTCGGAAAATGTCTTTCTAGTGCACCCTTACGGTCACCAAGGAGCATACACGCCAAATTTCAGCTTCTTGCGACCAGTAGTTTTGGCTGTCTGTCTGTCAGTTAGTACATACATATATAGTCTCCCGCCTATATCCCCGAAGAGGCAGGCAGAGGTATATTGCTACACCCACTTTTCGCCAGCTTTATTTTAGTCCCACGTAATAGGGGGCGAGCCTATTGCCGTAACGGACACATTACCAGACGCCGCGCTGCTACTGAGAATTTCGGAAAAACCCAATTACACTATGCCCGACCCGGGGATCGAACCCGTGACCTCCCAATCCCACGCGCACATTTATGCCGCGAGACCAACGAAGCAGTAAGTAACGGAAGAATTTTATATTATTGATTGATGTAGATTGTCAAATGTACGGTAGTAGTAACAAGAGTATGCTTAAGCCATAGTTCTTTGTCCTAGGCCTTGTTGCAGGCCTGGACCAACTTTCTAATACAAAGAATAATATTAAATCTAACGTGAACTCCATGCAACTACTGAAAACACAAATGAGATTCAAAGTTATTGGGCCAGACCTACAAATTCTTTCTCATTGACTGTTTTTTTGTTCATTGATAGCTTTTTTTCATTTGCTTCGACTTTTACACAAAGTGAATAGTTGTAGACGCGTATTAACATTATATATATTAACCGTTTTGTACGTGTGGTGACGGATTAAGAATACGGAATGTCACCACCCCATGGGTGTCGTAAGAGCCGACAGAGGGAGCATATTATGCAGAGAACAGCACTGTAAGAGAAGGAAAACTTGATACAAACCCTATACCAACCCGTTTGGCCAGCGTGGTATAGTAGGCCAATTCCTCCTTTCATAGGACATGCCTAGTCCAGCAGTGGACTGTTAAAGGCTGGTGAGGGTGATATATATTAATATATTAGACTTCAACGTGTTGAAGTAGTTCAAGTAAGGAATTCAAGGTAAAGAATTATGAGGATCTATCCATGGCTTCCTAGGCAAAGGCATTGCTACTAGAACTTTTAACCTTAACAAGACACCTTTAGAATTTTAATAACTTCACCTGAATGTGCGAAATTAAGAAGCATTAATTAAACAGGCTTTTATACTACAGGTTAATACAGATAAAAATAAGAAAAAATTGGCGCGAGTCGGACTCGCGCACGGAAAGTTCCGTACCATCATCTATAAAAGAAAATCATTTTTGTTGTACGATCGAGACAAAAATTGCTTAAAAATTACGTTTGTTGTATGGGAGCCCCCCTTTAATACTTTATTTTTATTTAATTATATATTTTGAAAGGTAATATATAACAACATATTCTGTGAAAATTTTAAGCGTCTATCTACGTGGTACCTGGTAAGTAATATTGAGCAAAAAATACGAAAAGAAAAACACGTTTATTGTATGGGACACTTTTTTTTAAATTTTGTATTTGTTGTTATAGCGGCCACGGAAATACATAATTTATGAAAATTTCAGCATTCTAGCTATCACGGCTTATGAGATACAGGCTGGTGACAGACAGACAGCGGAGGCATAGTAATAAGGTCCCGTTTTTTACCTTTTAGGTACGGAACCCTAAAAATGCCTTTTTAAATATGAAATTAGCTACGAAATAAGCTGAAACCCGAGCTTTTAGCTAATTCTGATTCTTCTCTCAAGAGGGTAAACCATAGAAATATAAACAAGATTATATCTGTGGGGTAAACCAAGTCATATTATACCAACTAGTTAACTAGCGCTTATTATAATAATCTACTATGCTTTTTTTCTATTTCCTTCTAAACGTGGAAATCTTCGCATCAATAAGACACCGTCTCACGATCTCGATTAATTATAATAAATAATTACTGACATGCGCAGTAAAAACGTTACTTCTTATCGATCTGCCATGTAGAGAATTATAGAAAACATTATATTAATAACATAAAGGATAATATTTTATACTTAGGTTACGCGATGACATGCGCTGTCGTAAATAATATTTCTCAGATAATATCAATCATCATATTTGCGTAGACGTATAGATACTGTACTGTGTTTAATAGGAAGCCTTGCTGATTTCAGCATGAATGGATCGGCTCGATCGGGAAATACCTACATACCTATTGCGTTTCGTTCGGTGAGTGAGAGTGGCCCTGACATCCTCTCTTCTTCTTCATCCCACTCCTCCCTCTATCCCTTTTCCTAAACCAAAGCACGGCAACGCACTTGTGACTCCTGTGGTGTTGCTTGCGTCCATGGGCGGCGGTAATTGCTTACCATCAGGCGATCCGTCTGCACGTTTACCGCCTATTACATAAAAAAGAAGATACGTCAGCGATAGCCTAGTAAATTCATAATATACTTTTAATCACGTAAGCTGTATTAAACTCGACTGCCTCGTTGGTCTCGCGTGTGTGTATGTGCGCGTGGGATTGGGAGGTCTCGGGTTCGATTCTCGAGTCGGGCAAAGTATTATCGGGTTTTTCTGTTAGGAAATTCTTAGTAGCACCACGGAGTCTGGTAATGTGCCCTGTACGGCAATAGGCTCGCCCCCTATTACGTGGGACCTAAACATTCATGGCGAAATGTGGGTGTAATATGAACCTGCGAAGGTGTCGCTTCGGGGATACAGCCATGAGACTATAAAAAAATAAAAAAAACTGTATTAAACTAAACGTAAACTTATTTATATTTAACTTAAAAAGTTACGACTGTTTTATTCCATGACAGAGCAGAAAACTAATAGATATCTTAAAATTATAAAAACAGTCATTTGTATTTTGTATAAAAAACTAAGAAATATTTTAATATCTACTTCAATAACTAGACGTTAACCTTTTTTATTAATAAATTATTTTAAGCATTCGTAACTGCCATATAAATCGGCCAAAAGACTAGGTAAGTTGAAAAGGCTTGTCCTAGCTTCAGAAGTTATACAGGTTGTCACAAGACCCATCACCAAGCCGAAGTCAACTAGTTGTGGACATCATGCCAAGTCATACTAACCAAAAATAACACCTGGGAAACGTTTTTTTTTTTGAGTTTTCACATTTTTTAAACCGCAATTAAAAGCGCGCGCATGCAATGCTTGAAATATCTACTTATCCATGGGGTTATAGGGCATCTTAAGAACATATTGGCGGGGTAAATGCATCGATTTTGTGCCTAATTAGAAAAAATCCATACTAACTTTGAGCCTCAATATCTCCTGAACGTAACGTAAAAAATGTTCGTAGTGATTGGTACAACATGGGATTTCAGTTGTCGTTAAGGGTCTTTTTACACCCTGTATATATGTCAGTCAGGAGATAATATTTTTCTGTATATACATAGAGAAATTATATAACTAATGAAACTTAGCCCACCACTTCGGCTGCGTGGTCGTCGGAAATCGCGGCAAACGGTAGCTTATATGTTATTTTGTCGTATAAGCTGTACCACTACAAAGTTTCAAAAACCAAACATCCATCCATCCTCACATCACCATCATCAGCTCTGGATGTATGTATACTGTCCCACTGCTGGGCGCGGGCGTCTTTTCACCATAGTCCACCACACTGGCCAAGTGCGGCTTGGCGGACTTCACAAGTTTTCCGAGAACTTTATGAAGAATCACAGACGTGCAGGTTTTCTCGCGATATTTTCCTTCATCGCAGGCACAGTATAAATGTAAAAATTGTGCCGCAGGATATAAAAGTTGAACCCTTACAAACTATCGCATTTTTATTAGTAGTAAGACTACTAAGATAAACAACCTTTAGTAACGTATGCTAATCGTGTCTGTTTTGCGTCCACGACGCCGTTTTTTCTTTAAATATATTTTCCATTGCCAAGTAAATTCCATAGGTATTATGTTACGTGGCAGAATAACATCATGCCACATATTTATGGTAATAATTAGTGTATAGATGCATCACAGAGATTTATTGGAAGCAAATAAGCAGGTTTATTGCGATAGAGACTCACGCCTGTTTCCCCGAAGGTGTAGGCAGAGGCATATTAAACGCCCACTTTTCGCCAGTGTTTTGATCCCACGTAATAGGTGGCGAGCCTATCGGGATATTTTGTTTGGCAGAGCCTCGTCCGTTGATCGGCAGGTGCACCACTTGCAGGTGAAGTTGGCGCGGGACCCTAAGTTCTTGGTGGGAACCCTATGCACAAATCAATGCAGTTGACTATTTATTATAAGGATTTCTGTTTTACTTGTTATATGAGATATGAGTAGGTATCTTATACTAATATATAAAGCTGAAGAGTTCGTTTGTTTGTTTGTTTGTTTGGTTGAACGCGCTAATCTCAGGAACTACTGGTCCGATTTGAAAATTCTTTCAGTGTTAGATAACCCATCTATCGAGGAAGGCTATAGGCTATATAACATCACGCTATGAGCGACGGGAGCAGAGCAGTAGCCTTAAATAACGCAGATGTAACCGAGGGCATCGTCTAGTATATTATATATCTTATCTTATACTAATATATAAAGCTGAAGATTGTGTTTGTGTGTTTGGTTGAACGCGCTAATCTCAGGAACTCCTGGTCCGATTTGAAAAAATATTTTAGTGTTAGATAGCCCATTTATCGAGGAAGGCTATAGGCTAAATAACATCACGCTATGAGCGACCGGAGCAGAGCAATAGCCTTAAATAACGCGGCATCTTCTAGTTTTATTATATACAGCTACATCCGCATTGTTTTTATTTAAGCTTTTGTCTAACCGATACCTTCACAATTTCGGGAAATACCTTCTTAGTGCACCTTACGGCCCCCAGAAACATACATGCTAAATTTCAGCTTCTTGTATCCAGTAATTTTGACCGTGCGTTGTCTGTCATTTATTAACACATGAATTTTATTTATTTATTTATTATATAGTTTACTGTACACCTATAAAATTATTACAAAACAGAAACTTAGACTATAAGAAAAGTACAGTGGGCGGCCTTATCGCTAGAAGCGATTTCTGCCAGGCAACCTTTGTTTATTTATTTATTTATAAGGATCGCCAACAAATGATACACAATTCTTACACAGTAAAAGATGTGACAATAATACATGCCTTGTGCTCATTCTGTTATAGGAAACCACAACTAACAACCTTTGGATGGATATGGTTTGCAAAGGAAAATAATGGTGGTTGTAGGCGTACCAAGTAAATACATATAAATAGATATTTACATGAATATATAATAATATTATATTAGTACTAATATTCCAAAAATTTTAATTATAATTTTATAATATATACCTATGTAACTAAACATATATACATACATCTAAATAATCATACTATAATATATAATAACACGACTTATAATGATATAAATTACTATAGTAGAATGATAGCCTAACCTACAAGGACAGATAGTGTTCCTTTACCATCGCTTTACATCTCGGCCTGCCTGTCTAATAGGTAGCGGTAGAGCATTCCACAAACGTACAGCAGTAACAGTAAAGGACTTATCAAAAAAGCTCGTGGAATGTCCCGGCATTTTCAGTTTTAAATTTTCTGATGACCTCAAAAACTTATTATGTGTATCATGTAGGTACTCAAATCGACCTTTAAGATAGGAAGGAGTTAAAGGGTTTTATATACACAGATGCTGCAAATTTTCATATTATAGGTAGGCTAGTTGACGAAAAAAAATTTATAAGTCCGTCCTTTAGATTATTCAAAAATAAGCGATACGTATTTTTTTATTTGTAAATTAAACCAAAAATAAAAAATAATAAAGTTACGTATAACGTCACGTCGTGCTGCATTTTTTCGCACGGGGTGACGTCACACGTAACTTTAATGGGCTATATCTTTGTTATTTTTTATTTAATCGAAAAAAGAAAAAATACGTGTCCAATATTTTATTATAATCTAAAATATGGACTATGATGATGATAATAAAATGTTATTATTTTGACCCTGGAAACTACCCTATTAGACCCGAGTCTGATGAAAACAGTACGGATAAAAAAAATGCAAAGGTGGCATTGTTTTTGACTTTGATTCCTAATCGGACATGAAATACACTGGTAAACTATCAGTGTCTTTCGGGGTAACAATTTTATTTTTAAATTAGTTATCCAGAAATATTTTTGTAATCATAGGTTTTTTTTTATATATAGTTTCCTTACGCCTGTGTACGAAAACGTAAAGAAATAAAAACATAAATATTACCAAATTACACGCCGTCATGCCAAGCCGTTTCGGAGGAGTCGATTACAAATATTTTTATTAATTACTAAAAGATGTATTAATATTTACATGTATTAATATAGATATTTGTTTGTTACAGGATGTCGACCCTGCTGTTCTGGCAGGGTAAGGGCAAAGCGAACGGCGCCCCCAACGGCAGGAACTGGATACATGCGCCGGATGCTCTCGTCAAAGGACATGTCGCTTATCTCGTCAAGGTAACACACATTATTTATAACCTTTATCATTATTTATTTTTTATAGTCTCACACCTGTATCCCCGTAGGGGTAGGCAGAGGTGTAATGTTACACCCACATTTTGCCATGAATTTTCAGGTCCCACGTAATAGGTAGCGAGCCTATTGCCGTTACCGGGCACATCACCTGACTCCGTGCTGCTACTGAGAATTCGGAAAAACCTAGTAACACTGTTGCACGCCCAGGGAATCGAACCCAAGATCTCCGATCATTCGCAGCAGTCGCATACGCTATCCACTGGACCACGGATATCTATGTCCAGGCTTCTTTATCTTATGTACCATTGTCAGGTCATAAACTGTCCTACTGCTGGACACGGGCCCCTTCTCACTATGAGGACCATAGAAATATAAATAAGAGTACTTACTACTTACTTGTTTACTATATCTATGGGTAAGTCTATAGTCTACTGCTACTACGCTAGCCAATCTGTTGCGGGTTACTAGACTAATGGCTTACGAGATTATTATGAAGTCTTGCCATGAAGAAGAAATCACAGGCAAGCAGGTTTCCTAGCTTATGTCAAAGTCAAAATCATTTATTCATCTAGGCCACAAAGTGACGCTTACGAACGTCAACATTTAAGTTAATTACTTAATGATTCTACATTTACATTTACTGCCACGTTCGCAAAGCAATAGGTAGAACCACGAGAAAGAACGGGCAAAATGTCTATTAATTAGTGGTACATAACCATATTGAGAAAAATTTAATCAGACGGAGACAGTCGGATAGGATCTAATTCCATTACAGAGTGGATCCAGGTTAGGGATATACGGTGCTCAGGCAGATTCCCAGCCCTCTTATACAAAAACGTCTGAATGCTCCCATGACTAATTACTTTCAGGCCTGTTAGTGCTAGTTCCTGATAGGGTCAAGCCATATCCCAATCCTGAATCAATCGGCGTTTAAACATGAATCATGGGCAAAACCAAGGTCTAAAAATATTTCTATCCACCTTTCAAGGATATGTATCCATGAATCTACAGAGGAGTAATTAAGCTTCTCTTTAACCAAGTGCACTTACTAAGTTGTCGAGTATAAACATTGATATCAGAGCTTTCCGATAGATCTGCTCCACTATCTGGCACGTGTGGTTATCTGCACACATGTGTAACGTGGGGGCGTATGCAGCTGACAACCTGCTTCATTACTATCTGCGTTGGAAATATAAGATATGTATGTTTTTTTTCAACCCTCCTATTCGAAAAGTGCCGCTTTGTTCCTCTTTTAGCGGGAGCAAAATAGCTCATTTCTGTTAAGAACTTTTTAGCGGGCGGCAAAGTGATTTGAATTTGGAACGTATATCATACATAGAAATCGAACGCAAATTGTATTCAGATTCAGAATAACTGGCTGGTACGTGTAGACTGCACGGACCCGCGCCCGGGGACCCGCGCTAACAAAAAAAAAAGCGCGCGAATTACGTCTCTGTACTCGCAATCAGTAGGTATAAACTTTATTGAATTTTGCAAAATAATGAGTTCTGCGTAGAGTTATGAAAGCGAATGTTTTAACTCCTGAAACAATAACTACAGAAGCTAACAACGTCGTACAAAACTAATTACCCACGAACAGAAAATTATTTATTTTCTCATAGAAAGGGGATGAAAAGTAGAATATATGAGTCGAGAGCAAATTATATTTCCCTCGACCAATGTACTTTGAATCCCTCGCTGAGCTCAGGATTCTACGTTAGAATCCATGGCTACGCTCGGGATTATATTCTAGAATCCTTCGCTTCGCTCTTGATTCAAAGTAGCGCCCTCGCCGTAAAAATACTATTTTGCTCCCTTGTCATACAATCTACTATTATAGGCTCACGCCTGTATCACAGAAGAGGCAGAGGCATAATATTACACCCACGTTTCGCCTCATGAATTTTAGGTCCCACGTAATAGCGGGCGAGCCTATTGCCGTTACCGGGCACTTTCCCAGACTCTGTTCCGCTACTGAGAATTCGGTAAAACTCAGTAACAATTTTGCCTGGCCCGGGAATTGAACCCGGTATCTCCCGATCAGCAGAGGCATACCCTAGCCACTGGACCACAGAGGCAGTCCAGATATGTATCTAGATAATATAGGACATAGTACTATTTTACTAACAAGGTTATATTTTAATACTCAAAGCCCCTTAGAGTGTGCTATATAGTAGTATAGCCTTTCTGATTTCAGCATGAATGGGCCGGTTCGACCGGAGAAGTACGTACGGGTAGTACGTACTTCTCCGGTCTCACAGAATATTGACGAAAAGTGAAAGTATCAATACTGTCACCTTTCGTTCGGTTAGTGAGAGTACCGAAGGTTCCATCCCGCTTCTCCTCGTTTTCTTTTTTCTATCCCAACGACCCACAACGCATTTGTGATTTCCCTGGTGTTTTGTGTATCCATGGCCGGCGGTAATCACATACCGTCAAGCAATCCGTCCGCTTGTCTGTCGCCTATTACCTACATAAAAAATGTTAATCCCTGGTCTCTGCAAATAAGAAATATAATAATAATAATTTATTTATTCTCGAAATAATGATTTATTTATTCTCAAAAATACAAAAGGTACAAGTGGATAGCGTATGCGAC
This sequence comes from Euclidia mi, assembly GCA_944739405.2. Taxonomy (NCBI): domain Eukaryota; kingdom Metazoa; phylum Arthropoda; class Insecta; order Lepidoptera; family Erebidae; genus Euclidia; species Euclidia mi. The sequence continues at coordinate 8,313,580 of OX123208.2, forward strand.
TGCTGATCGGAGGTCCCGGGTTCGATTCCCGGGTCGGGCAAAAGTGTTCCTGGGTTTTTCCGAATACTCAGTAGCAGCCCTGAGTCTGGTGATGTGCCCGGTAACGGCAATAGGCTCGCCCCCTATTACGTGGGACCTAAAAATTCATGGCGAAATGTGGGTGTAATATTTACGCCTCTACCTACCCCTTCGGGGATACAGGCGTGAGACTATAAATAAAAAATAAAAAAACAAAAGGTACGTACACTACAATACTTCTTCGATTAATTAGTATAACTAGCCAAGGACTAATTAAGAAAGTAGTTAGCGGAAATACTAACCTTTCTCTGACAATTCGCACGTTTACAAACATTTTGACAAGGTTACTGGCGACTGGGTCTGCAATTAAAAAAGACCGCGGTCCCAGTTGCCGAATTAATTTAGGTAATTTTTTCCGGTGACTGGGACTGCTAATAAATTGGTTGAGCCTAGTCGCCGGATCCATTTATATTTAATTTAAATATGTACATTTGTTATTGGTCCCAGTCTTCGGGAACTTCAGTTTGTTCTCCTCATACACATTGGAAAGCAGTATGAAGCCATAAAAAGAAGTAGGTATGTCAAATGTCATCGAACCTTGAGAGAAGAATATCGGTTTTGCGTTTTAGCCGTGCAAGCGTAATAGATAGATATATGCAGACGTTGTGTTTATAATATTGGAATGGATTATAACATAGATGATCTCACAATAACACGTCCGAAACAACGTTCAAGGTCAGTGTAAGCAAATTCTCAGAATTAACTTATTGACGTTAACTGTATAAAGAAATATATGAATTGTTGTTTATTCATTTTATAGTTAGGTATAGCGAAAACAAACACACGTCAATCCTTGCGATAGAGTAGTTAACTTCTATCAAAATATTGATAATTACCAATGAATACAGATTTACTTAGAAGCGCAGTTCTTAAGGATTTCGGGTGCCGATTCCAAGTGGAGACTGTCTGCAGTTTAGTTCGTAGTTGGCGCCGTTAGGGTCGCTGGCGTCGTTCTCCGTCTCTCTTGCTCTCGCAGTTTAGATACACTCGAGGAACGTTCGTCTTTTGCTCTGGTAGAGACAGCCGTCATAGCGTGACTGCCACGCCGCCAAGCGGCAATTTGGGTCACAAAAAGTTTGTCTTCAGAGCGCCTATAGGAAATGCGCCTCTATGTAAATATCTGAGCTCTTTGTCATTACTTATAGGTTGATAATGACTTATAAGTCCTAGCGTTGGAGTCCGAGGTGTGCGTTCTAGTCTAACCAGAAATGACAGAATATGAGATTTGCCGCAGATAGACTGTGGTCTGACCACCCAAAGTGATAACGATAATCCATTGTTTTGACTAGTAACTAGTAAGGGTAGTTTTATTTTTATTTATAGTCTCACACCTGTATCCCCGAAGGGGTAGGCAGGTGTAAATACTACAGCCACATTTCGCCATGAGTTTTTAGGTCCCACGTAATAGGGGGCGAGCCTATTGGCGTTACCGGGCACATCACCAGACTCCGTGCTGCTACTGAGTATTCAGAAAACCCAGTAACACTTTTGCCCGACCCGGGCATCGAACCCGGGACCTCCGATCAGCAGTCGCATACGCTATCCACTGGACCAAGGAGGCAGTAAGGGTAGTAACCCTTGAATATATAGACACTGTTCGTTAAGAGGTCCATACTGTTGTCAATTCGGCCCATTTATCATCTGACATGCGACGGATAATTATGTCCTATCCAGCTCCATTGTAGCGTGGCAGCTTTCCGACTGACATCAGCGATGTTTGTGATGGAACGGATTGTGGCATTCCTAAGGCCGCGCGCATACGGCCTCGCGCGCACTAGCGATTAAAGTTGGCCGATAGTTTGATCGGTCAGTTGGATCAGTACAGAGTTATATGGCAGTGCGCGCACTTGATCAAATCTTCAAGTGCGCGCACTGCCATATAACTCTGTACTGATCCAACTGACCGATCAAACTATCGGCCAACTTTAGTCGCTAGTGCGCGCGAGGCCTTAATATATTATTTTACGCTACTGCGACACCTGCGTTAGCGTTAACGTTAATGGCAATGGCCAATAACGCGTTAGTTAACGCGTTAAAAAATTCGCATTGGAAATTAGTATTTTAACGCGTTAAAACGTTGGCCACATCTACGTAGCGCCTAAATTAACGCGCTAATTGACGCGTTAAGACGCAGGTGTAGCAGGAGCATTAAACATATGATACACAATAAAACAGTTGTTCAACTAAAAGTTATATGTATGCGCTAGCCCTGATATGTACGTTCAGTCAATTTGATACCCAGAATACACCGTCCCATCGCTCTTTGGCATACCTCAGGCGTGGCTCAAAAGTCTTAGCATTATATTAATTTACTAGATGAGCCCGCGGTTACACCCGCGTTATTTAAGGCTACTTCTCTGCTCCCGTGGCGCATAGCGTGATTTTATATAGCCTATGGCCTTCTTCGATAAATGGGCTATCTAACACTGAAACAATTTTTCAAATCGGACTAATAGTTACTGAGATTAGCGCGTTCAAGGAAACAAACAAACTCTTCAGCTTTATAGGTGCATAGGGTTCCCACCAAGAACTTAGGGTCCCAAGCCAACCTCACCTGCAAGTGGTGCACCTGCCGATCAACGGACGAGGCTCTGGCAAACAAAATATCCCGATAAGCGGCAATAGGCTCGCCACCTATTACGTGGGATCAAAACACTGGCGAAAAGTGGGCGTTTAATATGCCTCCGCCTACCCCTTCGGGGAAACAGGCGTGAGTCTATGTATGTATGTATGTATTAATTCTATTCTTCTCCATATTCCAGTTCCTCGGCTGCACGCAGGTAGATCAGCCGAAGGGTATCGAAGTGGTGAAGGACGCGATAAAGAAGCTCCAGTTCACGCAGCAACTGAAGAAGTCTGAGGCCAAAGACGGCGCCAAATGTAAGAAGGTCGAGATCACCATCTCCGTGGACGGAGTTGCGATACAGGTAAAACTATTTTGAATTTTATTTTGAGGCGGCGAAGGTCCATATTTGCTTTTCCTTTATTATTGAAGGGTTTAGACCGCTTAACATGCCACACGAAGCATGGACATGTGGGGTTAACCTGCTTCACCTCGCGAATTCAAAACCATCCGGGTAGCTGTCTGTTTTATTATTCTTAGCAAAACGTCCAAGAATTCCTCCGTAACGCTGTCAACCGGTAGCGTGCCGAGAAAACTGGCAGCCGTGTTGGGTGGCAATGCTTAATCTCTCTGCGAAAAATAACCTAGCGTCCTGGTCAATGGCAGAATCGATCACCAATTTTGCTATTTCTCTTAGCAAAATGAATTTATCAAATGTGCTGCATAGGGTTCGCTCGGATATTAGATGCATAACCTAAAGCATTGCTTGTCGAAATTTAGTTATACTATTAATACCTGTCCCTTCACGAACTCTATATTATACCTACTTTAAGCATGCCTAATGCATCCGATTGTTCTCCATAAGCATAATAGCATAAACAATCTCGTTGTTATTTAAAAGTGAAATCATAGACAATATTATTACGTGTTGTGCGAGGAGTTATGTCGGATCGCACGTTCTTCAAACGGTTTGAACCGATGTGTTGAAAAGTAAAAGTTTTCTATGATATAATTGATTTCGTGGCGGATTTGTAGTCATGGGAATGTTTAGCTTTAGTGTGGTTGTACAAGTGATTCATAGTGGCTTTAGGTGGTTTACAAGTTTACGGAAATTGCTGATAATAGATATTATAAAGAGGAAAAATTTGTATTTTTGTTTGTAATGGATAAACTCAAAAACTACTGGACCGATTTTAAAAATTGTTTCACCATTAGAAAGCTACATTATCTGCGAGTAACATAGGCTATATTTTATTTTATAAAAAATAGGGATCCGTCAGGACGCGGGTGAAACCGCGGGAAACGGCTAGTGTTATAAATAATTTGCTGTGCTCAGTTTTTGATCAACGATCTTAACTACCGTTCTTTTGCCTATTGCTCGTCTTTTAAGGGCCGTAGAAGTAATGTTACATGTTTTGTGTATATTTTTTCCATTACTGGCTCGCGTGCAGCCAAAACTATTAGACTCAAGTGGCTGAAAGTTGGTATTCCTTGGGTCGGTATAGAGGTGCTGCCGTGGTGCGGTACTAAGAAGGGATTTCCTGAAATTCCCACAAGAGCATCCTCTATTAGCCTATATCATCATCGCCCTAGCGTTATCCCGGTTGCATCCAAGACTGGCACGCCTTGGAGCTCGAGGTCCGCTTACTAGTCTAACCAGATATGACAGAATATCAAATTTGCCGTCTGACCTCCGCAACCCAAAGGAATAGCGATTTTCCATGGTTTAGACCAGTATCCGTTTATTTGAGGGCACTGACTCCCCGTAACGACTGTCAAAGATCTTCATGACAGCCGGGACCGACGGTTTAACGTGCTCTCCGAGGCACGGGGCAAGCGATAATTAACAATTTTTTATTAGCCTTTATAAACGGTATAAAATCGTCTCATACTTATGACAATACATAGCTGATGAACTATAGCGTCCAGCTGCCACTTTAAGGTCTTAAGAAAAAAAAACATATGTCTTTGTTCTCTACCATAAGTAAGACAGAGATGGCGTGCCTGCCTCCGCAATAATTGCTTCGTGTTAAGATCAAAGTTGGATGATCCTTGAACGATAAGCATCTCAGATTTCTAATGGCCGCCCTCAATCGATCATTTAACGTTGAAACATAAACATTGACACGAGTTTCGATGGTATTCGAGTTTCATGGACTTTGCTAATCATGTAATGGAGAATTTATTCTAAGATTGTTTGGATGAAATCGGCCTTTATTGATAAGGCAACCAGATTACTGTAAATAGATAATAATATTCAGGTACACATGGGCAATAAGGGGCGTCTGATTCCAGCCTTTGCAAATTTTTTTTTTTATAGTATTAGGCGGCAAACGAGCAGACGGATTGCCTGATGGTAAGCAATTACCGCCGCCCATGAACTCAAGCAACACTACAGGAGTCATAAGTGCGTTGCCGCCGCCCCTTGGGGTTGGGAAAAGGGATAGGATGAGTAGTGGGATGAGGGAGAAGGAAAAGGGGATAGGGCCTTCGGCACTCTCACTCACCGAACGAATCGCAACAGTTTAGGTACTGTTACTTTACGTCGATTTCCTGTGAGAGGGTAGTACTTCCCTGGTCGAGCCGATCCATTCATGCTGAAATCAGCAAGGCTCTACTACCTACCTTAAAAAGTTGATAACTGACAAACTGAACCCCGCCCTGTAATCACCCGATCCCTCACCAGGGTCATATCCCAATCAAAAACCTCAACTCTACACTATATTGTGCCGTATTGTATTTTAAGGCTAATCGCCTCTTTTAAAACCATTTGTAATAACGAGCCCTGTATATAAACGGTACCGCTATCTGTCGCGGGCCTATTCGTGCTATGAGTATGTGAAGGCTATAGTCCACTACACAGACCAAGTGCCCATTGGCGGACTTCGCTTGTTTTACAGTACGTTATAGAGAACTCTCAGACATGCAGATTTCTTCACGATGTTTTCCTTCATTGTTTAGCTGGTGACCATTAACAATTTACGACTTCCCAACATGACTTCGGCAACCGAACATAAATTCTAAAAGGCAGTGCGATGTGGGGTTGAATCTGAGCCTACGCAGCAATCTGTTGGTTTCTCTGCCACGCTATCACTGCAACAGTTGCAATAATCTTAATATATAAAATCCTTGCGTTACTGACTGACTGACAGACACGCTACAGCCGAAACTATTGGGCGCAGGAAGCTGAAATTTGGCATGTATGTTCCTTGGGGACCGTAGGGGTGCACTAAGAAGGGATTTCCCGAAATTCCCACAGGATTGGCCAAAACGGGTAAATTTAAAAAAAATGCAGGCGTAGCTGCTGGCGTCCTCTAGTACCTCACAATAATGAGCTCAGATCCGATAACAAATATTGAACACGGGGCGGGGCGTGCCAGTGAATGTCAACAGAACGATTAGTTGCGACTGTCAACATTATCGCTAATTATCTTCATTATGTCGCCACAATGCACGGAAACGTACGTATACCGACAGGATATTGGTTTGTTTAGTCATGTCCACGAGGGTCGAGGTTCGACCACTATTTATGTGGGAAACACGAATCACGCGCATATTTAGCACTAGCTGTTTCCCGCGGTTTCACCCGCGACCTGAGGGAACTACTTCGCGTACCCGGTTAATTTATAGCCTAAGTTACTCCGGTACATCTGCTATCCCCCAGTGAATGTCCCGTCAAAATCGGTCCAGCCGTTGCAGAGATTAGCGAAAACAAAAAGACAGACAGACAGACAAAAATTTAAAAAAATGTTATTTCGGTATTTGTACCGTGTATACATCCATATGCATTTAGTAAAAAGCGGTTATTTTAACATTACAAACAGACACTCCAATTTTATTTATGTGAATAGATTGGCCGTATCTTCTCAAAGATACTATTGGGTTTGTTTATTTTAATTAGTCGCCTCCTATTAGGTACAGTGGCTGCTTAAGACTGTATCATAGTCCCAAATTGTAAAAATTATGTTCGACAGTTGGTTCAAAAGTTCACCAAAACTAAATTCTATAATATAAAAATGAATCGGTCAATGTGTTGCTAAGCGCAAATCTCGTGAGCAGCTGAACCGATTCCGCTAATTATTTTTTTATAATGTTCCTTGAAGTACAAGGATGGTTCTTACGGAGAGAAAAAAAGAAAAATATTGGGCAAGTCTGAGTCAGACTCGCGCACGAATCATCATCTATAAAAGAAAATCACTTAAATATTTTTTTAGGTTTCTACCTGTTTATTAAGATCGAGTAAGGCGGAATACAAATTGCTTATAAATTACGTTTGTTGTATGGGATATTATTAACTTTTTTTAAATTTAATTATTTATTTTGAAAGATAATATTCAACTACAATTCTGTGAAAATTTTAAGCGTCTACTTGTTACCGTTAGTCATTTTGAGCAAAAAATACCAAAAAAAGACACGTTTATTGTATGGGACCCCCTCTTAATATTTTCATTTTTTTATTTTTAGTATTTGTTGTTATAGCGGCAACAGAAATACATAATTTGTAAAAATTTCAGCTTTCTAGCTATCACGGATTATGAGATACAGCCTGGTGACAGACAGACAGACAGCGGAGGCTTAGTAATAGGGTCCCGTTTTTTACCTTTTAGGTACGGAACCCTAAAAATAATCGACTGTTAGGCGGTACAAAGTTCGCTGGGTCAGTTAGTAACTTATAAAACAGCTGACTAGCACAGCACAAATGACAATAGAGAGCCATGACCTTGCGCGCGCGCCGTGACGTGAAAGCGCCCAGTCTGCCGAGCGCGCCCGAACACGCCCGAACGAACGATCATTATGTACAGTTTACCCTTTCTAATTGTGCGAATCGTATAGTTTATATGGTTCATGGTGCATGCTATAATATGAGCAATATGTGCCTATCTACTTATAAACAGTACCTATCTACGTAAACTGAACGTAACGTAAGTAACTCTGAAAAGCATTTTTGTTGGAATCATCTGACCTAAAAGCGGCGATAGCCCAGTGGTGTACGTAACAGACTGCCGAGACGATGGTCTCGGGTTCGATCTCCAGGTACCCCGGGCACACACTGTGACTTTTTGAAGTTATGTGTGAATTAAAAATGTTAAATACCGCTCGCTTAATAATGTGCCCGGTAGATGGAAATAGGCTCGCCCCTATATAACTGGCGAAGTGTGGGTCTGTAATACACATCTGCCTACCCCTTCGGGGATAAAGGCGTAAAGTTATGTTTATGTGTTATGTCATCATTGTCATCTGACCCCAGAAACCTAGAAGCAACCTCAGTAATCAGCGCTCTTCGCGAGCGCTGGAAACGTGGTTTAGAGCCCTCCAGCCATGGGTTTCTGTCAATCGGCCGTTGCCATTCGTAATTGGTTTAAAGACAATTATTCTCAAGACAAAGTTATGGTAGTTCGTCACTTGAGTCTTAAGCGTAACTACAATCCCCAGCAAATTAGTATTAAAATATTAATTTTCTGGGTATTTTAGTTGAGCTATTAACAAGAGGACGCCCGCTACTACGCATATCGCACATTTTTAAGTTTACCCGTTTCTTTCCAATCTCTTGAAAATTCAGCCAATCCCTCCTTAAAGCACCCCTAAGTTCCGCAAGGAACATACATGCCAAATTTCAGCTTCTTGCGTTTAACAGTTTCGGATGTGCCTTGTCTGTCAGTTGGTAACAAAACAATTTTATATATGTATATACAGAAGATTTGTTTTCTCGAAAAGTCTAATTCCGGTTTTCTCAAATTCCAGGAGCCTCGCTCAAACAACATCCTGTACCAATTCCCGCTGCACCGGATATCTTACTGCGCGGACGACAAGGGCGCCAAGAAGTACTTCTCGTTCATCGCCAAGGGGGGCAGCACCGTCAACGGCAACGGACACGACGCTGAGAAGCACGAGTGCTTTGTGTTCATATCCACTAAACTGGCGTCAGAAATTACGCTCACCATTGGACAGGCCTTCGACTTGGCCTACAGGTAATGTCATTTGATAAATTCAAGTCCCCGAATAATATTACACTTCTGTCTACCCCGTGATCATCATCATCAGCCTGTCATAGCCCACTGCTCAATATAGGCCTTTCGAAGGGCACGCCACTGAGCCCCAATTTTCGGCTTTTCGTGTCCAGCCGCTGCCAGCCACTTTGCGTATAATCATCACAAATCACAATCCTAACTATCGCGTCACACAAAATGGATGACCATTACCTTGCTTCCTTGCGACGTGAAAGAGTGAATAACGACGAGACAGTCAGACAGTTGTGGCAGGACCTTGTTTTTTTTTTATTGTAATAGGCGGCAAACGAGCAGCAGGTAAGCAATTACCGTCGCCCATTGACACAAGCAACACCACAGGAGTCACAAGTGCGTTGCCGCCCCTTGGGATAGGATGAGGAGTGGGATGAGGGAGAAGGAATAGGGGATAGGGGCTCCGACACTCTCACTCACCGAACGAAACGCAACAGTTTAGGTACTGTTACTTTACGTCGATTTTCTGTGAGAGGGTAGTACTTCCTCGGTCGAGCCGGCCCATTCATGCTGAAAACAGCAAGGCTCTACTACCATGTTTAATATAACGCGAAAATACCTCAATTGTTTACTTCCCAGAAGCATTTACTTAAACGGCAAAAGCATTAAAATTCACAATAAGTAGTCTTGTCCCTCAATAAACAGGTCAGCTAAATATATCCTCACGGCGCTTAAGCCAAATGTCACATACTAAACAATGACTGAAGATATCATTATATGACCTTCAAGAATTGAACTCATCTTGAACTTAAAAGGAAACATTAATTTTGATCTGCTGTTGATTTGGATGGATTTTGCCGAAATTTTATATAATCCAATTTTAGTTTGAACGACACAGGGTTAATTTGTGACTACCACATTTCTTGTCGGATAAAGAGTGTGAGTACAGTTACGTAACCGTTTAAGGAATAAAGTCATTTATTATTTAAATTGTTAATTATCGCTTGATACACGGCGAAAGAAAACATCGTGTGGAAATCTGCATGTTTGAGAGTTCTCCATAGTGTTCTCAAGAGACATATGCCAACCCGCACTTGGCCAGGCGTGGTGGACTACGGCTTTACCTCCTCATAGTGAGAAGAGGCCCATGGTCAGCAGTGGGACAGCTTATTTCCACAGCTAATGACGATGAGAACTTGTGGTAGTTCTTACTGCCCATGTTTTATTTCGTATCTAGGTTATATAACTATATTATTATCAATTTGATTGTCATGCCGATGTTTTGCTGTGAACTTTGTTCATAGTCCTTAAGAATATACAGGGTGTAAAAAGACCCTTAACGAAAACTGAAATCCCATGTTGTACCAATCACTACGAACATTTTTTACTTCGGCACCATACCTGGGAAATTACTGGTTTAGGAGATATTGAAGCTCAAAGTTAGTATGGATTTTTTCTAATTCGGTACAAAATCGATGCATTTACCCCGCCCATATGTTCTTAGATGCCCTATGACCACATGGATAAGTAGGTATTTCGAGCATTGCACGCGCGCGCTTTTAAAAATGTGAAAACTTAAAAAAAATAGTTTCCCAGGTATTATTTTTGGTTAGTATGACTTGGCCATGATGTCCTCAACCAGTAGACTTCGGCTTGGTGATGGGTCTTCTGACACCCTGTATGTTAGGCTCATTTATTTATGTGTAATTGTAATGTGTTGCAGGCGGTTCTTGAACGACAACGGCAAATACATCGAGATGCAGAAGATGCAGCTTCAGAACAAGAAGCTGGAGCTACAAATGAACGCATACAAAAACCGTTTACAGGTATGTATCTACCATTATTTTTACTTTCTCTTTGAGTTGCTTTGTCGAGCCCGTCACTGCTAAGGAGCATTCAAAATCAATTTCCCCTTCAAAAGTTACATCTCATATGATTACTGGCATGGAAGTAGCCAGTAATCTGGGGGAGTGAGAGCACGCAAAGAAAACAATGATTCTAAAGTTATGCTGCTAATAACTTTAATAGAAAAGTGAAACACTAGAGAGAGATACTACTAAGAACATTTTTGGAATAGATTTTCACGAAAATTATTGTTAAGCCAATTACATGCAGCACTATTTTCTTATTATTATTTTACCGCGTGATCCTTGCTAGGAAGAGGCAGTTGCCCCTTCCTGCTTATACCGCCCTACGCCATGCCTAACGAATAGTGATGGCTATTAATGCGATTTCGCATAAATTTCATTAGCATGCGAATTCGGCGTGCTAAATGCTATTGCTATGCTATTAGCTAATTATGACGATAATTAATAATAACTTTGTATGTGAAGTGTGAAATTTATTAATATGCGAATTAAATAGCGCGTTCGCCTTTGATTATTTATAGGTACTTGTTTAATTAGTTCATATTATTATTAATTATAGATACAACAATAAACATTACACGAAAGAAAGTTTATCAAATTCGTAAACAAAACTCCTATTATCATATATGCCAATTCGTACTAACTAAACGTTGACATAATACATACTAATACGTAGCGCGTCAAACGCGTGCTACACACATTATTATTATCTTAACAAACATTCGCACACATTTACTCAATATACGACCCTAAATACGAGTAAATCAAACATAATAATAGCTTAAAATCATCGTTCGCATTTGCACCATTTGCTAAATAATTTCACTTATCGTGTCACGTGAAACGGATATATTGAGTATTCCTGTGAGTAAGACAGAGAATGCGTCCCGCGTAAGCAAGAAACTATGAACGAACCGAATCGCGCACTAAGCGATGAATTCAAACTTCACGAAATTTCCCAACAATATTTCATTAGCTAAATGCTAAATGAAAATTCGCATGCTAACATTAATATGATTGCTAATATATCCATCACTACTATCGAGCGTAATTATTTGAAAGAAAATGTGAAATACGTTCTGTTAGTACCGATTTTCTGCATAGATTACACGGTACACCGGCCGTGGTCGTGAGATGTCTCACAAGAAATGCTTGATATTAATCACTATTTTGTTTTTATTCCAGGAGCTGTCAAAGATAACGTACAAGGACGACCTGAGCTCGTACCTGTCGCGCAACAAGTTGTCCGACATCACGGAGTTCAAGCCGCCGCCCGAACTCGAGAAGCAGATCGCCTCGCTCACGATGGCCAACGGGTTCGCAAACATGTCCGCCAACATGAACGGCAACAAGACGCCCGACTTGGGTAAGACGAAATTATTTACATAAGGTTTTACGTCAAATAGACAGATAGACTGACGAAGGCAGCGATAGCCTAGTGGAGATACCAACAGACTGCCATGCAGAGGGTATCGAGTTCGAATCCACGGCGCGCACCAATGACTTTTCGGAGTTATGTGCGTATTAAATAATGCTAATTATCCCTTGCCCCATGTCACGGAGAGCACGTTAAACCGTCGGTCCCGCCTGTCATGAAGATCTTTGACAGACTCAAACAAACTGATTCTGGTCTAACGGCCCGGTCACGACCTACAGCGGCGAGGCAGCGACGAGAGCTTTCGATGTACAATGGCGCGTTTACTCTTGCGGCGCGCGGTCGCAACGGAGTCAAGTGCGCCATGTTTATCGAAAACGCTCGCCGCTGCCGCTCACCGCTGTAGGCCGTGTCCGGGCCGTAAACCATGGAATATCGCTATCCCTTCGGGTTGCCGAGTTAGACAGGCAGTCGCTCTGTGGAAAAGTTAACTCAGTCAAATCCGGTTAGACTAGAAAGCGGATACCAGGTTCTAATTGGGATAACGCTAGGAAAATTATGATACGGGTAGCCTAATGGTATAAGCGGCCGCCGCTTGATACTGCGTTGTGTTGTGGGTACGATTCCCACACGAGAATTATTGATTCTAGTTACTTGCATGTTTGCAAAGTCCCCCATGACTCTGACACAGGATTTAGTTCTAGTGCGAGGGTCTATGATCAGAGGGTAACACTACCCCGGTCGGGCCGGCACATTCATGCCTATACAAGCGAAGCTCTACTACCTACCTCTATCTCTCTCTAACACATGTGTTGGTATGCAGGCACGGACGCTCTGTCTCACAACAGCAACTCGACGGACACGTTCAACTCGAGCAACGACAACAATCTACTGCTGTCCACGCCGCCGCCACAACACAACGGGAAGCACAGCTTCAACACCGGGTGAGACACTTATATACTAGGTTTTTTTTTTATTGTAACAGGCGGCAAACGAGCAGACGGATTGCCTGATGGTAAGCAATTACCGCCGCCCGTGGACACAAGCAACACCACAGGAGTCACAAGTGCTTTGCCGTCCCTTGGGATTGGGAAAAAGGATAGGATGAGGAGTGGGGTCAGGGAGAAGGGATAGGGGATAGGGGCTCCGGCACTTCTCACTCACCGAACGAAACGCAACAGTTTAGGTACTGTTACTTTACGTCGATTTTCTGTGAGAGGGTAGTACTTCCCCGGTCGAGCCAGCCCATTCATGCTGAAATCAGCAAGGCTCTACTACCTATAAAATTACTTTATTAATAATTACTATGTAGATAACTTACTGAGCTGATAATTTTTTAAGCGACTTAAAAAAGGAGGAGGTTCTCAATTTCGCTATCCGTCTGTTTTTATATGTGTTACTTGATAACTTTGCACAGACTGAATTGATTTAATTTATTTATTTATTTATAGACTCACGCCTGTATCCCCGAAGGGGTAGGCAGATTGTTTTTAAATGTGACTTTTAGTTTCTTGCATTTACCTAAATTTGATCAGGATCTGACAAGTAGTTTTTGAGTTAGTTTATACATTTTAGAAGCTTTTGAAGTATTTTTCGGCATACTTATGTAAATGAAGAAAAGGAAGAAAATAGCAGGCGGTTTAGTGAGATTGCAAACTAATGGATCACATTCGAATCGTTCGTCGACTCTAAGAAAAGACAGTAGAGACGTTTTTTAGGGTTTCCTTGATAAAACCAGGTATGCTAAGGTGGTTTGGGCACATGGAGAGGATGGATGACGAAAGACTGACCAAGCAGATATAATATAAGGCAAGTGTGAATGGGACAGGACGAAGGGGAAGACCTAGGCGGACGTTCTCTGACCAGATTGCAGACATCCTTAACAGGAAAGGTTAGAAGTACCCTGAACAGAAGAGTATGCATGAGAAATTTGATGGGAGTGAATTAAGCAAGAGAGATATGTCAGGATCGTTGCAAATGGCGTTCCGTTCTCTGCCTACCCCTCCGGGAAACAGGCGTGAGTCTATGTATGTATGTGAATGGGATGCTGGGACGCGATTCATGAATTCTTCTAATTCTAAGTAAAAGATTTGTAAGTTACCCAATGTACAGAAAATAAATAATGAAAACTTTTTTTTTTTTCGACTTTCTCATGTACCCGTGTGTCGGAGGGTAGGGTATCGCCGAAGCATTCGTCGCTACCCCCCGACGGGTATTAGCCCGCCAGATGGTCAGGCAATAATAAAAACCTAGCTTAGTTTAAGTTATTTATTTGTGTATATTTAATTTAGTTTAAAGGTTTTATTAATAAATTATTTTAATTATATTGTGTGTGTGTGTTGCAGTAAACTGGTGGGTGATTTGTCGTCAAGCAAGAACCCCTCGGTAGGCACCAAGCTTGAAGGTCTGCTCCTGCACTCAGATTCCGACAGCGGTGAGTTGATACAATGATATTTTTAACCGACTTCAAAAAAGGAGGAGGTCCTCAATTCAGCCGTTTATTGTTTTGAATTTAGTTTACTGATTTCGCCGAGGTTTCTAAATCGATTTATGTGATTATTTTTTTGTTTGATGCGGAAAGTTTCGTTTTCGTCTAGTTTTAGGGGGCGCGCAGGTGTAGGTAGGCACAGCAAAATACACGGGTTGAAATGTCTTACGGCCCGGCCACGGGGACCGGCGACGCGACCTGCGACAAGCGATTTCGATGTACATGGCGCGCTTAACTACGCCGCGGCGACCGATGTCGCCTCACAGTAAACGCGCCATGTACATCGAAATCGCTTGTCGCAGGTCGCGTCGCCGGTCCCCGTGGCCAAGCGGTTAGATGGGACAATGAAATTTTGAAGGTTTGTTTTTGGTAGAAGTATCATGTTTTGTAAAAAGTCATAGAACAAAAGTTGTTGATTATGCTGTTAGTAACATAGTCCTGAGAGGTTAACGGTGTTTTACAAATAACTCTGTATATTATTAGTTGTATTTAATTATTTTAAGACTATTTTTTTTATTATATTTGGATTTCCATAATTTGTTGATTTAATACTAATATCTAATGTGATGTAGTAGTAAAATAAGTAGGTTGGAATGAAGGTGTTGATTGTTTTAAGTGAAAATTATCTGGAGTTTGAGTTCGATGGCATTTTGACGATGTCTGCAATATTAGATAATTTGAAATGTTGTAGTTTCTTGTTTAAGTGTAGCTTTTTTATTACACAGGTTTTTAATAATTATCTATCCCTAGGTACCCCGGGCACACACCTCTGACTTTTCGAAGTTATGTGTGTATTAAAAATTAAAAATGTTAATTATCCTTTGCTTAACAATGTGTCCGGTAGATGGCAATAGGCTCGCCCCCTATTACATTGGGACTGAAACATAACTGGCGAAGTGTCGGTGTTTAATACACCTCTGCCTACCCCTTCGGGGATAAAAGGCGTGAAGTTATGTTATGTTGTTTAATAATTATGAATGCATGGAGATGTCGGTAGGGGACGCCCAAGACGGACGTACGCTGACCATATAGGTGACGTACTAAAAAAGGGCCAAATTAAAAGTACCCATAACCGACGAGCATGTATGATGAGGTTGATGAATGTTGAGGAAGCGAAAGAGGTTTGTTCGAACCGGAGCATTTGGCGTTCCATAATCTCTGCCTACCCCAATGGGAGACAGGCGTGACGATAGATAGATTTAATAATTGTTTTGTTAATTGCAGACTTCGACCCGCGCGCGTTCGAGTCGGACTCGCGGTTCGGCGCATCTCCGCCGCGCGCGCATCAGGCGCCGACACACGCGCCCGCCCCCGCCCCCGCACACAATGCACCTACGCCGCTGTGTAAGTATTACCGCAGATAATCTATACTAATATAATAAAGCGGAAGAGTTTGTTTGTTTGTTTGTTTGTTTGTTTGAACGCGCTAATCTCAGGAACTACCGGTCGGATCTGAAAAATTCTTTTTGCATACGATAGCCCAGTTATTCCGGAAGGCTATATGCTATATAACATAACGCTTCGACCCTTTGGGGCCGGGCAAAAGGCTAAAAAGGCTAAAACATTATGTTGGCTAATCTCAGGAACTAGCAGTCGGATTTTAAAAATTGTTATTGCCTATGATAGCCCAATTATTCCGAAAGGCTATAGGCTATATAAAATTACGCCTTAACTTTTAGGGGCCAGACAAAAATAATAAAATGGTCAAACGAGAAGGGGGAGGGTTGGTTCAAAGGCAAAAAAAGGCTAAACGAATAGGATACAATCTATATGGGTATCGTTTTCGAGATTTTCGGGACGCTGATTAAGAAATTAGCTTATTTATGAAATTAATTTAGTGATCCAAAATGGCGGACGGGAAATCAAAGATGGCGGATGAGAAAATTTTTACTATCAATATGGGTATCGCCTTCGATATTTTACGGGGTGGAGAATCGAAATACAACATCTATTTCGTGATCAAAGATGGCGGATGGGCAATCAAAGATGGCGGATGGGAAAATTTAAAAAATTCAATATTGGTATCGTCTCCGATGTTTAAAGGGATGAGGAATCCAAATACTACATCTTTTTCGTGATTCAAGATGGCGGATGGGAAATCAAAAATGGCGGATGGGAAAAATTTAAATAATCAATATGGGTATCATCTCCGATATTTAAAGGAATGGGGAATTCAAAACCACTATCTATTTCGTGATCAAAGATGGCGGATGGGAATTTTTTTAAAATCAATATGGGTGTCATCTCCAATATTTAAAGGGATGGGGAATCCAAATCCGACATCTATTTCGTGATCAAAGATGGCGGATGAGAAATCAAAGATGGCGGATGTGAAAGTTTAAAAAAAACAATATGGTTATCGTCTCCGATGTTTTAAGGGATGGCGAATCTAAATACAACATCTATTTCGTGATCAAAGGTGGCGGATAGGAAATCAAAGATGGCGGACGGGATTTTTTAAAGTCGATATGGGTATCGTCTCCGATATTTTAAAGAATGGGGAATTCAAAAACACCTTCTATTTCGTGATCAAAGATGGCGGATGGGATTTTTTTTAAAAATCAATATTGGTATCGTCCCCGATGTTTGAAGGGATGGGGAATCTTAATACAACATCTATTTCGAGATTCAAGATGGCGGATGGGAAATCAAAGATGGCGGATGGGAAAGTTAAAAAAAATCAATATGGTTATCGTCTCCGATGTTTTAAGGGATGGCGAATCTAAATACAACATCTATTTCGTGATCAAAGATGGTGGATAGGAAATCAAAGATGGCGGACGGGATTTTTTTTTAAGTCGATATGTGTATCGTCTCCGATATTTTAAGGAATGGGAAATTCAAAAACACCATCTATTTCGTGATCAAAGATGGCGGATGGGATTTTTTTTTAAATCAATATGGGTATCGTCTCCGATGTTTAAAGGGATGGAGAATCCAAATACAACATCTATTTCGTGATTCAAGATGGCGGATGGGAAATCAAAGATGGCGTATGGGAAAAATTTAAAAAATCAATATGGGTATCGTCTCTGATGATTTAAGGGATGGTGAATCCAAATACAACATCTATTTCGTGATCAAAGATGGCGGATAGGAATTCAAAGATGGCGGACGCGATGTTTTTTAAAGTCAATATGGGTATCGTCTCCGATATTTTAAGGAATGGGGAATTCAATACTATATAAAAATCTATGTTTGTTTGTTCATCATTTGTAGACTCTGAAATGATAAGAAATTAAGCGCTAAGTCAATGGTAACTTTGGAAAAGGGGCTTGGAAAAAAGGGAATTAAATAAAAACTCTTAAAAAAGCGATACGGAGTTCGCTGGGTCAGCTAGTATAATATAACACAGATGCACAATCCCATACATTCATTTTCACCACGCCTACTACAACTAATGCTCTGCTCTTTCAAATAGTCAAACCTAAGATCTTAACATAGTGTGTGTGTGGGTGCATAGGGTTCCCACCAAGAACTTAGGGTCCCGCGCCAACCTCACCTGCAAGTGGTGCACCTGCCGATCAACGGACGAGGCGACGGCAAATAAAATATCTCGATAAGCGGCAATAGGCTCACCTCCTATTACGTGGGATCAAAACACTGGCGAAAAGTGGGCGTTTAATATGTCTCTGCCTACCCCTTCGGGGAAACAGGCGTGAGTCTATGTATGTATGTATGTAAGATCTTAACCTACTTACACAACTCCGTTCCCACCCAACAAAAGGAATATGATCTATCTGATCTTTAACAGTCGTTATATGGAGTCAATACCTTGAATAAAACTTAAACTAGTCTAAACCATGAAATATAACTATCCGTTTGGGTTGCGGAAATCAGACAGGCATTCGCTCTGAGTTTCTAGCTGGGATAACGCTAGGAGGATGTTAAAATTGAAATGTAATAATGTACTGCACTTTGATCCATAAAATATGCTTCACGAAGCACAAACTTTAAAAAGAACTTCTCATTCCAGTGGCGCCCCCTCCAAAGGCATCGAAACGCCAACCAGCAGCGCCCGCGCCCGTCCTCAACGGGACCGACCCCTTCGGAGCGCCGGCCTTCGCCCCCGCGCCCGCACCTACCCCTCTGCCGACCCCCTTCCCAACCTCAAGCCCCAACAAACCCAACTACGATATATCCGACTTCAATCTGCACACATCGGTCTTCAACTCGAGCACGAACTCTTTCACAAACGGACTCAGTGGCTATGACCCGTTTGACACCCACAAGTCCGGGAATATCTTCGGCAACGGATTCAATAATACGTTCAACGGGTTCGGCAACCTCAGTGAGAAACAGACGGTCGAGTTAGACAGCACTTTCAACGGGTTCTTAGATAAAACTATTTCGGAAATGAAGGTGGGTCACATTTTGTAAACTATTGTTACTAGTAAGCCTCACTTACAGCAGGCATTACGGCCTACAGCGGCGGGCGACAACGGCGAGCGTTTTCGACGTACAGTCGAACAACTTCCCGCTAGACCATAAGGGCGAGAATCGCTCAGTAAGACATTGTCGCATTTCAGTGCTACTTAACAGACACATTGACACTCGTATACAAAACCAGTTTCTAGTGTGCCTCAACTCTATGAGCGAGCCAATGGACTTTTTTTCAAACTGGCCCGCCGCCGACTTGTTTGATTGTACATGGCGCGCTTTACTCCGTCGCGGCCACGTCGCGTCAAAGTAAACGCACCATGTACATCGAAAACGCTCGCCGCTGTAGGCCGTGGCCGGCCGTTAGGTCTGCTGGTGATTTCATCAAAATACCTCACTACAAAAATTAAGTAAAATAAAGTTGATATGTCTCGAAAATTATGATGGTTTACCGTTACACCATTGTTACTAGTAAGCCTTATTACTAAGTTAGTACTATACAGGGTGTCACAAGACCCATCACCAAGCCGAAGTCTACTCGTTATGCACATCATGCCAAGTCATACTACGCGAAAATAATACCTGGGAAATAAAAAAAAATAAAGCTTAAAAAAATTTACAACTTTTATTACCGGCAATGTATAGCGCGCACTTGCAGACATCGTACCTACGCCGGCCGTATCTGCCTACACCGTGCGCCGCGGTGGCGGCAGTTTATGATCACGTAGTCGCGCGGCCGAGGGGAATGACCTCGCAACTGATTGCTGGTAGGCATACACTACACGTCGGGAACTTTAAAGCCGTTTATTTTAGGGAAATATTAAAAATTTTGTTTATGTTTATTTGGCAGAAAGTGTACATTTATCATTCTAAACACGATTTTGGAATAATTCGAAAAAAAAATCGTGACTTTGAGCCTCAATATCTCCTGAACCAGTAATTTCCCAGGTATGGTGCCGAAGTAAAAAATGATCGTAATAATTGGTACTATATGGGGTTTCAGTTTTCGTTAAGGGTCTTTTTACACCCTGTATATTCTGTGCTTATACAACCAGTGATGTCAACATACCTCACTACAAAAAGAAAGTAGAATAAATTAGTAGATTTTCGCAATATCTTTAATTACTCATATTATATTTAAACCGAATGGTCTACAAATTACATTATTTATTATTAGGATGAAAATATGTTTTGTAGTTTTAAGATCATTCGGTTTATATTAATCTCCGCCCAACCAATATATCGCAGCAAAATCAATAAACTGTGGTTTAATATCAAAGTGTAACGCGGTGGTCTGTAACAAACGCCGTAGGTTGCGTCCGATGGCGTCCGGCGTCTACTGACTCTGGACGCGGCTTCCAGCGTTGTTTGCGATGGTCACTCAGGATTTTAGTTTCTCGCATGCGTTCAATGTGAATAGACGTGAGTGGTTTAAATATGGATGAACAGACCATTTTAAGAGTTCTTCTCGAAGAGGAGGAGGATGATGATCTCGTTTTACAAATATTATTAAAACAGGAGAGAAGAAAAAGGCGTCACGACCTTTTCGTGTAGAGAGAGGTCAAGGGTTGTTTTAATACGTTGATAAAAACATTTATATATACTAACGAAGTCAAGTTTAAAGAATACTTTCATATTTCAAAGAAGCAGTTTATCATTGTGTTGGATTTAATCGATGATGAGTTGACAACAGCATCGTGCAACAGGTACAAGAAACTTTATCGCTGGCATCAAATAAAATTCTGTTTAATTTAACTGCTTCTATCAGTAATTCATCTTGCTCCTTTGTAAATTTCACCATTTTTATGACATAAACGCGACGTCCGTTCCGCCAGAATGCCCTGAAATGACTGCGTAGGCGGCGTACAACCTGGATGGATGGATGCGTCGCGTCGGGCTTGTGAGAGAGAGACCACTATAGTACATTATCATAGTAAGCATTCGTAGGCCGCGTAGCGTCACGTCGGACGCGACCTACGGCGTTTGTTACAGACCACCGCCTTACAATTCGCGTAAACCCAAGATAATATATCTATTGATGTCTCACTGTAAATAAAAAGTTTAATAATTACTTTTGTAAATGTATCAATTTCATTCTTGTTGTTTGTTTTTAATTGTAATGAAGCGTGAGTTGTGTTTACGTTTTATTTGTAGTGAGGTATTAAGTGATATTCTGTTGCATCTTTATCTTTAAGTAGCTGTATGGTTGATCAACATTTATAGATATTTGCCATATAAAATACATGTCCCATATAATTGGTACACGTTCAAACAGCAAAATTATAACGAAATTTTCTTAATTTTTAACAGCATGACGAGGGGTAAGTTCCTATAAGTGTTAAGTGTGATGCTAGCGACATATTCAGCCTTTAAAAATTGCCTGCAAGGGAAATGGTTTAGTTCTAATATTGAGGGTTCGATTCCCGCCTGTTGTAATCACAAATATGTTAAAATTGACGCAGATAAAACGCCTCGGTAGCGGATATTAAACTGTAAGTCCTATACAAGACATCGTTATCGGAAGTCTATTGACTGTCGACAGAGATATACATTTCTCATTTCTAACTGTCCGAAGAAACGATACATCCTTCAACGTTTGACCGTATTAATTTCCATCCACTCGGGAAAGAGAGTTTATTTTTCATGGTTTTCCATACAAATTTTAAAGCCTAGTATTTGAAAAATAAATAAACTAATCTGAATGAAACTTGTATGTGTAAGTTAAAAATAGAGTTTTAGAACATGTATTCAGACATGTGCAAATAGACGAAATGGGAACGAATTTTAGGTTGCCATACGAAACGAAAAGAATAATAATAATATTTTATGGGTTATTATAGGTTTTCTCTTGAATCCGCACCCTAAAATAAAAACCCATATTATTGTAATTTCTTTCTAATAAAAATATGAGTGGCTAATTCGACCAATTGTTCGAGGATGTATCGCTTCTTAGGCCAGTTATCGAATAGGAAATGGATGTCGATCGGCAATTAATTTACCAGTTGAATTTGAATGTTTTGTATGGGACTCCATACGTGTGTTTAACTCGCTACAATAATAATTGAAATGTGCTGAATTACTGAGGCCCTTTCGTTTACATCCTTTCGCCAGCCTCTGCTGGACTTAAATCTAATCTAATATGCTTCAAACACTGAGTCAATTTATGAGGAACTGGCCTACTATGCCACGCTGGCCAGGCGGGTTGGCATAGGTTTTAATGTAGAGTTTTCCGTCTCTTCCAAAAGATCCTATTAGTTTCATATTACTGCCTTACGGCCTGGTAACGAGATCGGTCTAAGCGGCGAGCGACGCGGCAGGGGCGATGTACATGGTGCGTTTACTCTGTGTTGACGTCGGCCGCGGCGCAGAAAAGCGCGCCATGTACATCGAAATCGTTCGCCCCTGCCGCGCCGCTCGACGCTTAGACCGATCTCGTGACCAGGCCCTTTGTCGCCTCTTATGTCACTTACGGAATGAACCGGGGTAGTGAAATTTTGTATCCTTAATCAGTCAGAATCACCTTGCTGAGTCTATATCATCCAGGCGCCGTATTCATGTCATCATTGACTATTGTCATGACGCCTCCGTTGTTCCAGTGGATAGCGTATGCGACTGCTGATCGTAGGCCCCGGGTTCGATTCCCGGGTCGGGCAAGTGTTACTGGTTTTCCAAATTCTCAGTAGCAGCACGGAGTCTGGTGATGTGCCCGGTAACGGCAATAGGCTCGCCCCCTATTACGTGGGGCCTAAAAACTCATGGCGAAATGTGGGTGTAATACGCAGTGTAAAACCCCTTAGGGATTACAGGCGTGAGTCTATAAATATATAAAATAATGATTATTGCTGTTTTATGTTCATAAATTGTATACGAGTTGTTTCTATAGGGTAGGTCTTTTTCATTTCATTCCGTAGTGACGTAAGAGGGTAAGAACATATTCGAAACAAATATGTAATCTTTGTAAAGAAACATAAAACTCGGCATCAAAAGTTGTATCCAGTCATGCCAGCGTGGTAGTCAAATCAGTGTAATATGATGCATATTAGGAGAGGCCTATATCATAATGCATTAAAATACAGGGTGATTTGTAATTGTTCGTATTCCTTTCGGGATTGGAGGGTGATTGTAGGGCCATAATGGAGTATTTTTACCCCCTACATGTGGAGGTCCAAAATGCACCATTTTGGAATAAAATGGTTTTTAAAATTTTTTAAGCAAATTCTATATTTTTGTTATAAACATCTCCTAAAAAATTATTATGACTATTACTGGTAGCAAATTAGGCCTCATTTAATGGACAATTAAATAGCCCATATTTTAAAACAAAATGAAGCTACTAACTCAACGTGGTATTTGAAAATAGAGGCACAAAACACACAAAAATGTACACTACACTATATACGAGCAATTACAAATCAGCCTGTATATGGGAAAGGTTGTCAATTAAATACAAAATTCTCTATGATGTAAACCTTATTATTTTTTCTAACTGTTACAAGTGATAAGACATAAGCCATTGAGCTTTTGGTGACATGTAAAAAACTGCTTTTGCCTATTTATTAATAATGAATAGGGTTCCCGGGTGCATAGGGTTCCCACCAAGAACTTAGGGTCCCAAGCCAACCTCACCTGCAAGTGGTCCACCTGCCGATCAACGGACGAGGCTGTGGCAAACAAAATATCCCGATAAGCGGCAATAGGCTCGCCACCTATTACGTGGGATCAAAACACTGGCGAATAGTGGGCGTTGAATATGCCTCTGCCTACCCCTTCGGGGAAACAGGCGTGAGTCTATGTATGTATGTATTAATAATGAATGTGTTTTCCTCCACAGGACGGATTCAGCCGAGGGATCACCTTTGGAAATGATGATTTTTCAATAGACAACCTGGATCCTCTGAAGAAAAATTAAATTAATAAACTACGTTTTTCATAAAGTAAAACATTGAATAGTTAAAAAAATGTAGGTAAATGAAAACCTTCAGTTCAGTTCATACATCTATATAGTATAGACAAATGCAATAAAAGATGTAATTTTCTCGAAAATAAATGTATTTGCGGATTCAAAATTTAGTTCATAAGCGATGTTTGAACTGATATAACGGTTTTTTTTTTCAAAGTATGTGTTGCCATGTTATTGGTTGCAAATATTTGAGTTCGTGATAGTAGATTATAAATATAAATATCTCTACGCCGTTTCTTCACTCCATCTTGAAACTCGACATCTTAACCAGTAATATGACAAAACATTTAAATTGTAATAAAAAAGATCTAAAACATTTTTTGGTGATAAATCATAGATTATATGCGAAATCGTATACGCTCAATGTCATTCCAAAAGTGCCTTAAATATTATAAAACTTTATACAATTTTTAAAAATTGATAATAACATTTCTCCGGTAGATTTTTGTAAGACAAAAAATGTATTTTGGTAGAAATTGACAAAATGTTATTTTTAGGTGTGTAAGGACCAAAATTGTTTACAAATCGAATGTGAAATTTGAAGGTGGCCTCATAATATTCTGTGATAATTCTTTTCAAGTTGAGGTTCTTCAAATTGTATAAAATACGTCCAAAATACGACTGAATCGAAAATGATTAGAATCGTCTAACAGGATGGATAACTTTACAACGTCATTGTATGTCGGGACGGAGCTGGCAACATCGACGATACATCTAAACTATCGTAATTTTAATTATTTAGACTTATTTATCGATATTGTAAATAGCAAGAAAATCTATTATCAATAGCATGAGTTACTTATTTTATAATACAATATAACTTCATTTATAATCTTGTAATCCCTGTGATTATTTCGTAGATTGTAATATATACGCCATGGTTACGCGGTATTTCTGCCGCCATTTTGAAACGTACCAATGTTGCCAGTTCCAAATAAAAGCTACCAACTCGTAGAAATACGGATGACATTGCAGCAGTAGGGCCAACATTCCATGAACATACCTATTATAAAATTAACTATTTTTACTCGTGATTATTATAAATAAAATGTTTTATTTTTAGTTGTGTATGATAGTGTCCTAGAACTGTTGTATCGCTACGTGTCATTAGTGGAATATTGTTTTTAGTATTGTGTACACTAATGTTACTTTAAGGCCAAAAGATATACATAATTGTGTATTTTCAATAATAAATTTATATTTATAATTGCTAATGTTTCATTATTTCTCACAAACGCCGGCGGCCCTATCCCCTATTCCTTTTCCGTCATCCCACTCCTCATCCTATCCCTTTTTTCAAGCTCAAGGGGTGGCAACGCACTTGAGAATCCTGTGGTGTTACTTGTGTCCATGGGTGGCGGTAACTGCTTACCATCAGGCGATCTGTCTGCTCGTTTGCCGCCTATTACTATAAAAAAGAAAAAAAAAAACATTTTCTGGCCGTCACTAATACCTACACCAGTCTTGCTTTATCAGCAATGTATACTTACTAATATCAAAGACAATTCAAACACGGTCATTTGAGCCTCAACTAAGCAGAGCTTGTACTTAGTATGCCCTCTCTCACATT
Organism: Euclidia mi; assembly: GCA_944739405.2. Lineage (NCBI taxonomy): Eukaryota > Metazoa > Arthropoda > Insecta > Lepidoptera > Erebidae > Euclidia > Euclidia mi. The sequence continues at coordinate 8,338,822 of OX123208.2, forward strand.
CGGCGTGCGCGGTCTGTCGTCCCTTCGGCGTGGGCCCAGCGTTCACTTTGATCTACAGAGTGAACGTCGGGCATAATGTGAGTGAGATCTATGGCAACTGATAAACATATTAATACAAAAGATGGAAATTTGCTTTGTTGAAATTCCATTTTTGGCGGCATATCGATTGTGCGGCAGGATGTCGCACGTTCTCACGGCTCAGGAGTATCGTGCGCGGAGGGCGCGGTGGGGGGGGGGGGGGGTAGGCGTCGACGGGCTGTAGCGCCTCGTCGCCAGCGGCACAACACGAGGTCCAGCTGTCTTCCACTACAGTTCGGTATCTCGTTACACTGAACGAATTCACAGAATGCCATAAAATATTCAAAATAATTAACAATGTTACTATTACAGGAATACAAATTAAAATCACCTAAAACTACTAACTTATTTTTATACTTAACACATATATTTTCCAATATTTTAAACAAATCCATAATTATACTCGCTCTCTTCAATTTGCGGAGGAATATAAACCGTACAACATGTAAATAGATACCGATTTCCCCTATACAAACTACCACACACTAACTCAAATCTGTGAGCGTCCAAGTTAATGTTACCTGGGATCGCCACTCGCCGCAACTCAAATCGCGGTGTGGCCACTAAAAGTGCTCTGCCCTGTTTGCGGCCATCAGCGCGATCGCATCGCAATATTTGATATCCTGGCACGAGAAATTCCGAATCCGTAATCGCTGCATGGAGACCGGTTTCTGTGATTGCAAACAGATCACACTCGGAGGATTCCAGCAAAGACAAAAATTGGGGAGTTTTTGTCCGAATTCCTCTATACATATATAATTATGTAGGTACCTTTCAACTTTATCATCATCATCAACAACCTATTGCGACTCACTTCTGCGTATGAGCCTCTTTTTTGTGTTATATTTCCCTGTTTCGGGCTAATCTTGCCTATGTATGATGGCCCTTTGACTAAAAGAACAATAAACATTTTCCATCAAAATCGTTTCAGAAGTTAATAAGATTAGGACCAAGCTGTTTAATTGTTTATTATGGTCAATCGGTTCATATGTATTTGTTAAGGTTAATGCGGTACCTACGTATAAAAAAGGCACAACAAAAGATTTGTTTTAAAATTTAATACTGATAAAAAAAAACAATTAGTTATGTTGCTACAAAACAAATCAGTTTAGTATTTTAGAAAATAATGAAATTGTGTAAATTAAACAAGGTTTTCGGAGAATATTAAATCCTACCTCGTAACGTAATTATATCTAGTAATTTTCTTCGCCCTTTTTGTTCTGCAAAATCATTATAAAACATCAGATAAGTTTATACTGTCACAAACCGTGTGCTCTATTGAAATCACACAGAAGAATAACTGAAGCATGGAAGGAACGATATTTTTTAGAACAAATTGAATATAGCTACACTCTTCACTCACAAATATCGTTTTTAATTTAATAGTGACTGAGCAAATCCGCTATCGATATCTATATATTAAAGTTTCAATATAGGTTCAAAATCAAACGGACTTGTAAAGTATATTATTTATATGTTATACATTTTAAATTCCGTAACTTTGTGTCCACAGCAGTCAGAACGCTAGTTGATGGACAGTCTTTAAATAATTATTACACAAACTTGCATTTTTAAACTGAACTTACATATTTTTGTTTCAAATGGGTAATCAGTGGCACATAATCTTTCGAGGCGTTATTTTCTAATTTTCATGGTATTTTTCTTTACGCATCAACAGCCTTTTCCAGTCCACTGCTGGTCTTAAACCTTCCGTGGTGGAGGTTTGGCCTACTTTTATACCACACTAGCCAGACGTATTCGTATAGGGTTTTATTTCGAGATTTCCTTCTCTTGTGTTTCTCTTAGTCGCCTCATACGATACCCTCGGCATAAATGTTTATTTATAGTTATTTTTTCAGCTGTAATGATAGCTGTAAGTGGGATTAATAAATATTAAATAAATAAATCATCACCCCCAAAAAATATATTTTTATTAGAGAAAGCAAATAATTAAGAAAAAGCAAAACTCATAGCTTAAGCATTATGATAACTGAGAATGGCATATCCAAATTAATTCTTTACAAGGATAGGACATAGTCGACATGGATTTTATCAAGCAAAAAACATAAAAATTAACTTAAAATAGATAAATCAGACAAAACCTTGAATAGTGCCCAAAGATTTGTTATTAACAATAATCACTTTATTGAAATTTTCTCATTACATCGTGTAGGTAATACAAATCTATGTGTAAAAAAGTATGTGCGGGATCGGACACTTTTCGATCATACATGTGACACACAGAATATTTAGAGCTAAGACTACAGAACAAAAGGCAGACAGAGCGCGCGGAACATTTGCGTGAAGCCACTAAAGCAAATACAAAATTGAAAAGCGAATACAAACTCGGCTCAGTGCGCTGCGAAGCATCGCACAGTTCACACGCCACGGTCAATCCAGCTTTTAAATTCATAAAACGCCGTCTTGCGTTTTTAAACATTGTAAAAGTTGTTTCCAAAAGCAAAAAACGGGAAGATGGAATATATTTTTACAGATAACTATGGATTATTTGACTGTTTTATAATATTATTTCGATAAAATTCGCATTTCTGCAGAAAATATGTAAGTGTTGCCAGTTTACGTCGACACCGTTTTCCCTAAATTAGGGAAAATGCACTTGTCAATTGATTATGTAGGTAATAATTATTGTCATGTTAATGAAAAATACATTAACGTATTGTAAAAGTATATTGTAGATTATCTTTTTTCTTATAAATATAGTAATAGAATTTCCATTAGTATATACATTGTTTTGAGTTCGATCCCCATATACTATACACTTTGACCTTTGTCACAGAATAAATCTTTGTACCGTTCTTATGGCGTAGGGAATAAGTATCAAAATCGTACTGCAACTGTTAGCTTGACTTGGCGCCGTGTGTACATTACGTACAGAAACATAAATTATTGATTGCAGCCATTATTTATTTTTAGTTGCATTTTTTTTTGGTTATGTTTTATGAATCATAATATTCATAATTTGTTGTGTGCATGACAAAATGTTTTTAGCTAATTAATATTTAGGACGCAAGCCTATTGCAATTAACCAAACATTTCCAGATACTATACTGAGAATTTCTAAACAAAAAATAAACAACATATTCGCCGATCTAAGATTTAACCTCATGATTGGTATTCGTAAATATTATGTAGTTGGTATTATATAAGTATTTCTTCTGGATCGAGGCTATGGATTAGAAAACATAATCTATTTATTTCTCAATTTACGAATAAAATTAGTTAAAACTTAACTCGGTACCTACATTTAAGAAATGTATTTATAAAAGCATACTTTAATGGTATCTTTTATTTGAATAATTTTCACAACAGCATTACGTATTAAAAGAATTAATTAAATCCATGGTAAATTCTTCAAAACCGCAAACGAATATAAAATATTACCTATGTAATATTTTTATATTCGTTTGCAAAAACTATATGTAAAATAGTGGGAGATTATTCATAATCTGGCAACTTTACACACACATAGACGCGCGTGTCCGTACAGTGCCAGTCGCCAAATGTCACGCACACATAGCTGTCAACGTGCCTCACTTCGTTGCACGAATACGTTCCATCTGGTTCTTGTTTGTTAAATCTGTGATTTAGAGAGAAAAAAATGGTGGCTAGACTAGCCCTTAGATTTTATCTTGGGATCGGCACATTATTAGTCCACTAGTCGAACAAGAACAACCAAGTGTTGGTCTCTGGGTAGATGACATTTTACAAACTTTCTTTCAAATGAAGATTTCCTTATTTTGATGCATATGCACTCAGTAGTCGTGAGTATGAAATGCAGACAGTTCTTATTAAACCCTCAAATTACTATCCTTTAAATATTACTGTCAGATCAGATATTTTCTATAGGTGCATTATTTTTTTTTGTAATATGATGGATTCTAATTTTCTTATATGTTTGACTAATGCACTTTATCAATAAAAATCTGTGATCATCAAACAATGTATTTTCTAGAGAATGTTCAATCAAATTCGAAAAAGGATGAATTCCGAAAATTCCTTACTGTTGCTGATATTTTAGTTATTAGCAAGTAATTATTTAAACACTCACACTGATACGTTTAGAAGGCAGGAGTGATGTTGGCACAGAATTTTCTTTTAAAAATATACGGTGGATAGACATATCGATAAGATTTTTTACAACACTTGACAATGTCCATATAAATATTATACGGCTAAATTCAAAATCATGTCAGTACAGTCATAAAAGAAAAATCACTAAGGTTATATAATTTGATCGCATAATATTGTCTAAATTGTATCTAATGGGTTGATTACACCTAACGAGTACAGTGGCGAGTCAGTAAATGCGCTCTCGGCCGAGAGAGTCGCCGAACCGAGTGGGTGTTCACACGTATTTACTATAGTGGCGAGACAGTTTAGTTCTGATCACGATTACGTCTGCAATGGATCGCAAAAAAAAGAATTTAAAAACGTTTTTAACCAGCTGTTACCAGACATTATAATAAAGGAATTGTGGGATTTATTAGAAGATGAAGACTGAAGAATTTGGACTAGAACATAGATGTTAAAGCGAAATGCCCTTGGAGCAACAAATTGCCTTTTTAATGAATTGCAGTCAGAAGATCCCAAAGAATTCAAGGCACTTTTGAGAACGACTGTAGAAAAATTCCACAAACATTCATGTATTTTGTAACACTGAATGAGTTTTATTGTTGTTTCCATGCTCCATTTGTTATTAACGGACATTTTAATTTAGATTAGGATAATTTGAAAACAAAAACATAAACAAACATAACGAACGAACGAGTGGCGAGTGGCCGAGTGACAATCGAGAGCGTGTTCATACGTGCCGAGCGGTATACCGAGTCGCTGCGGGGGTAGACAAATGATGCGGGGAGGTGGGTACTCGGCCTAGTAAACAGATTGGGATTCTAGTGACTCTCTCGCCTCTTTGCTCGGCCGAGCACTCGGCCGAGCACTCGTTAAAGTGTTTATACCAACCGAGTACTCGGCCGAGGACACTGACTCGCCACTGTACTCGTTAGGTGTAATCAACCCATTACACGTCAGTTGACTGTGTTCCATTTGTAAGTACTAGGATTACCTCTATGTATATAATATCCAATCTCTTTGAAATCATAGCCAATGCAGATAATCTATTCTGTGTCATGGTGGATCGCAGATATTTTTTATGACAACATCACATACATTACTCTGATCCCAATGTAAGTAGCTAAAGCACTTGTGTTATAGAAAATCAGAAGTAACGACGGTACCACAAACACCCAGGCCCCAGACAACATAGAATACTAATGAACTTTTTCTACATCGACTCGGCCGGGAATCGAACCCGGAACCTCGGAGTGGCGTGCCCTGAAAACCGGTGTACATACCATTGGACCACGGAGGTCATCGATACTTGTAGAAAAGAGGTTGTAGGCCCATAACCTGTAGAAAATACCCGGAATAAAGTAGATTGTTTATATTGAACTCGGTTTATTAGACCGACTGACTGCCTGCGATTTGATGAACCACAGAGACTCGCAAAAGAACTTCAATAATAATCCGTGGGGCTATTGAAATTTAAAAAACCAACTGCGAATCGGACTCGTTCTTGAAGGGTTCCGTAGTACATAGAGGTACCTATCTACTTAACATACCCATTATCTTCACCTAACCAAATATCACTATCACCACTTTTTCGCCAGCAAACATAACCTTGTTTTCCATTGGTAAGAGAATTAAACTTTATTAGAAAGAGTCTCGAAAGTCTCATATTTCCCGGGCATTTGGAGACCGTGCTGAGTCTCGAAATGTTTGTCCCGGTACTGCAAAATGTATCGAGACTGAAAGCCCTTATTGGAACCGACTGTAAGTCGCTGACTCACGATCTTCGTCTATACAGCTCTAAGCGTCTTGAAGATTGGATTAGCAGAACAAGTGTTCCAGATCAGTGAGAATGACAGAATTGTCTCGCGTTCAGTAGTTATTTAAGTCTCAATACCTGGCACTGATTTTTTGTGCGCGCATCGTGTTTAGAAAATATAAATTACTAGAGGACGCCAGCAGCTACGCCTGCGTTTTTTTTTAAATTTACCCGATTTGGCCGATCCCGTGGGAATTTCGGGAAATCCCTTCTTAGTGCGCCCCTCCGGTCCCCAAGGAACATACATGCCAAATTTCAGCTTCCTGCGCCCAATAGTTTCGGCTGTAGCGTGTCTGTCAGTCAGTCAGTAACGCAAGGATTTTATATATTAAGATTATTCGGATCAAGTCGTCATTTTGAACACCTAGGCGAGTTGTGACAGCCTGTCACAACTCTCGCTATCTTACTCCATATTTCTACTGGGCTATTGCCACAATGTTTTTTTTATTAATTTTAAATGTTTGTTGGTGTGTTAGTAGCTCCTTATGGTCAAATTACTTAAGATAAAATCAAATCTGCTGTCCTTACTAACACTCCCACGAAGGATGAAATAGCTGCTATTGAGGCTAATAGGAAGCCTAAGAATGTTAAGAAGCGTCGAAGCGTGTCTTAAGCGAAGAAAAGAATAAACCTAAAAAAGAAAAGACCTATAAGAAGAATAGAACAAGTGATGAAGAAGAAGCAGAGAATAATTGCTTTTGTTTGGTTTGCCTTGAAGCCTATATGCAGACAGCAGATCGAATGAGCAGTGGGTCCAATGCCTGGAATGCAAAGGCTGGGCACACCTAGATTGTACTGGAGACGAGCTGCATTACGTTTGCCATACTTGTGAATCTGATTAGATTAAGATTTTATACTGATTATAACAATAGGTGATTGATCTCAAAGCGATGCCATATTTAGTTAATGAAAAGATAATTACTTGTTATGAGGATGTTAATACTATGTTGTTTTAGTTGGTAGGTACTCAAAGATGATTAAAGTACTGTTTTGGTAAAAAAACTTGCTTGATTTATTTATGTCATGTGTAATGATATTTTTTTATATCTAATAGCTTAAATACAATGATGTCACAACTTACCTCGGTACCTGTCACAACTTACCTCGGTGTTAGGAGAGTTGTGACAAGGGGACTGGCCTTTGATTTTATTGATTTCTTCAGAAACTATAATACTTTAATTAATTTTGGTGATAGTTTTGAAAACAGAAGGAATGGCGCTAAAGTAAATCACATTAGTCATTACTGTGGAATGTTTCTTAAGCGAGATATAGCCCCTTATGTAAAAATTGTCAAACTCTCCTAGGTCTCCCCTACCATAGACCATTTTATAAGGCGTGGTATGGTAGGATGATGTTAGTGCGATAAATGACAGATGTCAAAAAACTAAATAAATTGTTTACTGCCACCAGGTACCTACCATACTGTACCTATCTCTACGACCTACTAATGCGTGGAGACGATTACTGCGCTGCGCTTACACAATATTTTATTTCCTTGTCAGCAGCTGCTACAGGCCACATACCTACAAGAAAGTGCGAGGAGTATAATCGGTCCCTATGCTTATTCTTTGAGGTGTATGAGGAAGCTACATCGATTCGCTCAAAACCTGAGGCCTAGCCAAACGGCATTCGCTCTGATATCTACTTTCGACAACGCTTGGTTGCCATGGCAACATAAGGAATTTCTTCTTCGTTGACCACGTGATATAACGAAGTCTTATGTCATTTCCATACATTTTTGCACTTAGCGACTAGCGATATCGTTAATCGAATGCCATTTGGCTAAGGGGGCTGGACAGTGCAGCAGTCTCTTTAGCGATGCTCAGGGCCGAGCCGTCCCTATGTGCAATGTGCGCGGCGCACACAGGCGCCAGGGTAATAGGGGCGCCGCGGACCAGGATGTGCGTTAATTATTCAAATTATTTTCGAAAAAGGACGACAAAAAGGCGCTTAATAGATTTCGCACACAGACGCTTCATAGATTTAGCACACAAGCGCTGGATTGGGTCGGCGCGGCCCTGGCGGTGCTAGATTTACTATCATAACGTTAAAGTGCTAAAGTGTTTGAATGAAAACGCCACCACTGTTGGATGGCGTTCGAGAAGATACGGCACGTCTTCTCGTCCGATATGCCTCAGTATTTCAAGACGAAAGTTTCAAGACGTAATGTCCCTACACACATTAGCATATAAGTACATATGTAAGTATATAACGTTAGCATACCTAAATGTATGCGGTACGCCAGTCGGCACTTAACTTTTGTACACTATGGTTGTATACCAATAAATACAAGTGAATTATGATCTAAACATTATTTATTATCCTTGAATATACACTCACACATAACAGTGTGTCGTGTTGCCAGTCATGCCTACTTACGCATTAGAGACGTGGTCGCTTACTTGAGAGACTTATGCTCGAAGCCTTCCTACCAGATCGAATCAGAAATGAGGAGATCTGTAGGAGAACTGGAGTCGCCGGCATAACTCAAATTATCGAAGATCGTTGCATGGCCATGCAACGGTCGATGCAGTGGGGTTTGGCCCATCACAAGGTTCATCATCGTCCTAGCGTTATCCCAGCTACATCCAACACTTTTCACCTTGAAGCCCGACGTCCGTTTACTCATTCAACCAGATTTTCTTGTGTTCGGCTAACATTGAGTCAAGACTCAATATTAGCCGAGCACAAGGTTGAAAAACGATTTTGTTAGAATAACAGGAAGCGGGTGGAAGCAGGCGGGTCGAGGCATTAAGACGACTAAGTTTTTTTTTATAGGCTCGATCACGCCTGTATCCCTGAAGAGGTAGGCAGAGGTGTAATATTACACCCACATTTCGTCATGAATTTCAGGTCCCAAGTAATAGGAGGCGAGCCGGGCACATCACCAGACTCCGTGCTGCTACTGAGAATTCGGGAAAACCCTTTAAATATTACTAAGGAAAATATCCTAGGCCCAAATGAGGCCATACTCCAAATAAATAATTTTGTAGCGACTTAGGTACCTACCTAGTGAAATATTTTCCTTACACCGTTAAGTATTTTCCTAAAAAGTATGTACTATATGTACTTAGTCCATGATATAGAAGATACCTATAGCATCTAAATGACTGCAACGCCAAAGGTCGGGGTTTCGATTCTCGCTCGTAGCCAAGTAGTAGACCAAGGCAAACATCCTAGGCCTAGGTGATTATGTGTACCTATCATCATCCTCTTAGCGTTATACCAGTTTCAATCTGGGGTCCGCTTTCTAGTCTAACCGGATTTGGCTGAATATTAGCTTTTCCACGAAGCGACTGCCTGTCTGACCTCCGCAACCCGAAGGGATAGCGATATTCCATGGTTTAGACTAGTGTCAGTTTGTTTAGAAGGTACTGACGCCCTGTAACGACTGTCAAAGATCTTCATGACAACCGGGACCGACGGCTTAACGTGCTCTCCGAGGCTCGGGACAAGCGATAATTAACCATTCTGTAACGGATGCCAGGAATCGAACCTTTGCTAGTCCGCTATAGTGCGCTGGTAGTGTGCTGCTGACGTGTGCCTACGACGATGCGTGTTCTTCTATGTGTGTGGACTGTATGGCTTCGATGTGTAAGGGCTTCAGAAATGAAACATCTTCATACGTTGAGAGCGATGCTGTTCAGGTGTGCGGTGCTTGATGGTTACAAGATGGTGGTTGAGACGCCAACAACTGGCCGAATACATGGTCGCTTACGTACCTCGAAACTTTACCTTATCGACGACCATCGCACCGAACACGTGCACAGAGAATCTTTCGTTTATTTTTATTTCAAAAACAGTACAAATGTTACGTATGTTTCGATCCTATTATACATACATACATGTTCTATACATCGTTAGATAGGTCTCATTAAGTTCTATCTATTGGTATACAATACCTAAACCTAACTATTAGCGTCACTAAGTTATTCCATAAAAACTCCCAAAAAATGCTGCCACACAAGGGCCCGCCCACTATATTTTCTATTGAAAAACTATCGTATACTAAATTTATATATATAATTTTGGTAGGCCGTTGTGTGCAACTATATGGGGCATCTATTAAAACAAACACCATGAAAATATCTTTATTCAATTCGAACATATTACATGATAACTTTGAAGCATAAAAAAATTACAGAATTTCTTAAGTAAATACTATCGTAAGTAAACAAATTTTATGATAAACATACGAATGTTTGTTATTATGCTTATTTTAACTATATAAGGTAATAACTAGCAATAAAAAGGTATCTAGACATGATTTCAAGTCTATATGAAGCTAAAAAACACTTATAAAACTATAATACGAATATGTAAACAAACAGCTGTTTTATGAAGCATTAACTCTTATCTGTCACTACTGATAACGCTATTTATGATTCGATATCTAAGGTCCCTACAGTTAGCACAAGTTTAAGACTAATGTTCATGTATTACATAGTTGTTGTATATTAACAGTCTAACCATTTACACTATTTTAGCTATTTTGTAACGTTTTGACACGTCCGGGAACCGAACCCGGTGTACCGCACGATTAGATAACACTGATTTTAACGATTTTCACTCGCGGTTTCGAATACACTATTCACTGTCATAGTTTTAATGTCTGTCGCGAACATCTCTCCCGCCGTGCAGCAACGCGTGTGACCCGTCGTGTGGCGGTGCTGCAGAGTACCCGGTGAGCGACGCCTCGTCACTTGGGCAGGGGGACCAGCTTCTTAGCCGGCCGTTTGAGGACGCCTGCTGCTGTGCGCACCTCGACAGTGCGTATGGCGCCGTCGGCGCCCGGGTAGACAGCCACAACTCGACCGCGCGGCCAGGTAATAGCGCGGGAGTTGGCCGTCGGCGATCAGGACGGGGTCGCCGACCTCGAGGTTGAGCCCAGACCCATGGGGCTCCCGCCGGTGTTGCAGCTCGGGTAGGTACTCGCGCACCCAACGGCGCCAGAACATGTCGGCGAGGATTTGGGCGCGCCGCCAGTGCTTGCTGCTGTTGAGGTCAGCCTCGCTGAACTCGCCCAGCGGAGGGAGGCGAGCAGAACCACCGAACAGGATGTGGTTCGGGGTGATGGCCTCGCTGTCTGCTGCGTTGACGGAGACGTGTGTGAGGGGTCGACTGTTTACTGTGTACTCGACCTCACACAGTAGTGTAGCTAGGACTTCTTCGTGCGGATGGCGCTCGTGAAGGACCGTATAGAGGGCGGTCTTCACGCACCTGACGAGGCGCTCCCATGCGCCCCCCATGAATGGCGCTGAGGGGGTGATGAAGCGCCATATGATGCCACGGCGACTCGCTTCATCGGCGACAGCGTCTCTCATCTCTCGGTCGGCACCGTGCATGTTGGTGCCGTTGTCCGAGTAGATCTCTGCGGGGCAACCTCGGCGCGCTGCGAACCTGCGCAGCGCCAAGATTGCGGAGTCGGCGCTCAGGCTGGCGGCGACCTCCAGATGTACTGCCCTGGAAGTGAGACATGTAAACAGTGCCACATAACGTTTGTGACGCTGTCTACCGACGGTTACGGAGAGCGGCCCGAAATAATCAAGACCCGTGTAGGTGAAGGGCCTCTGGTGGTGAGCAAGGCGCGTCTTCGGATGGTCCCCTGTGGCTGGCTCAGGCGGCTGCGTTTTTCTAATGCGGCATGGTAGACATCTATGTACTATTTTCTTTGTAGTCGGCCGCAGACGAAGAATCCAATAGTGTTGGCGTATTTCATTGATTACCAACTCTGTACCGCTGTGATGTAATTTTCTATGCGTCCAATCTATGTATAGCTGTGTAATGCGATGATCGCCGTCTAAGATCGGCGGTCTCTTTGTCTGTTCGGAGATTTCTTCTGTAGCTGTTATACGACTGCGTAGAGTAATCATTCCGTTGTTCATCTCCACGGGTAACGAATACAGGCGGCTGTCTCTGGCGACACCTCCTCCGCGCCGCAGCTCCCGAAGGTCGGCGCCGAAGGAGTCCTCTTGTACCGCCTTCACAAGAAGGTCCTCGGCGCCGCGGGTGTGTTCTGCGGAGAGAAGCACGAAGTTTCGGGAGTCGGCGGCTGGACGAGGTGCCGCTCTGCCCGACTTGATGTTGTGCTTCGTCTTCGTCACGTGACGCCAATCTGGATCCTTCTGTCTATTTTTCTGCGTTCTTTTATATAGAACCTTCTCTGCGGTTTTCTTACATAATGCTATAAATTGTAGAACTCTTGCTGTCGCTCGTAAGAGCCTCTCCCATTTGGAAAATCTATACGGGTCCGGTACGGCTTCTATAATTCTATGTGTTTGACGTTTCTCTACAGCTGTCAGTGTGCGCTCTTCGCCTGTCGCGTCAGGAGCGATGTGCTTCTCCACGGGCCATAGTGACGGGTCTTCGTACAGGAACGACGGTCCGGTGTACCACTCGTGTTCGGAGTTAAAGCTGTTTGGCACGTCGCGTGTAGCCGCATCCGCCGCGTTCATCTTCGTAGGTACCCAGCGCCAATCTTCAACTTTACTATGCTCTTCTATGGCGGCTAGGCGGTGCGCGACGAATGGTTTGTACGCCCGTGCTCCTTTTCTTATCCACGTTAGTACGGTCTTGCTGTCCGTCCAGTACACGACGGCCTCGGGTTTGACGCGATGTTCTTCTATTACCGCTTGAGCGACTCGCGTACCCATGACGGCGTCTATAATTCGCTGTGGTGGGCGACTATCTATGCAGGATGCAATGCACTGCTCCCCTATTGTCTCAACGACGGTAGGCTTAACGGCGGCCTTCAAATCTATGGGAGAGTGCACCTGTCCTCTATTCGAAACGATAAGAGAGTTTGTCTCTTCGGTTTCTATATGTCTATTCGTATCCGGTTTCATTTCTATGTTTCTATCGAGCTTTTCTATATGCGCGAGCCTCTTCGCTGCGTCTTCAAAACTATGTGGAATGACGTGTGCTTCTTTCTGTAGAAGGGCCGTCTCTATATGTTTATCTTCTAACTGTTGCCGTAACACGACTGTCCGCTTCTTGGGGTCCGTGTTCGGTTGACGTGGGTTCTGTATGAGCGATCCGAAAGCGAAGAACTCTTCATACGACGTTTCTATATTTTCATGTCGAGTGGCGAGTCCGTTGACGTAGTGTACGGTGTTTCCCAAGGTGCGTGAGCGCGCGCCGTGCAGCACCCATCCCAGCGACGTAAGCGACGCCACCGGTTGATCGTTGGGTCCTCTTCGTACTGCGTTCGCTATGAGCAGGTGCCAGTTGTCTTGTCCTATTAGCACCTTCGGCACGCCTATGTCGTACACCAGCTTCTTCTTGATGCCTTCGAGGTGTTTGCAGTCTATCAGGTCCTCTTCGGCGATCTTCTGCGGCGACAGGTGTAGGCTGGCTACGGTGCGCGCACACAAAGGCACTTGTTTGCTGTCGGCGCCGGCTCCTCGTATTTGTATGTCTACGCGTCGCGACGTTGGCATGTCGATCGACGTATCGCCTATGGCACGGATCGTAAACGGGTCCAGGTTCCCTTCCGCGCCGACTTCCTTGGCTATGTCTTCGTCTATGAGCGATACGGTGCTTCCGTCGTCGAGTAGGGCGAACGTAGACGCCTCTCCCGCCGGTCCGACTATCTGCACGGGCACTATCTTTAAGTATGCTTGAGCCTTTGCACGTATGCACGAACTGGCGACCGTTTCTTGCTTTTCTATGTTCACGTCTTCGGTCCTATGGGCTCCTCTATCGTAGTGAAGCAACTGGTTGTGTGTAGCGCGGCATCCCTCTACACCGCACTTCTTGGGCTTGCACGAGTGTTTTATTCGGCGTATGCGTAAGCAGCGAAAACACAATCCATGCTGCTTAGCTAGCTGCCATCTCTTCTCTGCGTTGGCGTTACGAAACGTGCTGCAGACCGACGAGTAGTGTCCTTCGCGTTCACATATCCTGCACTTCGCGTTAGACGTGTCCGTATGCGTTCGCTTCTCCGTCGCCGTCGCCGTGTACGTCCTCTGCACGGTACGTCTGCTTGGCGGCCCATCGGTGATGTTCTCAGCCGGCGCGAACGCGCTACAGTAACGCGCGTACTCTGTCACGAAGTCACTGAATCGGCTGAGGTCCGGCTTCGACTGGCACTTCTCGGAATACGTCTTGTACCACTGCACACGTAGCGAGTTCGGTAGCTTCTCGGTCAACACGCGCACTAGCTCCGCATTGATGAGGTAGTTCCTTTTTCAACGCACGAAGTGTGACGACGCCGCTTCTAATCTTGCTCGCGAACGCGCATATCTCCTTGGGTGCTTCGCTACAGCGTGGCAGGGTCCTCAGCTTGTCCGTCTCTGCCTGTGCGATCGAGTCTGGTCGTCCGAACTGCAGCTCCAACTCCTTCATAATCTCATCTGGTCGCGCATGCCCAATCAGTTCAGAGCTAACTGTTTCTAACGCTCTTCCCTTGAGACTTCTTCTCAGTCTCGCTGTATTCTCCACGTCGTTGAAGAAATTTTTGGTGGTGTCGTATATCGCCTTGAACGACAGCCACTCGGTGTGCGCGCCGCCGAACGTCGGTAGCGTCATGATGACTTTCGAAACCGCCGGGTGTGGTGCAACTATCGATGTGTCCGGTGGCTTCCTATCGGCGACCGCGGCGATCGCGGAGGTGAGATCCGTGATGAACGGCTTCAGCGAATCACCTCCCTGTTGATGAACGTCCATCTTCTGTGAGGGCGGTCCATCTTCTATCTTCTGTGCCCCGTCGACGTCCCTCTTCTTAGTGGGCGCCGATATCACTTCTATATCTTCGGGGCCGGGCTGGGGTTCCGGAGCCTCTTCCAACCACGAACGTACGTAGTCTTGTTTCGACTGTCCATCCTCGTCGTAGTCATCGGAGTCCGCCTCTTCTTCAGCCTTCTGTAGTGCTAACTGTGCTAACTGTAGTTTTATCTTCAAAACTTCTTCTCGAGCCAACATCACATTTCTATTGGAGCGTCCCGTAGCTGCGGAGCGTTGGTCGCGTTCCCTCGTTGGCTTCTTTCTATCTCTATTTTCTATTATACTATGTTGCGCTGTACAAACGCTCGATCTATCGGATGGTTGCAACGTCCTTTCCTTGCCATCTTCATTTTTCGACTGCACCTCTGCTCGCTCCCTTGCATCTTGAGTGATGTTTCGTTCGTCCCTCCCCGCGGGGCCGGGGGGGGGGCCGGCGGCGGCGCGTCGCTCCCGACTGTTGTCGACGGCGATCGCGGTGGCCCGTCGTGACAGACGACCGCGGCGGCTGGGTTGCGGGCAGCGGCGGCGCGGGCAGGGGTACTGGAACTAGGCCCGGCGCCGGCCGCTCCCCCGGCGACCTCGGGAGCACGACCTCTTGAACGCGTCGTAGGCATTCTTCAATCCGGCTCGAAGCGACCAACAAATGGTCGCTGCAGCAACAGGTGATCCGGCTTCGATAGGACCAACAAATGTAACGGATGCCAGGAATCGAACCTTTGCTAGTCCGCTACAGTGCGCTGGTAGTGTGCTGCTGACGTGTGCCTACGACGATGCGTGTTCTTCTATGTGTGTGGACTGTATGGCTTCGATGTGTAAGGGCTTCAGAAATGAAACATCTTCATACGTTGAGAGCGATGCTGTTCAGGTGTGCGGTGCTTGATGGTTACAAGATGGTGGTTGAGACGCCAACAACTGGCCGAATACATGGTCGCTTAAGTACCTCGAAACTTTACCTTATCGACGACCATCGCACCGAACACGTGCACAGAGAATCTTTCGTTTATTTTTATTTCAAAAACAGTACAAATGTTACGTATGTTTCGATCCTATTATACATACATACATGTTCTATACATCGTTAGATAGGTCTCATTAAGTTCTATCTATTGGTATACAATACCTAAACCTAACTATTAGCGTCACTAAGTTATTCCATAAAAACTCCCAAAAAATGCTGCCACACAAGGGCCCGCCCACTAGGTATATTTTCTATTGAAAAACTATCGTATACTAAATTTATATATATAATTTTGGTAGGCCGTTGTGTGCAACTATATGGGGCATCTATTAAAACAAACACCATGAAAATATCTTTATTCAATTCGAACATATTACATGATAACTTTGAAGCATAAAAAAATTACAGAATTTCTTAAGTAAATACTATCGTAAGTAAACAAATTTTATGATAAACATACGAATGTTTGTTATTATGCTTATTTTAACTATATAAGGTAATAACTAGCAATAAAAAGGTATCTAGACATGATTTCAAGTCTATATGAAGCTAAAAAACACTTATAAAACTATAATACGAATATGTAAACAAACAGCTGTTTTATGAAGCATTAACTCTTATCTGTCACTACTGATAACGCTATTTATGATTCGATATCTAAGGTCCCTACAGTTAGCACAAGTTTAAGACTAATGTTCATGTATTACATAGTTGTTGTATATTAACAATCTAACCATTTACACTATTTTAGCTATTTTGTAACGTTTTGACACGTCCGGGAACCGAACCCGGTGTACCGCACGATTAGATAACACTGATTTTAACGATTTTCACTCGCGGTTTCGAATACACTATTCACTGTCATAGTTTTAATGTCTGTCGCGAACACATTCAATACGCACATAACTCCGAAAAGTCATTGGTGCGCGCCGTGGATTCGAACCCGATACCCTCTGCATGGCAGTCTGCTGGTATATCCACTCGGCTATCGCCGCCTTATGTACCTATATATTTCCTAAAAAAACAAAAGGTATGTTATGTAGGTACGTTTATCCATTGTGTAGTAGGTACCCATATTACACACTCTGCTTAGTTTGGGACTAGATGGTGTTATGTGAATGTGGTAGAAAAAATTACGATCAATGTGTACTGAGTTTATTTTCGTATTAAATATGTTAAGTAGGTATGATATTTCCTTTGCTTTGCATAGATAGATATATCTATGCTACTCCACTAATCGCAGAGACCAAACTACTCAAGCTAGAAACATTAAATTTGGACATCGGGTTTCTGATATGGCGTAAAGTAGGCACCAACTACTCTCTACTCTAAGGAAGTATTTTTTTATATGTGATTGGCATATTCAAGTTAAGGGCAGGCGAAGCTGCGGGCGGCTGCTATATAAAATAATTTATTTCATATTTAGTGCGAAACAGTTTTAGTTATTCGTTCGTTAATCATGTTGAAGCGATGAACTGCATCGGTAGGTACCTACTAATGTGTTACCGGCGCATCTCTCGCTTGATGCCTAAGCACGACGACTTTACAAAGACAATCCAGTGGGCTAGCCTAGAACCCAGCGCGCACCAAACCGTAAGAGATATCAGCAAAGCTGAGCCTCGCGTGCACAGGTCGCCACTTGGATGGGTGTCCTGTCCGCATATGGACTTTACATTAGAGCGCTAGGTACCGTGCGTCGGAGGGCACGTAAAGCTGTCGGTTCTGGTTATTATCTCTGGGCAAGGATCGTTAGGCCATGTCAGAGACTTTCGGGCGGTCAGAAAACGCTGACATTGGAGTTGAAAACGACTTTTGAAAATGGTTAAATACCTATCACCCGCGCGACTTCGTCGACATCATTTATCTACCACCGAGCGGACGCACAAAGATTTCTCCAGGGTGGAAATCAAACCCAAAACCTCCGGCAGTCAGACTTACTAACCACTAAAGCAACAGTGTGGTTATTAGGGTTGCGTACCTAAAAGGTTAAAAACGGGACACTATTACTAAGCCTCCGCTGTCTGTCTGTCCGTCTGTCTGTCTGTCACCAGGCTGTATCTCATAAACCGTGATAGCTAGAGAGCTGAAATTTTCACAAATTATGTATTTGGTCGGTTGCCGCTATAACAACAAATACTAAAAATAAAAAAAATTCAAAAAACGTATTTTTTTTGTATTTTTTGCTCGAAATTACTAACTGTAACAGGTAGACGCTTTAAATCTTCACAGAATATGTAGATGTATTAAAAGTAATTTTTAAGCAATTTGTTACTCGATCTTAATAAACATGTAGAAACTTAAAAAGTATTTAAGTATACATACAACGAACGTGATTTTCTTTTATAGATGATGGTACGGAACCCTTCGTGCGCGAGTCCGACTCGCACTTGCCCAATTTTTTACCTTCGGAATATTTAGTCACAGAATAGGCTTGTGTCCTAAAATGTACTTAATTAGCGATTGATTCGTTCCTTTATTAGATGTTGAACTGAAATACCAGATTTTTTTCTTCAAAAATCGATCAACAATATTACTAATTACGGCTTTTTAAAAACCTTTTCGAATTTGACACGAAAAAACACTGCAAACCATCATGGCGGTTGAGTTATATCCTGTTCACTGTCACAAGAATAAATACATTATTTTTAGTTTTAGAATCCTAACAATAACATTAATCTTACCTTTTTATAATAAATAATAATTTAATAAACTTTATTGACATCTTAAAATCATAATGAATCTAATAGATACTACAATCAAACCGATTTATTCTTAGAGGACACAAGCCTATTAGATACGGGATACCTACTAAATATAGCAAGATTACGCTAACGTATATTCAGTGATTATGTGATCAGGTGTTAGGCAGCGATAGCCTAGTGGAGATACCAACAGACTGCCATGCAGGGGGTAGGTACCTATTGGGTTCGAATCCACGGCGCGCACCGCGCACCAATGATTATTCGGGAATTGTGCGTATCGAATTGTAAATTATCGCTTGCTCCGTTCCTCAGGAAGCACGAAGCCGTCAGTCCCGGCTATCATAAAGATCTTTAACAGTCGTTAGTATAGCCATTACTCATTACCTTAACTCGTTGGCGACTGCCGACATAAAAATGCAACGGAAACTGACCGGAAAGAGCCGCCGACGTTACGGGGTGTTAAATAAAACCGACACTCGTCTAAAGTCTAAACCGTGGAATGTCGCTATCCCTTTGGGTTGCGGAGGTCAGACAGGCAGTCGCCCTTTGGGAAAGCTAATATTCAATCAAATACGGTTTGACTAGTAAGTGGACCCCGGCCAGCGCGCACTGACGTCGCGGCATGGCAAAGGATTTTATTACTGATCAAGTCATTTTGATTCTTATTTCAATGAACTTAGAATTCATATTACTTTATTTCGATACAATCGTACCGCGGCCCGCCGTTGCACGTCGTGGCATACCGCCGATACCGCGGGACGTCGCGGCGCGTCGCGGCTCGTCGCGGCATACTACGGGACGCCGCGGTATGCCAGGGCGTCCTGCAGTGTGCCATGACGTAATCAGTAGGTAAATAAGTTCCTGAATTCACCGTTAGTAAATCTTGTTCTCCATAAATAATGTATCTAGAATTGTTTTCTCTTCGACGTATCAGGTGTATTTGTCGTTCTTCATCTTCAGCTAGAAGTGCAATTGATACTAAATTCCAGTCAATTGGACGCCTCGGTATGACGCAGCATGCCGCGGTATGCCTCGACGTGCCACGGCGCAGTGGGCTGAAATCAGCGTTTCATAGACATTCAAATATTTTTTTTATGTGTCTTTTTTTTCACATGTAATACTAGATGAGACTAATTACATGCCTAAAAATATATTTTTTATGAAAAGGTTACGTAAACGGAAATCTGAGAATATTTTCTTTAAAAAATTGTATGGAGACAACATAAAAAATACGATAACTCTGCTATCGCACAATTGGCCCTAATTCCCTTCTAGGGGATTAATCCTTGAATTACTTATGATTTTTTGACATAGGTACTCGGTATCACGGCCTCAGGTGCGCTTTTTTTTTAAATGTACATATATTTTTTTTTTAATTTTGTATATGTGGCAATTTCTTTGGACCAATTTGGCTTAACATATATTAATATGATCCAAATATCCGGGTCATATTCATATATATTATGTTTGAACATTATTTTCACGATTTTTTTAATAGACTTTTAAGCTTCAAACATTATTTGACGTACCTAGGTACCTAAACAAAACTTGTATGAAGTAAACTTTTACAGACGGATCTGTCAAATAAGAAATGAAAGAAACAACCAGTCTTCGCTTCTAAATCAAACAAAAATCTTTTAGTAGGTACCTAATAAAACATTTCTTTTATAATAAACAAAACAACGAGAGGTCGGTATCACGGCCTCAGGTGCGCTTTTTTTTTAAATGTACATATTTTTTTTTTAATTTTGTATATGTGGCAATTTCTTTGGACCAATTTGGCTTAACATATATTAATATGATCCAAATATCCGGGTCATATTCATATATATTATGTTTGAACATTATTTTCACGATTTTTTTAATAGACTTTTAAGCTTCAAACATTATTTGACGTACCTAGGTACCTAAACAAAACTTGTATGAAGTAAACTTTTACAGACGGATCTGTCAAATAAGAAATAAAAGAAACAACCAGTCTTCGCTTCTAAATCAAACAAAAATCTTTTAGTAGGTACCTAATAAAACATTTCTTTTATAATAAACAAAACAACGAGAGGTCAAAAAAAATACCTTACTTATCATAAGTTATCATCTACGTTACTAAACTGAGGTATTATTATCAATTAAGTAAATATAAGGATATCTACTCAGTAGACATTTTAGATATTACAGATTAATTAACAAAATATAAGAATAAGACAGACTATTAGAAATTA
The DNA here is from genome assembly GCA_944739405.2 of Euclidia mi. Taxonomy (NCBI): domain Eukaryota; kingdom Metazoa; phylum Arthropoda; class Insecta; order Lepidoptera; family Erebidae; genus Euclidia; species Euclidia mi. The sequence goes on from OX123208.2 coordinate 8,359,411, forward strand.
CAGATCCTAATTAACAAAATATACCAATCAAAGGAAAGATTGCTTCAGTTCAAATAACAAGCCATTATTACGAATTATTTTCAAAGTAGCTTCTTCAGAAGCACAAAATGTCCAAAGAATCGTCTGCTAAACGGCTTCCTTTTCTGTTGGCCAGATAACAGATAAAGAAAGTCCTTTCGGATTCAACGCTAATTGAAACCGCAGTTCTCAGGCAGACATCCACGAACTGCAAAAGTTTGCCTTTTGAACCCCCGGACTCGTATAAATTCATTTCATTTTTTATTAATGCCGATACCGACAGATTGCAACTCCGTCCGTGTCAGTTCGCGCTTCGAAAAAGACGTTTTATGCTCGAGTACAATCTCGTTAATCTCGCGAGATCTCGCCCGTTTTTCGACCGAGATTAATCTCGCTAAAATAGGCCGAGATCTCGCGAGAACGAGATTGCATTCCCTAAGTACGAGGGTCAAACTGAAAGTTCTTAGAAAATCAAAAACTGATTACATTAGCCAGTTATTAGTTTTATTATATCTTTTCAAAATATTGTCCATTGACGTCAATACACCGCTGCATGCGATGGAACCACTGGGAAAAGCACTTTGCCCACTCGTCCTTAGGGGTCTCTTCAATGGCATCGCGATACGCAGCCACCGCTTCTTCAGCATTCATAAACCGCTTTCCTTTAAGTTTTTCTTTAATTTTTGGAAATAAATAAAAATCACAAGGCGCGAGGTCGGGGCTATACGGCGGGTGACCCAGTAATTCAACGTTTGATGTCGCCAAATAGTCGATCGTTCGCTTGGCGGTGTGCGACGAGGCGTTGTCGTGGTGAAGGAGGATCCTACTGCGAAGTCGTTTCTCTCGAACTTTTTCCAAGACAAGTGGCAAACAATTGGTAGTGTACCATTCTGCAGAAACTGTTTTTTGATCCTCTAACACAATTGTTGCGAAATGACCTATCCTTCCAAAGAACGAGGCCACCATTTTTTGTCCCGCACTTCGATCTCTCTTCACTTTAGTTGGCAACTCCTCGAAAGGAAACACCCACTGAGCAGATTGTCTTTTGGTTTCAGGATCATAACAGTAAATCCAGCTTTCGTCACCTGTTAGTATGTCGAACACAGCATTTGAGTCACCTCCGTTAAATCTTTCAATCATTTTACGGCACCAATCCACACGATGGAGTTTTTGAGCCTTAGTCAAATTATGAGGTATCCACCGGGCGCAAAGCTTCCTGACCGCTAAATGTTCGTGGAGGATTTTGTGCACTTGACTCATACCGATGCCTAAGCTTGTCCGAATCTGCTGATAGGTCACTCTTTTGTCAGTCTCTATCAAACGCCGCACAACACAGATGTTATTTTCAGTCGTCGCCGTAGAAGGCCGTCCCTCACGTACATCATCAGTGAGATTAGTGCGACCACGTTTAAACTCATTAAACCAGTTGTAAACAGTCGCACGAGATGGGGCTTCATCGTGAAAGGCCAATCGTAGTCTATCATAACTTTTTTGTTGACTTAAATGACATCGAAAGTCATAAAAAATCATTGCACGAAAATTTTCTCGTGTTAAATTCATGTTGACGTGACACAGACAATTTTCAATTTGCCGCCAAATCGTAAAACAAATGACAAATGAATGAAATATATACTCAGTAATATTGGCAAAGAGTTCTATTTTCAAATTTTAGAATATTTTTTTTATTATATTGTTTATAAGTGGCCAGTTCTAAGAACTTTCAGTTTGACCCTCGTATAAGTACATATAAACTTACTATTTGATAGGTTTGCCTCGAACGGGAATCGGACCTCCGGTGTAGCATTCGGTTACCCTGCCGCTACGCCACCCGGGTCGTCATCGCATCATCCTTAACTGTGAAGTGGTGTTAGCAGAATGTCAGCGGCGCCGTCGAGAAGATACTTGACACGTGAACCTTTGTAACAACAGCTGAGACTATTTTAGTGACGCGGCATCGTCTGGTAAGTTCGACATTTAGTGTCGGATCGCGTCATACACATCCTACAGACATCGTATGAACATTGCCTTGACAGCTATGAAACGTTTCCGACCATAAACGTGCGAAAGATATATACATATATATTGGTCATGGAAGAATAACTAAAGCATGGAATGAACGATATTTTTATGAACAAATTGAATATAGCTACACTCTTCACTCATATGACAAATTAGAGTTGCCAGAAGAAGATGGCACTATGTTTGTCAGTTAGGGCTAAAGACAATTTGAACACAAATTTCGTAACTTTTTAATTTTTTAGTGATTGAGCAAATCCGCTATCGATATCGATCAAAGTTTCAATAATATAGGTTCAAAATCAAACAGACTTGTAAAAGTAAGTATGTACATGTTATACATTCCGTAAGTTTGTGTCCACAGCAGTCAGAACGCTAGTTACATACATACATACATACATAACGTCACGCCTTTTATCCCCGAAGGGGTAGGCAGAGGTGTATTTCTACACCCACTTTTCGCCAGATATACTTTAGTCCCACGTAATAAGGGGCGAGCCTATTGCCGTACCGGGCACATTTCCAGACTCCTTGCTGCTACTGAGATTTTCGTGACAGAAAAACCCAATAACACTGCCCGACCCAGGAATCGAACCCGGGACCTCGATCACACGCGCACATTTATGCCGCGAGACCAACGAGGCAGTCGTATAGGGTTTGATGTCGAGTTTTCCGTCTATACGCAAAGATGGTATTTGCATCGTGTTATCCCTTAGTCGCCTCTTACGACACCCACGGGAAGATAGGGGGTGGTGACACTTGTATTCTATGCCGTCAACCACACGGCGAGTTACAGAACGCTAGTTAATGGATAGTATTTATATAATTATTACACAAACTTGCATTTTTAAACGGAATCTATATTTTTTTGTTTCAAATGGGTACTCAGTAGCACATAATAATGAAGCGTCACAGCATTTTTTTTAACTTCAAGCTAATCTCACGTGTTTTGTCACCAGCCGCGCGTGAAAGGTATTTTTTAATAATTTTTCACGTGATCTAAAATTATCAAATCCTTCTTCACGACATTTTCGTTTTGCAAACTATCAAGTATATATGGGCGCAAATTAATATATAATGATTATATTGTTACGAAAATTTTAATAATATTTAAGATTGATATTTAAATAACTATTTATGAACACAGAACTGAGAACTTCACTACTTTAGAATATTAGACACTGTATTGACTGCTTCACTGTTCTATAAATATTGGGTATTTAATTTATCGCTTAATAATTAAGATAACTCCAGAAACTTTCAAAGTAAAATCAATTAGTATTAAATAACATTATTCTGATACTTTTATGTTAACGGTAATAAATAACTTGCGCTTATATTTACATCCTGTTGATAGCATCCCATCACCATCTGTTGCGAATGTTGTAAAGCAGCGTTTGATTATTACAATAGATTTGTTATTCGTATAAAATAAATCATATGGTGTAGTGCAATATTCATAACAATATTAATGTTGATTTTTGATAATAAATTGTACAGTAATTTCAATTATATGTTGAAAAGGAAGTGGCAGTTGTTAACATTAAGTGTAATGACGGTTAGTTTATAAAAACGATTGTAGGTCACATTTTAATTAAATTCTGTGCTAGAAATCGTCTGAAAATAAACCAAGTAATATTACGTGAGTCTTTTTATTATAATGGAGTCTGGACTGGCTGGACACAATAACCCTGGCGTATCGCCGACATATACGTGAATTCATAGCAATGTTCTTTTTCATCAGACGTTTAGAACGTTGTCTTAAATAGGTAATGAATTTTTAACAAATGTCTTTTAACAAGCTGCTCAAGGTGAAAAACTTCTTTTTGTAGTTTTTCTATTGTACGTAAGTGTTTAGCGCACACGATTTTCATCGCTTCTGTACCTACTGGCGGAGAAATTGTAACTGACGTAGGCGCTTTAGTGCTGGTTGTCGGAGAAACAGAAGATGTCTCATTTATAGAAGGCGCACGCGTACACTAAAGAAAGAAAAAAACCACGTTTTAATGCAAAACAGTATATTAAAATAAATAAGCATACCCTTTGTGTTTGCCACCCTAGCAATCACTGATGATACCTGAAGCTTGATTTATAGGCCAAAGCCGATTGATAAAAAGTACCTTACACCTTTTTCTGTACTCCCATTACTCCCAGCAACGTGCATTGAACTTTTTATGATCGATTGAGTAGTCAAAATGTGAAAGCTTAACAAATAAATAAATTCACTTACATTTATAATAGGTATTAGTAAGGATATAGTAAAACTATGAAATGAGTGGATGTCGTCTAACAGCCTGGCCACGAACGGCCGCGACACGCTGAGCGACAAGCGATTTCAATGTTCATGCCGCTCTCTATTCTGCCGCCGGCGCTGTCACCTCAGTGCAGAACTAAACTGCACAAATAAACATCGAAATCGCTTGTCGCTTAGCGTGTCGTGGCTTTTCGTGGCAACAGTGTAACTGCAGGTAGCTGGCTGAATATTGTTTATAACAAACATACATAGGCTCACGCCTGTTTCCCCGAAGGGGTAGACAGAGGCATATTAAACGCCCACTTTTTGCCAGACTTTTGATCCCACGTAATAGGTGGCGAGCCTAATGTTTTGTTTGCCAGAGCCTCATCCGTTGATAAGCAGGTACACCACTTGCAGGTGAGGTTGGCTTGGGACCCTACGTTCTTTGTGGGAACCCTATGCACTGATAATAAAATTGTAGAAAATATTAAAATTAAATTATTCCTTTGGTCGAGACATCGAATGGAGCCCAAGATCCGACTCCTGTTTGGCGCTGCTACCCTAATAAAAGTAAAAGCAAGTAATTATTTAAACACTCACACTGATACGTTTAGAATGGAGGAGTAATGTTGGCACAGAATTTTCTTTTAGTCTGCGCCATCTGTCATTACTATAAAAACATTCCGCAGAAAAATGCTTGGAACAAATTCTATGGTGCTTTCTAGGCACCCAATTTTCTCCACGACATACTGCAGCAATCCACTTATTTTATAAATCTTTATCACGTGCACAAAGAATCTAAAAAATAACGAGATAAAAATATACGGTGGATAGACATATCGATAAGATTTCTTACAACACTTGAAAAGTCGATATAAATATTATACGGCTAAATTCAAAATCATGATAGAACTGTCATAAAAGATGAACCACTAAAGTTATATAATTTGATGGCATTAAATTGTCTAAATTGTATCTTACACGTCAGTTGACTGTGTTCAATTTTTCAGTACTAGGGCTACCTCTATGTATTATATATCCAATCTCTTTGTGTATTGGTGTAGTTCTGTCTTTGTATTATTCTGAAGATCATAAAACAGAAAGAGACAGCACGTCCAACTACTATCTCTGTCTCTCTCTACAGCACGGTCAATGGCATGTCCAACTACTAGCTCTAGAACAGTCAATGTTGTCGTAGCCACATATACCTACAGTACTCGCCAAACTTTATGGCCGCTCCGAACCTAGCCGCATTGCGCTGCGCAGAACACAAAATCAGGTATCAGCGGGACGTACGCGGGGCGTGGAGGCAGGGCACGCCCGCGCGCGCTGTCTTCCACCCGCTAGCGTCCTCGCCTCCCGCGCGTTAGTGTGAGTGTGCTACGTTCGTACACGAATCACACATTCGCTGAGCTCTGACAGTATCGTCGCGTTCAGAATAGTTTCATAGTGTTACTTGTTTGTTGTTTCTCGTTGCTATCGTTATTGTAACCAGTTTCATTATCTTATCAATAACTTACCATTTTCATTGATGCATGCCTCGCGGTCGTTTTAATGTTTGAAGAAAGTTCTTCAGAGGAGGAACCTTCTACGAGTATGGAAGATGTTTTTATGGAAGGTGTAGCCCCCAATAAATATAAAAAAAATATTGTTTTGTCGTAACCAATGTATTTTTACATTTAGAAGGCCCTTCACCTAACTGAATTTACATTAATCGAATTTGATTGAAATTAAACAATATATTATAATATAGCTAATCTAACAACGTAACTGAAGATTTTAATTTTCAATGATTACAAATATTTTCCTTGGTTATGAAATGTCCACCCGACTGTACCATGCGCAAGTTTGTACCGATGGCTACATTCAGAGCGGCCATAAAGATTGGCGAGTACTGTACTTACGTATAAGGTACACGTATACATATCTAAACGCCCGACGTTGTCTGCGTGTTGTATATGCTTGAGTAGGCGCTCTCGCGCCCTCTGCCGGTGAAGGGTAGAACGATAAATGAAACAAACACATCGAAACAGAATCGTCGCTTTATTCAGCAATTTCCGGTTGAAAATAATAATCAACAAAAATAGAGTGAAGGAAATTGATGAGATGACTTTGTATTTTGTTTGACAAACATTAGTGTATGTAGGGTGGTGTGGTGGCTGGTTGATACTAGTCGGTCAGCGCTTGTATACACTCGTATATACGACGTATATATATATATATACGACACGACAGACACATTGTCATGTGACACTACAATTAATACAATTGAGAAACTTATGAGGTACTATAATCGTAACCACTTTACTAAGCGTATGTTTGTGGCCCCAACAACAACTTGAGGCCAATCGTTTGAAACACATTCCATCCCTTTTGTACACTATATGATACTTACTATACATATATGTATACACATACGTACTCGCACTATCTCTACTACATACATACACTCACTACATACGCTCTCGCACATACATACATACATACACACCGCCCACTCGCTCGCACGTTTTTATAATGCCGAACCACAACATTATACACATACATACACACTCATACACACACTCATCACTCTTCGTATTATATTTTTTATTTTTTTGCTTTTTTCTTTCTGCAAAATGTGTAATAACCGGTGATTTGAACGGACAAAATGTATCATATTTGTTATTACGAAAAACAAATACAGGTAACAGCATGTTACAAGATAGTACATGAGTTACATCAGACAATATATACAGACAGACACGGTATCATTTGTGTAATTGTACCTAGTGCGTGTACACGTTTATTTGTAATCGTCTGAGCGGACGCACGGCCTAATATACTAGAATATTATATACCAATCACGTTAATACACGTATCATATATAAACAGTTGCGCACATATAGTTGTAGTACAATGTCGTACACTACCGAGTAGTAGAAGGTTTAGTGAACACGCGGACACCACACACTGTACAATACCCTGATTTATATAAAACAATGCTGAGGCCATGGAGACGAGATAACATTTGAACATGTTCCGAAATTTAGGTACTTAGTCAAAATATCGATCTTAAACGAAGTGACATAAAGTTGCTCTTGCAGCAGCAAATACGAGACAGAATCTCAAAACAGTTGAGAACGGAAGTATTATTATAAACGTGTGTATTAGACCTCCCTCACATTGGTCATGAGCGTTCCTCGAGCGTATGCTCGGCGTCCGTTCGGCGTGCCGGGCTCACAATTTGTACTACAGAGTGAACCCCGAGCGCACGCTGGGCGTACGCTCGAGGAACGCTGACGCCCAATGTGAGGTCGGTCTTAAAGTTCTTATTCGCGTATAAATGATAAATATATCTCGTTTCGTCGATCGCGTGCACGTTCATGGCACGGTCACGGTACGGTGTGATGGGCACGCGCGTTCACTATACAACAATATTGGAGTAATAACATGTGCATACTGTCCCGAGTCAAGCGCTCTTTACACGAGGATAGTTTGTCGAAGCGATTGTAGTGCTGTCCCAGTCTCGCTAGAAGAGTAAAACAGAGACGGCATAACATTCGCTTTGATATCGTTTTCGTGTGAATTGGCCTCTGTGAACTATATTTGTAGAGCAGTCGTTTAAAAACGCATGTCAACGAGACGAAACAATTATTCAAAATACGCTATTACTGACAAAATCAGCCTTAAATTCTTTTTAGTAGTTGATAAAATGTTATTAATAAAAAATAAAGTGATTGAAATGTAAACCTTAACAGTTTGCCTTAAAGATGATAATCGCAACACATTTATGGTGTTCCGTCTCATTGGCCGTGCTCTCTGAATATGTCTTGTATCTCGCACGCTTCAAAGTTATTTTGTATCTTATAGTATCAGTCTCGATGGGTGTACAATGAAGGGCGGAGTTAACATTATTTGCCAGAAAACAGTAGCTTAGATATATCTACAGACCACAGTACCTTCTTTGAAAAATCCCCAAAAAAAACATTTCCGCATGAACTATAAAGTTAAAATAAAAATATACATATGTACATGTTATTGTTCCAATGTGAAGCGAATTTCGATACAAAAATGTTGAACACATTTAAATATAGTCACAACGATTATTACAATAGAGTCTGTAGTTAACTGCAGTTTGTTTTATCAGTAATAATTAAACAATTTATTACACTACAACTATACCCCTCCAACTTATGTATCACTATCTCTTTCTAACTCAGTCTATATCGGAACTCTCACTTGCGCAAGGTGTGACCTCACGAGCGACTCCATCACGAACACATCATTTGTTCTGTTAACCGACTTGGAAAAACGGAGGTCATGTAATAGGGAAGTTTCCTGCAAGTGAAATAAATTATACAAGTATTTTTATCTATTGAAACATGTCAAAATATAGTAGTTTCATTCATCAATCAATGTTAAAATTTAATTTAATATTTTTTATCGTCAATTTATTGATAATAAGTATTCTACTTGACAGCAAAACACTATGACGTCACTACGTCATATTTCATACAAACCCTTGGCAAAGGTCGTTTTTGACATTTCATGAAAAGTGCTTGATTTGACTAGTTGGAAACAACCCTATTGTCAACTGTGAACCAGATATTGTGTATAAAGATCTTGAACAAGGATGGATGTTGAAGATTTTGGTAACGGTCAAAGTAAATCTCTTCATCTCGAAGTCGGTTATCATATAAACATATGTAAGTAATAAACAGAAGTAAGGTACATATTACGTATGTTGTGTGTGACAGAATCGCGTGTGGCGCACATGGTGTGTGAGTGAGCGCGCTGTGTATAGTTGTACGTAATACAACCGGCCGCGCGTCTATATGTAACCACAGTCACCGACCACTCCGCCCAGCCTCGCGACACCTGCTAACTAACATCTAAACAGTTACAATTACAATCAAACGAGGATCATTACATGTTCTCAGAGTCGAAACGGTCACTCATGTTTACATATAAAGCGCGCAGTCAAAAACATGATATCCATACATTTTTTTATATTTTTTTCACTTACTATGCCTTCTAAGGGAAGCAGTTATTTAAGCCGCATCGTTTAAATTACATAGTAGTATTTTTAATACGGCAACACCGCCGACAGGACCGCATGGCAACACACGATCGTGTGAGCAGTGTTGCCAGCTATCGTCGTAGACATCTATTAATCACATCGAGGTACATTATATTCATTTCCAATTTCACATGTTTATACAAGAAAAATAGTTGTTATCAATAACGCTAGATAGGGTCACGCAATGTTACAATGCACTTTCTGATTTACATATAGAGTATAGGCACAAATTTAATATACTTACGCATTTATTTTGACTATGACAACAGAATCGATAACTATCATTAAATTCAGTACATTTATAGGTAGTAAGTCCGCACAAGCAACGACTGAGCAGTTATGAGACATGGATATATTATATAAAACGTTATATTTTTGTGTTTTATGTATTTATAAACGGGCACAAGATAGGTGTACATAGTTGTATTGGACATGTCCGATTGGTATTAGGTAGTACAGATGTGTGGAGGCGCGAGTGTGTACACACCACGTGACCGGTCGCTCGAGCACTGTGCAGCGACAGTGTGCACTGGGCCTGCCAGTCAACCAAACTATTCATTCTATTACTTCATTATTTATATAATACACATTAACACTATATCATACAAAGTAATGCGGTTATTATTTTACACATTTTTTCATTATTTTTATTTCATTTTTTTATGCTCATACACATTTAAATATACATTCGACGTAGTTACGCGCGTTTTTTTTAAATATAATTAAATGAAAAAAAAGAAACAAACTAATGAATGTTTTCCTTTTTGCTAAAAAAACTGGTGAGGGCATGCCAGCCGTGGAACAAATAATAAGTTAATTTACAATCAGCTGTACATTGTGTTTAAAACTAATTTATTTATAATATTCACAGAAATGTGCATCGCTCGAGTATTGCAACTACGATGCTGAAGCAAATGTGATCTAACTGTCATAGTCATACAGCTCAGAATAGATAAGCCGGGTCACGGGACGTCATGTACGGGACAGGTGTACCCTGTGAGATTACACCAAGTGTATAATCATAAACATAAATATATCATCATCGTAGCGTTGTTCACACTAATAGAAGAGATGCAACTATTGTTAATCTGGCCGGTATTGCCTCGGCTTGTACAGTAAGCAAGATCATTGTAAATGGAACAGTACATCATGTCTGGATTCTCGATGTTTTGTTGTGTCATAATTTTATTTATTTTGTTGTATATGACACAGCCCATTTTGCAGGCAACTACATTTTTTTTTTCGTTTCTAGTCAGTAGTCGAAAGGGTAAATATTGTCCTGATGTTCATCCGTATATTTTTGCTGATAACAGAAACTAAGTCAGGAAGATCAATGCTTGCAAAACCTTGTAGAATTTTATAGGAGAATATGTATTTTGAAATACTTAATAAAATACTAATATTGTCGTCTAAATGACGCATAATTGCGGCAACACCTTTAAATGGCAAGATGCTACCAATAAATTGTGTAGGATCAATGAAGAGTAAGCCCTTCAAGGTCAAGGTCACAACTCACTCCTCTCAAGGTCAACTGATAACAGAAACTAAGTCTGTAGGAAGATCAATGCTTGCAAAACCTTGTAGAATTTTATAGGAGAATATGTATTTTGAAATACTTTATAAAGTACTATTATAGTTATCTAAATGACGCATAATTGCGGCAACACCTTTAAATGGCAAGATGCTACCAATAAATTGTGTAGGATCAACTGAAGAGTAAGCCCTTCAAGGTCAAGGACACAAACCGACTCCTCTCAAGGTCAACAGTTTGTCCTAATAGAAATTAGTATCTACTATAAGAGCCGGCAACTATACATTTTGATCGTTACTGGTAGCTGAAATGGTAAATTTGCTCTTTTTTTGCCGATACTAAATTTAATCTAAGATAAATATGAAAGGCAATATCGTTTATTGCAAATACCTACCTGTAAAAGTTTACTCCAGCATATTGATTTTACAGTTAAGTGAAAATATTTTAAAACTGCAAGTCAAGGTCATATCGTAGACTGTTCTCTCAAGGTCAAATAATAAAGTAACACAGAAACAATTTGTCCTAACAAAAATTAAACAGCTGTCTGTTTTGTTATCTCATTTATTGACAACTAATCACATCGGCTGCGGCAGTAACTTTAACAATAACCAGTCTATTTAGATCTCTCTGTAATTAGGCAAACGTCTCGTTGAGTGCGTCGGTAGTTCAACTATAAACTTTGTCTACCAACTGACACGTGTACTGTTTATTATACATATACCTATGAATACAACCGTGATGATCCTTGAGTATATTATATTTTGTAGACAGGTTACACACCAACTTCACTCTAATTTAGTTTGGTGTTTCATGTTGGGTGCCCTGACTATGTGAAAAGTGCGTAAGTACAGAATTACTTATGGCCGATTGGTCCATCAGTCTGTGTTGTATTATTATAGATTGAGCGACACACAAAATAATTATGTACACACAGCAAGTGTTACAAATAACATCGCAAATTATACGAACAAATAGACAAGTCAAGGACATAACCTACGGAGGTCAAGGTCATGGAAGTCAAGGTCAATCTTGTGGGTTCCCGAAAACAGTGAACACAACATCGTGTACCAAATATTGCATCGCTAAGCAAAAGTCACACAAATGCTAAGGAAACAAGTTTGAGCGGTGAAGGATAATTCTGGCGCGCCCTCACGCAATCATTGTATTACCTATGTCACAGCCTTAGATAACTCTCCGCGCGCACGTACACTCGCGCATGCGGCTAGCGGTGCGTGTAGGTCGGTCGGTGTGTGCGGTGTGCACTAGCGCCGTCACGTGGCCTGCATGGGCGCGTCGGGCTCGGGCGGCGGCGGCGCGGGCGCGGCGGGCGCGGGGGCGGCGGGCGGCGCGGGGGCGGCGCGCGCGGGCCCCACGAGCCGCGCGCGCGCCGTCTTGAGCGCGGCGCCGGGCGCGAAGGCGATGGCCTGCACGCCGGCCACGCTGCGCGGCAGCGGCACGCCCTTGTGCAGCAGGTTGGCGACGAGCGCGCGCGGCGCCTCGGCGCGGGTGAGCGGCAGCGCGCGCGAGCGCAGCTGGATCTGCTGGCGCACGGGCATGACGAGCTGGCGGCCGTCGAGGCTGAGGTTGACGCGGCGCTTGTCGTCGGGCGGCGGGCGCGGCGGCGGCTGGCGCACCACGTTGACGAGGTGCGGGCCCTTGCCCAGCTGGCCGCCCTTGATCTCGAACAGCTGCGCGACGGAGCCGGGCGCGGCCTTGAGCAGCGCGGCGGCGGGCGCCTTGCCGTCGAGCGCGGCGAGCGACACGACGGCGGGCAGGCCCTGCAGCGCGCGGTTCTGCGCCAGGAGCGCCGTGCGCTGCGTCTGCGTGAGCGGGTGCGCGTGCAGCACCTTGAGCTTGTTGGGCGGCACGTGGTGCAGGTGCGACTGCGCCACCACCAGCGGCGCCGCGCCCGCGCCGTGCACGTGCACGTGCTTGTGCGCCAGCTGCACCAGCGGCGCCGTGCCCCGCCGCGCGCCCGCCCCCGCACCGCCGCCACTCACACTCCCCGCCACACTACTCGCTAGAGCGGTGCCCGCTGCACTCACGGTCACGACCCCACCGCTCCCGCTCGTCGTACCTGCGACAATTATATACTATCAAACTCCCTGTATCTACATAAATCGTCGACCGACGCTAATAAAGTTTTCACAACCTAAAAAACGGTTACTGTATTTCTCCTTTTGACGTTAATGATGAAACCGGTGTAAATGTACCTCTTAAAGTGCAAAAATAAAGACTTATAATATCATCTAATATAGCTATATGATACGATAATATACGATAATTTCTGAATAAACGGAAAACTCATATCGAGGTCATTGACATAACCTACGAAGGTTGACATGAACCTCCAAGGTCAAGGACAAAATATATCAAGATCAAGAACAAAACTTGTAAAGGTCAAGGACAATACCAAAGGTGCTGGACGCCATTCCCAAAAATAGAGAAACGAAAAATCGTTAAAAATATTATATCGCTTAACAAATAAAAGTCACACATATGGAAATTGGCCGCCTATAACTAATTGGTGATCAGACGCCCACTACTTAAACATTTTATTCTAAACAGCATCCTTCATAGTGAGCAATATACATGTACCAAGGGTCACTTGACAACAGATGCAGGAGAAGCGTTACTCAAACACATCTAAAGTGCATGGGAGAATTCCTTAAATGCTATTGGTGTATTCTGCGACCTTAAAAAAGCATTCGATTGTGTCTGCTATGATACGCTCTTATGCAAACTTATACATTACGGCGTCCAGACTAAAGCATTGGATGTTATTAGATTGTTCTTAAGAAACAGAATTCAATGTGTTGAAATAAACGACTCATAATACGATTGCTCACCAGTTGAATTAGGAGTGCCGCAGGGTAGCATCATAGGACTTCGTATTTCTTGTTTCATAATTAATAATGCTTGATTCGAAGTTACTGTCGTGTACACATTAGCTATCTTTCAGAGAAACTTAGTTCGACTGATTACGACATTAAAAAGGTTCATAGGCTGACTGATGTTCCACGCGGCAGACAACCGTCCCGCTCGTGAGTTTGGATGAGGGATGCGCAAATTGAGATATGTCAGTGTATGGTGAGTCAGCATAATATGAAGTACCTTGGCTTCAATATTCGATAGTCGTCGGGACTTCGAAGAGCATTTCAGGCGCCTTGTCCTTCGGATTGAGAGAGCCTTACACAGACTACTACCCAATCTCGGGAGACCACGGGAGGAAGTTCGTCGTTTATATGCAGGGGTTGTACGATCGATAGCCTTATGGGACTAAATATCTTCGAAAAGACTGTCAGGTGTCATGCGAATTAGCTGTAGCGCAAAGTAGCCATACGCATGGGTTACCGGACTTTTATCTTTTGAGGCAAAAATCGCTCATAGCACGCTTTCCACCTTTGGTTATTTTGGTGGACATGGATGCGAAGGTTTATAATCAGTGCCGCACTATTCCCCAGAATAGCCGCCTGCATCTGCGTCTGCGAGCGGGATCGGCTCTCTCCCGATCCCGCTCGGCGGCCTCCTTCTGGAGCATGACCGCTTCACAGAAGGAGACCACGGCGTCCCGCCGGACGTCTTCCGCCAACATGGCCTGAACTACGGCCGGTGGAGAAAGATCCCCTCGGATAACAGAGACTAAGACTCGCCGCTCGGATTGCCATGCAGGGCACTCGGAGAGCGAATGCTGGGCAGAGTCCAGGTCACTGCCGCAGTGGTGGCATGCCGTCGTCGCCTCGCGGCCGATTCGGTTCAAATACTCACCGCAACATCCGTGTCCGGTGAGTATCTGAGTCAGCCTAAACGTGACGCAGCCGCTCCTCCTCTCGATCCAGGCTTCGATAGCAGGGAGTATTGCGCCAACGACGCGTTGGCGCATGCACCGCGGCTCTGAGAGTCGCGTGCGCCAATTAATCAACGCGCGCTGACGCGCATTCCGACGAAACTCCCCGAGCATCTGGCTCGGATCTTCCTCCATGCCGCTATCAACCACGACATTTGGAATCCGTAGTGAGACCGTCAGTGAATAGAGCACATGACCTCTGTGACCCTGAACGTAATAAACAGTGAGCTGTCACGTATTCAGGAGGTACATAGACGCAACGGATATAAAAAGGAGATTCATCGTCAGAAGAGCAAGGACCGCACACCTGAAGTAACCAGAGGACCGGCTACTATCCCTAACTACTAACCGGTTACTATCCCTAATGCATGTAGCATTAGGGATAGTAACTGAAATACTCTATCAAGACTGTATACATATAGTCCGCTGTCCAATATAGCACATAATCTACGCACTCCAAAGGATGTCATTTCTCTACAAACCACAAGGTTTACAAGATCGATTGCAGTTGCCGTTCCTATATCGGACACATTAAACGAACCATCGCTGAAAGGATCAAGCAACATATAGCAGCTGTAGAAAGCAACAAATTAATAAATTTGTTGTAGCTGAGCATTTACTGGAATCTGGACCATACCAATAGATAGAATTCCATCAACGACAAGTCATATCTACCTAACGTCACATCTACCAATCGTCACTATTACATCACCAGGATAATATGTGAAGTGGTTGAAATTAAAAAACATAGAAATTTCAACCGGGATGAGGGATAGCCTATCGACCACTTGCAATCCAGTAAGAAACAAGTGCAAACATCGCCGCAGTAACACAGCTGATCACTATGTAGACATCATAAGTGTAGTGTGTCAAGGTACCAACAGTGCGGATAAACACACAAAATAATAAACAAGTGAGGGTAGTTGTCCAAACATTCACTTCACAATGCAAACTACGTACTGACTAGTTGGGTAGCAGACTATTCCAGTAGGCTACCCAACTAGTCAGAATGTAGTCTGTCAGTCACATATACTAAAGAAATATATTTCAGTGTCATCATCAGCCTTTATCAGTCCACTGCTCCTTTGAAAGGAGGAATTGGCCTACTATACCACGCTGGCCAAACGGGTTGGTATAGGGTTTGTATCAAGTTTTCCTTCTCTTACAGTGCTGTTTTCTGCATAATATGCTACCTCTGTCGGCTCTTACGACACCCATGGGATGATATGGGGTGGTGACAATCCGTATTCTTAATCCGTCACCACACGGATATTTCAGTGTACAAAGGCTCAATTTTAAGCTTTTGATTTAAAATTATTGTGAAGAGCTATGAATTGCGATTGCTTGTCTCACCTTTAAAAGCGGCAAATTATAATTCGCTAATTTCAGTTACGTTCATTTTACAAATAAATTATTTAATATAGAACGAGCTTCCTTATATTTACTTTTCGCAGCACGATGTCGCAGAAATATAACACAATTTAAGACTATCATGTTTGAAATTGCTATACTTCGTAGAAAGAAACACACAATCACTAACAATTTATATCGTGTTTTTATGGGCGACCAGAGTTGGGGTCAAACTCAGACTTGCTTAAAGTAGAGAGAACACTTACCGGCGGCGTCCCTGGCCTGTTGCACGGGCACGGCGACGACGGGCGGGAAGGGCCCGTTCTGCACCAGCACGCCCGCCTGGCTCGACAGCAGGTGGTTCTGCAGACGCACCTGTAACCAACCAATTCACATTTAACACCATGCACTCCCAATAGGGACGACAACGAGTCAAATCAGACACTTTTAATGCAATGTCAAAGACAATACCATAGCAATGAATACAGATTTATACATAGAACCGCAGTCTTTGGATTTCGTGTGCCGATCCCAAGTGGGGTCTGGCCCCAGTTTAGTTTGTAGTTGGCGCTGTTGGCGGCGCTGGCGTCGTTCTTCGTCTCTCTTGCTCTCGTAGTTTAGATCGATTGTCTCTCTTGCTCTTACACTGGGGGACCGACTGCCATGCCGCTAAGCGGCAATTTGGGTCGCAGAAAGTTTGTCTTCAGAGCGCCCATAGGATATGCGCCTCTATGTAAATATCTGAGCACTTTGACCATAGTACGAATTTTGTATGAAATATGTAGTAGTGACGTCATAACTTTTTGCTATCAAGCTGAGCAACAATTGATCAATAAATTGATAATACAAATGTCATATAGAGTTTTAACATTAATTGATGAATGAAACTGCAACGCCAATAACTAGCTGAACATATGAAAGTATGTGTTATTATATTGCAACATGTTGCATGTCATGTACCACTATGTTCAAACAAATAAAAAGTTCTTATCTTATACATATGCTATGCTAATGCGTGATATTGTTATTATCACTACGTACACATTTTAAGTATATCGATGTATAATAGGCTAGTTGACGAAAAAAAATTTATAAGTCCGTCCTTTAGATTATTCAAAAATAAGCGATACGTATTTTTTTATTTGTAAATTAAACCAAAAATGTCCAAGATATAGCTCATTAAAGTTACGTATAACGTCACGACGTGCTGCATTTTTTCGCACTAGATGACGTCACACGCAACTTTAATGGGCTATATCTTTGTTATTTTTTATTTAATCGAAAAAAGAAAAAATACGTGTCCAATATTTTTTTATAATCTAAAATACAGACTAAATAAAATGTAATTATTTTGACCCTGGAAACTACCCTATTGTATTTGTCTAGTGTAGGTATCCACTGTTTTGCGCCTTCGTGAGTCACTAGCAGAGCCCCGTAGAATATCAGTGCCAGCATATCTGGTGTTATGCTGAACGGGGTCCTATTACTGCCACGACCTAACCTCAGCGTGATATCTATCTAGTATCTAACTGATGACTTGTTTTTTATTTAGTTTTTCTGCATTTTGTATTTATTAAATAACTGTAGTAAACACATATGTTTAGTTTGGTGTTGGTTGTGACAGCAATAAAATGTTTAACTTATCTTAAGTTATGGTATGGTGTGTTATACCTTCAAGCTGTCGGAGACGGCGACGGTGACGATCTGTGGCTGCGGCGCATGCGCGGCGTGCGGCTCGCTGGCCGCCGCCGACGACGTGATGATGTGCTTCTTCAGCGGGGAGTGGAGCGTCTGCACTGTCTTCAGCTGCACGCCGCGGCCTAGCTGCACCGAAGCCTGCACCTGTGATGTTTTGGTCTTGATAGTAACAAAGTCGGGTGTAGGGACTACCGTAACTCTCGACACCCGTGCGCAGAAAATATAAGAGCATAAATAGTACGGTGGACTACTTATTCATTCTTCAAATGGAATACTGTAATGTCAGAGATACAGACATAGATCTACATAGATAACGCAAATGCATGCACTTCGCGTGTCTGAACCCCGACCAAGCGTCGAGGTTGGTCGCCGCTAACTTCAGTCCCCGCGCGTCCGTTGTTGCAGCCGAACGTCCGCAAAAAACTAAAAAAATGCCTCGTTGCGTGATAATTAACTGCAATAGCCCAAAAATTTCGAGCACCCAAAGGCAGGAACATATTTCCTATCACAGGTAAGTTATTTTAAAATTATATTATGCGTAAATTCATATTAAAACTGTTTTTAAGCATTCCAAGCTGCGTGTCGTTCCAGAATATACCTAACTATAAATTACCGTTAAGTAAACTTTATTCACATTACGTTGCCGCGTTTGCTTTGGACGTTTGATCTGACGTTGTGTATTAGGAGACGATGAATATCGCACAAGCGATACTGTCGCGCATCCCTTCGGTACAGTTCGTACAGTAGGTATTAAAAAGTCGGCACGCTTGGTTTCAATACAAATCGTGATAATTGCGTTATCTATGTAGATCTATATCTGTGGTCAGAGATCTACACGGCAACCTGGACGCCGCCTACCATTACCTATAGACGGCGCGGCCTGTCCTGCTCGTTTTAACGGAGACGCAAATAAATTGAAAGATATCTCTCCGACAGTCGTGCTTTCTGGGTGCTAGCCGAAGCTGCACACGGCAAATTCTTCTAAATCAGTCTACCACCACTGCGTAAATCCGATTACAGTCTGGCCCACGGTGCAAAAAAGGCTGATGTCTTTGCCCAAACCTTTGCAAAGTTGACTTTAGATAACGAAGCCGCTCCACCCTCCATCTCATGGTGTGGGAGCTCCCTGACTAAGAAAACGTGGTCCGCATTAAACAACGTAGCATTAGGCGAGAAATAAAACATCCTGAGATGGTCATCCAAAAGTCGATTTTGTTGGACGGCTCTCGGCAGTGGTGCTGAAGAGTGAAAAAAGGGAAATCAATAGTCATCCATCTTCGTGGAAAGTAACCTATGTCTACCGGATTCTTAAAAAGGGGAACAGGTCGGACCCTAAATAACTTGCCCATAGCAGTGACGTCTCTGCTTTCCAAGGCATGACTTTGAGATAACATTAAATGCAAGACACTTGAAGTACTGAGATTATCACCAACAGATCGGAGATCGCCAGTAGGACTTCTGTCATGGTCTTTCAGCAGGTCTTCTTCTAGTGTATATTTTACATTAGTGGGTAGGGACCGTAATGAGCGAAGGCAAAGATTTCGCCGTAAGTCTCGACATAGCCAAGGCGTTTGACAGAGTCTGGCATAGGGGCACATCTATCGATGCTTCTATCATATGAAATCCCCGGGAGATTTTGTAAATGGATTTCCTGCTTTCTGGATAATCGGAGCATAAAATCGTCGTAGATGGCAGTTGCCACAAAATTCAGTCCTTTAATGCTGGCGTCCCACAAGGCGCGGTACTCTCTCCAGAGCTGTTCATGAATGACCTGCATGCTACATGCATTGCTATGCGGATGAAAGTACTGGGTGTTGCAAGGCACACCAGCCACTAGACTGTCCTGCGGAACCAAGAACACAAAAAACGGTTCCCATTTGTGTCCGGAGTGGAGGAATCTCTAGGGCGCACTTATGAACGGGGTGAAGAGAACGTCGTTCAATTCAACTCACAAAAATAGATACATTCACTGCGAAGTAGGACCCTGATCATCTTATTGTCTTATTTCTTATATCCTATAAGTACATCTGCATATTGCCGAGAGTATTGGGATCCTCGGCGCCGAAATATGTTATTTGGGGGTAATTAGGAAGATAAAGCCAAATTGATGGGCAAGAAGCTGTGCTAAACAGGTTTAAGCTGGCAAAGCCAGCGCCTTTTATGTTTTAGTGAAAAGTTCCAAATATCAGTTGATTCTACTTGACTCCCTAAGGCGTGCGATTCGAATCGTCGATAATCTTCATCTCACAACTAGATTAGGGTCATTAGGGCAGCTTAAGGCATTGGTTCTTACTGCGTTTTCTCCCGTCTCTTTCACGGAGAATGCTCCAAAGAGCTGTTTGACTTGGTGCCAGTGTCACCATTTTACCTACGTGCCACTTGACGACGCACCAGAGTGCATCCGGACAATCTGGCTTTGAAATGAAATACCTGCCGCGGTGTATCCCGAGCACTATAACATGTTCTTTTACAAACGGGGCTTGAGGAGACAATATATTACACGGCAGGGATTGCTGTGTATACCCTTGACATAAGCGAATTCCATGAGCAGCGGTTACCATTTAACATCAGATGGGGTATGTGACATACTTGAATAATTTAAATCAAATTACATTACCACAGCAAAAATATTTCACCATATTCGCCACGGATTTAACACACAAAAAACTAAGCGTAAGCTCCACTAAGTAATTAAATTGATTCATCACTAATGACAATAGTCAATCACAGTCTTTCAAGATTCTAAATCAAAGAATTAATTATCAATGTCTTCAGTACTTTTAACACCATATTCACTAAACGACGGCGTACCAATAAGTAGAGTCAATACGAATTACTAAACATTTCACAGCAGCAAAGTCAGAAATGTCTTGCTATAACCGCTATAAGTAATGCTACCAAATGAACATAATTTATTGCTTGAGTATGATATCAATAACTATTAAATTTTGCATTAGTAGATAACTCACAATGTGAAACAGTTGCAGCTTCTTACAAAGATAACATGTAAAACCATTATACTGGCAGTTAAAAAGAGTGGCCACGAGTTTTATTGCCCGTTCTTTCTCGTGGTTCTACCTATTGCATTGCGAACGTGGCAGTAAATGTAAATGTGGAATCATCTAGTAATTAACTTAAATTTTTGACGTTCATAAGCGTCACTTTGTGGCCTAAATGAATAAATGATTTTGATTTTGACTGACTAATGTAGGAAGATACTCCATTCTACTTATTTCAGGCAGAACATGACATTATTAGGTTAGCAAGCAGTTATTCTATAATACAGTCTGGCTGCGCTCTAAGGCGGACGTGTGTCGCGTAAATAATTTTTATATTATTGTTTCGCGCGGCGCGAGCCGACGCTCGCAATTTTTATCGCCATGAGTGGTAAACTTGTGGTGAACGAGCTGCTGGCGTTCCTGCAGCAGAAGCTGGATATCGTGGACGAAGTGTTGGCTATCCAGATCTGTGCAACGAACTTCAGCGAGGAGGACATTGCGGCTGCCAAGCTGCTTGTATACAGGTCGCTAAATAAATGTGACCAGATGGTGTCCCGCAGGCGTGACGGGACAAAGAAAAGCCTACAAGACATCATCACGCTACTCAAAGAGACCGATCCTGACGACGTGCCGACGTTTGTGGCGAGGGACTTAAACAAGTTACCTCCTGTCACTATCGACCACGTCGATGTTACAAGCCTTTTGAAGGACATAGTTTTTCTGAAGGCAAGTTTAGCGGATGTACACAAGAAGTTGGAGACATCTGAAGATACCGTCGCACTCTTGCGCACGGAGTTGGACGACTTACGTAAGGTTGTCGATTAAGTGGGTCACCGGCGCGTAGTAACATCAACACGCGCCGAGGTGCATGCGTCAATACATCGGTCGCAAGCTTCGCGTCAGTAGTTCTGTCGCCGCGTAAGATTGTGACTGCTGAGTGCGCTACACAAGCGCCCCGCAGCCCTGACCCCGTCCCCGCGACTTCTCCGTGTATCGCCGCGCGATCTACATCAATAAAGGCTCAGCAGGAAACTGCGAGCACCCCCGTAGCTGCGAATTCCAAGCCGGAAAAGGCGAAAAAACAGGCTGACGTAGTAGATGATGGTGTGCCTGCAGCACATTTCCTTGTTTGGAGACATTAGTTATTGTGTATATTATTACATCATAATATTATGTATCTACCTAGAATATTGCATCATAATAATATGATCTGTATTAACCATGTATACTAAGTCAGTCGATCAATAACCGCGAATACTGTACTACCTATGTGTCACTGAAATAAATAACGTATATCATATTTGGGCGTTTTACTCATCAACCTGGACTAGGAACCTGAACACACGAGTGAACATACAGCACTACATCAACAGTGGTGACCCCGACCTCAACGTTTTCCTAAAGTTCCTGGAGATCAGTGATCGACTCACAAAATGAATACCATGAGCAACCCAGCTGGACAACAAAGCATGATGACAACTTCCTCAGCGTTCCAGAACGACGCTGTGGAATTGGCAACGGTGACTGTCTCCTCCAGAATACCCGAATTCTGGTGTGATCAACCAAGATTGTGGTTTGTACAGTGTGAGGCAATATTAGGCCCACAGAAACTCAGCGATGACGCAAGATTCAATTTAGTTGTGGCAAAACTTGGTAAAGACGTGATCCAGCAAGTTAGCGACATTTTGTTAAAGCCCCCAGAATCCAAAATGTTTGAAGCGCTAAAGGCACGTTTATTAGTAGTCTACGAAGAGTCAGAAAACCGGCAATTTCAGAAGCTACTTTCAGAAATGCAACTTGGAGACCAGAAACCTTCACAGCTGTTAAGGCGCATGAAGGATCTAGCGCGCGGTAAAATCCCAGATGAAACACTCATAATTATGTGGCAAGGACATCTGCCTTCGTCTATTCGTGCAGTTTTAGCAGTGAGTGAGGTGAAGGATTTGGAAAAGCTAGCAGCCATAGCTGATAAAATAATGGAAACCACAAGGCCTTTGAACGACGTCTCGGAAGTACAAGCTACCACTTCGAGTAACAATGATACGGTATTTATCTTGTCTGAAATATCAAAATTGAGTCTTCAAATGAAGGAAATGCAGAGAGAAAGACCAAGGTTTCAAAATAATAATTACAGACCAAATCGCTATCGTTCTACGTCACGAGGTAGAAATACTACACAGCGCACGCCAGAAAGTGCTGACTGGCTCTGTTACTATCACTACAAGTTTCGCAATAGAGCACAGAAATGCGTGGAGCCGTGTGCGTGGAAAAATATTAATCAACAGGGAAACTGAATAGCGTGGTGCAACCGCCGGTGGAGGTTAGCACCATAACGCCTGCTCACCGCCTTTGTGTTAGTGACACTACAACGGGACTAAAATTTTTAGTGGACACTGGCGCGAACATTTCCGTTTTACCGTATAAGAAAAAACTTTTTAGTGATAATGTGTGTAGTAGTTATAAACTTTATGCCGCGAACGGCAGTTAAATCAAAACCTACGGCACAAAAACTCTTGATTTAGATTTTAGTTTACGGCGGCCCTATCGTTGGACGTTTGTGCTCGCCGACGTAAAGCAGCCTATATTAGGTGCAGACTTTTTAGGCTATCACAATTTATTAGTGGACATTAACCAAAAGAAATTGACTGATAAAGTGACCAATTTGTGTACGATTGCCTCGATAAGCGTAATAAATCAACCATCAGTGAGAACAATAGACTCTTCATGTGAATTTAGTGCGTTGCTATCAGAGTACCCAAACATTACAAAACCTATGTGCTTTAAAGAGACTCTATCCCATTCCGTAGAACATTATATAGAAACAACAGGATCGCCTGTGTTTGCAAAACCGAGACCATTGCCCCCTGATAAGTATGACAGGGTCAAGGCCGAGTTTCAACGTATGGTTGACATGGGAATTTGCCGACCTTCGAAGAGTTGCTGGGCGAGCCCTTTACATGTGGTTGTCAAGAAAAACGGAGAGTTGCGACCTTGCGGCGACTACCGGCGTTTGAATAGTATCACAAAACCCGACAGATACCCGATACCACGAATTCAGGACTGTACGTACCTGTTAGCTGGAAAGCGTATTTTCTCACGTATTGACCTTCAACGAGCGTACCATAATTTGGCTGTAAGAGAAGAGGACATTCCGAAAACAGCGATTACAACTCCGTTTGGGCTCTATGAATTCAACAGAATGACGTTTGGATTGAGAAACGCTGCTCAAACCTTTCAAAGATTCCTTAACCATAATGTGTTTCGTGACCTTGACTTCATTTTTGCGTACATAGATGACGTCATCATAGGGTCAGTTTCAAGGTCAATCCATGAAATTCACCTTAGAAAAGTTTTTGAACGTTTGAATCAATGGGGACTCACAATAAATTTGGCCAAATGCGAGTTTGGTAAATCGGAATTGGATTTTCTAGGATTTCACGTGTCCGATAAAGGTCTCCGCCCACTGAACGATCGAGTCGAGGTCATATCAAATTACCCACGACCTGAAACAGTAGAGGACTTACGACGCTTTTTGGGCATGATAAATTTTTATAGACGGCACTTGCCCCGCGCAGCAGAACTTCAGAAACCCCTTAATGAATATTTACACTATTCGAAGAAAAAGGACAAGACCCCAATCGTATGGACTGAGCAATCTATTGAAGCATTTGAATGTAAGGCTAGCTTAAAAAGCGCCGTTACGTTGTCCTTCCCTCTCCCGGATGTTCCAATAGCCCTTATGACGGATGTTTCTGCCACGTGCGCGGGTGGAGTGATACAACAACGTGTTGGTGATTCTTGGCAGCCTTTGGCCTTTTTCTCTACAAAGCTCAGCGACGCGCAACAGAAGTATAGCACCTTCGATCGTGAACTTTTGGCTATATATATGTCTATCAAGCATTTTCGTTATCTAATAGAAGGAAGGCAGATAACCGTGTACACAGATCATAAGCCGCTAGTACACGCCTTTAAGAATAACAACATTGGTAAAAACGATACTCCACGAAGGCTAAGACATTTAGACTTCATTTTACAGTTTTGTGTAGCCATAGAGTTCGTTAGCGGTGATGATAACGTTGTAGCTGACACTTTATCGAGAATCTCATCTATTAGCACTCCATCACCTATTGACTATGAAGAACTTTCGCATGCCCAAGAAGGAGACGAGGAGCTGAAAATTTTGATGAACGCTGAAAATTTAAGTTTCAAGAGAATGTTATTACCTAATAATAACATACCAGTATACTGCGAAGTATCTACAAATAAGGTGCGACCGTATTTGCCGGCCGAGTTTCGTATGACAGCTTACAACGCGATCCACGGAATCGGCCACCCAGGTGTACGAACAACACGTAAGATGATATGCGATCGCTACTTTTGGAAATCTATGAACAAAGACATTTCTACATGGGCTAAGTCATGCATAGAATGTCAAAAGTCCAAGGTTCACCGCCACACTATTTCACCGGTTGGTACTTTTGAGAAAAGTAAACGATTTGACCATCTACATGTAGACATCGTTGGGCCCCTGAGTTACTGCAAAGGTTACAGATTTTTGGTTACAATGTTAGACAGGGCCACCGGCTGGCCCGAGGCATTTGCGATCAAGGATATAAGTGCAAAAACTGTCGCAGAAATTGTGTACTCACGCTGGATTGCCCGATTCGGATGTCCGCTAAGGATAACCACGGATCAAGGATGACAGTTCGAATCCAACCTATTTGCATTGCTGTCGAAACGAATGGGTATAAACAAGCTGAGGACTACGGCTTACCATCCCCAATCGAATGCCGCAGTTGAACGGTGGCACCGTTCCCTAAAAGCAGCTTTAATGTGTAGAGGAAACACCAGTGAATGGGTAAACGAATTACCCTCTGTACTTTTGGCATTGAGAACAACTTTACGTACTGATACAAACATTAGCGCGGCTGAAATGGTGTACGGCGAAACGTTACGTCTACCTGGAGATTTCTTTTCGCCGACAAAGCCTGAAATCTCTGAGGACGACACGTTTGTGCAAGAGTTACGACAAAGGATACGAAATATATCATCAGTTCCAAGACGAAATCTGAAACAAGGTCAAATATTTGTTCACCCAGAATTAAGTAGCTGTACCCAAGTTTTTGTTCGATGCGCTAAAGTCTCGAAACCATTGACGCCTCCATATGCAGGGCCTTACCAGGTCATAGAAAAGCATGAGAAATATTTTAAATTATTATGTAATGGCATACAAAAACACGTAAGCATCGATCGACTTAAACCTGCCTTCGTAATTGCAAGCGACGTGTATCAAGATTCATCTATTCCTTATAAGGGAGAAACAAATCTAAACACTGAACGGCAAACAAGATCGGGTCGCGTCATTAAGCCAGTAGTCCGATTCAACTTCTGACCTATTAACAATTATAAATATTACCTTGAAACTTACTAAGTATTTTTACAATGGGCGGCAAGCAGACCAAGGAGGAAATTATCGTGGCTCAAAATGGCGCAGGAAATTCGGCTAGTGCCGCTGCAGCAACTGCTTTCAATGAAAAAGCAGAGATTTATGGACTAATAACCTTGATGCTATTGCTGATTGCAATTATCTATTTCGTATGGAACCGTTGCAAGGATGGGTATGGCAGATATTTGAGAAGAAATATTATAGAACAACCTGTCGCGAGATGCGAGCGAGGCCAAAACGGTTTCGCTGCACAAGTGATCGCATAGTGATAGTGAATGGTGAAATTCGCATAATCGTATCAATATCGTATTTAATCAGTGCAAAAAGTGCTTTATCCTATTAGTGGACCTTAAGTGAAATTTTAGTAATCTTATACCTACGTATAATCTGTGTTTCTCACGTGTAATCGTATTATATTTATATTGCTTACCTAGATTTATTCTGATTATTTTAAAAGTGACACTGTGCATTTAAAATTATGGAATTTGAACAGTTTAATTTGATTTTCAAGATTTTATTTTATATAACATTTTGGATAGATTGTAATGTTAATCATATTTTTTTTAAAGAGGGAAGCTATGTGCCTGCAGCACATTTCCTTGTTTGGAGACATTAGTTATTGTGTATATTATTACATCATAATATTATGTATCTACCTAGAATATTGCATCATAATAATATGATCTGTATTAACCATGTATACTAAGTCAGTCGATCAATAACCGCGAATACTGTACTACCTATGTGTCACTGAAATAAATAACGTATATCATATTTGGGCGTTTTACTCATCAACCTGGACTAGGAACCTGAACACACGAGTGAACATACAGCACTACATCAACAATGGTTTTGTGACGGTGCAGAGGAGGAAGCGTCGTCAGAAGACCGCCAAGAACTGTTGCGGCACGGCTCCTGTGGAACCTGGTGCAACTCTGCGCGCTGCCGCGCCGAACACACCCGTGTACATCTCTCGCCTGCACTACACCACTAAGGCGGAGGACATCGCGGAGTACGTGCGCCAAAAGTCGAACTACATGCCGAGAGTACAGCTGCTGGAGTCGCGACGCAACGTCAACTTCAAGGCGTTTGTGGTGCGGATCCCGACGTGCTTTCTGCCTGTTGTTATGAAGGAGGACTTTTGGCCGAAAGGTGTCGTGTTCCGTCGCTTCCGCGGACAAGTGCCACCAGAACGCACAACATTATCGTGGCCGTAGATAAGTGAAGCAATTTTAACATAGTATATAAGTATATTTAAATTATTTACTAACAAAAATTGTATATTGTATGTATGTAAGTATGTAAGGTATGTATCTAAATAAAAAATATGTATGTCAAACCATTGTCTAGTACCCATAGCACAAGCTCTGCTTAGTTTGGGACTAGATGGTGATGCAAGTAATATATGTATTGTGTATTTACTTATTTAAATAAATTGATTTGATTTGATTTTGATATTATTATCTTGAACGTTTGTGGATCGTTATTGCGTCACTTCGGTCAAGCTCTGTGGCACGCTCGTGGCGGCTAATGCCACATCAGTCATCACCACACTCTGGGGTGAATATAACAATAATAACAAATTTAGCCTACAATTACTAATATTTTCAACAGGTGTATATGTCAAGGACGTATCTTAAAATTGGTCATTTCATGAAGTGATCAAGTATTTCAAGAAATGGTGCCATTCCCCGCTTAGACTTCGTTTGAAGAAGAACAGGTTATAGCGCTCGGGAAACACGGCAGCAGGAAGTTTAATCTAAAAGTCTACACGTACGTGGAATAAATTATAGCTGGAGGAAGCGTACTGTGCTAGAACTGCAAGACGAGAATGTTTCATGACTAACAAATGGAACTTTGTAAGATATTTCGACGCCGAATATTTCGAGTCGATTTAATTATGCCACTTTCCACGAAGATGGAACCCTTTGTGCTGCGTAAAAAATACGGCACAAGCGCGTTTTTAGCACCACTGCTGGGATGCCGTCCGGACATGACTTGTGGATATCCTACTCCCGCCTGCGTCGCGTAATGCGGATTTTGGGTAAGGAAGATCAGCACCATAGGATGGAGAGTGGAGTGCTTCAGTTATCATCCAAAGTCGAGCTCGAGGCATATAATTGTGCCAAGACGGCAGCCTAGCCCTTTGCACTATGGGCCAGACTGTCATCGGATTCGCAGTGGTGGGAGACTAATCTGGCAGAAATTGCCTTAAGCAGCCTTGGCAAGCAACCAGAAAGCACGACGTAGATTCAGTAAGGAGAGTAGATGGCTCTAAATTTCTGGGAAACGAGATGTGGGAAACCATAGGCTGACACCATATTGAACAGAGCCTGACTCGTAGGTTGGTAGTTCGTGATTCCAACCACTCGTTACGATGAGTGTCAAAATCACTAAAGACAATCGTATACGCAGACCGTCACTGTTCCAATGCTTTATCAGTCCCCTCTTAGACGCTCTCAATTTACTGAGATGGCGGCGAATATCACTGCCACAACGTAGATTTGGGTTCAGCCCCCATAATATAAGCTTAACCAACAAATTCACAGATCGGTACTGAAAGCCGCGGTAACTAATATAAGACCGGACAAAAACGCATACTCCGGCTTCATTTTGGCAAGAGTGCCAGTTTGCAGCCAGTAAAATACGAGATATCACCCGGGGCGTTTATTTGCGACCCCGTTAAATGGACCGCCCTCGCGCTTCGCTCGTCTCGTGTGGGCGGGGGCACGATCGCGACCCCCGGACAGACAAGCTACAGCCAAAACTATTGAGCGCAAGAAGCTGAAATTTGACATGTATTTTCCTTGGGGACCGTAGGGGTGCACTATGGGATTGCCCGAAAGTTCCACGAGCTCGGGCAAAACGGGTAGATGAAAAAAGAAAACCGGCCAAATGGGAGTCGGACTCGCGCAACGAGGGTTACGTACGTAAAAATATTTTTACTAAATGATGTACCTAAAAATTTAAGGCTTTCGCAATCTTAATATATAAAATCCTTGCGTTACTGACCGACTGACAGACACGCTACAGCCGAAACTATTGGGCGCAGCAAGCTGAAATTTGGCATGTATGTTCTTTGGGGACCATAGAGGTGTACTAAGAAGGGATTTCCCGAAATTCCCACGGCGTCGGCCAAAACGGGTAAATTAAAAAAATTGCAGGCGTAGCTGCTGGCGTCCTCTAGTTTTTCTATAAGACGTTGCGTCGTACCAAATTTGTCTAGTGATGATACAAGTGAAGTAGTGAACCAACCTCCTCAACAGGATCCTCCTTCCTCTTCTTCTCGATCTTGATGTGCGGCACTTCATTGACCTCCTCGACAATGATCTTGGAGTTGGGCACGGGCGCGGGAGGTGCGGGAGGTGCTGGGGGCGCGGTGGGAGTGGGTGGGGGCGCGGGCTTGGTGACGTCACTGGGCTCCTGCTTGATGGGCTTGGGCGCTGGGGGCTTGGCGGGCGGCGCGGCCGGCATGTCCACGTAGATGGGCTCCTTAGCCCCGCTCGATACCGTCACGACGGTCGAACCGAACGAGTCCGCCTGCAATATCAATATATCATTGTTATTTAGGAATTGATTATTGATTACCGCTTGCCCTATACCTTGTAGAGTATGTTTAGTCGTTGGGATCCCGAAATATCGGTGACAGACAATGCACTGGTTTATGGGTGCAGGGGTCAGACGGCAATCGCTCTGTGGAAAAGCTTATCAAACCTGAGGGCCAAGCCAAATGAGATTCGCTTCTGATTTCTACTTTCTTTAACGCTTGGTTGCCATGGCAACATAAGAAATCTCTTGAATTTTATTAATTTTTGCACTTAGCCATTAGCGACATCGCTAATCGAATGGCATTTAACTACATACCCTGGTTAGATCAGGAAGCGTCGATGCAATCAGAATAACGCTAGGTCGATGTTAATTATTAAGGGGCTCTGAAAGACAATTTTGGTTTATTCCAACTATTCTAAGTCTGGCCTCACGCCGTCATTGTCAAGAGTGGTATTTACCTTTCTCTTCCTCGGGCCAGAGTCGGCACGCCCCTCCGAGCTCTGGCCGTGCAATAAAAAAGAATCCTTGGCGTCGACGTTGTTGACCAGCTCCGCCAGTATGTCGTCCGTGATGGACGTTTTCTTGTCGTCCTCGTCCGCCAGCGCCTTCAAGTCTGTTTCGGACAGGATGCTTTCCACTTGCGCTTCTGTCAATCCTGCAATATAGACATCATACTTGTATTAGATATAGGTCGATACATGAGTTGGAATCGTTGCTAATTTGGTACGTGATCTAAGGGACTTTCACTGAAGCCAGATGTTAGATGACGTACAGCTGTAGAGAAAAATAATAAAATCCAGTTTGGTGGCTAGTCGCCTAGTTATTTTTACATGATGAGTTTGGCCCGTTTCAATATTCTATCTGTCCAGAGATTTGATACATATGCGACATAAGCTCCATACAAAATATACTTTTAGGCACAAAATGTCCAATTCGCAAAATGTCCAGCGGTCGCAAATAGTCCAATTCGCAGAATGTCCAGTTCTCAGAATGTCCAATTCTCAAAATGTCCAGTTCGCAGAATGTCCAGTTTGCAAAATGTCCAGTTCGCAGAATGTCCAGTTTGCAAAATGTCCAGTTCGCAGAATGTCCAGTTCGCAAAATGTCCAATTCGCAGAATGTCCAGTATTCATCATAATTGCCAGTATTATTCATTTTGCGAACTTGTCATTCTGCGAACTGGACATTTTGAGAATTGGACATTCTGAGAACTGGACATTCTGAGAACTGGACATTCTGCGAACTGGATATTTTGCGAACTGGACATTCTGCGAATTGGACTATTTGCGACCGCTGCACATTTTGCGAATTGGACATTTTGCGCCTAAACGAAAATATATCAAACATGTATCTCAAATGTCCAAACCAGGATATATTGGATATTGAATTTAGTGGTCAGGTGGTATATTCTAAACAGGTGGTGGTAATCGCTTACCTACAGGCGATCTATCATTTCGTTTCGTCTCATAAAAAAGGTAAAAAGAAGCAATATGAAAAGTACCGGTAAAGTTGTCATTGAGCAGGTCCTCGCTGACGTCGAGGGGATGATCGTCGGCGGGCACGTCGGGGAACAGCTCGGCGAGCGTGTACGCCGCGGTAGTGAACGTGCCCAACTCCTCTGAGGGAGGCTTCTCCGCCGCCCGCAGCTCCACCGAGATCGGCGTGTCCGGCCCCACCGGGAACTGGTCCTCGTGTTTGTCTTCTAACGGGGGGGAAGGTGGCGGTGTTTTTGGCCGGAAATGTAACCTGGAATGATCGTAAACGAATAATTTAGCGACTGATATTTCCAGTCAATTACAAAACTACTAGAACATTTTTTTTTTAATTACAGTGAGAAGGTAGCGAAATATTATACGAAGCGATAATATTAAACTATTACTTAAACCAAAATGATTATTTATCTAAAAGTTTTGCAATATCTAAAGTTTTGATAAATATAGATTAACAGGGTATTGGTCAGTTCAAGTTCTAAACGAATCGGGTAAGACACGGGTGTAACGATAATATGTACATATTTTTTATCGAACAAATTAAACCTTTCCCTTGTTAACTTCATCGTACGGCTAACAAATTATGGTCCTTCGAGCCGGATAAAGGAAATGTTGCATTATAATTAGTGATGTGCCGGATCGTTAAAATGTATATCCTCGGATACGGATCGGAATAGGGATATTTGGTGTCAAGATCCGCGGATACGGTCAAAGTCAAAATCATTTATTCATCTAGGTCACAAGGTGACGCTTATGAACGTCAAATGTTTAAAGTAAATTACTTATTGCTTTTACATTTACATTTACTGCCTCGTTCGCAAAGCAATAGGTAGAACCACGAGAAAGAACGGGCAATAAAACTCGTGGCCAATCTTTTAAATCGCCAGTGTTATGGTACATATTTTGTTTTTGTAAGGAGCTGCAACTGTTTCACATAGTACTTAATTACTTTTAAATAGTAAGTAGTAACAAACATAATACTTAAATAATTAATGCAGTTACCAAATTAAGTGCTGTAGTAGCCTTCTAGTGTGAACCTTGTGTAACAGGAGCATCCACTTACGTCTTATAATGTAGGCAACTCGCGATCATGTCCAGAACTATGATGGAAATGTATGTTACAGAAAGTGACGGTAGGTATATGAATACACAAAATTTACAAAGACGTTAGTGTACAGCCCATGATCACGAGTTACCTTCATCTAACACTGTAGCAATTTTTTAAAATAAAATTAGTGGAACAACAACGCAAATGTAAATGTAGTAAGTTGAATGACCTAATAATACATGAATAGTTATTTAAAAGAACTAGAGATATTATATAAAAGAAAACTCAAAAAGCAAGGTATCTATATATAGGATACGGATACGGATCTTTATTTTCTTACTGAATCGATGTCGGTGTGCGCGACTTTGAAACGATTGTTGACGTCACGCATGCACAGCGGAACGATAGACAGATCATGTTTGGACTTATATTGAAATTATATTAAAAATAGTCTGAATTGAATTTAATAGTTTTTTAATTTTACCTAACCACCAGCATTCCATCCTATCAATTGAAAATTAATAAGGTGAAAGATCCGTAAAAGATCCGCGAAAGTAACGGATAGGGATCTTTGTTTTTCCCCGGATATCCGCGGATACGGATACGGGTACGGATATCTGGAACATCACTAATTATAATAGAAACCGACAATTTTTTGACAGTTCTCATTTTTAAAATTGTATTAATCTGCTGTAGCATCACAAATATTCACAAGTGTTTGTCCTTGGACTACATAAATGGCAAATATACTACTCAAAACAAAATAAGGGCCACTAGTTTATTTCCATTTAAGTGCACTTTAGTAAACTGAAAGTAACTGATAAGTAGCATTATATTGATATTACGAACTCTTTGGTGTTTGATCTCTTTTACGCTGGTGTTCGTGTTCCTAATTTGAAAAGTATTGGCCATCATTTCAAGAATAAACATAATTAGATGTTATTCTTATGTTTTTCTTTGATTGTCTTCTTAACTTGTCTCGGTTATTTTAGGAAAAAAGTTTTACTTTTCAATTTTAATTAATTCATTTATCATCTCGCGTTAATCATGCCACAAGTACGATCGCACATGGATACAATTACGGCAACCAGAGCCATAACTATGATTCAAGAAGGACGTTCTCATCGTTACGTGGGTTTGCAGTTGGGATTTCTCGAAGAGTTTTCCAAAATCAAATCTCTGACCAGATTGGAGACATCCTAAAAACAGGACAGGTGAGAAGTACTCTGAACAGAAGAGCATGCATGAGGATGTCAGGATCGTTGCAAGTGGCGTTCCGTAGTCTCTGCCTACCCCTCCGGGAAACAGGCGTGAGTCTATGTATGTATGTATGTTGTCCAAAATGTATGGAATCGCTTCCAAGACCCCGGCAGTGCTGCCAGGAGACCCGGTTCAGGTATCTAGAGTTCGTGTAAGAACGGCGCACGAGGATCGATATATCCAACTAAGTGCTGGTCGTGATCGTACAGTAACGGCCCGTAAGTTACAACACCACCTACGGCTGACAACGGGTACCCGTGTCAGTGATCAAACTATACGTAATCGATTGCACGAAGACCAGCAAATGTCAAGACGACGAGTTGTTCGAATTCCTCTGACCAGTGTTCAACGTGCAAACCGTTTAAGATTCTCCCGTCAGTATTTGAACTGGGGGATTAATCAGTGGGGCAAGGTGCTTTTTACAGACGAGTGCAAAGTAAAATTTTCAAGGATGATCGGCGTGTTAGGGTGTGGAGACAACGCGGCGAGCGGTTTTCGGAGTCCTGCATCCACGAAGTTGACCGTTTCGGTGGTCCCAACGTAATGGTTTGGGGTGGGATTTGTTTACACGGTAAAACCGAGCTCACCATTTTAAATGTGGGTACCGTAACTGCAGAACGTTACATCGAGGATGTCATCAGGCCTTAAGTGATCCCATTTGCAAAGCGAGTGGGGCCTGGATTCATCTTGATGCAAGACAATGCCCGTGCACACACAGCTCGATCGATCCAAACTGTCCTATAAGGGTCTCATATTGAGGTATTACCAAGGCTAGCTAACAGTCCGGATTTAAATGAAGAGCAATTGTGGGACCAATTGAAACGAAGGGTTAGAGAAAATGAGCAAGGAGACTACAACCAACAGCAGCTGATTGACGCTTTAAAACGTGCCTGGGAGGAGATTCCAGATGAAAAAGTGAGGAATTTGATCCAGAGTATGCACACAAGGCTTCTGGAGTGTATTGCTAAGAGAGGAGGACATACTCGTTACTAAAAAGAAGAAACAAAAGTGTTAAGAACAGTATTTTGTCTTTTTCCGGTCATTTCTTTTGTTCATGTTTTTTATTCAAAATGGCCAATTTCATTATGAGCTTAAAAAAACAATTCATGATCATTATTTTAAACAATTGTTAGCCTATATTATAACCAAGAACATTATTTTGTAGTTACATAAGTTAAACAATTAAATGTATTTATTGTTTTCATGGTACTGCAAAAAATCTTAGTGGCCCTTATTTTGTTTTGAGTAGTATATATTGATTTGATTCAAAGTATCTAGTTATCAGCAATGATATAAATACAAATATACTATCATAATGCTTTTCGCGTTATCCTGGTTGTACCCAAGACTTATACTCCTAGAAGTCTTGGTCCTCGCTAGTCTAACTAGACATGAGAGAATATCAGCTTAACATAATAAAAGCGCACATACCATTTCTTATTAACTTCGTTGATAAAGTTCTCGAACTCCTTCTCGACGGGCTGCAGGCTCTCGTCAGAGTCGTAGCTGGTGTCGCTGCAGGCGCTGTACGCGCGCTTGCGCATCACCCGCTCAATGTTCTCCCGCACACAACTGTCTATAGTCCTCGCACTAAACCTAATATCACTTTTAACACTGTCCTGTATAACGTCCGGGAGGCTGTCGGCGACACTCGGCTCGGACGGTTCCGATTTGACGTCGGCTTTGAGTCGGTCGGGGCTGGCGTCGGTCCAGAGGTGGGGGTTCCTGGCGAGGTGCTTGCGGAAGGCGTGTCGCCAGGGGTACTTCCCGCTGGTGTGGTAGTCGCGCGCCATCTCCCGGGGCTGGCGGTGCGCCTGCGTCTCGAGCTCGAGCTCCTGGTGCTGGCGGCGGCGGGTGGCGCGCGAGTTGGGGAACGAGAAGGGCAGCTGCGTAAACAGCGCGTCCAGCGGCGTGCGCGTGCGGTCGAGCGCCACGCGCCCGCCGCGGGACACTCGCCTCCGCGCGAACCCGATGCAGCGCGTCGAGCCCTCGTCCTGCGACGACCGCACCGACGTCAGCGTATACCTGCCGAACAAACAATACGTCATATTTAGCTGCGTCTCCACTCCACCAAAAAAATGTGCCCAACTTTTGTGTTGACAACACAAAAGTTAGTGACTTTTCTTCGATGGAGATGCAGCTTTACACCTCGCGTATGTTGACCGGTCTGAAATTAAACACTAGGATACGTTCGCGCATGTAGAGTACAATATTCCCCACCTCTCGACCTTTCCGCCACCAGTTTCTAAAACGTGTACTTATTGCGCAACCACTAGTGACTAACCCAACCAACATAAAACGCTCGAATTGTACGTGTGAGGCATGTAACTAGTAACTAGTAGAATAGGCATTTATCGACAGGAACAAGTCCCAAAATAGTTCATGTGACCACTAATTTAATAAAAGAAAACAAATTGAGAAAAAGATCTCTCTGCTAAATTAAAATTAACTATATTCAAAAAGTTTCTTTACATTTTCTATTCAGAAGAACTACATAGACTAAGATCTATTTAAAGCCTTTGACTGTGTAGATCATAAGAAACTCCTACAAAATAAACTCATTATTAAGTAATACATGTTTTCGAGTTGTTTATATCCTAACTTGCCGTTAGCAAAACAGTATACTTAAATCGTACAGCAATATCAAAAGACACTTGTCACAATATAAAGAAACTTATTTAGGTGTCCCGCAGGGAAGTAAATTAGGACCACATTTAGATAATTTGTAAATTATCAAACTTTCAAAATAATAATTCCTTTCTCCAACAGTTCACACAAAAAATATTATGTATTTTATTATTATATAATATTTATTTAAATGCCTGTTCACCAAAATACATATATTATTACATCCTAAAAATTAATATGTAAAATGAAATGCAAATGTTTCGTAACTAATACGTAAAAACCTTAAAACACTATAATATAGCTGTGTGAAATTGACTCACCTATACCTCTCATCCATCTCGTGTTCATACATTCCTTCCTTGGAGGGATCCTCTGGATCCACTGGATCGCCATACAACGTTGAAGTGGGCTGAAAATAACATGCTATATATAACAAACATACATGAAATTATTTCAATACCTTCTTCATCACATGAAGGCCTTTGGATTGTAAGCACTTCAATTGGTTATCGTGTAAGTACTAGATACATGACTCATTTATCGTGTATACGTCTCATTTTTAAAGTGTACACTTCTTATTTGTACGGTGTACACATTGGATTTTCTCGTGTACATTTTGGATTTTCATCTTGTTTACTCCAGATTTTCATTGTGTACACGGGATTTATCGTGTACACTTTGTATTTTTACATACATACATACACAGACTCACGCCTGTTTTCCGGAGGCGTAGGCAGAGACTACGGAACGCCATTTGCAACGATCCTGACATACCTCTCTTGCTTCATTCACTTCCATCAAGTTTCTCATGCATGCTCTTCTGTTTAGGGTACTTCTGACCTGTCCTTTTTTTAGGATGTCTCCAATCTGGTCAGAGAACGTCCGCCTTGATCTTCCCCTTCGTCCTGTCCCATTCACTTTGTATTTTTATCGTATACAATTAGAATTTTATCGTGTAAACTTTAGGGCTTCATTGCATACTATTCTGATTTTCATCGTGTAAGGAATTCTAGCTTTGAAATTAATACAGTTTACAGATTATTTCGCGATATATTGGTTTGACTGAGATTAAGTAAGCTGTAGTTTAATTTCATAGTGTAACATTAGCGTACACTTAATAGTTTTAACTTGTCCATGACAGATTTCTTACACAATAGGCATCTGAGGCCCAATTCTCCAAAATAAATTTGTGCAAAATGCAGTTTCGATCTAATGTCAGTGTCTTACTCATGTCACAAGTGGTATTCTCCTAAATTAACCCTAGAGTGGTCGCGTGGATGACATTAGTCATCCACGCTAACTAAATGGCCGGGAATTCGTGATTTTTATATGGCAAGACATTGCTGGTACCCAGTTTAGTATTGCTTATAGTACGCTGCGTGATGTCAGTAACTGTCGTGCGCTTGAGTGGTTCGCTTGATTCAGGGGAAGTGCATATTTGTAGGTGGAGGACATATGTCATCCGCGCGACCGTTTACGTAAGTATTTTATAACGACCATTTTATAACCTTTTTAACGATTTTGTATTTGTTATGATATATTTGTAGCGCCTTTTATTGTAAATAATATTTATTTAACGAAAATAGTAATTTGTTATACCTATTTGACTTAAAAATTCTTTTTAATTTTTATATTAGAACTAAAAATGGCAAGCTGAGATCAGCACATCGAATTATGGTTACCGGAGGAAGATGAATACATTTGGGTATGATGAAACCTTTGGCTAGTAGAAGAATGAGTACTGATTGTATACCCAAGATTCTCAAGCTAAAATAAGCGATTTTTTGGGTATTCCATTCGAAGAACAACCACAAGAAGCGGCGAGTACTCCTCGTGGAGGTGCGCGTGGAACAAAACGTAATAAAATCACGCGAATATCTTGCCAATTATGCGGGAAATTCACTTGTCCCGACCATTGCAAGTATATGTGCAATAGTTGTTATGAAAATCATACCTAAGAATATTTTTAGTCTCTCATAAGCTTAGTTAATATTAAAAGTTACTCTCTGAAGCAAGAAATTATAATAACTCGTTATTATGTTCCTAATTTTAATTAAAACCCTTCTTTTTGTTTTTTTTTTTGTTTATTATGTAGCTGATTTTATGTCTGTTACTTTTAATAAAAATATGCTTCCAAAATATTGGTATTATTATAAATCATCATTGGCAAATGGATGACATACGTCATCCGCGCGACCTCTTATGGTATATTTATATGCGCGACCACTCTAGGGTTAACTGATATTTGAATGTTATTGGAACGTTATCGTGACTAAATCGTAAACAGAACAATGTGTCAACGTCGTGCTATAGAAGTCAAATTAGACGATAATGACATTAAGGTCGATGTTCACCGCCACTTTATCTTGGTTATCTTTCGGTTAAATTAATCAGACAATACGCGCGTAGTACTAAGTACGCATCCTATCCCATGTGACAATGCGCGCGCAGAACTAAATAAGTGAGTTAACAGTTGGTTTTCCGATCGCCGGTTATATCATTGTAGGTGAACTTGGGTCTTAATTAGCAGAAAACCGATTCTGAGTAAATTCAAAATCTAACCTTATTTCGTTCAAAATATAGTTTCAATGTCATATAAAATACGAGAATTGGCCTGCTGATTATGAAAAAAATAGTGGTAAGTATACATACCATTTCGTAATAACAGCCGGGTTTCCGTCGGAAGGCGAAGGGTCCGTCGTCGGGAGGCGTGGCGGCCTCCGCGCGCGCCGGCTCCTCCTCCGACGATGTGTACACGCCCGAGTCTGCGCATACAACACATGACGCACATCTCAGTCGTGACACGTACAGTGTCCACACAATACAACAACCTTACACCACTTCTGTACCTCCAATACAAATCCACTTATACAAAAGTCGTCGCTATCATGAATATATCAAATATCATCCATCGATGAAATATGTAGAACCATCATATATTCTATTTTCTACTCTTTACATGTACGTATTAATTGCAAACTTTAGATACCTGTAGTTCCGAAATACAAATTCCTATTACAAGTGTTACGATAACTCTAAAAGCCTTCTGAATTTAGTTTTTAAGCGTTCGTTATAATACTTTGACAATTCTTATTTGAGTTGACTTGAAGAGCCCATCGCCTGTTCTACAAAAACAGTATTAAGTAATATGTCAAATGAAAACCCTGTATCCGCCACCATATCATACTATCAGTACGAAGAAAATAACAATAATTTGATGTTACAGAGCGCACGGCTTGGTACGCAATCATAATTTAATAACTCTTTTAAGCATTTCGTACTCTCTCGGACATTATGAATTTATCAAATAATAAATAAGGTGAATAGTACCATCGCATCTGATCCTATATTATTATATATTTAACGGAATAAATAGCAAACTTTACATAGCAATAGGTCTAAGATTGAAATTTTGGCCGAATGTAATTAGACCTCAAGGAATTTCACATAAGCGAACTTAGAAGAAATCATTTAATAGATAATAAATATAATATTAACAATAAATGGGAACATTTCATACCCCAAACTACTACAAAAATGAACTAACAGATATCTGAAAAACATACGCATATATTTAAAAAAATATCTCCATACTAAGAAGGAAATGGGCCCCAGACTTGGAAAAATAATCGTATTCGCTTAAAGATTTGGTATGAATGATAAAGGAACGTGAGACTTCCGGACCAGATTATTCTGCTTTTCAGATCGAGTTAGCCAACTAAATTGATAGGTTTAGCTAGTACCAAGCACCTATTTCCATTAATACAATGTTAAAAAAAAAACATCACGTTATTGTCCCAAAGGGGTAAAGAGGTTAAGAAACCTAGGCAGTTACGAAAACATAAGGTCAGAAAACCTTAAGCGCAGGTAGAGTTTACTTTGAGACAAGGGCCAAAAGAACGAAAACTTGAGAATATATTGTGCAACGTACGTGTTCATAATAATATAATTAACCAATGATATTTTTAGTATAGTGCAAATCGCTTAGGAAGTGATTGTACTCGTTATTATGAACAAGTTTTGTTTATGGCGAAGGAAAATCAGCTGTTCCATACTAATCTGAACTTAAACGACGACGAAATTTGATTTATTCTTGCGATTTCGGTAATGGCTCGGAACAAAAGTTGTTCATGGTATTGAGTACAACCAACCCCTAAGAGGCTCGTACTTTACTAAAAATAACCTTGTATATATAACACCAATAGGTGATTCCTAAAAACGCATATCTTAGATAAATATGTAAGTATAGTACAATATCCAATATACTGCAATATCATGTTTATTTTGTCAGTGAAATAGGCAATCAAAATTAAAGTGGATGTTGAAAATATACAATCTAAAATCTAACTTTAAAATTCGTGTGTGTATTACGCATATTATAAACAAAATTTATGTTGTATTGCCAAAGTTAAAATGTATTTTTAATGTTGCCAAAATCAATTTTTAAAGTGTTGCCAGGATTAAAATTTAAACCTTCCAATGTTGCCAGAGAATGTTGCCATAATGTAAAAAATGCTCAACTTAACCTTTGGCAAGCTCCTGTAACGCGAGACATGGTCGACCCCGGTATGATAGGTCCCGTGCAGGTTCACGCACGGTGCATGCACGTTACAAGCGGTTGATACGTACCTCGGAGCCCCTGCACAGTACCGGGCGCGGGGTGTCTGTGTTTCCGTCTCTTGTACGGTCGTTTCTCACGCTGTAAGGCAACACGACAACATCATATCGTACTCGCTCACTCATTTTAAATTTACGAGAGAGTAACATTTGTTTAGGCTCGCGGCTTTCAACGTTTTCACTGAATTTGTTTTCGATAAACCGAACGTTGAATTTAAATTGAAAGCTGACGAACAAACAAACATACACTTTGGAAATGGATTTGCCACTCAAGGCGCAAAATTGTGAAATTTTAGTGGAGATTCAAACGATTTAATTTATAAGAAATATTCGTTATTTTTTTAATACTAAAATGCATACTTACTTCTGTTCAACCAGTTTACCTTAGTCTTACGAATAAAATAGGTATGCCCCATTGAATTTTGGATGTTAGTAACCTCTATATTTTTTACGAGCTGCGAATCTTTCCTACCAGAGTACCCAATGACCAATTTCTATATTTGTGGTCGACAAGGTTTCGATATGATGGTTAGTTCTAGACGCCCTAGTGACCAGCTATGCAAGAGCTGTTGGCCACAAGGCTTCAGTACAGCGGTTAGTCAATGGACAGGTACCTGTCTTGGCTGGTCCACGGGTGTGGGGGGCGGCCGCGGTGGGTAGTGCGGGAGGGAATACGCCTCGCGACGAAAGTTGCTCGACGATATTTGCACTGTTGGGTATGAAGGCCTGTAAAGAAAGAAATTGTTATGTTGATCTTTATCAAATTCTTCAATAAGTAATCAGGCTGCACGGTTGGCGTAGTGGTTTAAGCGGCCGCCTCCACGCTTGACACTGCGCCGAAGTGATGTGGGTTCGATTCCCACACGAGACAACACTTTGTGTGATCCATAAATTGTTGTTTCGAGTCTGGGTGTTCATTGTCCTCGTTAGATGTATGTTTGTAAAGTCCCCCGCGACACAGGATTTAGTCATAATGCGGGAGTTGTCTCTTTATAAAAAAAAAACAATTGTTAAACTTTAAAATCATATTTAAAATGTTGGCTGGTGCTAAAAACACAGATTCGACAATCTCAAATCTCTGAATCTGAGTTCTAAAGCGTTTCGCAGTTCAATCAAAATCAAGGTAGGAAACTGGACCTAACTTACGACTAAGAAGAAAATAGGTAGATAACTCGCTGTACAGAAAAAGTTAAGCCAGTTCTATACATATATGTGCGAGTAAGTGTTACTCTGCCGCTTGTAGCGCCTGTTTTGCTGGGTTTCTTTCTCTTTTTTGGCTTCACAGGCATTAAAGGTCACCTTTTTTACTTGAATCTGACCTAAGAGTTATTATTCAGAATACCCTCTTTACTCAGGAGAAATTCTTAGTCATTATTCAAGATCATTTTACCACATGACCACATCTACTTGCTTATAACAAGTTCAACAACAGAGTCGCTTTGTTAAGCTGACATAAAGCTCAATTAAAAAGATTTGAGTAATCAACTTGATGCATGACTGGACATCCGCTTAAAAAAGTTCTTTACATCTGACAATGATTGTGTTTTATTATTGTAATAAGCTCTGCCAGGTTTTATAACATTTGTGAATGTTTTACATTGCCAGATGACGAGGATATTTAATTTAAAGTATTTGTTTTGAA
Source organism: Euclidia mi (assembly GCA_944739405.2). NCBI lineage: Eukaryota > Metazoa > Arthropoda > Insecta > Lepidoptera > Erebidae > Euclidia > Euclidia mi. The sequence goes on from OX123208.2 coordinate 8,401,848, forward strand.
ATTCCCTTTAAATTAACTTTCCTTTTTTTTTAGATTTATGCATAGCAGTAAAATCTAAGATAACTTGATATTTGGTGTAATACACCATGAAACAGGTCGATTGTAATCGCAAAGACGTTTAATTTGTGCAGCAAACGAGACTGAATGAGGCAAAACCAAAGAACTATCAATATTTTGGTAGCTAGCACACCTTTCACAGCTTTCGAAACAGACTTGATTGATTAATGCAACTTAGCACTGAACTTTCTGATCGATCGTGAAAATGGTTTTTTTTTTTTTTGAAAATAGACAACTCCCGCATTAGGTCTAAATCCTGTGTCGCGGGGACTTTACAAACATACAACTAACGGACACAATGAACACCCAGACTCGAAACAACAATTGATGGCTCACACAAAGTGTTGTCTCGTGTGGGAATCGAACCCACAACACACGGCGCAGTGTCAAGCGACGAGGCGGCCGCTTAAACCACTACGCTAACCGTGCAGTCATGATGACACTAAGGACGATGATGATGATGTATAATGCTGGGGCCACACTAACGAGAAATGCCATAAATTATTGCGATAATGTACGTTAACCGTAGGTGTAGCCACGACTTAACGCGATAATTTGACAACGGCATTAACATTGTCGTTTGGCGTTTTTATGGCCAATGATGGGCATTCACGTTGACATTGCAAGTGTAGCCACATACTTTAGTGCGTTAAAAATTATCGCGATAACTATCGCAATAATTATCGCGCTAGCAGGCATTGACGTTAGTCGGTAGTGTGGCCCCAGCATAAGGAGGATAAGATACTGGCCGAAGTTCGTTATGGCCTATACTCCACCGACGCGAGCAAAGCTCTTAAATATAAAAGAAAGAAGAACAAAAAGCGAGGGTAGGTGGTTAAACGGTACCTGGGCGGCGGATCGGGCAGCAGCTGGTTGGCGAAGTCCCCGGCGGCGTAGCGGCGCTCGGCGATGAGCGCGGTGAGGCGCACGAGCTCGCGCTTGGCGCTCTCCCGCCGCGCCACCAGCTCCAGCAGCGTGAGCGCGCGCGCCAGGTCGCGCCGCAGCTTCAGCATCTTCTCGTACGAACTCTCGTCGTTTTTCCTGGAACGAGGAGCGAGCTATGTCAACAGCTGCTAGGCTAATAGTACATCGCCTATGTCTATGTCCTAGAAAACGAAATATTTTGATTTCTGCCTCCGTGGTCCAGTGGATAGCGTATGCGACTACTGACCGGAGATCCCGAGTTCGATTCTCGGGTCGGGCAGAACTGTAACTGGGTTTTTCCGAATTCTCAGTAGCAGCTCGGACTCTGGTCATGTGCCCGGTAACGGCAATAGGCGCGTCCCTTATTACGTTGGACTTAAAAATTCATGGCGAAATGTGGGTGTAATATTACACCTCTGCCTACCCCTTCGGGGATACAGGCATGAATCTATAAATATAATAAAATAACATTTTGATTTCAGGTCTCGCCTTATCTTTAGGCCCAGTGTTTTGGATTCCATTTTTTTGGATTTAATTCATAAGAGACAACAATTTGAGTGATCCAAAATTTGGTGTTGCCAACGGTAAAGTCCCTCGCGACACACGACTTATTTTCAGTGCGAGAGATCTAAAAAATATGTAGATAAATTTCTGGTGTAACACCTACTGCATAGCTTTCTGTATCGGCAGAAAAAATCTGCGAACTTTTCCTTAAATTTTCCATCAATGTTTGAGGTACTCTTTGGTTTTTGAAAAAGAACGAAGTTGTCACTGCCGCCAAATTTGACCGTAGCAATCCTCTTAAAAGTGGAAGAAAATATGTCTCACCTATTTTTCCTGGTCTGCATCTTTTCCGTCCGCCGCCTGAATGCCAAATAAGGGTTATTGGACGACTGGCCCGGCCTGTTCTCAGTCTTTACCGACAGTATTAGCGGGTGTTGCTGTAACAAATAGCTAAATTGTAACATGTATGAATATTAAGTATAGCGTAAAGTCCAGACCAACTTGATAAAAGTAAAGATCCTTAAAATCTGCCATTGCTTGACCAGATAGTCGATTGACCAGAAAGTCGATTGAGAAGCAACTGGATTAGACAAGTGTCTGGTAGAACAGGTTGTGTGACGTGATCTAGGCATAAATAATTTTTCTATTCTACAGGCCATTCTTTAGAGCGAGGTGCCAAATCAGTGCTTCTTTGCCGCCATAAGACTTACAAGGCAGCAACATGGACACTCACGATGAGACCATTCCACAACTAAAAGTTTCTGAGCAAGCCATGGACAGAGTAAAACTTGGCATTTCTCTGAAGGATATATAAGGATATTCGAAACTAGATTATCCGATATAAAACCGAAGTCATTGACACGTCTTAGCTCTTAGAACAAGTAATTTGTAAAGGCAGTGGTCTGGTCAAATTGTTCGCAGAACAGACAGTCCATGGAGCAAAAATAACAACAGGACAAGTATTTGAGTATTGGTCGGGATTCAGTATGAGAGAGAGCTATTGTTAGTGAAGTGTAGACCACAGAAGTCTCAGGTGAGGCCAAGCCTTCGCAATTTTCACAATTTTACTATACGACATATCTATGCCCCTAGTGAAACGGGATACAAGTCAAAAATCGTAATTTCACAAGCCACGAAGACCTTGTGGTCTTTCGTAATGTTACGAATTGAAAATAACGCCATCTATCAGTGAATGGGAGAACTACATGAGATTAGATGTATCGGTTGTTTTAGGCTGTTTCATCTATCCTCTAATAGATGGCGTAGGTGTAAATAGAACATTTACGCAATTCTAGAAACACCTTACACGTTTCCAGTAATATCGTGAGTCGTCTCGAAAAGCCTAGTGATGTTATCCGGCCAGTATAAATAGAGCGAGAGCGCGCGAGACAGGACAGTAACAATTGAATACGGAAAGCGATCAACATCAAGCGAAGGAAGTAATTCGGAAGTGTTTAGTGGTGTTTTATTAGTGTTGTTCTAGTGGTGTGAATAGTGTGTTTTACTAGTGAAGTGAAAATTAAGTGTGTGTATCTAGTGTTATACTTAGTGTTTGTGTTAGTGAATAAAGTTCAGTTTAAGTGGCATAGTGTATATAATTTATCACGAACCCCAGCTCGTAACAAATTGGTGTCAGAAGAAAGGGATAAATTATGCCGGTTATGCCGAAGGAAGAAACTGAAGGTGTGCGTACCAGGAACCAGCGCCAGCAAGACCTGGACCAGAGACGCTTCGGAGACGTTCCTTCTCCATCGTCTGGTGGACCAGGCGAATCCGCGGATGCAGTGGAGCCTACAAGCGCACACTCCGTGGCGGTGCCCGACATCGCGGCTCTGATGACGTTCATGCAGGAGCATGCGCGCCGCCTGGAGGAACAGCTACACCGCGACAAGGAGGAGCAGGCCCGCCGTTTGGAGGAACAGCTGGTGGTGATGAAAGACCTCAGCGCCGCTGTAGGGAAGGACCTGAAGGTGGTAAAGGAGGAGCTCCAGCAGCACGAGGCTCGTATCAGCGACGTGGAGAAGCTCGTACACGACCAGCTTGAGACTCGCGTCGCCTCTATAGAGAAGCGTGTACACGACCATCACGAGACCTGTGTCGCTGAAGTGGAGAGGAGATTTCGTAGGCTCGGATCCAACGAAGTGACATCTGCGACTGTAGTGCCCTCACCTCGTGGGTTTAAGGTTCCACCATTTGATGGCTCGTCATCATGGTCTGCATACAAGATCCAGTTTGAGGCTGTGATGCGATCGAATGGGTGGACCAAAGAACAGGCCTTAACCGCCCTAACCTTGGGCCTTCGCGACCGGGCCTTGACAGTGTTGGAGGCACTCGGGCAAGACGTCACCTACGAAAAGCTCCTGGAGGCGCTAGAGGCCAGATACGGTGACGCGCACCTTGCACACGTTTATCGTGCTCAGCTGAAGGTCAGGACACAACGCACCGGAGAAACTCTGCAGCAGTGGGCTCTAGAGGTGGAAAAGCTGGTCAGGAAGGCATACCAGTCGTCGCCTGCGCTTATTGACGGGAACCTCGTACAGGCGTTTACGGATGGGATCCGGGACCTGGAGGTAAGAGCAGCAGTGAGGCTTGGGCACTTCAAGGACCTCAAGGACGCTTTAGCCCACGCTCTGGAGGTGGAAGCAGTGCGACGCGACGATCGAGGTCACCGCATCAGGGAAGTTGTGTCGTCACCTCGGTGCTACAACTGCGGAGAAAGAGGCCATATCCGCTTGAGCTGCCCAAAGCGTAGGCAGCCTGGTGACACCCTGTCTCCACCAAAGGGGTCGCCTGATGTGCCTGCCAGGCAGCGAGAGCAGGGAAACGAGTAGAAGCCAGGACTGCGGGTGCTGGCTGGTAATGGAAGAGCCCCAAGTATCTCGATCTCGCAATCATGCGACGGGAACAGCCTGATCATCGAAGGCGAAATTAACAGAACACCATGCAAGCTGACATTGGACACGGGTGCTTCTCGGACAGTCGTCGGTTTCCATCTGGCAAGACGGGTTCTTCGGGGCTGCTTCAGGAACAATGAATGTGTGAATCTGAGAACAGCTACCGGTCAGCACATAACCGTCCGAGGTGAAATGGAGGTGGATCTGAAGCTAGGCAACAAAGTTTACCGTCACAAAGTCATCGTGGCCGATATAGTGGACGACTGCATCCTGGGCCTAGACTTCATGCGGGAGTATCGCTGCGAGATCGATGTTAACCAGGGAGTGTTGAAATGTGGCTCGGAAGAAGTCTTCATGGAAGGCGCAACTTCAAGAAAAGTGTACTGCCTGAAGAATGTCACGCTTCAACCGCGGTCGGAAACGGTTGTACCGGTTTGTTTACCCGGGAGTTCTGGTCGAGGGAACCGCTGCGTACTTATCGAAGGCCTAGAGAAAGAGGCATCGTGGAAGATCGCACGAACCTTGGTAAGGGGTACCAAAGTTTCATCAGTACGCGCACTAAATGCGAGTGACAAGGAAGTGTTGCTCAAGAAAGGGACGGAATTGGGCACCTATGAAGGAGCGGCTTGGATGCGTAGATGTCAAGAGCAACCTACCAGCGACAAGGTTCAGGGTGCACGATTCGACGTGTCTTCACTTTTGGAGGACTGCCAAAGTACCCTGTCAGAAGAAGAGAAGACCAAGGCTAAGAAGATGTTAAACCGGTTCGTGGATATTTTCTCGACCAGTGATGCCGACATAGGGAAGACAGCACTAGTCCAGCACAAAATAAACACGGGAAGTGAAGCACCGATTCGCCAGCGACCAAAACGTGTGCCAGTGGCACGGGAACATGAAGTGGAAGCTATGATCGACGGTATGGTGAAAGAAGGCGTAATCGAGCCTTCGTCCAGCCCGTGGTGCTCTCCGGTTGTCCTAGTTAAGAAGAAGGATGGCAGCATGCGCTTCTGTGTAGACTACCGCCGATTGAATGACATCACGAAGAAGGACAGCTACCCGCTGCCAAGGATCGATGACACACTGGATACGCTGACGGGGATGAAGTGGTTTTCTACCTTAGACCTAAAAAGTGGCTACTGGCAGGTGGAAATAGATCCTCGAGACAAGGAGAAGACGGCATTCTCCACAGGGAAAGGATTATGGCAATTTAACGTCATGCCCTTTGGATTGTGCAACGCTCCGGCTACTTTTGAGAGACTGATGGAGCGAGTGCTTATGGGACTGATTGGAGACGCCTGCCTGGTCTACTTGGATGACATCATCATCGTGGGGCGCACCTTCCAGGATCACCTTCGAAATTTGGAACAAGTGCTGACAAAGATACGAGGAGCTAATTTGAAGCTGAGTCCGAAGAAATGCGCATTATTCAGACGGCAAGTGAACTTTCTAGGACATGTGGTCTCGAAGAACGGTATTCAAACTGACCCGGATAAGATCATTGCCGTGAAGGAATGGCCAGTTCCAGAGAACAAAACGCAGGTCAGAGCATTCCTCGGATTATGCTCCTACTATCGACGGTTTGTGAAGAACTTTGCTGACATTGCTCGACCTCTTCATAAGCTCACCGAAGACAGAGTGCAGTTCTGTTGGAATGAGAGCTGTGACGTTGCATTCCAGAAGCTTAAGGAACATCTGTGTACTGCACCTATTCTAGGCTACCCTGACAATGAGCATGAATTCATAGTTGACACAGATGCCAGTAACACCGGAATTGGCGGCGTGCTGTCACAGAAGAAGGGTGATCAAGAAGTTGTTATAGCATACTTCAGCAAGACCTTATCCAAACCCGAAAGAAACTACTGCGTCACCAGGCGGGAACTCTTGGCTGTAGTAAAGACGTTGCAGCATTTCAACAAATACTTGTTAGGCCGTAAATTCCACCTGCGAACCGACCATGCAGCGCTGAAATGGCTACTTCAATTTAAGGACCCAGAAGGACAAGTAGCTAGATGGATTGAACTACTGCAAGAGTTTGATTTTGTAATACAACATCGCAGCGGCAAGTCCCATGGTAACGCAGATGCCCTATCGCGTAGGCCGTGTCCCGACCAGTGCAAGCACTGTAGCCGACAGGAAGCAAAGCAGGCAGCGCTAGTGAGGATGTTAAAGACGGATCTTAGCGACGAATGGAGAGAAGCTTTGCAGAGTGCTCAGCAAGATGATAAGGATGTACAGCCGATTCTTGAATGGAAAAAATCAGATGCGCCTAGGCCCAAATGGAGTGATATCGCAGCAATGAGCCCCATCACCAAGAGTTATTGGGCACAGTGGGAAAGCTTGGTCGTCCAGGATGGAGTTCTGTGCCGCAAATGGGAAAACGCTCGCGGTAACCAGTGCCATTTGCAAATGGTAGTGCCCAAAACTAAGGTGCCGGAAGTCTTGCAGCTCTATCACAATGGTGCTTCGGGAGGTCACATGGGAGTTAAGAAGACCCTTACTAAGATCCGGGAGCGGTTTTATTGGCTCCACTGTCGAGATGACGTCGAGGATTGGTGCCGCAAATGCACAAGTTGTGCGGCTGTCAAGGGGCCACATACTCGAAGCAGAGGTGCATTAAAGGTGTACAATGTGGGAGCTCCATGGGAGCGCATAGCGTTGGATGTCGCTGGGCCGTTTCCTGAGAGCCAGGACGGAAACAAATACTTCTTGGTTGTGATGGATTACTTCACGAAGTGGCCTGAAGTGTTTGCAATCCCAAATCAAGAAGCTACCACAGTGGCCGATAAGCTGGTGCATGAAGTCTTTTGTCGGTTCGGGGTGCCCTTGGAAATCCACAGTGATCAAGGCCGGAACTTCGAATCTGAGGTATTCAAGGAGACTTGTCGTGTAATGGGTGCACATAAAACCAGGACCACGGCTTATCATCCGCAATCAGATGGCATGGTTGAACGGTTTAACCAATCACTGGAAAGGTACCTGGCGAAGGTCGTGGAGAGCAAACAAAGAGATTGGGACAAGCACATCCAACCATTTCTCCTGTCATATCGCAGTGCGGTCCACGAAACTACAGGAGTAACACCAGCTTTTGCCAATTTCGGTAGAGAGCTCCGTTTACCTGCAGACCTTATCACCGGTATTCCACCAGAATCTCCACGCAATATAACAGATTACGCAACCGAGCTACGCAACAGGATGAACGACGTATACGAGCACATCAGGGAATCTGGACAACAGATGTCTGAGAAGATGAAGACTCGCTACGACCGGAAGGCAAACAACAAAGGCTTCGATGAGGGATCATTGGTGTGGCTTCATAACCCAGTACGAAGCAAAGGAAAATCGCCTAAGTTACAAGCCAGATGGGGCGGGCCATTACGCATAATTACCAGGATGAACGACGTCACCTATCGAATCCAGAAGGGGTCGCGAGGTGCACCGAAGATGGACCGGTTGGCTCGTTACTATGGGTCTAACGATGTTCGAGACGAACACGTTTAAGAGGGAGGCCGTGTTACGAATTGAAAATAACGCCATCTATCAGTGAATGGGAGAACTACATGAGATTAGATGTATCGGTTGTTTTAGGCTGTTTCATCTATCCTCTAATAGATGGCGTAGGTGTAAATAGAACATTTACGCAATTCTAGAAACACCTTACACGTTTCCAGAAATATCGTGAGTCGTCTCGAAAAGCCTAGTGATGTTATCCGGCCAGTATAAATAGAGCGAGAGCGCGCGAGACAGGACAGTAACAATTGAATACGGAAAGCGATCAACATCAAGCGAAGGAAGTAATTCGGAAGTGTTTAGTGGTGTTTTATTAGTGTTGTTCTAGTGGTGTGAATAGTGTGTTTTACTAGTGAAGTGAAAATTAAGTGTGTGTATCTAGTGTTATACTTAGTGTTTGTGTTAGTGAATAAAGTTCAGTTTAAGTGGCATAGTGTATATAATTTATCACGAACCCCAGCTCGTAACAGTAACATCATCGTGGAACAGAAAGTGCACAGATTCCGTTGGCTCGATCGCATCGAAAGAATGGATGAGGATCTAAATGTAAGCAAACCTTGGTCAACATTCTTGACGAAGAATCGATGGTCGACCCAGGTTTCGTGGTGGAGGCATATCTGAAGGAGCTAAAAGGCAATGATTGCCGAGAAAATGCCAATAACCACGAGAAATGGCGAAATCTCACCAAAACCCAGTTTGGTCGCTGAGCCAACGGAGTAGGTACAGAGAAAAGAGATTTGCTTGCAAAATTCCGTCTTTCAACTAGTATTCCACTCGGCTACGAGCGCAGATACATCGAGGCGGCTCAGTCAGTCTTACCTGGCGTGCGACACTAACCGTATTGAGCCGCTTGTTGAGCCAATAGTCGTACACGGCGATGACCAGGTCGTCGTTCCTCTCCAGCAGCAGTTTCGCCTCGTTCAGCGTCACCACCGTCTGGCCCGAGCTCTTTTCTAGCTTGTCCATCATCTGTTCGAACTTTAGCTCTGGAAAGGAAAGTTATTCCTTCGATATATTTCAAGTACAAATTAAGACAGGGTGACCGCAGCAAAATTCCAATCCCGCTTATGGTAGGAAAACTGGCACCAAATTTGGGTAGTTATTTTAGGCAAGCTGAAAACTTGCCTCATACCTCACGTATTATACCCCAACACGGAACTGGAGACCTGGCGGGCGAGTAGCGAGGATACAGTTTGTTTTCCAGAAATGTATTTGAGGCAACGTGCAATTTTTATATGTTAATAGAGGACGCCAGCAGCTACGCCTCTGCATTAAGATAAGTTTAATGTTTAAAGAATAAAAAAATATATAAAATCAAAATCAAAATCATTTATTCATCTAGGCCACTAAGTGACGCTTATGAACGTCAAAATTTAAGTTAATTACTTAATGATTCTACATTTACATTTACTGCCACGTTCGCAATGCAATAGGTAGAACCACGAGAAAGAACGGGCAATAAAACTCATGGCCACTCTTTTCAAACAAATATAATGGTGGTACATTTTATTTTTGTAAGGAGCTGCAACTGTTTCACATTGTAGACATCTACTAGTAAATTTTTTAGTAGCTATTGATATCATACTCAAGCAGTAAATGATGTTCATATGGTAAGCCTCCCAAAGTAAATATGGTGAAACAGGAGCATCCACTTACGTCTTTTTTTAATGTAGGCAACTCGCGAACATGGTCAGAACCATGGTAGAAGTGAATGAAGCAGAAAGTAACGGTATTATGAAACCAAAGCAATCGACAACCTATTAGTTAGCCCATGACCACGAGTTACCCACATTTTACAAATCCGCAAAGTTATAATGAAAGTGTGGAACATGAATGCAAAATATAGTATGAAATGAGAATATCGTAATTAACTACACTATAAAATAAAACTACTAATTATTGACCTAGTCAAAAGCGAAGAACTACTTCCAAGCGCTCCTGTCATCAAAATAATCCTTCAAACTGTAATATGCCTTATTTATAAGATTCTTTTTAACTTCTGCCTGAAACGAACTTAATGGCAAGTCTAAAATATAAGTTGGTAATTTATTGTATATGCGAATACTGAGCCCAATAAAAGAGCTATGCGTTTTGTGCAAACGAAAATACGGAACACATAATTTATGTCTATTTCTAGTATTGATATTGTGTCTATCACTATTCATTTTATAAGAATTTATGTTTAGTCTTACATGCATAACACTGGCATAAATATATTGTGACGCTACAGTAAGAATACCAATACACACATCAACAAAGTCTAGGGATATCTTAATCCTAAATTATTTACGAGTTTATAGTTTAGAACCTTGTTAGTTTCCACAAAAAGTTTATATACAGATTAAAACCTCTTTTATTCTATTTTCAAAATTTGAACATGGAAAGAAAAAAACAAAATAATAAACAAAATATGGCGGCAAAGGATCATGGGCATTTTTGTATGAGAGCTGGGCGTAAAACCAACAGAAATGAAATGTGTTGTAATTTACTTTATTGTACTTCTAAATACCCCCTATATACTTGTTAACCCGAATATCGACCGGGTATCACTGCAAAACAATCCCAAAGATTGGTTAAATAAAACACACATATTTGTTAAAAACGACTATATATTGATATCTTTTATTTAAATATCAATGGTTATCATCAACTATAACATCTAATAAATGTTCTGCGGGTGCAATGAAAGGTTCGTGCCGTCCTAACCCTAAAATCACAAAACTGAAACTATGTGGGCACAACTTCCTACTGTTCTTCTGCCTGTTAAGCAAGTACAGTAATGCTCAACTATCGCATTTCTACCGATTTGGTCCCTATCGATCAAATTGTAACTATTATATGTGCGCGATCTGAAATGCCGCGACTGTTGACTTTTAATTCGAAGAAACCACACATTAGTTTGCAGAATATTACATCTGTTTAAGAGATGGATATACGCCGTTGACCTTGCTCGTACTACTGGTTAGTTGTCCACGCGCGATTTGCGAGTATCGGTGACGTAAAAAATCCTTAGAAAATAATAAGTAAAGTTATTTGCAAAAATAAGCTGAAGGTTCCCTTGGTGTTCTTATATATAAGAGGCTGATTCAATTTAAACAATCTTATTATTGATAGATTAGGAGAAAAAAGGTAATTACTACAAAAACAGAGGTTACTTTGCATATTTTATTCAGATATTTAATTTAGATCTTTTTTAGAATTTGGTACCGAAGAGAAAATGCTTTATATGATGTAGATGAAGACATATTTTTTAGGATTTTTTTCTTTAACAAGTACGGAGAAAAACGGTTTTAATTTACCCCTAATGACGCCCCATTCACATAATTATGTCCTCGCCTTAAATCATCTAATGACTCCTCTCTATATAATTCAATTAAATATGAATAACGACTGACGCGCATTGCCCGGCCTGCCCGCACGCTTGTTTTTTGGTCGGCGCCTGAGTAAGAGAAGTTAGAAAGGGATTGAATGTAGTAATTCCGTTAGGTTACCAACCAATAGATTGGTTTCATTGGCCTAGCTCTGCACAACATCGTGTCGTGTTATCTACGTTGTATTAGCGATTGTTTTCGATTCTATAAAAATACGTTTGAACATCACTGAATGTCTCTGCTCACCGGTTGTTTGGGTGATTGCCGTCATAGTATAAAATTAAGTAATGGTCATTAGCTTTCACATAAAATATATTTTAAGGCTGTTGGTTTTACGCCCATTTTGACCGTGACCCTTTGGTAGTAATTCGTTACATTAAAGAAAGTTAAAACTGTTTTATTATAATTATTAATGAAAAGGGTTTTTAATTGTTTTTCTTTTTTAATTTAACGTGACGTCTTTAAAAGTCATGTCACGTCGTCATTTGAGTCGAGATGAAATGTTACGAGCCGTGGGCATGTTAGAAAATGGTGCAATTCAACGCGTCGTTGCTGAGGCCCTACATACCAGTCAAAATGTGATATCAAGGTTGTGGTCACGTTATCGCAGTACTGGAGATGTGGCCGAACAGCACACAGGTAGATATCGTGTTACTACGCAGAGACAGGATCGATTTCTCCAAATGACCGCCAGAAGACAACCCAATATCACAGCGCTGCAACTAGTGCAAAGGCTCCAGGAGGACCACCAGCTGCTGGTAAGCGACCAAACCGTGCGAAGAAGGTTACATGAAGTTGATCTTCATGCTCGAAGACCATTGCGTGTTCCAGCATTGCGACGTGGCAATCGCGGTCGGCGGCTTTCGTGGGCTCGGGAGCATTTACCATGGAGTGACGAACAATGGTCTTTGGTGCTGTTCACCGATGAGTCCCGGTTTGGGTTTCACCCGGATTCACGAAGAACACGCGTTTGGAGAGCTCCAGGGAGAGTTAGCCGTCTACGGCACCCTCAGGAGGTCCACCCATACCAAGGCGGGACAATCATGGTGTGGGCAGGAATTCGTCTTGGCGGACGAACCCAACTCGTTTGGATCCAAGGCAGCATGACTGCACAAAAATACCACGAGGAGGTAGTAGAGCCCGTTATTGTCCCACACAGAACTCAAATAGGCCATGAATTTCTACTCATGCACGATAATGCTCCTTGCCATACGGCGCGGCTGGTATCGACCGCTCTCCGAGAGCACGATATTCAAGTTTTGGATTGGCCTGCACAGTCGCCCGACTTAAATCCTATCGAGCATGCCTGGGACATGTTACAACGAAAAGCTTTGAGAGATTTTCCACCAAATTTGACGACTGAACAACAACTTTACGAACACTTGCAAAGGACATGGGACCTCATACCGCAGCAAGACATTGACAATTTAATTTTAAGTATTAACAATCGATGTCGATGTGTAATCAATGTAAGAGGTGGCAACACTGATTATTAATGATTAGATTTTACAAGATTTTTTCCATTTTTATTAAAATTAATAGTTTTTTAAGAAGAAATGTTTGTTGTTATCATACTAATTTTCCATGATGATTAAAAAAAATATTTTTTTTATTTAAAACAAAAAAAAAACACGAAATGTTTTTTATTTTTATTAAAGACCTTAAAATAATCTATGATTCTTCTATTTACTGTATCAGAAAATTCTTCATAGAATTTTAGATATTTGATGAAATATAAAATATCCCTAGACTTTGTTGATGTGTGTAGTTTTAAATTTTTCTTTGAGTGAGACTCTTGTCTTTAACTGGTAAATGGCCCTAACTGCCCGTTTCTGCAATATAAAAATATTTTGGATATCAGCAGCTCTACCCCATAACAATATGCCATATGACATAACACTATGAAAATAACTAAAATAAACCAATCTAGCCGTATCGACATCGGTCAACCTACGAACCTTCTTAACGGCATAAGCAGCTGAGCTAAGTTTCCCTGAGAGATATGTAACATGCGCACCCCATTGTAACTTCGAATCAAGTGTTAATCCTAGAAATAATGTGGATTCAGTTGTTTCGAGTACATCGTCATTTAAAACTATGTTAGGACCAAGGTTTCTGACATTAGGCAGAGCAAACTTAACACATTTTGTTTTTTTGGCGTTCAGTACTAGATTGTTTACATTAAACCATTTAGTCACTTGAATGAATGCACTGTTTATTTCGTTAAAGTGTTCCTTATTTCTATCTTCTTTAAATATCAAAGAAGTATCGTCAGCAAACAGTACAACGTCACAAATGTTTCTCAAGTAAAAAGGTAAATCGTTTATGTAAACAAGAAACAAGAAAGGCCCTAGGATGCTGCCCTGTGGCACTCCTAAATCAACAGGTAAGCCACTGGATTTTGAGCCATTTAATTCAACACATTGGATCCTGTCACTTAAGTACGACTTAATGACATCCAATGCTTTAGTCTGGACGCCGTAATGTCTAAGCTTGCACAAGAGCGTCTCATGGCAGACACAATCGAATGCTTTCGAAAGGTCGCAGAACACACCAACAGCATTTTGGGAATTCTCCCAAGCACTGTAGATATGTTTGAGTAACGCTACTCCTGCATCTGTTGTCGAAAGACCCTTGGTAAAACCATATTGCTCACCATGAAGGAGGCTGTTTTGATTAAAATGTCTTAGTAGTTGCTTGAGTATGATCTTTTCAAAAATCTTACTAAAAGCAGGTAGTATCGATATTGGCCTATAATTACTAGGATCAGTCTTATTGCCGGATTTGAACAGAGGTATTATTCTACTATGTTTCATAAGATCTGGAAAACTGCCAGATTTAATACACTTATTGAATAAGTTGCTTAAATAAGGAGCCACTACATCAATTATACTTGTCAAAACCTTAACAGAAATGCCCCAGAGATCACCTGTATTTTTAGACTCTAAAGACTTAAAAGTATTTATAATATCGGTAGAACTAATACTATGAAATTTAAATATAACTTCACATTTTCCTACACTAGACTCTAATAGGTTTTCTGCGACTATAGCTGATGATTTTAATTCTCTAGTAGTAGTAAGTGGTATGCTAGCAAAAAAGTTATTAAATATGTGTGCGACTTCTTCGTCATTATGAATTAATTTATCATTATCAAGAAGACTAAAACTATTACTTCTTAATGTTGTCTTACCTGTTGTTTCATTAATAGCTCGCCAGGTTGCCTTAACTTTATTCGAAGATTGTTTAATTTTATTCCTAACGAATATAGCTTTAGCTGTATTGCACACTCTTTTAAATATTTTAGAATAATTCCTAACATACTCAGTGAAGTTTAAATCAGAATTGTATTTTTTCCATACCATACAACTCATACATTTTTGCTCTGCTTTTGTAAATACCCTCAGTAGCCCACTCATTAAAAAGTATATATAAGCTAGAAGATTTATTCGTTGCTTAATGCATTAACATTGCCACGCGTTTTTTATATTGGTCTGCAAAATATTTTTGCATGCAGTCTGCAGTTTAAAATAAAAAATAAAAAAAAGTTCCGTGTATAATAGGAGAGGTATGAGCAAAGTTTGCATTAGCTTTACATTCACAAATTCTACTTTGTAAGTTGAAGTAACACCAAGTGTCAGTACTATATTTCGCTGGATACCTACCTAGTACCTACATACAAATAAGATCGCTGATTTTGTGACAAAGTAGTGTGTCGATTCAAAGTTTATGAATTTTGGGTACACTTGCGTATATGAATAACTATTTTGGGCATTCCTGGTGCAATAATACCCTATGTGCAGCTTGAACGCCTAGTTGCTGGTATAGCAATTCCAATGGGCACCCTGGGAGTAGATACAGAAGCTAGAATCCAATTTCGATAACTGTAATCAATAGGCTTTACAAGCAATTAGCAATACTGCAAATCTCGTGGTCTAATAAAGCCGCCTGCGCATACAAATGCACAATAAAAAGTACGGCGTCAAACGCACGTGTGTTCTGTCAATATAACGATGGCAAATTTGATGCAACCATATTGGAGCGTGTCACATAACGTTATGTTTTGTGTTGGCTCACGAACGTTGCATATTTTGGACGTTTTATTTTAAGTATTTTATCAATATCAACCATTTTAAACTTCCTAGCATTTTTAACGGTAACACGATACTTGAAATATTATTAAAATTGTTAGTGAAGATGTTGACTGATTTTAAACAGTAGGGATTTCTATTCCTGCAGAAGAATATCCATAGAAACATAAGAAACACAAACTCTTAATTGCATCAATTCACAAAATACCTCTCGTTTACTTTTTTATGTAATCCCTCAGAGGAAAGGGACTAAATCTAAGCATTTCGACATCAATGATGTCAACCAGGCATTATTCGCGCATTGCTATCCCTAGGGACAGCGAGACAAAGATGATGTATCCTCGTCCACTTCTCACTCCCTTCTATAAAATGGACCAGGGCCTCCATGGGCCGGTGCCTTTACTCGCCAAAGCTTTAAATCATTTACTGCTAATGATATGTATGTAGGTATGTTACCTGTGAGCTCGGGATGCCTCTGCTGTTTCAGCCACCGTTCGTCCTCCGAGTCGATGTCGTACTCCGGCGCCTCTTGTTCTTCCCATAGCGCTGCAACAACAAACAAAACACATTATAGCGTAA
This sequence comes from Euclidia mi, assembly GCA_944739405.2. Classification (NCBI taxonomy): domain Eukaryota; kingdom Metazoa; phylum Arthropoda; class Insecta; order Lepidoptera; family Erebidae; genus Euclidia; species Euclidia mi. The sequence goes on from OX123208.2 coordinate 8,417,775, forward strand.
TACATATATCATTATGCCATATCTATACATATTATAAAACCAAGTCCCTCTATCATCTTGTTTGTATAAACGCGATAAACTCAAGAATTGCGTAATGGTATTTTGTACTGTTTACACCAATAGATAGGTGGATTCCTGAGGATGCTTAAGGTGTATTATAATAATAATAATAATATAATAATAATAATATGTCCTCTATACAGAAGGCAGTATTGTTGGACACGACGCGCATAGTTCGGAGGTTCCTCTCTCTGGAGCCCTAACCACCGGTAGCTTGGTCCCTGTACCCGATACCGGTGGGTCTCCGTGGTCCTATTTTATATGGTTAAATTTTTTTATTTATTTAAGTGTATAAAATTCTACCATGAGAAAAGACGTAATAAAGAGGAATAATAATAATAATAATTTATTTATCAGAAAACACAAGGGTACAAAAAATATACTCATACATAATTAAACTTTAGGCTACAGTTTTTAACTTAAGGCTTTTTTTTACGCGGAGGGAGGTATGACGGACGTCGGAATAATGTAGGTAGTGTGATTTATACTATATGATTACACAAAGCAAGAAGTTTTTTTTTACATAACTCGCATCTTTGAAATTTAGATTCATTTTATGATCATCGCAAAGATCCGATGTTTTGCAAATTACTAAATGTCGCATTGGCAGATGGTGGCAGATGATGGCTCATAGGGTGGGTATTTCCCAAAATCCTTTCTTAGTGCACCATAACGATTCCCAAAGAACATAGTTTCGGCTGTGCGTTGTCTGACAGTAACGCAAGAGTTTTATATGTCCTACAATAAAGCAATTAAGGAGAAATAAAAAACATTTTGGTAATTAGGTCATCGCAAATGGTCGCGATACGCATACAATTTTCAGAAAAGTAAATTAGTAAACAACAGCAGAAATGTAATTATTCAATTATATTTCATAAAAATCTGGGTCAGAAAATATGCATACGTAAAATAAAATGAAACATAAAATTATAAATTTGTACGAACGAGTCGACTTCGTTGTTATTATTAATAAGCTTTTTATGAAAAGCACGACGTAACGGTGCTACGCTGCTATTTCAAAAGCCCCGTAACGAATTATGTAATAAGCCTTTCGTTGGAAAACTGCTATTATATATGATGTAGTCGTGTTGAAAGCAGCTTCATAAACACGTAACAGCTTACGCTGAAATACAGTAATAACGTCATCAAACAGCCTTTTGCAAGCTACTGCTGGACATATGCCTCTTGTAATTTGTGTCACTAGCTTTGTCAATCAATAGTTAGATTAGTCCGTGTGGTGACGGATTAAGAATACGGATTGTCATCACTCCATATCATCCCATGGGTGTCGTAAGAGCCGACAGAGAGAGCATATTATGCAGAGAACACCACTATAAGAAAAGGAAAACTTGATACAAACCCTATACCAACCCGTTTGGCCAGCGTGGTATAGTAGGCCAATTCCTCCTTTCAAGGGAGAGGCCTAGTCCGGCAGTGGACTGTTAAAGGCTGATGATGATAGTCCGGCAGGAAGATTTGATGTCACGCTGATCAGACGGGTTGATAATTTGTACAGGGTTTGATATAGAGTTCTGACTTCCCAAATATACTAGTTTATTCGTGTAAACACGCTAAGCTAATAGAACTCTTTAGTCGCCTCTTACGACACCCCCGGAATGAAATAGGGAAGTGATACTTTGCATTCTTAATTGGCCACCAACGGACAATGATATAACCACAAAAAGTTTACTAATGAAATTATTATTTTTTTATAGCATAGGAAGACAACCGAACAAGCGGGTCACCTGATGGTAAGTAATCACCGCCGCCCATAGACACCTGCAATGCCCGAAGGATCACAAGTGCGTTGCCTACCTTTTAAAAAGGAATTTTAAAAGGTATTACTCACTATAATATATTTTCAACAGACAGCCACTTATGGCACCCACGTAAACTCGTCAACTTTCATCTATCTAATACAATATTAATTTTCTAACAATATATTCGAAGTTGATAGAAAAATTACTAGAATTAAAACGACAGACGTTTCGAAACGCCAAATTCATATATAAACGCAACAAATAATACAAAACATTAAAGTAAACCGTATAACGAATACATAACAAAACGGTTTTATGAAACCAAGGCTTTCAGAAACTGGAGCTTCGTTATTTTCCTCCTTCCTCATACTTACATACATATATACATAAAGTTACAGGATATAAGGAATATTAATTGTGTTTGTTACATGTCTATATTTGGATCGCATGTTGTGGCTGTGACTTGTAAGGATTCTACTGTTTGGATTTGAATAATTGTATTTGCCCGTGTTTTCTGCTTCCATCGGTTTCTAGAATAACGGGATCATTAGATAAAAACATTTCAAATACACAATTATAAAAAGAGGTGGGGTTCTAGTTTAATTGAAAATGTAAGCTTCTTTTATTTCCTTTCGTTATTTCCAATATAACTCTCCTATACGTTTATTATGACTCACAGAAGGTTACGCAAAAGATATATTACTCGTTGCTAAATTATCAAAAGCTGTCGACTTCCACTAGATCGTAGACAGACACTTGTGTTTAGTTGCCTAGGCTACTCCATTTTCCACGCAGTCTCACAAATTCTCTGTCAATATTTGTCTGTTAATATTGCAGCGCAAAAAGGCAGACTAGCATATTCCACACTGTTCAAATATTGACTTCGGTAACTTCTAAAGCCTGCAATACATGTTGGTCGAGCTTAGGCCAACGCGAGCGTAGGCAAATTAATACAAGTCAAGTGTTACTGCCTACACGTTTGGCAAGTATATCGAAAACCAATGCACATGGCCAACTAGGCGAGCGACACCGAGCGATGGCAAGACAATGCAAATATACTGTCTATACGTTGGTATTGGCGTTCACTCGGCGACGCTCGTCCAACATGTATTGCTGGCTTTACAAACTCATGCGTACAACAATAACATGTAGCAGTGGTTTCACTCAGTGTGGTTGAGGTTCAACGACAAAACAAACAAAATATGTAAAGGACTTTTAATATTTTGGCAAACAGCAAGCCAGTGATTGAAATGTTTACATTATGTAAGTATTCGGAATAGCAGTTATACGAAATTAGGTTTAGTTCCAAAGATTTATGGATCCTAATTAGGTTCGTAAATTATAGAGGTCCTGGTATTATGGTATGCCACAAAGAGTCTGGGTCTCCTTAAGCTCGGTTCTAAAGCTCAGATAATCCCGGCTTATTCCAAGAGCTACCTAACTTTTTCTGCCAGTGTACAAGACTATGTTTCGCCTACACTATGTACTTAATTGTCAGTATTAGTTTTTAATTGTCCTTCAAGTGACTCTGATATTATGTAAAATGGTAAAATAATAAATATTAGATTTTACAAAGTATAGATAGATAGATATACGCTTTATTGCACACCAACACAGCATTTTATTGCAAAGTATCCTATTACAATTGTTATTTAACGTGGAAATCTAACCTCAATACCTTTAGCCTTGTTTCCTTTACTACCAACTCCAAGATACTAATAACACAAATAAAGACAAGTTGGCATCTACTAGTCGAGTAAAGAGCACTCCATTGATTTGTAAATCAATGACTAGCTCCACAGACATAGCAAATCAACTAGTACATCTACAAGCGCACACTAAGATACGAGTACTGCTTGCACAAACAAAATAAACTAATATTCTTATGTAGATCGATTTCAGTGGATCGCATAATTAATGCCAAATCTGCCATGTAAGTGCACCGAATGTTGAACACGTTAAGAATAAAGGCCAGCCTCCACGGGACCACAAGTTATGTTAAATCTAAAAAGCAATCAATGGGGTTTAAGCGTTTAGGGCACATGTCTCAAATGGAAGCTGAGAGAAAAGATGATAATTATTATCTTCCATCTAATATATTTATCAAATAAAACATTCCTAAGGCAAAACGAAACCGTTTTTCACCGTAGCAATAAACGAATTTCTTTGAGTAAAGTCTCCGTTCAAGACGGACGTATATGTAACGTCTCGTAGTAAGTAGTTCTCGTACGTGCGCCGGCACGTCCGTACCGTGTCGCGTCCGTCATCAGTCTGCGAGCGAAGCGAAGGCCGCCCGGCGGCCGGCGAGTACAACAGCTGACGGCGACGACTAACGTAATCGAATAACCAGACGCGTGCGTACGCGGACGCACATGTGCTGAAATAACCAAGGATTTGTGTCGGAACACATGTTTATGATTCGACATGAATGGAAGTCGAGTATTTTTTGGATTCAACTAGAAAGTAGTTGACGCGTTTATGAACATCATTATGAAACTAACGTGATCAAGAATACTAATCAAGTTGTATTCTCCAAAATTTATAAAAAGACAGACAAAGTAGTGAAACTATTCGCTTAAGAGCATCAGTAATACATCATTTACAGTTTTATATTTTGAAAGATGTATTTAATATCTTAGTAAAGTATAACTTTACGTAAGTGTGCCATTGGTAAGAATATAGTTAGAACAAGTTTCACGAAATTATCAAATAATTTATAGAAACTGGACTGTTATCAGGTATCACCACCTATTCAAGCACATCAGGGACGATAAATTAATTAAGTTCTATTTTCGTGCACAGCAATAATAATAATTAGGAAGCAACCATTAACGTGGCGCATTCAATTAATATATTTGTAATTAGTCGAAATGTCAATGCCATATAATCCGCCAGCCAGACGGCAGTACCCCGAAGGCATACATGTGCACACACGGAACAAACAGTGATCGGAGCAGACACCATTGTATTGTATTTAGTTGTATTAAGTTGTGTGTATATGGCTAACGATCGTGTATCTGTCCAAATTACATGATCACTTTCGTCGCTTTACATGTATTCAAAACGCTAGATTCATATCAATATCTATCTGAAAACATGCAACGATGATGATTGTAGAGATTTTGTTTAAATTTAAATTATATTGCCTATGGCCGTACCAAATATTATCGGCGAGATTAAAGCGTCACGACTTCACTGGTTTGGTCACGTGATGAGGATGGAAGAGGATCGTGCTGCAAAAAGGTCGTATCTGTGACGACCTAGCGGTCGACGCCCGGTGGGTCGTCCTAGATATCGCTGGAATGACGAAGTCCTAAAAGATCTAGCAGGACTTCGTAAAATGGACTGGAAGGAATGCATCCACGACATGAAAAGATGGAGAGATCTCGTGTCAGAGGCCAAGACTCACTTTGGGTCGCAGCGCCACCACGAATGAATGAATACGTTAAGGCGAGGACATATGTGAATTGGGCGTCATTAGGGGTAAATTAAAACCGTTTTTCTCCGTAATTGTTATAGAAAAAAAATGCAAAAAAATATGTCTTAATCTACATCATATAAAGCATTTTCTCTTTGGTACCAAATTCTAAAAAAAGTATTTTAAATATCTGAATAAAATATGCAAAGTAACCTCTGTTTTTGTAGTTATTACCTTTTTTCTCCTAATTTATCAATCATAAGATTGTTTAAATTGAATCAGCCTCTTATATATTAGAACACCAAGGGAACCTTCAGCTTATTTTTGCAAACAACTTTACTTATTATTTTCTAAGGATTTTTTATGTCACCGATACTCGCAAATCGCGCGTGGAAAACTACAACAGTAGTACGAGCAAGATCAACGGCGTATATTCACCTCTTAAGAGAATTCTTTACCTAACCCTTAACCTAGCCAAGTAAAAGAACCAAACTGAAATTAAGTACATATAAAACATTTATCAAGTATAGTCACTAGTGAAGTCTTTGAAAATAAATCTAAATATTAGATGTAAGTATCTCTTTCTCATGTTTTATTGAATTACGCAATTATGATAATTTTAACTTGAGATTCGAAAAAAGATCAAAGAAAAGCATACTCATTAATATTGATAGCCGACGAAAAGTATCGCACAGAAACTCATCACCAATACTTATCGCGTATCACGAATGTTGATAAGTAAAACATTGAGATGTATTCAATTTAGGCTTACAGAGCGTCAATTCTCTTTAGAGGACTTGGCATCATATACATAAAAATGTATCTTAAGTATTTTGGACAGTGATAAACTGATAACACTACTGACAAATTATTTTCGATGATTTAGAAAGAAAGAAAGAAAGAAAAATGTTTTTATTGTATCACACACGCCGCACAGTCATTTCACACAAACGTTTTATATTTTTAATGTCTATATTTTTTGTTGTACTCAATTCTTCAATGATGAAATATCAGCTTTAAATCACGTTGTGGCCATTAATTTTCATAATTGCCAGCATTTTAAACGCCAAGTTACCTACTGACAGCAATTTGCTCGAATAAAACCAATACTAGCAGTCAAACTCAAGCACATTCGGTATTCTTACCTATTATTATAGTAAATCTTAAACTGTATAAAATAAAATCAAATATCTCAAGACTTATCGTCGGATCATATTCTCGGAACATTCCACACTCGTATACCCGTCGTTACGCACACAAACGTAACTTCACACACACACCCACACGACTCGTACAAAAGCGGTTTTGCTTGCTTCCATGAGTAATAGCTATACCTATCAGTTGCAATTTGTTATATTGTACAATGGGAAACGTATTATTGTTTTGTAAGTGACTCCGTATTGCATTTGGCTGAGTTGTTGTGATGGTGGTATACCTTTGTAATTAATCTTTTAAGTAAATAAATTGTATTACAATATATTACGTAATAATAAAATAAAATAATATAATAATTTCAAGCCTTCTGCAAGGTGGACCGTCGATATTTTTGGGATCGCGGCAAGCGGTAGATTGCGGGTGGGGTGGTTCATGATCAGCCTATGTGACGAGACTTGGTAGAGGTAAATATGATGAAGTAAATAATGTTTGTTAAAGTATAGTGGTGTTTACTTTACGTATGACTGAAATGCAGTTGAAGATTTCCTACATACAATTTATAAACATGTACAGTGATAAGACCAAGTATAACAAAATAGTGTACGAATAGTCTAGTATTACTATAATAATAATGTTGCAAACGACACTAAATAAAATAACTTAAAAACTAATTTGCGGTATCCTTATTAATAATCTTCGGCTAGGTTACTAGGAATATAAGTTATAAAATGGTCTTGAAATAAGAGATCAAATTAAAATTAAATGATTTGTTACTTACATTTTGTGTACGAGTTTGCTTAAGCAGATCTATGAAATAATGACTGAAATGTATATATAATCGATCAAAGACGTCACTACCTTATCAAGTAGGTAAATAGAAGGCGCAAGATTTGAGATGATGAGATGAGAGGGATGATGGCCCTTCACGAAAAAATATTATTTGTACACACATTAGTAAGTAGTCACCACATTAGTAAGCTAGCAAGTCACATGACCTATGCTCTTTTAATAAGACCTATCGGTCTTATTTAAGGTTTCCCAATATGAAATTAAATAGGTACCACGCTATTTTCACGAACATAATTATCTACTATTATTCTATTTATGGTATAAACATATTTAAATACGCCATTGTTTTTCAGTATGACGGTGATACAAAAGTTAATATCCTACACGTGGATTTGAACAGAACCGAGGCGATGATAACGTTACAATTTTTTTTATGTTTCCACATCAAACAAATGCTATAAGAGAGTCATAATATTTCTGTGTAAAAAGTCTTTTGGTATAAACGATATCGTAAACACTTTGGACACGGCGCACTGCTATTGATGAAAAGGTGAGAGAGTGAATCATACGGGGAAAACACGTTGCGCACACAATATATTATACTTAAGCATAACTATTTAGTAATCTGTGACTTAAGACAGTTTATCATGCAGCTAAAAAACAGGCAGCGATAGTCTAGTGGAGAAACTAACAGAGTGCTAAGCAACTCGCAGTTGGTCTTGGGTTCAAATCAACCCCTCGGCGCGCACCATTGAGTACATACATACATAGACTCACGCCTGTTTCCCAGAGGGGTAGGCAGAGACTACGGAACGCCACTTTCAACGACCCTGACACACTCTCTTGCTTCATTCACTCCCATCAAGTTTCTCATGCATGTCCTTCTGTTTAGGGTACTTCTAACCTGTCCTTTTTTTAGGATTTCTTCAGTTTGGTCAGAGAACGTCCGCCTAGGTCTTCCCCTTCGTCCTGTTCCATTTACACTTGCCTTATATATCTTCTTTGTCATTCGAATTAAGATGCGTATTAAATTAAAATAGTAACATTATAAATGCTAAAGTGTGTTCAGTTGTTTGTCATTCTTTCACGATAAAACTACTTAACTGATTTTGATTTAACTTGTCGGTGATCTAGTATGGAGATCAGAATGATACATGGGATACTTTTTGTTTGTCATCCAAATCGGTGAAGAGAAACATAGTGAAAAAAATTGCATGTTTGAGAGTTCTACATGACGTTCTCAACATGCTACCAACCCTCACTTTGCCGGCGTGATGGACAAACTACTAACCCTTCACATAGCGAGAAAAAAGCGTATGCCTAGTATTGTATATCTTTGTTGATAAAATAAACTCGCTCCTTTATCTAACAGATAAAATATGTATCAAAACATTTACACGCCGCGTCAAGTGTAAACTAAACGAGTAATATAAAAACTGGCCTTTCAGCAGGTAACGTACTCTCCCAGTCTCCCCTAGCCAATAAATAATACTACAGCTCTTTAAACAATGGCAACCCTAAAATTGAAAAAAGTTGCAACAACACAAAGGGTTCAGTGCCGGTTTAGGTATCATTTTCCATATCCGTGGGGTGGTATGACTAAGTTATTCAAATAACTACACTATTGTGTGAAACATAAGGTGTATTTTTGTGTGTATCGTTTGATATCGTGTGGGTGGTCAGACACAGATGGGTAGGCGAATGTATTAAACAAATAAATACGCGTAAATTGGCTTATGAAAGAATACGTTTGTTTTTGTATTGGGGTTGACAAATAGCTTGTCGTTTCGTTGCGGTTAAGATAGAAAACTGCAGATTTAGTGTCCCAAGTAACTGTTTAAATGTGGGTTTCGAGCTTGCAGTTATGCGTTTAAGGATAGTACATTGACGACGCTTAAACAAATATTTATAAAATCCTTTTAGCTTCAATTGATAAAATATCCCTGAGGTGTAGGCCTTTTAACATACCTAATACCCGAGACTGACACAAAAGTAACACACACAACTAATATTAGCTAGGTGAGCTTTAGTTTATACCTAGTGGTATAAACTAGAGCTCTCCACCACCACTATCAAAGAGGTGGGGTGGGACTGGTGGAAGTAAAGAGGTGTCGTGTTTCGAAACGCGTCGCCCGAATTTGAGAGTATTGGTGATGTAGGGGGCTTTAGGGAGTTAGTTTTAATCCCCTAAAAGTAATTTTGGCTGCCGGAGTTGCGTCTAAATATTTTTAAACAATTTCCAAAAATTCTACATTCAAATTTGCAAAACGGAACGTAATTTTAGGTTTTATGTGAAAGTAACTAAATAGGTTGTGTTAGGTTCTCTTTGACCCTTAACACGAAAATAGGAGCCCTGCGAAGCAGGCTCCGTCAACCTCAGTTTATTAAACTAGTGGAATCAATAAAAGCGATATTTAGGTTTTATGTGAAAAACGTGAAACGAAACGCAACCGCCATCTTGTATGAATTATATTGACAGCTAATGTCAAATTTGTGCGTCATTGCTTTCGAGTACCTAGGGTTAGGTGCGACTGTTAATAAGTAACTAAATAGATTATGTTAGGTTCTCTTTTGACCCTTAATCCGAAAATAGGAACCCTGCGAAGCAGGGCTCCGTCAACCTTAGTTTATTAAACTAGTGTGAAGAATGTGGAAGTTGGCAGTGCCATACACACCGATGTTTGGAGATAACTTTTTTTTTCCAGAGGAAACCAAGTATTTCCGGCAAGTGAAAATGGTGAGGGGTGGTTCCGAGACCTCCCCCCTCAATCACTCACAACCCCTAAAAACGGCGACGTATTTCGAAACCTTAACCGTAAAGAGAACCAAACTACCCAACTAGCATAGGAAATGCTCAAAGATTTGATCATTCTAAATTACGCAATGGGTTTTGATAAAGAGTTCTCCAGATAAACGTCCACCAAATGGATCGCATATAGGTACCAAAATACACTCAATAATCTGCAACTAAATACGATCTTCTGTTTTCCTGTTTGCCACTTGGATCCAGTGGCATAACTTTGCGCTTACGTGACTGGTATTGTCGAGATGCCGGCCGGTTCAAATTCTTGCAAATGAGTCAGTGATGATCCAAAAATATGACGTCGGATTATCCTAACTGTTCAGATATAATTATGTATCTAGCTAGACGAGTCGACATATCATGTTACCTTCATCAATTTAACCTTGAACACAATTCTACTCCGCCGCTCCCCTTACCCCTATATTGTGTGTCTTTAAACCTGAAGGCGTCACAGTAGCCTTGTGTCTTTTACATCACTTCTATAATCGACAGAATTATACAAGCTATTTAATTAACAAACTGCCATGGTAACCATGTAATTCGTGCAAACTATGATGATGCTAGAGATGCATTCAATGACGAAACTATCTCATTGCGCCCTTAAAACCTCATTGTACTGTATGAAAAGCTTTTCAAAAATGGTGCACTCTGGTATCTAACTTTACAATAATAATATATATTCTAATAATACATGATAACGTATGCCGTTAACGAGAGCCAGTAGAAGTCCTGCTATCAAGCGGATCGCTGGCTGTATTCCCTGATCTGCTAAAAGTACTTATCGGTCTATCACAATGACTCAACGCTCTGGCAACTTCGCTAAGCATGTTTGGATTCTGCAAACGCCGCTAGATTAAACTTTCCGATTGCGTCGCGCAAAATATCAATCAGATATCGACGTGACGTCTATCGCGAAACTGGAACATTGAAATTGGTGTCAAACGAAATATCAAATGGGTGTCAAATCAATCCAAACGACATTGAAGCGTCCTCTCCAAGCTCCAGTTGATTTAATAGATTAAAGGTTCTATTATAGTGATTTCTCTCAATACCTCATGAAATTCTGATTATATTAGAGAACATTTGGAAGCTCTAACACATTTGTTTTAAAGCTCCCGCATCCTATTACCAACCCGGGGAGCAATTTGTTTTCCGTACGAACAGTTAATTTGTTCCATATATTGGCCATAGCACAAAGTTCAAAATTGAGCACAGACGATAATTTTTTTTCTTAATATGGCAACCTAGCGTAAGTATTTACTGAATAAAGAAAATTCGGCTGCACGTATGGACTACAGGTTTAAGCGGTCGCCTCACCGTTTATCCAGTACTAGATGATGCCCGCGGTTACACCCGCGTTATTTAAGGTTACTGCTCCGCTCCCGTGGCTCATAGCGTAATGTTATATAGCCTATAGCCTTCCTCGATAAATTACCTATCTAACATTGAAAGATTTTTTCAATTCGGACCGGTAGTTCCTGAGATGAGCGCGTTCAACCAAACAAACGAACTCTTCAGCTTTATATATCAGTACTAGAGGACGCCAGCAGCTACGCCTGCACATTTTTTTAAATTGATCTGTTTTGACCGATCCCGTGGGAATTTCGGGAAATCCCTTCTTAGTGCACCCTTATGGTCCCCAAGGAACATACATGCCAAATTTCAACTTCCTGCGCCCAATAGTTTCGGCTGTAGCGTGTCTGTCAGTCAGTCAGTAACCCAAGGATTTTATATATGAAGATTAGATTGCAGAATCGATCCCCATAGGAGACAACACTTCGTGTGATTCACAAATAGTTGTTACTAGTCTGGATGTACTTTGTGTTCGTTGATGGAATGTCTGTCAAGTGCCCGCAACACAGAAACACATGGGTGCGCATGTAGTCTTATGAAAATAAATCAAAGATTCGATTTATTTTCAATTTGGCAAAATAAGACCGGCAAATAATATTGGCATAAGCAATATTTGGACCATAAATAATGGAGAGGAATGCTAAAGTTGATTGCTCTGAATAACTCACGCTCCAATACATCTGGGAATATTAGGGCTGCGAATAAGAAGAATATGTTTTATGAATGTGTCTGGGTTATATAAAACCTTTTTTAGTTTTCTTTCGATTCTTTCACTCCAATTGTATTTTATCCCCGGATTTTAACTGGACTTTATACAAAATTTCATAGAAATCAGTTAGCTCATAAAATATATTAAAATATTTAGCGTTAAAATACCTAATACAGCTAAATATAATATAAAGCTGAAGAGTTTGTTTATTTAATTTTGCTTATTTGCTTGAACGCTTGAAAATCTCAGAAACTTCTGATCCGATTTGAAAAATTATTTCAGTGTTAGATAGCCCATTTATTGAGAAAGGTTATAGGCTATATAGCATCACGCTATGAGCCCCGGGAGCGGAAAAGTAGCCTTAAATAACGCGGCTGTAACCGCGGGCTCACCTAGTTACTTAATATAATGAAAACGAACGATCTAATCTAAAGCCAAAAATAGACTAAAATACAATATATGTTCGCAATCAAAGAATTATTATAGAAAACAGAATAGGATAAAGAGCTCAAACACTAATAAGTATATCTTGTTATATTTATTTGAGCTCTATTTCAATTCAGTGGCCGTCCTTTTCTCAGAATAAGAAAGGATATTAAATATATCTACTCCGTATTAAAAGCAAAAGTTTTTATTTATAAGTACAAACACATACACGTTCGTACGTCACCTTTACGCCAACACATTAGGCCTCCCTCACATTGGACGACAGCGTTCTTCGAGCGTACGCCCAGCGTGCGCTCGGCGTTCACTCTGTAGTACAAAGTTAACGCCGGGCGCACGCTGAACGGACGCCGAAGGAACGCTGTCGCCCAATGCGAAGGAGGCCTTATACATACATTATAATAAGCTATGAGGCTAGCAGCGGCTGGATTTGAAGAACCGAAAATCAATCATCAGAGAGGCCTAAGTGCAGCCTACGGCAGGATGATGGTGACAATAATCATGTTAAATACCCTGCGAAGATTTTTAATTCTATATCTTTTGATATTTATAAAATATTTTACCAAACGTCTAGTGATCTTTCCTAGCCACTCCCATGATACTGCTAGCGAGACTACGCACTCGGCATAGTAAGGAGGCTATTTTTACACGTAATAGCATCAAACCCGGATGCGCTAGCCTCCGTGAACGTTGCAGAAGCATTACAAAAGCAAGCTGACTGTATCCCGAAGGCATTATTATATTGCTAAGGAAAATTATTGTGTTTCTTGTTGTTTTAGTTTAGAAATTCAATATATCGACGAATTGTAGTGTCGGTTTATAAACTGAATAAACCAACGTGACACGGCCGCTTCAACCATTATGCTTTCTATGCAATCATTGTTAGAAATGACAACGTACCTACAACTTACTGTACATGCTATTATTGTTAGAAATGTCAAAGTAGCTACAAGTTATTCTTAAGGCCTCCCTCACATTGGTAATGAGCGTTCCTCGAGCGTACGGTCGGCGTCCGTTCGGCGTGCGCCCGGCTTTCTCTTTGTACTACAGAGTGAACGCCGAGCGCACGCTGGGCGTACACTGAGGGAGGCCTAAATTTTATAACATCGAGTAATAACCAAAACCCGCGTATTAAATCAACATCTGTGTGGGTGGAGTGGACCACACTGAGTAAGATAAACTCGAACAACCCCAGTTGTAATAGAAATGGAAATTGGTTGGTGGTTTCGGGTGTGAGTAGTGAATGTGGCTTCAATTGAACTTGAGCGAACCTTCTATCAACGTTAATGGACCCATTTCACGCTTCCCACTACACCCGCGTTATTTAAGGTTACTGCTCCGCTTCCGTCGCTCATAGCGCGATGTTATATAGCCTATAGCCTTCCTCGATATATATACATAGGTTATCTAACACTGAAAGAATTTTTCATTTCGGACCAGTTGTTCCTTAGATTAGCGCGTTCAACTAAACAAACAAACTCTTCAGCTTTTTTTTTTATCTTGTATTTTTTTCTTTTATTTTTGTATAACAGACACAACTGCTCCGGCGTGAAAAACCTTCTCACCTTGTTCAGGACTCCGAGTTTCCGAGATGCGGATTTGATGACACCCTCGATGTAGTTCTTCTGGTTGAGATTTCTGCGTATGTCCATACCTAGGATATTGAGGCTGTCTTGAATCGGTAGTGGAGTGTCCAGAAGAGAGGGATGGGGAAGGAATGGAGATACCTTGGCTGAGAATGCGCACACCTGTGTTTTCTTGGCGTTGAACTCGACCAGGTTCTCATCACCCCAATGCGAGATGCAATTCAGAACCCGGTCAAGCTCAGCAACAAGTGTTCGCCTATACTCCTCAGTATCGGCTTGCTTAGCCGCAGGGTGTCCGAGATATCGCCCATGTACAGTACTGTCATCTGCATAGCATGTATGCCCCCAAAAGTGAGCATATCATTGATATGCAGAAGAAAAAGCGTGGGCGATAACACGGACCCCTGAGGCACTCTAGCATTCACCTGGAGAAACTTCGATGATTCACCGTCACAAAGGACTCGTATACGGCGCTCATTCAGGAAGCTGGCAACCCAGTTGCACAGTCGAGGCGGCAAGCCGTAGGCTGGAAGCTTGGAAAGAAGCGCACGGTGCCAGACTCTATCGAAGGCTTTGGAGATGTCAAGACTAATAGCCAACGACTCCCCATGCCTGTCCATCGCCTCACCCCAAAGGTCAGTGACATACGCTAGAAGATCACCCGTTGATCGATTCGGTCTGAAGCCATACTGACGATCACTGATGAGAGAGTGATCTTCTAGGTAGCGAACGAGTTGGTTGTTGATTAGTCGTTCAAACACCTTGCAGAGGATAGGGGTGATAGTAATGGGTCGATAGTTGCCCGGATCAGAACGATCCCCTTTTATACTATTATACTAGATGAGCCCGCGGTTACACCCGCGTTATTTAAGGCTACTGCTCCGCCCCCGTGGCTCATAGCGTGATGTTATATATAGCCTTCCTCGATAAATGGGCTATCTAACACTGAAAGAATTGTTGAAATCGGTCCAGTAGTTCCTGAGATTAGCGCGTTCAACCAAACAAACAAACTCTTCAGCTTTATATATTAGTATAAGATTTCAGTTACAAGCATTCTTATAGGGACAGGGTTGCTGATTCTGACAGACTGTTATAAAGTCTAGACAAAACGATAGCCATAAAATTTTCTATGTTCTTATAACTTGAGATAATTCAATCTTAACAAGCACGGACATTAATTTAAAAAGGTAATTGGTTTTATAGTTGCGAGTATGATTGTGGTGTGAGTATATCTACCCTAAGGGCGGCAAACAAGTTAAGTGGGTGTTCATTGTGTCCGTTAGTTGTATGTTTGTAAAGTCCCCCGCGACACAGGATTTAGTCCTACTGCGGGAGTTGTCCTTTTTGTAAAACAAAAAAAAAGTTGATAGTCAGCGGCTATCCAAAGCTCATACTTACCCGCCAATCATACCAGACATAATTTGGGAAAGGGGGCTGAAGACGAAGCTATCCTTGATCTTTACCCTCAAACCTATTTCTATATTGGCTGATTTCTCGCAGCTCGACCTTAGCTTAGACAGCCTCAGTATAGAATTTAGATCATGATGGATGATAGTTTGCTTTTCTCTGCACGTAAACCGTGCCAAAAATGTTAGTGGATGGTCTTAGGATTAATGTATTTTCACGATACGTCATATCTCAATATATATTCTAGTAGGAGGTATGAGGCAAGTTTTCGGCTTGCCTCAAATACATACCCAAAATTGATGCTAGCTCTCAGCCTTTTAATTCGAAGAGGTATTACTTATTAAGGCCTTGACACACGGCACAATTATACCACTGATCAAATTTTCAATCGAACTGGCTTTGCCCGTCTACACGACACAATCAAATCACTGATTTTCATTCCGTCCATCCGATTGGTTAAAATCTGGTGGTACCGCCCACCCGATAAACTTGAGTTGGATGACTGTCGTCTACACGTCACGATTTCATCAAGTGATTTAGTCAAGTTGGACGTAAAATTGTGCCGTGTGGCAAGGCCTTTAGGATATCTATGTTGATCTGTACTTTCCTAAAGGATATCTTAGGTACTAGTTTTATTATAAACGCGTTTCTGAGCGACGATGAGTGTTCTCTTTCACGTCAAATCTACTAAACGGAATTTAGTGAAATACGCATCGAAGCTTATTGCTACAGAAAAGTACACGCCTGTATCCCCGCAGGGGTAGGCAGAGGTGTAATATTACACCCACATTTCGCCATGAATTGTTAGGTCCCACGTAATAGGGGGTGAGCCTATTGCCGTTACCGGGCACATCACGAGACTCCGTGCTGCTACTGAGAATTCTAAAAAACCCAGTAACACTTTTGCCCGACCCGGGAATCGAACCCGGGACCTCCGATCAGCAGTCGCATACGCTATCCACTGGAGCACGGAGTGTAGGTTTTGTCGCGAAAACTGACCATACATGCGAGCCAATTAGCAGAGAGAATGTAGTATGTAATTATTAATTCAAATTGATTTAGCTATCTATTTATAACTACATGATCGTGATTAGAATCTACTTAAATATTTGCTGGGGTATAATTAATATGGCGAACTCAACCTTCGATAATTTTGAATATAGGTAGTTTAATTTCTAGTCGGGTCGTGCTCGAAAATACTTTCATAGGTATTTTAATGAAAATCTCTTCGCGTTCCAGACATGTAATAAGCACGGTCTCCCCAACCGTCTGGGCCACAGTGCGTCTAAAAACGCCTAACAGTCGGGCCACGACTTCAGCGATGCGCGATGCGATATTCTGAACCAATGTCAGCGTAGAGTAGAACGCGACATGAATTCCTGAGTTGCCACCTTCATAACACGAAATGGAGCATATTTTATTTTTTGAGGTAATAAAGTACAACACCAAAAAATAAAGTAATACCAATTGAATCTATTACTTAGTTACTTGCTGTACATTTTGTTGACGCTAGTAATACTTATTATAAACTTACTGTTCCACGTGGTTTCACCCGCGTTATTTTCAGTATGTTGACAACAGCGCCACCTACTCGGTCAAATTATAGCTTATATGTTGCCCTTGATACCCTTTATACCGATTCTTATCATAACGCTCAAATACCAAAAATAACGCAGGTGAAACAGCTTAAAACAGCTCGTTTTAAGTTAGTTCGTTAAGAGAAGTATAATTAATACTATGTGTCGCTTTCGCTCGTCGCTCCGCTTATCGCTAAGCTTGTAACCGTGTCCGCACCTTATCACAGCAGCCCTCGCCCAATACGTCCCGCCTTTGCGAGTTTAATTGAATATAATAGAGGGCCTTTGTGTCGGATATAAAAGTGTACGAAAAGTGCGCTACAAAGGGATGCTCTGTTGTGATTTAAATATAACTAACAAGGTGGAAGAGGACGTAATTATGTTTGATTGTGTAGGTTTATATAAAGATATCTCGTTCAGGACACGCGTTGTATCATAATTATACGGGATTACTGGACTTAGCGACTGGTTATAAAAATGTCTGTGAAAAACGGACGTCGAACTCGCTGACAATGTTTCTTTTAAGTGCGAAAGAAGTAAATATATAGTATGATGAGAAGAATATAAGAATAGTTAATAAATGTTAAATAGTCTAGTATTCCGATTAAATGCTAATTAGTAATTACAGTAAGTATTACATGTAAGTTACAGTATTTGGAAGGTCTTTTAGCTAGGTAAAGCAAGTGGTGATAAAGAACAATGGCAGAATTTGGTCTGGGTTTGTTATGGCGACCTTAAACTTCATATGAACAAAACAAATTGTTTATTATTTCTACGATTTTTAATATTTTCACTTTGTCTCGTTAAAGTTGGAGTATTTTATGATGATAAAAAGCATTCCAATTGATAATGAATACTTTATTATTTGATTGTTGCCATAGACAATGGTGTGACAGGAATAGACGTGAGTGCTATATCCGTATCGATACTTAAATAAGTAATCGATACGATTGACCTTCATAGAGTTAGTTTGGTTTAAAATGCAGTAATTTAATATTTAATCAACATTATATCAATAAGCTAATATTTTTGAAGCAAAACAACGTTTAAATCATATAAAAACATCACAGCATCGATTTAAAGTTGTATAGATTTCACATATAATCGATTTAAAATGTGCAGCTCTGCTTTTGTCTTTGGCTTTGACAGTTAGATGCTACAAAATACTTCCGCGTTTCGATGTCAATCTGACAGATGTCATTTGATAATTCAAACGTACCTACCTACATTTTTTTACTTTCATACTATAACTTTCCTTTTACCTTCATTGTTCATTCTTAACTAAAAGTTCAAATACCGATATCTTTTTTTTCCACCTTTCCCGAGTGAAAATAGAATCATTTATAGACTCTGTTACTCACGCCAATTTTTTTGATATATTTTTTATTACTGTTCGCTTCAATTTAATTTCAGACATTTTGATGTATGGAGATCTGCCATTGTCCTTTGCAATACCGAGAATATAAATATTCGCAGTAATGCGATACCGAGTTGACAAAAAAATAATTATTACCAAAAAAATAGTTTCAATTCTTGTCATAGCCAAAGAAAACATGGCCATTTATACAGCACTATGGCAAAGCCGATTATTCACGTATTTTGTCGCTGTGACCTGTAGAAGAATCTCGATTAAAGGTGGGTACCAAAATGTTTCTTCTCCTATTATATTGTACTCACAGGTAGTACTGGTGGTAGAAATATGAAACATATCTACCCCATTATACGTATAAACCTATTTCAGAAGCAACAATACCTAAACTACAGTTAACCCATTGCATCGCGATAAATCTTTAAACTATAGTTTAAAAACGTGTCACTTTCGCATAAACCCAAGAAAAAACAATACCTAAGTGAAATACCATGTTTTCAGTGAACCGAGGTGAACGAACGCTTAGCAAGTGGCAGCGCGGCACACATTAAAGAACAATGATACGGACGGTGTAACAGTGTCGATCAATCCCCGTGAATTATTTCGTCGAGACTAATCGGGATCCTCGCCTAAGTATTTATAAGGAACGAATTATTGGTGCCGACGGATTGACCCGAGTGTTCTCGTAAGAAATGTGCAGAGGAAATAGAAACTGGAAATCTTTTGATTTGAAAAAGAAAATAGTAGTTTACTCGTTACTACCGAAGCGCCGCCCACGTGTAGAGTATTGCGACAATGGGTAGCCTATGAACTTTTGTGTAAGCTAAATACTTCTGCAAAGTTTCATCTTCTGTCTGTACTTATTACGTGAAAGATTATCAAACATCTCATATCATCCTCACAACTTTTGAGTTTATACTAGAAGGATTGCTTAGCCAAACTAGATAAAAAATATGTTTATAGATTCAAAAGCTTTTCGCACGTTGGTATAGATTTTTAAATGAGTAATTCATATTGTATTACGCCAACTCATTGAACCCTCTTAGTGCCATCAGAGATCTCATACAAGAACAAATTCGATAATCATAATTTCACTATCGTGTTGGGAGACAAAATAGCTCGCATTGCTCGTGCGGTCGTCCTGTTATGGTATAGGTTAACCGCCGTTTACTTATATGGCTGTGCTTCCTCGTCTGTACTATTAAAATACTGCGCCTACTTTTGTAATGAAGAATAGAAACAGGCACCATGAAACGCATGCTGGAGCTATGCTTAGTAACCAAAATCAATAGATTATTATTATGATTGCAGGTCAAAATAAGGCTCTAGGACCGTTTGCAAAATTTGTATAAAGAAGTTAGTCTCTTTTTATCAGCATCGTCCTACCGATATAGCAGTTCGATCCCAAAATTTCGCTTTAGAGCCCGAGGTTCGCTTACTGAGTCTCACCAGATTTCACAGAGCGGCTGCATTTTGACCGTCACAACCCAAAGGTATAGCGTTACATCATGATCCTCAAGGGGATGCTCGTCTTATTCATTGTCAAGCTTTCATAGTCATTTACACTATAACTACAATTGTAAGTTTTGCCGATATTTCGGCATAGTTGCAAGAGCGACCACAGACGCACTGAGATATTGTACAGTGACCTATTATCTAATCTTATACTAATATATTAAGCTGAAGAGTTTGTTTGTTTGTTTGGTTGAACGCGCTAATCTCGGAACTACTGGTCCGATTTGAAAAAATCTTTGTGTTAGATAGCCCATTTTTCGAGGAATGCTATAGGCTATATAACATCGCGCTATGAGCGACAGGAGCGGAGCAGTCGCATTAAATAACGCGGGTGTAACCGCGGGCTCATCTAGAGCTCATAAATAAGACAGCAGACTATTTAGCCAAGCACATACGAATGATCAATTCCCCTAACGAGTGACGCATAACCCGGTCGGTAAAAATATTACCTTCATACCAAAATCAGTTTGAACTGTTTTTCATTTAACAAAGAGAGCGTACAGTTATATAACACAATAAAAATGTTCTGAAATATACATTTGAACGTTCTGTATGAGGGTTATTTAAAATTAACATATTGTGTGCCCGTACTCTCGTATATATTGTACGTTCGTTAACTGAATACCGAACGAGATTCTCGACTAGAGAATGCGGCCTGATGACTAATGGGAGGCTGGCAGCGTATGAAAAACTTGTTATTGCACAAAATACATTTGCGGCTTTCATAGTAATGACTGTTGTGTAAAAAATATACGTGTAGTATGTTTTTGTTGTTAAAACATGTCTGCAGGTTTCCGTAGACGTCTGTAATAAGCCTCAAGTGTAACAGCAGTTCAATATAAGTAGATTAGTAGCCAAGGGCTGTAAGGTACCAATTGCAGCCCGAGATATTTAGGCGCACGAGCGCAGCGAGGGCGCCTATAGTTCGAGGGTGCAATTGGTGCTTACACCCGAGCTAACTATTCTGCTTTACATCTCGATTGTGAGGTAAGTAGAAAAAAACCGGCATTACAAGAACAAAACATCGTAAACATCGTCGTAAGTTTTCAAATTTCTCTCTTTAGAAGTTTCAGGCAAAATATTGTTAATTGCTGCTTCAGCTTCCATTTTCATTGAATCGGTAGTGCAGCTTCACTTGAAGAACTCATGTTTTCTCCTAATTAGCACGTAATTATAAAAAAATCCCAAAAACAAACAATATTTAAAGTAAAAGTTTTCTATTCCCGCCTTTTTTCATTAAAAAGAATCAAGTAAAGAACTTTTTAATGTTTTTTTTTAAGAACGATATTGAGCTACGCCGATATTTAAAAATTGATGACTATTTACTCACACGAAGACAAGGCTGAATAGCAAAGCGACCTCTTTGGTCATTGGGCTGAATGCATGATGTATATTGCTAGTATGATGGTTAGAGGGAACTTTTTGAAAGAAAGAAGTGATTTTTTTAAAATTACTTACTGCTCTAGGGCTTTTCTAGCTACATTATTACCCTAGAGCGCTAATTAGTCACCTACAAGCCCCATTTGGAGGTAATAAGAACCTACTTACCGAACATGAGAGATGTAAAATATTTTTTTGCACTGTATTAACAGACACTAGTCGAGAAGCGAATTAACGAATAAAGAAATCTTCTAACTGTGTTGTACTTTCCATACATAAATGGACTCTATCACAAGATATTATCCAGAGATATATTTATATACCTACACATGTTTTGAATATGTAAAATTACGCAATTAATTGTTTTGATTTCATAAATTAATTTTCCTGCTTCACTAAATGACAATTGCTTACGCTGGTAGTGCAAACGGACAACCACGAAATCCTCAATACCAATCCAGTAACTGAGCTATTGGGCTAACAGCTAACAGTGCCTATTTGAACATATATCTATACAAAAGTGTAAGCGCCACATATACAAATATCAGGCGACATTTGTATCAGAACAACGCGCCACCTGCAATAGATACGGCTGGTGACACAGTCGTAATAAATGCATTATCATGTACAATGACGAATAGTAATTATATCAGGTGGCTGACATACTTGTGACAATTGACAAACTATGCACACTCATTGTTCGATATTATCTTGAAAAGTACAGTTTGTTTGCATTAATGAATCAAGTGGCAAAATGGTAACCGTCGAACTGTGGCCCAATTCTCGTATTTTTATATGACATTGATATTATATTTTGAATGCACTCAAAAGCGGTATTCTGATAACCTAATGTCATTATCGTATAATTTAAAACAAACAGTTCGTCGTTGACACATATTTTGAAACTTGTTTCAATTTACGATCTCGTTACGATTTCATTCTAATACGATTTTTGTGACTTAAGCAAGACACTGACGTAATATCGAAACTGTATTTATTTAGGAGAATTGGGCTATTTGTAAG
This sequence comes from Euclidia mi, assembly GCA_944739405.2. Lineage (NCBI taxonomy): Eukaryota > Metazoa > Arthropoda > Insecta > Lepidoptera > Erebidae > Euclidia > Euclidia mi. The sequence goes on from OX123208.2 coordinate 8,440,123, forward strand.
TTTCGAAGACCAAAAATTTACCTATTCAGAAATAGCTGTCTTAACAGTGATTGTTCATTGTGTGTATACTTTCCATGTGCATGAAATAATGACACTTACGTGCAATTTTAAATGATATTATCAGATAAGTTTAATCCTTCGTTTACAATCTTTCGCCTTCCACGGCTAGTCTTATGCATCTCCAAATACGCTTCACAGCTAGACGGGTTTGATGTAGAGTTTACCGCCTCATCGGAAATATACTATTTTCTTCGTGTATTTTCCTTAGTGGCATCTTACGACACCCATGGAATGAAATTGAGCAGTGACATTTTGTATTTTTCAAGCTGCCCCTCCCTCCCGTAAAGACCCTACAAATCATACTTGTTCAATACTTTTCTCATTTTCTATGTCAACTAGTCCCCCCGTAGGCCATCGGCTGGCAACTTTGCCCCCCTCCTAGGCAATCGGCTGGCGACGCCCCTGTGGATTAGGCAGGTAGGTAGAGAGGTTAAATAATGAACAAAATCATTTCTTAAGAAACAAACAGTCTATAATCTGTTCATTAAGCTTAGCAGTGGAAAGGACGATACGCCATTCGATAACAAATTGTGAGAACGTCATTGAAACTGACATTACTTTGACATTCAATGTGTAAGAAATATTCCGCTTGTTAGTAGAGGACTTTAATATTCACTTTGAACAATGTAAATAATGCCTATATGCTTATAAATACCGTGCCATAGATGATTCTAAATACTTTTATTCAGATACTATTAAATGATTCCTGGAAATAAAAATTATTGCAAATTATTCAGAATTGTCAGTATAAAGCAGAAATAACATTTTACAATGTAAATACTTTGTTAAACGCTAAAATATATATTATAACTCTTTGTCATTAACTGTAAGTCGCCGACAATGTGCCTAAAGTAAGAAACATATGTACAACTATAATAGAAATTAAATAGAACTATGCATACCCTGAGATTGCGGCCGGCTCAAAATCGGTCTGTTTGAACAGGCTTGTTTGAACATCTAGCGCTGGACATAAGCCTCCCCGGCCTATGTCCAGCACTAGATGTACCCTATATTCTTATGAATCCTACGTCTTGGTCTTTGGGTTTTGCTAAAGCAGAGAAACTTTTTGTAGTTACCCCCTAGTAACGAATAACTTGGGTAAAAAAACAAAACTTTATAAAAAAAAATCACTTACACTACCCAACTATATCCGGTGCGAGTTCCTTCGAGGCGTGAGTTTAATGCACAAATTCCAAATAAAATATTTTGAGTGTTAACTGCGGACACCTGTTACTCATACTACGAACCCCCTAAGGGGTCCATGGACCTCACTTTGAGAAACCTTGCTCTAAAGTATGACCACGTAAGGATGTGTAGTTTATATTTATGCACGAAAGCATATCCATTCGTGATGGCATGACAGTATTTAAAAACTGCGACATACCTATGTACAATCAGGTGAATGCATAGTACCTACGCTGATAGTACCTACGCTTATCGCAGTTTCAAGTTTTTTTTAAGTCTAATAATATAATTGTAAGAAAAGAAAGACTTGCACTTGAATGATTATACAGGTTGTCACAAGACCCATCAAAAAGCCGAAGTCTACGCGTTTTGGACATCATGCCAAGTCTTACTAATCAAAAATAAAACTTGGGAAACGAAATTATTTTTTAAGTTTTCACTTTTTTCAAGCCGCTATAAAAAATGCGCGCTTGCAATTTTCGAAATACCTACTGATCTTTGGGTGCATAGGACATCTATAGAACAGGTGAGCGGGGTAAATGCATTGATTTTGTACCTAATTACAAAACTTCCATAGTAACTTTGAGCCTTAATATCTCCTAAACCAGTAATTTCCCAGGTATGATGCCGAAGCAAAAAATTTTCGTAATGATTGGTACAATATGTGGTTTCAGTTTTCGTTAAGGGTCTTTTTACACCCTGTATATTTCGACCATTATACGAGGTTCAGTCAATGGCATGTTGTGATTTCAAACCCATTCAACTAAACAGATTAATTCGTCTTGCCCAAATATAAGTTACAGCTTTTAAGGATTTCAAGGTAAAACTACTTAAGTACTGGCTATTCAAAAGCATCATAGATATTTCTATTTCAATTTGAAAACAATATACTCAAATAGAATATCTGTATATCTTTCACAGAGAAAATATACAACGTATGTTAATAAAGTGGCGTAGTTTTGCAAATGTATTCACTCGTACATTTAGATTTGCAATATTAGTTTGCAACTTGTACTGGCGCAAGTTAAATTACGCGAGGCTTGCCAAATTCCTGGGTTTCTGCTAAAGCAAATCTGTACAGCAAACGCTAAAGAATGGAGCGCGTTTATAAGTTTACAAGAACTGCAACTGATCTGCTATTTATGCAGTGGATATACGGGCTAACTGTTCAAAAGTTTCAACTTATGTTTGCGATTATTAAGTTGGCCATGCTACGAAACTTTCTTTGTATTAATAAAATAGAAGCTACGCTTAGTGGAACATAAGACTTCTAAACCTGAAGGCTAAATGATTTGATATCACTATGTATCACTACACAATACATAGAGTAGCAAATAAATTTCCTTATCTTCGGAGCGTAGAGATGATTACCTCTCTAGGGTCTCAAGACTCTCAAGTAATTAAGATAATACAGGTAAGTACAGAACTTGCATTCCATTATATTGTAACGTAGATGCAATATTCAGCTGGCTTAAATTCCGACATGATTCATACAAAAGTTTAATATTTGATTATACAGTCACTGCGCTTTTGAAATATAGGTACGGTTGAAGCTGGATTACTGCGACACGACAGCAGTCCGCTTAATTTATTGGACAGACCTAGGGTTAAGTTTTCCATATCTAATATAAAAGTTAGGTAAGTACTTTTTACATTTCAATATCATAGGTAAGCAACGATAGCCGAGTGGTGAGACCTAGGACTGCTACGCAGAGGATCTCGGGTTCGAATCCACGGCATGCACCAATAACTTTTCGAAGTTAAGTGCGTATGAAATTGTTAATTATCGCTTGCTTATCGGTGAAGAAAAACATCGTAAGGAAACCTGCATGTCTGAGAGTTCTCCATGATGTTTTCGAAAGACATGTGAAGTCTGCCAACTCGCACTTGGCCTGTGGCCAGCGTGGTGGACTATGGCCTTACCCTTCTCATAGTGAGAAGAGGCCCGTGCCCAGCAGTGGGACAGTATAAAGGGCTGATGATTATAGGTAAATATTTTTATCTTCGATTTTAAAACAATATATTCAAATAGAAAATTGTTTAATAACATTAGTTTTACTATACTAAGACTTGACTATACAGTAAGTGCGCTTTTAAAATATACAGTTGAAGCTGGATTACTGCCACACGACTAAATTATTGGACTATCCTTAAGTATTGGCGACTTTTTGAGGATACATTGCGTTTATTTACTCGCATGATTCGTAGTAAACTAAGTCGCTACAAGAAGATCTATCTATAGTCCGAATATTGAATTCCGTAGTTAGTTAATCAAACTTTAATTGGACACTAGATTCCATCAGATTTTCGGATTAAGCCAATCGAATTTAGCTCGGCAGTTCGGCACCCACATTCGGGCGCTAAGTGCTGAATAGGTAGATTTCTAATGCGTAGCTGTCGAAAATTCAATCTGGTTTTCGACATGCATTTCGCCAATAGTCAGTCCAAATGAAATTAGTCGTCTTGAATACTGCTTGAGTGATTATCACTATGATTGGCCAATTAGCGTGATGTAGTGGTACAAAATAAATGAATTTGCATGTTATAGTTACTTTGTCTTCTTATTTATACCTACTAGAACATATGAAAAGTCCAGTAAATTACAGTTCAATGTGAAACAAACCACATCACCTATTGAAGCGCGGCATTTATACCAAATTTCTGTTCATAATTAATTAATTTGTATTGGCCATACCAAAACATACTTTCATAGAATAATTATCTTTGATCACAAACACAGTATATGGGAGTGGGGTTGGGGGTTGTTAGTAGCGAAATCCGTCAGCGGGTATCGTATCACTTGTACGGTCTAAGAAAATCTACTGTGCCTGCTTGAGATAAGACCATAGAGAATCATCGTGTGGACGACATCAATTATTTCGGATTTAGGCACGAACATTTTCAACGTTCACACGTCTAGCTCAAAACAGATATTTTTCTTTTTCAGCGCCGATATACACGGGTCGTGTGTAGAGACGACGAATTCTTGCATAGACCAGGCGACTTTTCCTAGCGTGCACAATCGCTCTCAAAAGAGAATTTCTCTAGAGTGTACATCTTCTTAGGCGATGGAATAAACGGTCGTACAGATGCATAGTACCGTAAACGGCAACGCTCTGTATAGGTACACGTGTGTGTTCGAGCTAACATTCACTTGGAAAAACATTATTTTCTATAATCAATCGACCACCGGGATTATACAGTTCGGGCAGTGCGGGCAGAACAGGTACTAAAAGAACAACTACCTTTCTTCAAAAATGTTTCGAAAATTCACATCTGCATGTTAATGCTACCAAGATAGGTGCCTCGTTTCCTTAGTTTTCATAAGTGATAACGTTTTTCGCTTTACATACTTACTCGCTTCTGCGCCCGCCCCATTCCAATCGTGTCTGCTCACTTGAGGCGAAGGTAAATTTTATGGCAATACGAACATGTTAGACTGCGTTTAATTCACCATAAAATTGTTCGAGTATTGAACTCGCGTCCCGTCCTACAGAATGACATTACCATGGGAAACGCGTTGGCGTTTAACAAGCAAAGTGTTTTAGTGAATTAGTCACAGGAACAAACAAATTAAATCTTTTAGTTAACGTGGATACCCTTTTTATTAAGTTGGTTAAATAAGAAAAGGTTTATCGTCATCTACACTCATATTTATAAAACTGAAGATTTTGATTATTTGGTTGAAATTATCCTAATCTGTGTAACTATATCGGTCTGATTTGAATAATTACCTTTGTTGTTTGTAACATCACGCTATGAGCCACGGACGGGTGTGGAGCAGTAGCCCAAAATATCTCGGACGTAACCGCTGGCTCAGCTAGCTATGGCCCATTTTCCGTTTTATATCCATAAGGTTTCTCCCTAGCCGTATATACAGCTTGATATAAAAGCACCTGACTTGCACCTGCCTTTAGAGGTACAGATTCTAGAGATTTCTCAAACCTTCCTATTCGCTACTATATGGTAAAGGTCCGTCGCCTTTTATTGCATGAACGAAAATCGAATTCGGAACGTGCTTCTGATAAAACTCGCAAAGCGTTTGTAGAACCCTATACATAATTTTATTATAAACGACAAAACAACTTACCTACCATTTCCCAACTTAATATCACTAAATCAAAAAAGGTATTTTAAACGTAGTACCAAGTAATAAGCTCGCGTGATTACGGTTCTATTTTTACTCCAACGATAACTTTATTCCGTCTTATTATAGCCGTCTGTCTGACTTTATTTTTGAACTCCAAAGTAAACGTACGCTAATAAATACATAATGACAGATAAAACTGTCAAAGCTATTAATATATAAATGACGCATGGGCTCAAGTAGCGTGAGCTCAGTTTCTCGTCAATATCGTGATTTTCAGGCGGACACTCTGTATATATTTTATTTTATAGACTCACGCCTGTATCCCCGAAGCCGGGGTAGGCAGAGGTGTAATATTACACCCACATTTCGCCATGAATTTTTAGGTCCCACGTAATAGGGGGCGCGCCAATTGCCGTACCGGGCACATTACCAGCCTCCGTGCTGCTACTGAGAATTTCCTAACGGAAAAACCCAATAACACTTTGCCCGACCCGGGAATCGAACCCAAGACCTCCCAATCCCACGCGCACATTCATGCCGCGAGACCAACGAGGCAGTCCTTTCGCGACTTGTACATAAACTTATATTTATGTAACGGGTCTATCTCTAGTAATTATTTACAAATAAATGTGAAATAGGTACCTTATGTTGCCTCGACGTTATAGCATGGATTACACCAAAGGGGGAGGCAATCTTCCCGTGACGACACTGGCTAAGTGTGACTAACACAGTGTCAGGTTAGAAGGGTTCAAGCCTGAAACTATGCTACTATCACTTGGGCAGGTTAGTCAAGGTTTAATCAAGAGAAACATAAAGAAGTAATTTGTTAGTCTGATTTCGGAGGGCGTCTTCAACCCCTGGGCCTCCCGTTTCGTTCTGCTCCTGGTGACGAGTATAGTAGGATACATTTTCAGTGACTTAAAATGTATGTCAACTACAACCACTTACAGCATCTACGTTTGTAACATAGATATTGTGACTCGTAGTAAGTCGGATTACAAACAACTACCGTCTCACAACCAAGTCAAAGTTACACCTTGTTAAACCTTCTTCAGGAATCACACTATTGGTGAAAACCGTAGGGTAGGGGAAGTCTTAGGCGTCCTCTGGCCAGATCGGAGACATCCAAAAACAAGACAGCTTAGAAGTACCCAAAACCGAAGAGCATGCATGAAAAATTTGATGAGAGTGAATGAAGCAGGATAGTTCCAAATGGCGTTCCGTAGTCTCTGCCTACCCCTTCGGGAAACAGGCGTGTGTCATTGCATATATGTAAACATATATGAAAAACCGTACAAAAATTTGTTAGGTAGTAGTTAAGTAAATTTTGTTCATACAGACAAACATGACGAAAAGGGATCATCATTATATAATAAGTATAGATAGATGTTTCACGACTTAAAAAATCGACTTCTAGATCCCGAGACTTTAAGCCGGGTAAGACTGCCATAGGCTTTCATTATACAGATAGGCTTATCAAAATTATGAGATCCAATTTATTCGACTAACAAACTAATTTGCCTTTGTGCGTTAATATGTTCTTGATTAAAAATAACAGACGATTAAAAGGTTCCTTTGTAATCTGTGATCCAAATCGGATTAGGCAAAGCAGCTTAAGCGAATTGGGTTACGTCGTGTGGAATTTAAGTAAAAATGTTTTATTAAAATTCACATTATTTCAGCCAGGTCTATATTGACTTATTAATTTTAATAAAATATATAAATATTAAATACAAAACATATAATAGCAACGGCAGACATATAATAGACGGCAATAGGCTCGCCCCTTATTACGTGGGACTAAAGTATATCTGGCGAAAAGTGGATGTAGAAATACACCTCTGCCTACCCCTTCGGGGATAAAAGGCGTGACGATATGTATGTATGTATGTACAAAACATATCTGCGACCTTCTCAGCTTATGTCAAACCCTACAAAGCGAAAACTGCAACAACCTTACAATTCCACAATGAGACTAACAACATTAATACAGCACGTCAGCTACGCGAGGAACTCTGAAAACGCACAAAGACCACGCAACTCCATACCATGTTTATGGACGCAGCCGTTTCCGAGTAACGAATGCGCATACGGACAGATGGTGAGCGGCATATGGCGAACCGCAACGTGCAACGCGTCCGGTAGTAATGAAGGTTTCTTTATAGTGTTTTATTACTTGTACATATCTTAATATATAAAATCCTTGCGTTACTGACTGACAGACACGCTACAGCCGAAGCTTTTGGGCGCAGGAAGCTGAAATTTGGCATGTATGTTCCTTGGGGACCGTAGGGGTGCACTAAGAAGGGATTTCCCAAAATTCCCACGAGATTGGCCAAAACGGGTAAATTAAAAAAAAATGCAGGCGTAGCTGTTGGCGTCCTCTAGTTATTTATATGAGCGTCTATGGTTCGAAGACGATGTAAATATAAATAGATATATCCTTAGTAGTGCTAAAAGTCTCATGAAGCGGACGAAGGATATCGCAATATTTTACGTAATTGGATACTAATATAGTTAGTTATCTCCCATAGGAATAGGAATATCATAGACTAGAGGATGCCCGCGGTTACACGCGCATTATTTAAGGCTACTGCTCCGCTCCCGTCGCTCATAGCGCAATGTTATAGCCTCTAGCCTTCGTCGATAAATGGGCTATCTAACACTGAAAGAATTTTTCAAATCGGACCAGTAGTTCCTGAGATTAGCGCGTTCGACCAAACAAACAAACTCTTCAGCTTTATATATTAGTATAAGATTCACGGGTCGTGAATCTAAAATATTTTAAGTTGTGATTCACGACCTAATGTTTTAAGGTGAGGTAGGGTATGTACAGATACCTAATATTTATATTTCGTCTTCGTATATAGGAGGAAGTACAAAATAAGCAGTATTATTAATTTTACTTTTTTTCCAATCCCGTGGGAATTTCGGGCAATCCATTCTTATTGCACGTCCCCTAGGAACATACATACCAAATTTCTAGCGACCTTCTTGCTGTATGTATGTCAATCAGTAACGCATTTTATATAAATGTTTACTAAAGAAGATTTCCTAAAAAGCTTAACAATAAGGGAGAAAAGGAAATGCCAGATATTTTTACTCTTACTGTCAATGTTTAAGATATGACTTGAGAATGAAGAATGATTCTGTCAAAGACATAGTTGCAGTAATCGAGATGCTTAGGTACGTCTGGTAATACCGACATCGTCCTAGAAAGGAGATCCGTAGGTCGCACAAACAACGTTTTACAATAGATGGGTTCGTGTGTGTAGGTATATTTTCTTTTGGATCCGTTTTTTAGTTTACTGACATGTGCAGACTCTTCTTTCTCTTAGCGTTATCCCAGTTTCAATCTGGGGTCCGCTTACTAGTCTAACCGGATTTGGCTGAATATTAGCTTTTCCACAGAGCGACTGCCTGTCTGACCTCCGCAACCCGAAGGGATAGCGATATTCCATGGTTTAGACTAGTGTCAGTTTATTTTAGAAGGTACGTTACGGTTACGCCCTGTAACGACTGTCAAAGATCTTCATGACAACCGGGACCGGCGGCTTAACGTGCTCTCCGAGGCACGGGACAAGCGATAATTAACAATTCAATACGCACATAACTCCGAAAAGTAATTGGTGCGCGCCGTGGATTCGAACCTGATACCCTCTGCATGGCAGTCTGTTGGTATATCCACTCGGCTATCGCTGCCTTTTTGACATGTGCAGACTAGCATCCGTAATTTAAGTGATAGCTGTCCATACATTGCTATACTAGTACACGACACAAAGAAATGAGATTATTATTCAACGGACCAATTTCATGTTTTACTTGTCTTGTTTTTAATAAGCAGCTGCGAAACGGAAGGGGAGTGTCAAAACATGTCGCGCGTTGTCGTACGTGTTTTGGGAAAGTTAAGGAAAAAAACAACCAATTCCATGAAGCAGTTTTTAATAAATGTGCAATTTATAATACACTAGCTTTTGCCTGCAGCTTCGCGCGCGTTAAATTCGGGGCAACACAACTCTCTCTTCTACTCTCAGTCTCAAGTTGTGTGAAGACACTCCTGATTATTCTAAAGACTTCAGAAACTCAGAATAGTGTACAAAGTAGATAGTGTCATAGACACTGACCAGTATCTATGACATTATTTACTGTTACTACCGTAAGGTACATAATAACATCAATGCATACAGTCAAATGTCAAAGCCATGTTCTAATACATGTTCAATATATCTCTATAATCATTTTCACATTTTTAGTATTAGTAGGGAAAATCGTTTCAGCCGTTTAGCTTATTATATAATTATTAGTTTATATACGCGGACAATTTAATCAACGTGCACAATATGACATTATGTATGACGTGACAGTACTGACAGACATGCGTTAGCACATGCGCAGCACTCAATTATTAGCGCATGCGTTCTTACTTCCAAGAGGTAAATTTGTGCCGTACAAACTTCTACCCTCCCTAAAATCCCTCCCAGTATAATTTTTGTAACTTAGGTAGCCTATGGCCGTCTCCATGGTTCAATATATTTCTATATTAAGTTTGAACAAAATCGGTTCAGCCGTTTTAGCGTGAAAACGGAACATACCTACCTACATACACACTTTCGAATTTATAATATTAATAGGGATAATAAAAGATGCTTTTCTATTGCATATTGATTGCTATAGAATAGTGAATTTGGAAAATACTTATATTCTCTTCATTGCGGAATGAAAAATAAGTAGGCCGTTTCCAGTTCATTCTAAATTTATTAATTTGGTCCGCCTTCAGATTCGATGAATAAGAAAATTTTAAGTGTCTGATAAAGTTAATGCCAAAATAAGAAATTTTCTCTAAATATAAATTAGGTATCTCCTTATGTTTCTACTGAGAAATTCCAGTAACTACTGAAAAACAAACCTTAAGAAGAAGTCCTCCAAATGTTTAACCCCTTTTAAAATCAAGGTCACCGAGTTGAAATCTAAATGGAAAACCTGAAAGATTAGCTACATTTAAAATAAAACTGCTAAAAAGACAAACTAAAAGCATTTAAACAATTCCTCGCGTCCAACTACTTAGGTAAGTGTAACAAAGATAAAAAGTCAAAGTTTCTCGCGAACAAAGACACTGGCAAAAGCTAGTCGGAAGTGGTAAAAAAACAACCTACGCAAAGGTCATAATCCTTTCTAATAAACCTCACCAATCAATGTCAACTATTATCTAGGACGGTGGCTCGTTGGTGACAGGAATATGGACTCTATTGCACAAGATAAAAGGTTTACAGCAGCTTAAATTGTTTGGGTATTGGCATGATGTTTAATTTTAAGATTATGAAGATGTTGATTGACTGGATGGTATTATAATAAGCTCTGGACAGACATGTTCAAGACCTTGAGTTTGAGATATTATTAACATAGCTGTCGCCTATAGCATGTAAAGAGACTGATGATTTGACGAGGATATATGAAATATCCAAACCATTTACTTGTATCATATTTTGTGCAAACCTGCGCGCTGCCGCACCGAACACACCCGTCTACATCTCTCGCTTGCACTACACTACTAAACTAAGGCGGAGTATGTACGCCAAAAGTCTAAGTACATGCCGAGAGTACAGCTACTGGAATCGCGACGCAACGTCAAGTTCAGGGCGTTTGTGGTTCGGATCCCGACGTGCTATCTGCATGTCGTTGTGAAGGACGACTTATGGCCGAAGGGTGTGGTGTTCCGTCGCTTCCGTGTACTAGTAGCACACGAACGCACAACATCATCGTGCAAGTGAAGCAGTATTAACATAGTTCATAAGCATCTATATTTACTAACAAAATATTATATTGTAATAATATATTGTATGTATGTTAGTCTGTATGTATCATAATTAAAATAAGTATATATGTATGCCATTCCATTGTTTAGTATCCATAGTACAAGCTCTGCTTAGTTTGGGACTAGATAGTGTTACGTGTATACGTACATTTATAGTGTCCGTTAGCATCTTAAGATACTTATAAAATAAATTGAAATACTGCACTTAATGCACATCTGCCGTATTGCAGATTGTACAATTCAATGCAGATCTGAATTTTCGGGCCGGTAGATTATTTGGAACCTATACACATGTCGTTATGCATTGAATGTGGGTGTGGCTGTAAAATATAGATACGTGTGTTTACACAGTGTCAACCCGTAATTAAGAATAGTCTACCTACGTGCCTACCTGCTTATAAGGGATTATTTTTGTATCTACTTATTTTTATGTCATTATCATCAGCCTTTTATACGGTCCCACTGCTGGGCACGGGCCTCTTCTCACTATGAGAAGGGTAAGGTCATAGTCCACCATGCTGGCCAAGTGCGGGTTGGCAGACTTCACACGTCTTTCGAGAACATTATGGAGAACTCAGACATGCAGGTTTCCTCACGATGTTTTCCTTCACCGATTAGCAAGCGATAATTAACAATTTAATACGCGGGTCTCCCTTGTTTGACCGAAAGGACCGAAAATCAATAATTATCCTAATCTAAATAGTTCTATTCCGGGTAACCTACTAAAAACAATCTGTTTTTTATATTAATGCAAGTCGTTTCTGGCAATCGCCGGCCGCTACCGCGGCACCGCTCGCTTCGCTCGCTCGGCTCGTGCGTAGGAGGTCACAGTTCTAACCTAACCTAACCTAACCTTACCATTTTTTTTATAATTAATCTACTCTAACTACTTCCATAAATAAACTAATATCACCAAACGTTTATTGTCTGAAGATTGTTTGTTGTGATAAATCATTTGATTAAAGGCCAAATGCCATAATGACATTATACCTGGTAAAATTTTGCCAAGTAAAAATTTGACCAAATAAAAATATGCGTACTAAAATCATTCAAAATATTGCAATGGTATAAAAAAAGGTTGCTAAAATTTGTTTGGGTAATGAAATTTTGTCAAAATCTTTTCGGCAAAACGGCAGGATCCCTTAATACGCACTTAACTCCGAAAAGTCAATGGTGTGTGCCGTGGATTCGAACCCGAGACCCGCTGCGTAGCAGTCTGTCGGTCTTTCCACTCAGCTATTGCTGCTCACTCTCTATATGTAATAAATAATAAATAACTCTATGTTATAATAATAACCGTACGTTGATACGGTGTGACAATAAATGGATTACTTACTTACTTACATATAAAATCTACTCAGTAATAATATCCCAGCTGAATTGTAGAAATGCTTGTCAAGGTAATAGCGGATCTATAAAAACGAAACAATATTTCGTTCTATTTCGTAGCAAAGACAAGCCGGCATAGTATACTTAGTCATTCATCACCAGTCATTGATCACCTCGACTTATAATCATGATGAATCTTTAAATAGCCGACAAAGAAGAAATACGAAAGAATGTATCGGGTAAGAATGAATGGAGATGTCAGTGTCAGGGACGCCCAAGTACGCCGACCAAATAGGTGACGTACTAAAAAAGAGCCAAATTAAAAGTACCCATAACCGGCGAGCATGTATGATGAGGTTGATGAATGTATGTCGAGGAAGCGAAAGAGGTGTGTTTGAAACGGAGCATTTGTTGTTCCATAGTCTCTGCCTACCCCAATGGGAGACAGGCGTGACGATAGAAAATATCTCAAAGTGCACAATTCATAGAAAACATTCGAAGGAATATTATTTGTAACAAGGAGATTATGTACGAATCCTCGCTAGGCACATCTTTCATCCCGCTAGTAGACACAGACTGCGCAACGTCTCACGATTCCAAGCATGTCTGAGTGAATTCCGGGCTACATTAATTTCATCTTTTCGTATAGCACTTGCCGTTGAAATAACTAGAATTTGTTTGGTGCTTATTTCTTGAAGGCAGCTGTTTGTATTAAATGACTACACCAGGACGACATTTTAGAATATTCGACTTCAAATTTCAATGTACTAAAACTCCCTTTCGATCAGATCCATAACTAACATTTATTATCACGATAATTATCTGATTAATTGACTGATAATTTAGAGTTCTTAGAATTGTCGATAAAAAGAATTTGGAGATGATTGGGTGGGTGTTCTCTATTGCGCCATAATCCACTGACTCCTCAGAAGGTTGTTAAGGACTTCTTCAGTAAAACTCCAGGAACTTCAGTAAACGAATATTAATATATTTTCTCGACAATTACAATTTTGAATACATATATATAGTACAGTACGACACGTTACGATAGAACGGCAGAGGTAAACCGAATGTGTCGGCTTGGCGACGCAACGTAACAGGGCAGCCTACTTTGTCACCTCAGCAAAACGATCCTGTTACGTTGCGGGCCGCTACAAAGAAAACATGAAAATTATTATTATGAAGCGCTGTCCTAGTTGCGATCCATGACCTTTGTGCTTATGAGCTGGCGGTCCACATAAATGTCTTAATCATGGTAGAACTTCAATTTGAAGGGCTTTGGAAATGCTCAAAACTATTTGCTAAAGTTTTAGCCAAACCTTTCGACACCGCAGTAGAGTAAGCATTGTGGTTTGATTGCCTAGAGATACAGAAGCCAAAACTACATGTAGTTGTAAAAACATTTGATTTTGACTCAGAAGGATTATACTCTTCTTCATGTAATTTCTATCTCGAAGCTACGAAGCCTTTTCACATTACCACCTCCGCGATCGTGTTGCAATTAGAATACGGATTGTTTTGAAGGGCCATGCTAATATAGGTTTCTCATCACCTATACGGTTGGGTATTGAGAAGGCGTGGTAAGACTCCTAACTACGATTGCTATCGCAGATCGGCTGTGTCTATTTCACAAAATGTTTCAATAAATACATTTTTATCTTTATTACAAATAGAACCAAATAATGGAAATAAGTGAACGACACATTGAACGTAAAACCTATTAATTTCCAGTTTAATCTCTACCGTAAATCACAACCAGTTAAGCGGCATAGCCATAGCCGTTGAAATTTAACAAACAAATGGATTAATTACGTATTTGCAATAGTATGATGGATTTACAAAAGCAATCTCAGTATGAGTCGCATCCATTTGGAAATACTAATTGATACAAAATTTTAATCGGTGGAAAGGCATGAAAGCCGCTGGTTCTGAATGTCTGCTCGTATTCATTTTAGTGGAATTAGTAGCCTATTTAGACGAAAATTAGTATTGAGTGCAAAATTTCAACGGAAATTGTTAAATCTTCTGAGAAGTTTGATTGTCTGTCTGCCATTAATACATATTATAATTATATACTGCGCAACACAAAAATGACCATCTAACATGGAAAATATAATTTCCAGTTACATAGTCAGCGTAAAACTTCCAAAATAAAAATATATACAGACGAGTCAAGAACCCTCTCCGTTAGTCGTCGGTTAAAATTCATATAATTGCGTAAAGTTTCCACAACTTCTCGAAGTTGGAGCAGGCTACGACAAAACTAGGTTATTTCTATAGTTTTCTATATAAAATCTAATTTCCGAGGTACTACTACTTTCAAAGTTCTAGAGAAGGGGTGAAAATATAAACTCGTGTTTTATAGATGCTGTACCTTTTATCAAGGAACGATCGAGCGAAGGTTTTTATCAAAGCCTAACATATGTACACTGTACACATATATGTATAAAATGTTTGAGTAAGATACACGTTTATGTCAATGGTTTAAAATATCACTGAGTGATGAGTACTTACTGCTACTCGGCTGCAGGTAGGTATAGATTCAATTTCCGCACGTAATAAAACACTTTGTTTAAAATATTTTTCACAAACCAAATTAGGACTATGGTAAGTAAGTCTTACAGCGTGGTCATATACAAAGCGACCTGCACATCCTTGCCTGATGAAAGAAGGATCAAACGACACCTTATTAATGTCACCTTTCAGGTTCACAAGAATATAAACTTGAATGCTTATAACTAGGATCCTTCCAGTAAACGCTTATTTGAAAGACGTTGCTGCAGTGTTTTTAAACCAATGCGAAGCATCATGCCTCAATTATAACAGATGGAACGTGAAAATTGTTAAAGGAAATCTATTACGAGCTTGTCTTGTCGTCAACAGGCTCGTCACTATGTAAGAAATCTTTTACGATTTCTTACATAATCTGTACTAAAATAATGAAGCTGAAGAGTTCGTTTTATTGTTTGTTTAGTTCATCGCGCTAATCTCAGGAATTACTGGTCCAATTTAGATAATTATTTCTGTATTGGATAGCCTATTTTATCGAGGAAGGCTATATAACCTCAAGCTTTGAGACACGAGGGCAGGGAAGTAGCCCTAAGTAAATCGGTTATAACCGCGGACTCTTAATGTGGTTTTAACATATGGAGGCTGCTATGGTATTTCGTAATAGCAGTTTCCTCTCGCGTTTAGGCACATGAAATATATCGCGGCCAATACCAGTCGCATCTAGTTAAGTCCTACATCAACAGCGAGCGCCACATCACGGCGACGCCCGACGACATTGACTTTAATTACGAGAGCATGGAAAAATATTGTGTAAAGTGTTTAGTTGTAGTTGTAATGTTTGCACACCTTAGTGCAAACAAATGTGTCGGATACATGAGATATGGGAAACTACGGTACTGTTATACTAATTGGAGTATCACACGAGATTGTTTCTTTATAAAAATATATCTCATGTATCATAGAGGACTTAGATACATTCAAGCAATGAAAACACAAAGCACATCTAGACGGGAACGAAACAGTCTTTAGGACACACAAAGAATTTCTCGTGTGGAGATCTAATCGGAGAGATAATATATTCTGTGATATAACCTCAGACTGTAAGATCTATGTCAGATATGCATTTACTTTGAGCGAGGTTTACCGATATGAGTAAGGTTTCATTCACAGACTCATTAGATGCAACCACAGATTCAACGCAATATATAGGAATTTATACGTCATTTACCAAGTTTCAAAAATGTGCATTTGCATCCCGAAAGAGATAATAGTACCCCTCAATTTTGGTAGAAATCGTCAGATCATGATTTTGCCGCCAAAACATGATATTTTTCCTGTAAAGTGTAATGTTGCAGGCTGCAGGCTCATAAGATAACTACATACATACGTACATAAATCCATACGTGACTTCAGGTCGACGCATCTACAAACTTGTTTGTGTTACGACTACACATACAGGCCATAACCACAGTTCCACGTAGTAAACCATTGGATCGACTTCCAGGGAGCTACGTAAGACTAATTGTATTACAAACTACCCGTTATCAGGCACTCGATCTCGAAGCGGTTACGCAAGAAGCCCTAGCATTCCTTGTACGTCATGCGGCTCGATAGTGTACGCACAATGTTCGATTTGTTACTATAGTTGCTCTTGTCGAATAGGGCCCATTCTCAACACGGGCAAGTAGTCAAAAAGTGTGGTTTAGTGCAGGTAGTACCTAGATTAATTTTGCGTCAACGATAAAAATAACGTATACACTATCTTATGCCCAAAACAATACAGTATTGTGTTGATATTTTGTTATTTGCAAAAATTTTAATATTGCTAATTAGACAGATAGTTACGTCCATCCGTTCCAGGCTATGAGGACACTTCTCCGTATCTTCATATTAATCTGCGGCAGCCTCAAACAATTTAATGTTTTTACAAGAAATGTATGATTTACATAACTGTAAGATCTTTATACCACTTCAATCGTTTAATTTCAAAGACATGCAAAGTTTTAATGCTAGTCTTGTAGGAAATATACGAATACAAAAGTGTAAAAATATAGGGCTATTATCTGAATAATGATTACAGCCCGGGTCCCTGCTTTTTACAGCGCGTGTCTAAGGGTGGTTTCAGATTAGCGTATTTTTCTGCGCGTATATGGTCGTTTCAGCATACGCGCTTACACGCGCGCTACATCACGCGCTTCAAAAAATCGGACCGGCGTAAACGGGCATATTTCGGCGTGTTCACAAAAACGGTCGTGACATCTTGTCAGTGTCAATATAGATTCTGACGGCTCGCGTTTCTAGGAGCTTAGAAGCGCGTCAACGCTCGTACGAGTTGCGCGTGTGTCAAAAGGTGCGCCTGTATGCTCCTACATGCGCTTCCAAAAACGATCTTATACGCGCGTATTAAACGCTAATCTGAAACCGCCCTAAACATAACAGTTTATTAAACCCACTGTGTAAAATGTATATACTTAAGAGAAACACGATACATATAGCTCTTGTCAGAGCGTTGTCCTTAAAAGCAAAGAAATGCGAGCACGTGTATGTTAATTCTAATGGTGTGGAAAGTTTCATAACTGCACTATACTAAATATAATGTGAGAATTATACGCATAAAATAGCTAAAAACGGGTTTAAGTGATAAAAACATATCATAGTTTTTCATATTGAAAGAAACAATCCTTACCACTATCATAAATTGCGATACTCTTGGGGATATTTGTATGGATGGATGTTTGTTATTTTTCAGGCAAAATCTACTGAACAGATATTGATTGAACTTTGCAGTAATATAGCTTATGCATCCGGATAGTACATGGGCAGTGGGCTACCATCTGGCCCGATAACCGACCCCCACACATGTGAAGCTGTGGGCTGTGGGCTGTGGCTGCGTACTTAATAGATATTTTGAATAGCGATACTTCTGCGAATCTCCTAAAATAGCTAAAATGTTTCGCTTGTCGATACAAATATAACACAGGCTTTTATATTCGTAGAATCATTCTATTTATTTGAGTCGAAAATATGTTACAAAGTGCCTACCGTAACATATTTTCGACTCAAATACCAATTCTCGCTTTTTTTTTTTTAATTCGCTCGTACCAATCCAAAAAACTTCGTATTCTATTAATAAATACCTACCATTTTATGGTGTTCGTGACACAGACATCATAAAACTTGTTTTACATATTTATAGAGCACATGGACCTCAAACATTCTTTAAACATTACATAATAATATGTAACATAATCCAGCTAAATTAAGGAGTTCAAATTCGCTAAAAAACAAACATCTAATTCTACAAAAATCTATTTCTTGCGGGTGTTTCATCTATGGGCACGCTGCACTCTCTTAATTAGATGACCTCTTTCGGAACGGGCATATCGATAAATATACCTTGCTTATGAACTGTAAAGGCCTATCCACACGACACGATTTTACGTCCAATTTGACTAAATCACTTGATGAAATCGTGACGTGTAGACGCCAGTCGTCCAACTAAAGTTCATCGGGTAGGCGGTACCACCAGATTTTAACCAATCGGGTGGATGGAATGAAAATCAGTGATTTGATTGTGTCGTGTAGACGGGCAAAGCCAATTCGATTGAAAATTTGATCAGTGGTAAAATTGTGCCGTGTGGGTGGGCCTTATACTGTCATAGAGTACGCTTATATATCGACTACAAATATGCTGATGTTGGGGCTCAGGCCGTATACCTAATACGCAACAATGAACGTTTAAAAATATGATTTAACCGTCGAATTAGCCGTTAACCCGACTACGTAAAATAGGGGGTCTAAAAAGGAAGAAACAAGAAAATAACTCACTATAAGTAAGTACAGAAATGCTCAAACTAGAGCCGTGGTTGCACCTATTGTAGACTGTATCGCAGACTTACGTTGCACATGTAAGTATGTGTTGCTTAGGCAATCCGTAATACGAAGGGTTATCAACGTTAGTAAGTCGCTGGTCTGACATACCTCAGACAATAGTGGTGTTTTACCCTATCAATGACTATTGCTTGCTAACCGCTAAAGTCAATATCCGATCTATCCAAGAATTTAGTGATTTGAAATACCTGCTGGACATATTTTGTACGGAGCTTATATCAAAAATCCATGGACAGAGGGAAAATTGAAACCGGCCGTTACTGTGTCCTAAATCTATACCACGAGGACACTGATACTAAGCAAGGCTTTGATTTGGAACAAATAATAACATACTTGCAACAAAAAGCTATCATGATATCTCAATAATAAATTTTATTGAGCTGACGTAGTGAGCGTAGTATGTCGTGAGCGGGTACAGTGGGACAGTGAAAACAGTGGCAGTGGTGTTGTAGTCAGTTGTACGCAAAAACGAGTAAGAAAGTTGGTAGACCGTTATACTTGCTCGTAACATTCATCCACCCGCAATACCTTCAGTACATCCGTGAACATGGCGCTTGCAACAGCGCCGAAATATCGGTTACTTCAAACAAAGGTACGTGGTATATATCCCGAAAGACAATTTAAATCAAGTTTAAATGACCACGAAAGTTTAAATTCAGATAATATCATAGTCTAAATTAGCTACGACATAACCGTGGTTAATTCGATAGGTGTTGACTTACGTTGCATATGTATGTGCTGCTTGGGCACTTTGTAGTCGGGCGGGTAGCATCTCTCGTAGAACTCCAGGTCGCTGACCTGGCATACCTCAGGTGTTGGTATGATCAGACCAGTGCCTGATATTGCCCTCTGGAGATGGTGTTCCTGTCAACAAAGAGAAAAGACGTTAGTTATGTATGAAGTGTAGAGGACTAGTTATGTGGCATTGAATCACATAAGTATGGACAATTGTTGCGCTTGAAAAAAGAAAAAATACGTCTCCAAAATTTTTTTATAATCTAAAATACGGACTAAATAAAATGTAATTATTTTGACCCTGGAAACTACCCTATTGTGTTTGATTTAAAAATATATATTTTACCCTGTAACTGTTTATTTTTAATGAGGTACATGCTACTCCATGTAAAAAGAGAAAACGATACGTTGTGTCGTTATTGTGTCATTTTAAACAGAAACAATATTCGCTAATTGGACAAATAAGGCAGACATTAGTTTAAAAGTGGCAATTAAACTCACAAGACATTTGGCATTTCGACAACTCGTGAATCTTTATAAAATTACTAGCTTTTGCCCGCGGCTTCGCGCGCGTTAAACTCGGGGTGAAACAAATCTACTTTCAGTCTCAAGTTGTGTGAAGACACTCCTGATTATTATTGAGAGTTCAGAAACTCTGTAGCGTACAAAGAAACTCGGTGAGTATCTACGACATAATAACATCACTCATTGCATACAGTCAAATGTCAAAACCATGTTCTAATACTTTCGCATTTATAATATTAGTAGAGAAAATACTTTCAGCCGTTTAAGCGTAGTATATAATTATTCGATTCCAATAATATATGCGAACAATGTAAGCACCGTGCACAATATGACATTATGTATGATGTGACAGTACTGACACTGATATACGATAGCACATGCGCACTTAAAGCGCATGCGTTCTTACTTCCAAGAGGTAAATTGATGCCGTACTAATTTATACCCTCCCTACAACCCCTCCCACTTAATTTTTTGCAACTTATGGTAGCCTATGTCCGTCTACATGATCCAATTTACCTTTATAACAAATGTCAACAAAATCGGTTCATCCGTTTTAGCGTGAAAACGGAACATACATACATACATACACACTTTCGAATTTATAATATTAGTAGGGATTAAGCTTAGATCCAAAGTGCTTTTTAAAATATTGCAGTGCTGGAATCAGAGACTAGATAAGAATGGGCAAGCTTATGAAACCATCGAAAAATTTGTTCACTATCTAGCTAGTCAACGAGATGCTTCAATTGGAAGTCCTCAACTTTTAACACATCGAGATCATTACAAGAGCTTTCAATATACGATCTCAAACTAAAATAACTAATCAACTATAGATAACTTTCCATCGCATTATAACTTAGAACACAAGCGACGTTGGCAGTTACAATCAATACTTATGAAGTTGTATTAGTGTTGGCAAACTATATGAATATCAGCAACAAAGTTGAACAATATAATCTGCAAATCACGCACTCAGATTTGCATCGCCGAGTCGGGTAGAAGCTTTATTACGCCCCTGTCACGACCTACAACGGCGGGCGGCAGCGGCGAGCGTTTTCGATGTACATAGCGCGCGTTACTCCATTGCGGCCGCGCGCCGCGAGAATAAACGCGCCATGCACATCGCCCCTGCCGCGCCGCTCGCCGCTTAGACCGATCTCATGAACAGGCCCTTAATGTGTAGTGGTGGGCGAGACACGTGTAACCTATCCGTGCTACGATTTGAACTTTCATGCAGTAAAAATTTTAAAAGGATATTTCCGCACTTAGTAAGGAACTCTATGGTTGTGTTATACAAATTACAGTCACAAAGAAAATTGATATTCTCGATGGAGTTATGTTTTTAAAAGGTTGCGATAATTTTCTATATCGCCTTAGTCCTTGCATTATCTTGACAGCCGTTATCAAGGGAGCAGAAAAGCTTGAGGTGATATGGACATCTTCATTCGAGTGTAGCGGAGGTCTGACGGCATTCGGCAGTCAATCTGTGGGTAAGCTAGTATTCTGCCAAATCTGCTTAGGCTAGTGAGATAACTATAGATGATGTTCCAAGAAAAGTCTCGGATTTAACCGGGAAAGCGCTAGGACGATGATGATGATGATAAACAATGACTTGGTGCAAATGTTCAAGACTTGTGTCTGGACTAATCCAAGAGCCGCGAGTACCAAAAATATATTAATACGCTTCTTCTCGAGGTAAATAAATCTAATAAATGGACAACGACAAAAACCAGTGGAATGCCAATCGAATCCATTTAACTAAATTATGAGTATTGCATAGATTTGATGAAGATAAGATATTATCTATATTTGTTTTGAATAATTTAAACATTAATAATAATATAAACATTATACATTAAGTCTTTTTAAAGACGGGTTATTAGGCATATTTTGAACAGATATCGTTACGAGAATTGGTCTTCTGATTCAAAAGCATAAAGCAATGATGGCTTCTTGGTCAAGGCGTTGAACTTGCGATGAGAGGAGACATAAATTTCATTTCACCTTTTAAATTACTGGTGCAGTAGCCAAGACAATAATTTAACTTGACTGGTAATCTTCAACTTTTAGTATGTTTAAAATAGCTATTTTTTCATAGCAATACTAATAATACTCAGACAGATCTCATTACACAAAAAGCTGATGCTAAATTCAACATCAAAAGATTGTTTCACTCAAATCTATTCTTATACAGATATAAATACAAAGGTTGAACAATAAAAGACCATTCTTCTCAATGTTCAAGAACATTATCGACTCGACGTTACCGAGATTAAGACTCGCAGATAAACTGAATATTGAACGGCCGTTTATTTTAAAATGTTTGCAAAAACAAAGGCGTTCTTTGCGGAATAAATCATTGAAGCAACACATACGCTAAAGAGTTCAATGTGTTATAACGTGAAATATTCCTTACAACTCGGCTTGAATATTAATAAGTTACAAGTTATTTAGTTTACAAAACCGATGATACATAAAAGCTCTGAGTTTGGAGTCGTCAACTTATTTTTCGGCTTTCAAGGCCGATTATTGTCACAAGCGGCGAATATTTTATTTAGGCACGTAGTTATTTTATATATGAAAAGATCATCTTACGTGTGTGTCACCTAACTCCTAAACGACTGAAAAAATTGGATGAAATTTAGTCACGTATATTTCAAGAGATGTTGGATGGTTTGTAAATACGATAGGACGATAGGTTTCGTAAAATAAATAATTTGTACATTCTTCATTATAAAGTATCGAGTATGTTTATACGAAAGAACGGTCAATGCTTTATTACAAAGTACGAGCACAGAATAATTAATAGTACTAACGTAGTACGAGTGGCAAACTGGCGACACTTTGTTATTTTTTTTTATAGGCTCACGCCTGTATCCCCGAAGGGGTAGGCAGACGTGTAAGATTACACCCACATTTCGCCATGAATTTTTAGGTCCCACGTAATAGGGGGCGAACCTACCGGGCAAATCACCAGACTCCGTGCTGCTACTGAGAATTCGGAAAAACCCAGTAACATTTTGCCCGACCTGGGAATCGAACCCGGGACCTCCGATCAGCAGTCGCATACGCTATCCACTGGACCACGGAGGCAGTCACTTTATGTAACCCAATTATTCTAGTGCTAATAATCATACAAGAATTTCTAGCGCATCATTAAGGAAGCAAGGGTCACATGAGACAAGTCCAGTTGCATCACACGCATAAAGAATTACACAATTACAATTATTATACGCCTGAGTCACCGTTTGTCAAGTGAATGCTCTGCGAGAGATGGCTGAAATACTAATGTGTGCTGTGGGAAGCACCCGATACCGTTCTCATATAAATATTTAACACGTTAAGGCACATGTCTATCATACAATATTTAATTATTTGATTTAAACATTATAAAATTAAGTCCTCCGGACTGCCTCCGTGGTCCAGTGGATAGCGTATGCGACTGCCGATCGGAGCTTCCGGGTTCGATTCCCGGGTCGGGCAAGTGCTACTGGGTTTTTCCGAATACTCAGTAGCAGCCCGGGGTCTAGTTTTGTGCCCGGTAACAGCAATAGGCTCGCCCCCTATTACGTGGGCCCTAAAAATTCATGGCGAAATGTGGGTGTAATATTTACACCTCTGCCTAGCCCTTCAGGGATACAGGCGTGAGACTATAAATAAAATAAATAAATAAAATCCTCCGGTCGTCCTGTCTGTATGAACGCGATAAACTTATAAATTACCGAGCGGATTTTTGTACGGTTTTCACCAACAAATAGTGTGATTCCTGGGGAACGTAAGTGTATAAATCAAGCGGGCAGAGCCGCGGGCAAAGTTTAGTTTTTTTATTTTATTAAAAAAACCTGTCAAAATTACTTCACGCTGCCTGATGGTAAGCTGACAGTGAAGTCCTATTGTTAAAGAGAGATAAAGATATACTTATAGGAATCTAAATGTCGTTTTCGTCTTTACGCTATCCCGTCCTGGTTGCATCAAATGCTTTCTGGTATAACTAGATATCATAGAATATTAGCTTTTCCACAGCTTTCCGCAACTCGAATGCATAGGGATATTCCGCAATGGTATAACATTTGTACTATGGTGATTCATAATCATTGATCAATGAATAATAATTGTGCTATGGTGATTATTATTGAGGAATTTGCGGCAAATAGAGAAAACAGACGAATCTTCCGGATCGCGAAATAAAGTTTATATTATGAACTATTAATAGTTAAGAGTTATACCCAAAATAATCTTCAACTACTACTGTCTACCAAGCAACATACACTTCTTTGCCACCACTTTAATATAAAAAGTATAGTAACGTCCCTAGTATAATAATAAACGTCTCTTCTGTTTATTTATCGTAAGATTCGTAAGATATTCCCAGAGGACGCTTGTCTCTAGCATATAAACGAGTACCTACGACAAATTCTTAGTAAAACCTACCATAATAATTTCGTACAAAGATGGTACTAATTAAGAAATAAACTCAGAAGGAGCCACGGAGTTCTCGGTGCTTTTACATTAATTTCTTTCTTTATAAATGAAAATAGACCTCTTTCTGCGAGACATTTTTTATATAAAATGTTTTCATCGCATGTCGTTAATTACTTATAATTAATTAAAAGACATTGCGAACGGAACTATCAAAAGCAATCAGACAGTGCGATTTCAACTACAACTATGATTGATATGATATGATTATATTTCAGTTTTAAAGATAATATTGGTACAAAAGCTCGGCACAGTTGGTAGAACAAGAAAATTCAGTAAGCAAGCTTTCACGGTAAGTACGTACTTAATCTGTCCAAAACTTGTCAAACGCACTGCGCTTCTAAGCGCATAAATTGCACCAAACTATCTTAGCGAACGCTTCTAAATGTATTGTAGCACAAACGTCTCAAAACTCTATATACATACTTGTACTACTCTTTAGTGTCATAAATTCCCCGTAATATCATTTAATTTTTTGTAGAAAAGCTGTTTCCGATGCAGAATGTCTACCAATTATGCTTATAGGGACTAGACTTCGGCCGTGGGACTGTTTACCCCCTTAAAGTAAGAGTATCCAAAAACCCTCTCTCCTCTCTAAGTGCTCATTTCAGTTTCAATTTTATACCTAATATGCAGATATGTACTGTACAGCTTCTGAGTACCTAAGAATCATTTTAATAACATAAAACTACTGCATATAATTTCATTCACAGTCTCTTCAAAAGTTTCCCGGAAGCAAAACTCGTAAGTCGTAAAACGCGCTGTCTAACTTATTACTAGCTTTTTGCTATAACTTTGTCCGAACCACGTCACTTCGCTCGGCACTTCATTTACGTTGTTCGCATTATGCACTTCATACCTACCTCTGATGCTACTGTACGGAATGTAGATTAAATTTTAAATTAGCTCCCAAGCTAGCATATAGGGGAAACGTCCGATTCGTTCAGTGGTTCTGCCTGCACTCTGGACGTCGTAGGAGCTAAATTCCATTATAAAAACCATGGTTTAAAAGATACCTAAGGTACGAACTCAGTTTCAGTACGAAGACGACCGGTTGGCGCAGCGGGAGTGTAAGCGACTGCTACGCTGAAGGTCGCGGGTACGATGCCCGCTCAAGTCAAACATTTGTGTGCATGAACATTAATGTTTGTATTGGTCTGGGTGTTTCTATGTATAATATGTACACTACCGCTCAAAAGTATTTGCCCACCTTGATTTGAGGATGTTTGAAGAAAATGATTTTCTTCTAATTGTACTTTATTATGACAATTCATTGCCGTATGTTATTAAATCTAATAAAGACAGTTTCCCTATTATGATTTAACTAAAAAAACATACACATACAAACATACAATAACCAAAAAGCAGGCAACGATAGCCTTGAGGATATACCAACAGACTGCCGTGCGGGGAGTTCGAATCCACGGCGTTCACCATTGAATTTTCGAAGTTATGTGGTATTTAATTGTTAATTATCGTTCGCCTCGTGCCTCGGCGAGCATGTTAAACCATCGCTCTTGGCTCTCGTGAACAGTTGTTGACAGTCGCTACGCGGAGTCAGTACCCTTAAATTTGCTGATACTAGACTTTACCCGCGTGAATTATACTCCTAAACCTTCCAGGCCTTTGAGGAACAAGCCACAAACTGCTGAGGAAGGTTTAGGAGTTAGTTCCCAATTGGTGAAAACCGTATAAAAATCCGTTGGATAGCTTTTGCGTAATTTTGTAGTATGTAAATATTATTCAAGTATTTTGGTTCGTTGTAGCAGAAAAGAATCACAGCTAAGTAGATTATACGGGTTAAAGAGTATTAATAGTTTACTATCTGAAAGTTATTTCGGTAGGCGATGAAAATAATATTATAGTGCTAGGGGCATTTTATAGGCAACTACAGACATCTACATTATGCGTGGTATCTTGGCAGCTCTTGTATAGCTGTATTGGCTAAGAAACAATGTGCACTGTGAGACTGCAGTATCATAATCGTTAGATACTAATCTTTGGATGTTCAAGGAAACCCAGTGAGCTGCATACATTATTACATTAGCGGTACAACTTGGAATGGTTCCCGCACGTTGTCGGCACAGCCATCGGCCGACATCGATAAACAAAATCCGCATAATTACGTCACTACGTCGACAAACACTATCGCTGCGGTAGTATTTTATCGATGTTATCGTAACGTTTTTTGTGAGCGTCGATCGCCGATAAGATTGATCGTGTAGAAGAATCGGTTTTGTTTTCTTCGTCGTAGCTTTGAGCCGTTATCCTGGGTGTTAATTAATTATTTTGGATTCTACTAGTTTGGGGAATAGCAACAGACTTTTCAAATAAAATTGCTTACTATAGAGCCAGTAATTGTTTGTTTGTTTTTCGTGTGAGTGTGTGGCCAACTCTGGTGTCGGAGTTTTCAGACCGCCCAAAGGCCTCCGACATGGCCTAACGACCCTTATCCATAGACAAGAGCCGGGACCGACAGCTTTTACGTGCCCTCCGAAGCACGGTAGCGCTCAGATGAAAATGCCACACACGGTCACCCATCCAACTGGTAACCTGTGCAAGCGTTGCTTAACTTTGCCGATCTGTTACGAACGGCAAGCCAAGTCTCGCTATGAGCGAAAGCCAGTAATTACACATAACAGTGTTTTTCAATTAGACGGTTGATGCCAGATTTCTGTCGCACGATGGATTGTCGTCGTTGCAGGTCTTCTTGTCACCACTGGCGATTCTCACCTATCAGCTCTAAACACGATGGGTTTTGTACCCGCCGTCCAGTCACCGTCTATGTCCTGGGTGTCATGCAGATGGTTATAATTTTCAACATCGCGACAGCGCGAGCGTCGCTCCCTTCAGCTTGATGTTCTGCAGCATTCCAGCATTAATCGTCTAATTTGAGAGCGCCCTAATACTTCAAATTCCTAGATCGGACAACCGACAAGGTGTTGTTTAATTTTCCTGTCAAGAAATTCTCAGTAGAGTCACACGTCTGGCAATGTGCCCGGTAAAGTACCCCTTTTTACGCGGTAAGAAAAATAGTAGGCACATGGATATGTCAATCTCTTTTAAAATATATAGGTATCTATAACTCTACATGAACTAAATAAGCGCTTCTGAATTCGGTTTTTTACTTTTGGTAGGCTAAAGTGTGACCGCGATCTCGCCTGATGTTAAGCGCTGATACGGTCGAAGATGTAGCACGCTTGCCTAGAAGGTACCTATTCACCCGCGACTTGAAAACACCCAGATTGTACTCATCAGGAAACACAGACTCAGGCAAGGAGTTCCATACCTTTGCAGTACGCATAATAAATGAGGAAGCAAAGCGTTTCGTGCGTATGCATGGGATGTCAACCATATTAAGGTGACGATGACTAGTTTGTCTGGTCGTCCGATTGTAACCTATAAAAACTGACAGACTGGCAACACTGCGACGATGTTCCAGGCTTTGGAGTTTTGTGTTAACCAATTGGTCATCGGCAATGAGTCTCCTAGCTTTCCTCTCAATAGAGTCCAAAGTCCCTAGCTGGTATTTCGCTGAACCATCCCAAAGGTGGGAACCGTACTCCATGCAGGATCGCACTTGTGCTTTGTAAAGATTAAGCAACTGTTCCGGCGTAAAATACTGCCTCACCTTGTTCAGGATACCTAGTTTCTTGCCTGCCAGTTCGGTTTTTGACTCTATATATGAACCAAAATTTAAATTAGAGGTCAACGGTTTCTCAGAACGAGATTAGAACGTATAATAATTAATGTCGAAACTAATTTGCAGTAATAACTCGGATCAATATAATATCTAACGGTATCCAAATGATAATATTGATTTTCTCACGGTCTCACATTCGATTTCCTCTATATTTGGCTACGAGGGTCAAACTGAAAGTTCTTAGAACTGGCCACATATAAACAATATAATAAAAAAAATATTCTAAAATTTGAAAATAGAACTCTTTGCCAATATTACTGAGTATATATTTCATTCATTTGTCATTTGTTTTACGATTTGGCGGCAAATTGAAAATTGTCTGTGTCACGTCAACATGAATTTAACACGAGAAAATTTTCGTGCAATGATTTTTTATGACTTTCGATGTCATTTAAGTCAACAAGAAAGTTATGATAGACTACGATTGGCCTTTCACGATGAAGCCCCATCTCGTGCGACTGTTTACAACTGGTTTAATGAGTTTAAACGTGGTCGCACTAATCTCACTGATGATGTACGTGAGGGACGGCCTTCTACGGCGACGACTGAAAATAACATCTGTGTTGTGCGGCGTATGATAGAGACTGACAAAAGAGTGACCTATCAGCAAATTCGGACAAGCTTAGGCATCGGTATGAGTCAAGTGCACAAAATCCTCCACGAACATTTAGCGGTCAGGAAGCTTTGCGCCCGGTGGATACCTCATAATTTAACTAAGGCTCAAAAACTCCATCGTGTGGATTGGTGCCGTAAAATGATTGAAAGATTTAACGGAGGTGACTCAAATGCTGTGTTCGACATACTAACAGGTGACGAAAGCTGGATTTACTGTTATGATCCTGAAACCAAAAGACAATCTGCTCAGTGGGTGTTTCCTTTCGAGGAGTTGCCAACTAAAGTGAAGAGAGATCGAAGTGCGGGAAAAAAATGGTGGCCTCGTTCTTTGGAAGGATAGGTCATTTCGCAACAATTGTGTTAGAGGATCAAAAAACAGTTTCTGCAGAATGGTACACTACCAATTGTCACTTGTCTTGGAAAAAGTTCGAGAGAAACGACCTCGCAGTAGGATCCTCCTTCACCACGACAACGCCTCGTCGCACACCGCCAAGCGAACGATCGACTATTTGGCGACATCAAACGTTGAATTACTGGGTCACCCGCCGTATAGCCCCGACCTCGCGCCTTGTGATTTTTATTTATTTCCAAAAATTAAAGAAAAACTTAAAGGAAAGCGGTTTATGAATGCTGAAGAAGCGGTGGCTGCGTATCGCGATGCCATTGAAGAGACCCCTAAGGACGAGTGGGCAAAGTGCTTTTCCCAGTGGTTCCATCGCATGCAGCGGTGTATTGACGTCAATGGACAATATTTTGAAAAGATATAATAAAACTAATAACTGGCTAATGTAATCAGTGTTTGATTTTCTAAGAACTTTCAGTTTGACCCTCGTATCGTTTTGATACGTATTAATCCAACATCTATACACAGAATTATTACAAATGACATCGGCAATCTTTCTAAATAAATCCAAACTCGAAATACTTAGTCTAATTTAATTAGAGTTTATACAGTTTGTGGTTGTATATATTGTCCAATATTGGTCTAAGTCACGCGATCAGGGGATGTTATTCACGGAGTAGGCCAGTCAGGGTGACCAGGGTTATATTTAGAGAACAGATTAACATAGAAATCACGTGCTATGAGAACAGAGCAAGGAAAATGCTGAAGTCTCTTTGACTCAATCTTAAGTAAGTCGTTGGTTGATAAATAAATATATCCACTGAAATATTTGTACGATACGATGTTTAATATTAAAATTGAAGCAGGGAAAGCTAAGGGACGTGAATTCAATCCTACACGAAAAATATAAATAGAACTTTAACTGTCATCAGTAAAACCAAATCCGGTATGCTTGAATGAAAACTATGAAATAGCACGTAACAGTTTTTTTTGATCTAGCTAAATTATTTGTATGTATACAAGTTCTTCTTCTTCTTGATCGTTTCCTCACGTCTGAGGGACTTGGTTATGGTATCTCGCCACCATCGTTCTTCAGGCCCCTGCTGCCCTGTGGAGTGGGCCCAGTGGCTTCTTAAGTCGTATTCGACCATCTCGTTGGCGAACGGTATCTGCTCCTTTTCCTTTCGAAGATGAAAAATCTTTCTCGCATATATATATTACATAACTTTATTGGACATAATAAAATAGTTGATTTATATAGGCAATAAAACGTTTTATAGCGTTGGATTAGTATTGCTATTGACAATCAATCTATTCCCATTTCTCACTATTCGCTATTCGTCTGACCTACATACGTAGCTGTATAGAGTACTCTATAGTCAAACAGTCGGACGCTGTGCCATGTTCCCCGGGCGCTACAATCAAGGAGAAGAAACTGAATATTGCACTTTATAAGTTTGCCGTCCAGTCACACAAGTTTAGATACGTTTACTGAGTCGTAGCGCCCCAGCCCTCCGGGGACGGCACTCCACTCGAGCGAAAACGTTATTGAGCTGCCTCTAATTAGATTTTTACTAGCAGACTGAATGAATGCTGCCGTTGATAGCAAAATAGATAGTACTTCTAATAATTCACTCTGAAAAATTGTTGTTTTTAACGAAAGTGAAAGGAAAAGCAATAAACATTTATTGAATGGCAACCCGACAACTAATAAGCTTGCTAATAATATAACCCAATACCCACATTGTCACTATCATCGTTCTCGTATTTTTTATTTAATTATCACGAATGCATCCAAGATTTTCGCTCTGGGATTCGCGCACTAGTCTAACCAATTATTTGCTTTGTGCTCACATTCGGCAGAGTATGTGCTTATTATAACTAAATATCCCCATTTTATGTAGCTATATTACATTGATATATATTTGTGTACAGACGAGACATCGTGCTTATCACACAAAGGTTTATTTTAAATGACAAATGAACTCACGATTTACTCACTCTGCCAGCGCAACTGTCAAGGTAAATAACCTCTAGAAAAATACCACTCTAACGCTTTACAATTTTACATCTCTACTTTGCAGTAGAACTTTTTTATTTAAAAGTCAACTTTCGCCCTTGGAACAAATCCTGTGTCACGACTTGGCAAGGGAATTTTCAAACATTCAATCGACGGATACAAAGATAAACACAGTCACACTAGTCAGAATTACTCTTATTTACTCCGAATAATAACGAACATAGAATAGATAAAACTAATTAATCATACAAAGAGGTGTACGCGTAGTTAGAAACTGCTTTCATCAGTGATACAGGAGTGAGGAGAATTATCCTGAGAGCCGAACAAACACGGAGCTCGGAGGAAACCGGGGAGCCCACACGTTGTAGATACTCATTCGGGAACGAAAGAAAAGGGCTAAATCAGACGGTAGTTTAAGAAACTAAATGTGTACGAGACGCGATATGTATTTTTATTTCTTAGTTACCCTAAGAGAGTGTTGTGGGGTAAAAGAAGATATAGTGACAAGCATCGAGAAAGGTATGCTAAGATGGTTTGGGCACGTGGAGAGGATGGATGACGAAAGACTGACCAAGCAGATATATAAGGCAAGTGTGGAAGGGACAGGACGAAGCGGAAGTCCTAGGCGGACGTTCTCTGACCAGGGGGCCAATTCTGCTATTTTTATATGACATTGATATCATATTTTGAATGGATTTAAAAGCGGTATTCTGATAACCTTGTGTCATTATCGTATAATTTAAAATAAATAGTTCTTCGTTGACACATACTATCTCGTTACAATTTCATTCAAATATCATATAATTTAGAAGAATACGCTTTTTGTGACGTAAGTATGACACTGACATGATATCGCGACTATATTTATTTAGCGGAATTGGGCCCCAGATTGGAGACATCCTAAAAACAGGACAGGTGAGAAGTACCCTGAACAGAAGAGCATGCATGAGGAATCTGATGGGAGTGAATGAAGCAAGAGAGATATGTCAGGATCGTTGCAAATGGCGTTCCGTAGTCTCTGCCTACCCCTCCGGGAAACAGGCGTGAGTCTATGTATGTATGTATGTATGTTACCTATTTGGATTTTACTTGGTTCATTGGATTAACTATCTCGTCAATATCGTTGCTTAAATTGTCGGTTATGCCGTGTCGTACGATCATGAGAGCACTTTTGAGAATCCCGGGGCGATAATCTATTTTTAGAAAAATCCTGTTGTGTTTTTTGACAGGTTTTCTCAGCAGTAGGCAGGGCTGAGCTGAACGTGAGATGTATAAAAGTAACTTTTAAAGTGTTCGCCCTTAAAGAATTTGACACAAAATAAAGAATTGTTTCATTGCATTTTTCGGTTACTTAACTGTAGAATGGACATTACTCAATAATCATGAGACACATAATAAAATTATGCTCACACCATTTTGCTATATAGCGTTGCCAAGCTGCTAGAACATTTAAGCACTACATTTTAATGTAGTGCTAACCAGTATCTTACGGATAGGATTAGGAAAACACAGGTGTATAAAACTAAACAACGATCTTACATTATGATAAAATCCATAAAATCCCCTTCAGCAAGTCAGTGCACTACTTTCCAAGCAATAGATTCATTCGGCACACAGTTTAATATTAGATATTAATGTGACCCATAAACCAAACCGAGGGAGACAATCCCCTTATACTAACCAAAGAGGCCTCGATAAATCGTTCCCAACATTATTTACCCTCTCAAATCATTCAATTTATCATTTAGATTTACATTTGCAAACATCTGTTTTTGTTGATATGACTACGTTTCTATATTGGTTGTAAGGGCTTTGTCATACATTAATAATATTTTGATAATATTCTTAAAGTTTAGTAGGTAACTAATACATTGTTTAATTAATTTATTATTACATAGTTTTTAATTTAATAAAATTGTGAAAATACCAAGGAATTTATATAATTTCTGAGATAGTAACAAGTATTTTTCTAGTACTAACTAGACAGAGATACATGTGACGTATGAAGCCATAAAAATAATAGTAATGCGAAAAAGAGATAACATGCATATTCTACTAATTAAATAAGTTTGACGTGTATATTGTTTACTCGTAATTGCATAGATTTGGTTAAATTAACATCTAATAGAAAAAATATTATAGTAGTCAAATATCGTAATACATATTTATACACAATTATACTACATCAAATATATTAAAGTCCCTTTTAGAGCAAGGTATTATGCAAATACGACAACCATACGTGAAATTGGTCTTTGACATTTCGACATTAACGTACACGGCCTCGCATCTAATTTGTACGTCACTAAATGATTGTCTACTATTTTGTAATACGGCTACGTTTCACTATGAGGGCCTTTAGTTTGGTTCTGTGAATTTGTCAAAGAGGTTAATTATTATCAGCGCTATTCTGGACGGTGAAATAGATGTGTGTATATCACATATTTTATTCATTACATATTATCTTTATATTTATAAATTACGGCTTCAGAACTGACTATTAGTAATAGCATAAAGTATAGAAAACATAAACGTGAGGAACTACTTAATTGTTTAACACCTATAGTTATAAGTTACGGCTAAATGTAGGTGACTAAGTGTGAATAAAAAATTGGGCAAGTGCGGGTCGGACTCGCGCACGAAGGGTTCCGTACCATCATCTATAAAAGAAAATCACGTTCGTTGTATGTATACCTAAATACTTTTTAAGTTTCTACCTGTTTATTAAGATCGAGTAACAAATTGCTTAAACATTACGTTTGTTGTATGGGATCCCCCTTAATATTTTTATTTTAGTATTTGTTGGTATAGCGGCAATCGAAATACATAATTTGTGAAAATTTCAGCTTTCTAGCTATCACGGTTTATGAGATACAGCCTGGTGACAGACAGACAGACGGACAGACAGACAGACAGCGGAGGCTTAGTAATAGGGCCCCGTTTTTTACCTTTTAGGAATCCTAAAAATTAAGATTAACCTTTTAAGCATTTCCACATATTTTCATATCGCGATGAGAAAACTGCGGCTCTCCCTTCCTCTAAATTAAGTTTGGAGCCAGGTGGAGGGAGTGTATGCGACGCCTGATGGATATTCGGACTACGCAATAAAAACCATCTTCAGCTAATGTCAGAGTCAAACGAATATACGGCCAAATTGGGTTATTGGGAAAATAACCTAAACTACGTTTTTAAGCTGGGTTGTAATTCCATGAAGGCTTTACCCTTCTTATACGGCGAAAGAGGTATGTGTTCTGCAACGGGTTAAATAGCAAAACTGAGTTGAGCCTTGTATTTCGTACTCACAATTGGCAAAGATAAACTGATCATAAAGACTCGAAGTTTTAAATCATATTGGACCTAACAAGACTCTTGTTTCGTACAATAGAATCTCTTGTTACGAGAGCTTTTTAAGTCAAAGAAGCAATCAAAACTACTTTAATATACCTAAGCAATGTTATGAGTAAGATAAGGCGTATCGTCGTTGTCAAATGAATATCTGCTATGTGCACTTTTTGGCGATTCCAAGATTTTGACTATTATGACTAGTTTACTTACCAAATTTTTATATAAAAAGACTGCTATGTGTTTCTAAGCAATATACAGTGAACTGTGATCGCTAAAAATATATGCTATGTGCATCAGCCGTAATATTGTCAATTAATAACTGCTATGTGTCAAACAACCGTATGACATCAGAGTGGTTCAATACGATTTTTTCTGAAGGTTACGAGTATCTCACCACCAACTTTCAGTCTATTAGACCTGGTAAAAAGAAGGGTGATCCCACTGTGAACGATATCAGAGGATTTTTATATAGGTCTAATGGTGAAATGTACTACAAATATTGCCAACCACATGATTATATCTCCTAGTATTCTTGAGCAAGACTCCTTCCTCAACGAAGGCGTCTTCCTCAAGAATATCCTGAACCTTCAACATTGTATAACGACCCATTAGAAAAAACAAGATCAACCACTTACAGGAACTTAAGCCGGTTATTGACCGTGATTACCATTTCTTTTTATGATTGTTCAAAATATAAATCTGATTAGTAACTTATTTTTATTAAAAATAATCAAATGTTAATGTAAACACAAAGCAGGTATTGATAAAAAAACTATGTTTTTTATCAATACCTGCTATGTGCCAATAACTGACATTTTATTATCTGCAATGTGCAAAAATTACTCCAATTTGGCAATAATAAATAAAGTATTCCATTTAAATAGCTGAAAATCAAATAATATACATAATGTATAACACATATAAATTGAATATAAAATACTCTTCAAAAATTTGGTTCATATAAAAGAGAGAGAATGTTTTTATTGAATATCTCAAAGTTGTTTGCACATAGCAGATTTTTTTTTTCCAACCACATTCACACAACACCATCTAGTCCCAAACTAAGCAGAAGCTTGTATTATGGGTACTAGACAATGGATAAACATACTTATATACTTTTCTTTTGTAAATACATACATATTATACATAAAACCAAGACAAACATCCATGTTCATGCACACAAATGTTTGACTTGAGCGGGAATCGAACCCGCGACATTCGGCGTGGCAGTCGTTTACACTCCCGCTACGCCACCGGGTCGTCAATATCCATTTGACAACGACGGAAAGTCGTATCCCAGCGGTAATCTAGTGCGCATCGGAATAAATCCCATCTCGTTAGGAGCGACCGAATGCACTGGACCGTACGAGTACTGCCTGCCTGCGTTCAATTACGTACACAGAGTGCTTACGTCTCTTGACGGTACAAATGTTGTACACACATACATCAGTAAGTAGGAATATGTTATTATTGATCTTTCGATAGAGTTTGATCGATCGTATAATTGCTTAGCTAGCTTTGACATGCCGAGCGTTCTCGAACACACGTCTGTTTGACCGGGGAGGAGATGAAAAAGTGTGTATTTCATAGAGTAGTTAAAAAATGACTGCATAGTGACTAGACCGGCGACTAGATGGCGTAGTGAGTTTGAGTGGTCGTATCGTCGCTTTAACACTGCGCTGGATCTTATGGGTTCGATATCCGTGCGAATCAACACTGTTTGATCTACAAACTGTTGTTTCAAGTCTAGATATTTGTGCTTTGGTTGAATGTTGGTAAAGTGGAAAATCTCTTAAGTACCTACGTAAAACCACCAAGTAAGTATCCAAAAGACCTCATTTTAACAGAACAAACAGAGGCTAGCGAAGAGCTAATCTATAACTTTCTTCATATTTCCTTAGATGCAAATAGAGTTTAATATCTACTAGGGTGCTGTATTTCACTCGCAGACCACTGCCGCATTAGCATATTTTGGCAATATACATAATGTTTTATCACTCATAATAATAGCAAGATAGGTTATGTTTTCGCTTTTTTTCTTCCCAACCCCATATCACGATGGAATATATAAAAAAAAAACTAGCAAAGGACGTAGAAGGCGCTTTGATAGACTTAAATTATAGTACGAGATCCTACTGAAAGATTTCTACGTTCATGTTTCTTTTTTTGTTTTACATATATATTTTTTATAAACAATAAACTAATGAGGATCCGTAAGGACATCTGTGAAATTATGATCTACTCTTTCATTCAGCTTTTTTTTTCATAGGTAACTTGCGGATCCTTATTCGTTTATCTATAAAACAATACAATACAATCCATTTTAGTTAAAAACACATAATAAATATTACAGAGGTATCTTGGACTATAGAGCTACTTGTGAACTTCACAAACGTTTTTCGTGTGCGGGGATTGAAATAAAATAACTCTGCACATAGAAACGTGACACGCTCACTATGAACGTATTCTCTTAGTAGGTGGTCCAAGATATACAATTACTTTTTTCGGTATGTAAGGGGTTGGAACAAATTTGATTCGAGTTTTTTTATACAACCTACCCACGACTAATTTAAAAGTGATTTATGCTACTCTATCATCCCTCCGAACATGCAGCTGAGGTGTTTTTAATGATGGTTGGTGGTTCATGGATCACATAATAATGCATTACTCTTGCACGATTACGGGAAACAAGAGAGACAAAATTACAACAATGCTTTCCATTCTTGTACTTGGAATATTTAAAAAATGGAAACAAAATAGCCGAATCGTCAGTGTTTTCAGTTTTGTCTTCATACTCCCAACAAAGATTCCTTTAAAGATCTAAAGTTGCTAGATTTTTTCAAGATTTTCTGTATTTTTCTGCATAACATGAATTTAGAATGAGTCAGTTCTTTTCAGATTTCAGATCTAATAATACTAACCGTTAGCAATAATTGCCACTAGAATTATGAAATCAAGTCACAGAACTGCATACGAGATATTATCAATAATATTATGCACATGTGAGGCCATATACGTATATCTTTTGAATCAATAGGCACCGACACATCCGCAGGCGTAGTGATAATAAAGTATTGGGTATTAGAACGTTCATTCAAGTTTTATTTTAATCTTATCAACTATGTTATTTAGTGATAAATATAACGTGATAGATGATAGTCTTTGTTTTGGATTAGTGCCCGCTTCATCTTCAGCCCTTTATACTGTCCCACTGCTGGGCACGGGCCTCTTCTCACTATGAGAAGGGTAAGGCCATAGTCCACCACGCTAGCCAAGTACGGGTTGGCAGACTTCACATGTCTTTTGAGAACATTATGGAGAACTCTCAGACATGCAGGTTTCCTCACGATGTTTTTGTTCACCGATAAACAAGCGATAATTAACAATTTAATACGCACTTAACTCCGAAAAGTCATAGGTGCGTGCCGTGGATTCGAACCCGAGACCTTGTCGGTCGGTCTCACCACTTGGCTATCGCTGCTCTATATTCTCACTTTAATACCAAATTAATATTCCATTTATTTATATCCTCTTTGCTGTGGTTTTAAGTTTTAATTATACTGTATATATACGTATTAAATTGGAAACCTGCAAGACTAAGACTTCTCCATAATGTTCTCAAAAGACATGTGAAGTCTGCCAATCCGTACTTGGCCAGCGTGGTGGGCTAGAACTCTCAGACATGACATCACATTTAGCAAGTAAACGGTGATGTCATGTCTGAGAGT
Source organism: Euclidia mi (assembly GCA_944739405.2). NCBI lineage: Eukaryota > Metazoa > Arthropoda > Insecta > Lepidoptera > Erebidae > Euclidia > Euclidia mi. Next base: position 8,478,494 of record OX123208.2, read on the forward strand.
TCTACATAATGTCCTCGAAAGACATGTGACGTCTGCCAACCCGGACTTGGCCAACGTGGTAGACTATGGCCTTACCCTTCTCATAGTGAGAAGAGGCCCGTGCCCAACTCTGGCACAGTTCATATACAGGTTCGGTGAAGTAAAGTGAGAATGCAAATCCTCCCAACTTTAGAACTTATTAAATAATTCCAAGTATTACGTGGTATATAGATGATTTTTATTTTAAAGCAACCTCTTTCATATTATATTATATTTATTTCAAAGAGAAACCCACTAGTTATTCATAGCCCACTTTATACTTTTACCTTGAATCCTTTTGTTCGTATCTCAAAGAGAACATTGTGGCGAGAGCAATTACAGTCTCCTATAAAAAATGTGTTCGTTCGGAATTACCTACGTAGATAGGAATGGAACAAAAAGGACCGATTGAAATGAAAGTTAAGGATGGAAAAATACTGAGGAGTCCTTATTATGGAAATTATAAAATGAACTGAAAAGTAATATTGAAATTGAAAGTGGAAACTTAGTTTATAGAAACATAAATTCAAAGCTTTTGCTCTGAAGGGAAGAGATTATTCTGCGGTTTTCATTTGCCTCGACCCCCGGAAAATTGAAATTGAGGGCATTTTGAGCTAGGCGTTCGCCAGAACTTCTCGTAACCGGTCAGGTAAAGGCGGACTGCATTCATTTAAAACGATGAAATTCGTAGAATTCGTTTTAAATTGTGTTTTTTTTTAGTAGCCTACGCTGTCCCACTGCTGGGCAAAGGCCAGACAAGCAAGATTTGGTCCCCCAAATCTTTCCAGGCTTGCTTGTCGCACGCAATTTCAAGCCAGTTCTTGTGGCTTAAGTCGTCCCGCCACCGCTTTCGGGGCCGGCCCCGGCGAAGTCTTCTATCTTCTGGCACCCACAGTGTTGATATTCTTGCCCATCGACCCTTGTGCATACGGCTGACGTGACCCGCCCAGTTCCATTTCAGACTGGCAGCCCTTCTTCCCACATCTTTGTGCCTGTTCTAGAACGCAGATCGGTGTTCCGTAGCCTGTCTTTGAGTTTAACACCCAGGCTGCTGCGCTCCGTGGCTCTTTGGCAGACCCCAAGGCGTGACCTTTGAAGCTGCGTAGGTGACCAGGTTTGAGAACCGCACGTTAGAATGGGCAAAATACACATATCCATGAGTTTTTGCTTCAGGGAAATCGGTAGATCATCCTTCATTAGCGTCTTCATGAACAAGAAGATTTTCCAGGCATTTCCGATAGGACGACCAATTTCCCTGTCTAGCCTGTTTTCGAAAGAAACTATCTGGCCCAAGTAGATGTACTCAGTCATCGACGTAGTATAAAACCAACCTGCCCAACCACCTTGACTCTATACTTGGTGCTGTTAGTCAATATTTTGGTTTTCGACCGGTTCATCGCTAGTCCCACCCTGAGGCCTGCTGTGCTCAGATCTTGGAGCATGGTCTGAAATTGTACTTAAAAACGACTATTTATTTCAAGAAACAAACTGGTCATTTTGATATACATGTTTACGTTTGTCGTGATGGGAACTAATAGCGAAAGAATCCCAATGGAAAAATTTATACCAACATAGGATTTGGGAAGAGCATTTTTGTACTACATCAAAGACAGAGAAGCAATATAAATATTTAAAAAAAATCACGTTAAATATAAGATTCTTAGCACTAGGTATTACAACAATATTTTCTTCGTCGTTTACTATATTACTAAAGTTCGTGCCCTATATGAAAGTGCTTCATGTGTCTCGTAATTTGTTTCTATCTCTCTACAGAAGAACGTGACTTTCGACAAGTAAGCCACAGTATCAAAGGCTAAGCCTGTCTCGCATTTACTAATATTTGGCAAATCACACACGGACATTATTTGCGTAGTTTCTTTTTAATAAAATCTGTGTATGAGTGCATGGGTAGGACATTTCCTCAATATTGTGTACATTGTTCAGTGTAGTGGGTAGATGTCGATCTTATCAACCCTCGTAGGCGAGGTTTCCTACTTCAATCGTGTTTTATTGAATTTCGCTAAACCTTTTGACCGTAAGTATTCTAATCATGTGGTGAAAGTAAAACAAAACCCTTACATCGTACCCGTAGAGCGATAGTTATTTAAACATGCACATAGTTTTGAGATAATGACGTAGAAGTTTCAGAAGAAGAAAATACTGTTTATTTTCTTTCATCAAAATAATTTTTGACGGATTTTAGTGCCGCCATATGTTTTGTACAATAATGACTGAGTAAACGTTTGAAATGAAATTAGTTCTAGCTGTATAGGTAGTTTGACTTTACTACCAATCAAACTAAAGTTAGTTATTTGAGCTTAGTGTCAAATAAGTAAATTAGTGAACAACATGTCCGAAATGTCATAACATATAAGTCAGTGTCGCTCTACCGATTATATTTAGTTACAGCGCCGGGTCGTAGTAACTATTTAGTAATCTGTGGCCGGGTGCGAATACAAATAACAGCATTTTCGAGCAGCTTTCAGTATTTTTAGGATATTAATGTCGTAGTACATTGGTAGGCTGTTATGAAGGAGGTACTTTTTCATGACATTTATGACCAAAAATAAATTTAGACCGATCTTTTTCTTGAAAAGTGTATCGTCTTATTTATTAGATAGCTAAATGATCTTAATTTTGATTTTTAGATACGTACATACATAAACTCACGCCTTTTGTCCGTCGGGGTAGGCAGAGGCAATAGAACATTACTTGATTATATCCTTTCAAACCTCACGCGCTTCCCCTACATTAGGTAATTACTCTTTTCATACATGCTCGCCTGTTCCGGGTTTGCTGGTTTCATTATAGAAAATCCCATAAATATATTTACAATTTCTGACTGCTTTTGCCTTTATTTTGCTCTTAGCCATGATGTATGTAAAATCCATTTCAGTGTCACTTTACATACAAGCGCAACTTGAATTCCTCAACTTGACATTCGCAACATAGAATTAATATCAAAGTAATCCCGAGCTAAGTTGAACTTAAATAAATACAAAAAGCGAGTACAAGAACCTTTAGATTTATACATAAAGTACACGTAGCAGTCCTTCGCAATGTCATCGACCGTCGTCAGCGGAGTGTAAACCACGGAATAAGGATGTCGGTCGGGACTTAACGCTCGGCTACGTCACTCCAGCACACCGTATTTTGTTACGACGGCGACGGGTCTCTAGTGTTCTCGGGACCGCTGGATTATATATTACCACGTTTTAAATTGATTCTATGAGAGGTTTTTCTAAGTATTATTGTGTATGGGGAAGAGAATTTACAAGTGTTTTGAAGTACCTTTTTCATCAACGATATGTTTTATTTTGACTTGTTTGAGAATTCACAGCTTTTTGTACCCAAACTTTCAAGTACCTAATTTTGGGGATGAATTTCTGTATAAACAGGGTCATAGGTGTAGAGGAATAGATGATCGTTTTCGTCACCGGTGCTCCAGTGGCAAAAAATCGCACTAGCATAATGTGAACGAGTTTGTGACAATTAAAGAGAGGCTTTAACCTCAGAGTTAAAATACCTTATATGCATTTACATAAAATCTTCTGAAAGATGTAAGTACTAAAAAGTGCACACACTATTTTCTCTTACATTTGTCATTGTAATAGACAACATTTTTCTATATTTGCATAATATGAACATATTTTAACTAGAATAGACATGGGAAGCGCGGAAACCGTACGTATTCTTGCCTTTCATGTTTAGGCATTGTTCGCATCTACTACGCGTTGAATATGCAGGTACTTTGTTGAAATAAGCTGCAGAATTTCATGTTACATATCTTCATAACAATCATTACATATATATTTTATTTAAAGCAATTCATATACTGGTAGCAGTAATAACAGTTGCTTTCGTGTTAAAAATACGGGCATTCTGAATCAAAATAAAATATTTTTCAATGTGAAATTGTTGCATCCGAATCACTACATAGTATAAAATAAAGTCTGTCTTCTGTCTGTCTGTCCCTATGTATGCTTAATTCTTAAAAACTACGCAACGGATTTTAATACGTTTTTTTTTAATAGTTAGAAAGATTCATGAGGAAGGTTTATATGAATAAGTGACGCGGGCGAAACCGCTGGCGACGTCTAGTTTCAAATAAATCATTTTTATATGCAAACTACAGGATGCCCGCAGCTACGTATGCACGTTTTTTTTATTTAATCGTTTCTTCCGATCCCGTGGGAGTTTAAGGAAATCCCACCCCTACGGTCCCCAAGGAACATACCTGCATAAAATTAGATTTCAGCTTCTTGCGCCCAATAGTTTTGGCTGTGCGTTGTCGGTCAGTCAGTCAGTAACACAGTCAAGAATGTTATACCTACCTTATACAAACATAAATCTAGGGAGGTTATATCCACTAGAACATGGGATAGCAACGGGAAAACATAATTATACCTTTTTATTGGTGCGGACTAAGAGAAAATTATATTACCGCTGTAAATTTGTGTTGGTGTAGCAGAAGTTTATATTACTTTATATTGTATACTTTCTCCTATCGACAGTGTAACTTAATTAGAAAACGTGATTGGTTCAGGGGTTTAGTTGAATAATTGTCGTTGAGCTGGCTGCTTTAATTTATAGGAACAACTGGCTGTCTTGCCACTGCGAATTAGAATAACTCATTTCTATGGGTTGTGGGAATATCCTTGGATGTTTAGGATAGTGTTACTTACAGTAGAAATTGAACAATCGGTTAAACATTTTTCTCTAATATGGAGCCAAATGTCTCCTTTAATACCAAGAAGTAATCGATCGGAAAATCAAACTCAATGAAACCGTAATTTTATAAGAAAACAAATTACTTATTCGACGAGATATACAAATATGAGAGCAGGAGAGTGACATAGGCTATTTGCAGTCAGCTAAAACCTACACGGGCGAAGCTGCTGGCAAAGTCTAGTTTATCATAAAGTCACCCTCTGTAGAAATACTGACGATCAATAGACACAAATGTTGATTAAAATTCACCCAGTCTCATCTAACAACTTGAATCCCGAGTGCTCCGTTCGTAGATACAAACGCATTTATTAATGTTGAATAGAGTCTTGATTGTCGTATAAATGATGTTGGTTAACCCGTCTTGATGAATCGTTCGGGGACAGCTATACAAGTACAGTCTCGGTCGATTCCAAAGCTGCGTATTCACAAGAGATGGGCTAGCTTAGCGGTATACGTGGCAGATATCTAACCATATTATAGAGTTCTATGCAGAGGGTCTCGAGTTTAAGTCTACATGGTTAATTGTTAATCAAATCGTAAATTAGTGCTAGCTAAACGGTGCAGCAAAACCTCGTGAGGAAACCCACACGTCTGAGAGTTCTCCGCAATGACTTTGAAAGACATGTGAAGTCTGTCAAACTGCACTTGTTCAACGTGCTAGACTCTTCTCATTATAAAGGGTTAGGCCATCCTAGCTCTTATCATAATAAAAACAAATTCAAAAGAAAGTTAAAAACATTCTTATTAGATAGTATATAACGTAAATATAATCAATAATACACATATACATATTAATAATTCCATAAAACCATTAGGTACTATTTTTCAATTACTTAATCTAGAATGAGACTCGACTGAGTCCACAGTCAAACTGTTTAACACAGTTTTGTGGACCTTTGATCTGTTATATGGATTGTAATCTTTGTTTATTAATTGAAATAAATAAATAAGAAGAGGCCTATGCACCGTAGTGGGACAGATTATAAAACCAACGCAGATGATGATAAGTTAAACATAATTGCACGGATAGCGCACAGAAAGTACTGTTTCCGATTTCTAAATAAGAGAAAAATTCGCGCAATCCACAAACGTGTGTCTTGCGTGTCTTTGGTTTGAAAACTTGTAAAGTGCTCTGTGATACAGGCTTCGTTCCTAGTGCAGTACTTGCCTTTTCTATATATATGTACGATACAAACACGACAATTTTCTAGCCTACTCAATGTTACAGGTGGATGTTTCCTCGCTCAGACAGCTGCTTCGTTCATCTGTCGTATATGCAATCTCAGCCTTACAGAGGAAGAGTCGTGTTCACGCGAAATCCTTGTGGGAACGTACTATCTGTTTTACACGTGGAATATTGTTAATTGGGTTACTTCAAGAGTACGTAGAATACTACGGTAGCTTCAAGGCAATAGACGCTCTTGTCCAAGCGAATGAATTGGCATAGGCAATATAAAATTAGTCGAGCTGTTAATAATATTCTAGACTTTTACATAAAAAAGCTGGGCCGACATTTGAGCCTAAAATTTAAAACGAATAAGGAAAGACTGCTTCTCTGCTTTCTGCAGATCGAAGCGGAAAGATGGTTAACATACATACATTGACATATACATAGGGTAGGCAGAGGCATATTAAACGCCCACTTTTCGCCAGTGTTTTGATCCCACGTAATAGGTGGCCTACTGCCGCTTATTGGGACATTTTGTTTGCCAGAGCCTCGTCCGTTGATCGGCAGGTGCACCACTTGCAGGTGAGGTTGGCTTGGGACCCTAAGTTCTTGGTGGGAACCCTATGCACCAATTAACAATTTTTTTTTTAATATGTAATGATAAGCGGCAAATGAGCAGACGGATAACCTAATGGTAAGGGATAACCGCCCCCTATGGACAAACAACACTAGAGGAACCAAAAGTGCGATGCCACCCTTGTCACCCACGCGAACGGGAAAAGGAATAGAAAGAGGAGCAGGATGAGGGAGGGGGAAAAGGGTATAGGGCCTCCGGCACTATCACGAACGTAATACAACAGTATACATATTGTTACTCTACGTCGATATTGTGTGAGAAGGCAATAGTACTTCTCCGGTCGAGCCGCCCTATACATGCTGAAATCAGCAAGGCTCTACCTGGCAAACAATCGCATTGCTCCGTTAGTTTCAAAGAATTAATTAGTAGGTTTCTGTATTCTTTTTTTTTCCTTTCATTTTTATATAAGAACTGCACCTATTAGTTTTTGTGTTTACATGTTTCTCGGCATCACCCAAAGGTTGACTGGTAGAGAATGCCTCCGGCATTAAGTCCGCCTTTGTACCACTTTGGTGCATAAAGTTATAAAATAAATTTCCTTTTAGTCGTAGACATGGTACCTAATTTTCGTTGCTATTTTATAAGAGATTATTACGTCTCCGGCAAATGATAATTAATGCTAATAAGGTCGCCATATAACACAAAAAATACACTATCATCATCAATCTGGCTCTTTGTAAATAGCATTTGTCCTTAAACGTCCTTCGCTTCTCCTTTCGACCTAGACAGCCGTTGTCTGGGAAATTAGGCTGCTGAGCCTTAACTAAGCCTCTTTCTAGACAGAATCACTACAAATTAGACAACAATTATCTAGTACACGAATTAGGAGCAATGATACTTGAGCGGGAAATTTTAGCGAAACTCTCAAAGCTTTTCACGTTTCGAAGAGATTAATCCGTTCTTAAATATAATGTTTCTATTAGGATAGTTGTTTATAATTTCAAGGTACTGATAAACAATATATGACATTGCAGTATTCTTCTTGACTATTTGTTAAAGACAGATTCCAGCAACATAATATCACATTAATCGACTTCAAAAACTATTATACCGATTTTGAACAAACTTGCGTTAAGGTGTAAGATACTGATAAGGTAAACAATGTTCAATAAAATTATTTAATGATAACTATGCGAATATAATTATAATTATATTAATAAATTCATACAATGTGTTTACTCTCCATGTAGGTATATACATATATTGCAAAGTAATTGTGAAGTCTATACATCGGACAACTTTGATTTGTAGTCACTTTCTTATTTATTTATTTTAGTGTTATTTGGTACTAGTCGACGCCAGCGGCTTCGCACGCTCATATTTTCGAATTTCCCGTTTTGCCCGATCCCGTGGGAATTTCGGAAAATCCCGTCTTAGTGCACCCCTACGGTGCCCAAGCAACATACATGCAAAATTTCATCTTCCTACGACCAGTAGTTTCGGCTGTAGCGTGTCTGTCAGTCAGTCAGTAACGCATGAATTTTATATATTTTAAGATAAGAACAAAATTAGACTCCATTCTAAATTTCCAGCCCCTAGCCTACTATTAAATCTAGCCTTAACATTCAAGCAGTCAGCACTAAGACCCATTATTTAAATACAGCAATTTTATTTCTCTCGGCAACAATACAAAACAGAAAATAGACAGTTTCCAAATCAAAACCGAAGGGTTCGCTTGGGCGGGTTCAATCAATAAAAAGAAAAAGCCTGTAGAAGCAGAGCCCTCCATTATCTATTCCAAACCACTAGCTGTATGTTTCGGACCGCGCGTGATCGCTGACAAATTGCTAACGATTTATTGAGATTTATTGATTACAAATATTTCAACATTTATAAAGCTGAAGAGTTTGTTTGGTTGGTTGGTTGGTAGAACGTGCTAATCTCAGAAGCTACTAGTCCGATTTGAATAATTATTTCCTATTTTGTGACATAGCTCATTTATTGCTTATTATGTTATATTATACTAGAGGACGCCAGCAGCTACGCCTGCATTTTTTTTTAATTTACCCGTTTTGGCCGTTCCCGTGGGAATTTCGGGAAATCCCTTCTTAGTGCACCCCTACGGTCCCCAAGGAACATACATGCCAAATTTCAGCTTCCTGCGTCCAGTCGTTTCGGCTGTAACGTGTCTGTCAGTCAGTCAGTAACGCAAGGATTTTATATATTAAGATGACGCTATAGAGAGAGAATCAAGGTAATCGACATAGATCAAAGAATTAACAAGCTGAAGTGGCAATGGGCCGGCCATATTTGTCGAAGAACCGATAACCGTTGGAGTAGTCATGCTCTAGAGTGGAGACCGCGCCTTAGCAAACGTAGTGTAGGACGCCCTGCGGCTAGGTGGAGTGACGATATACGCGAAGTGGCTGGCAGCGGCTGGACACGAAAAGCCGAAAATCAGGCTCAGTGGCGTGCCATTGGAGAGGCCTATATCCAGCAGTGGACTCTTGCAGGCTGATGATGATGATGACGCTATTAAGCGCGGGTGCAGGGCAGTAGCCCCTAACAACGCGGGCTCAACCGCGGGCTCGTGAATGAATACTGTTTCCGGGCAGAAGGCCAAATCTGCCTGTTGACCCACAATGTGCCGCAAATAGGAGTGGCCTACGTCCAGCAGTGGACTACGAAAGGCTGTAATAGTAGTAGAGGACACATTAGTGTATATTATACAAAGCTACTTACTTTTAACTTGAATAACGGACGAAGGACTGCTTCCTAAAATCGCTAAACAGAAATTAATTTACCAGAGGCTAATATTAAAAGGCTTTTCCTAAACCGATTGTGAAACATGGCCAATATTGTGTATAGCGCCTTTTCCTTTTTCTGTCACCAGAGGACACTCAATTTCGATGATTTCATTGGAATTTTTGTAGTAAATACCGGCTCGCAGCGCCGCCGGCGTCATTGTTTATATCGAAAGCTGGATTGATTTGAGTGTTCCAGCTAAAAGGCTTTAAACCTGTATACGCCATGTTATATTTTTGTGTACGATCAGTCAATTCTCGTATTTTATCTGACATCGACATTTTATTTTGAACGAAGAATAATTGGTATTCTGTTGCACTTAATGACACTATCGTCTAATTTGACACACATGGATCGACGTTGACTCATAGTTTGACACTTTGTTCAATTTACGATCTAGTCGCGATATCATTCAAGTATGATTGAATGAAGGAGAATACCATTTATAACATAAGTATGACACAGGGACTAGATCGAATGCATTTTGACCAAACATAATTTTGAGAATTGGCCTCCAGGTCAATCCAAAGTACTTAAACATAATTAGTCTTTATAACCTAATGGAAATAAAGAGGAACCCACTACGCACCTCTGATTGACCACCCCAACTATTGAGAAAGGCATTTTAAATCGGAACAGTACAAGGACAACACTGGTCATTGATTGTTTATGTTTGTTTGCGTGTTTGCTTACTTCAAATTTTAAAAGCCTTTAGCGTCTCGAATTGTCACGCCGACAAAGTAGATAAAAATTGCTTTTAATTTTAATATTCAAAGTTGATGGAAAGGTTAACTAACGCCTTGAAAATGAACATTTTACCAATATAGTCGCTATGAATTTAAAATTTAATGCTCCCTGTAACGGATATTTAAACTGAAATGTACTCTCTATGTTAATTTTGTGTTATAAGACCGTTTTACATACCATACCAGAGATTTAAATCGTTAGATGTACTACCCTGCACTTCCAAAAACTGTCCACGTTTTAAGGCAATCTGACAACGTGCACGAAGCTACGATAAAACGTTTATGTGCACCATAATATGTATCATATGCCTCGTATGGGTCATACTCATGCTATTTGGCGTTTCTCAGATTTAATCATCGCTCATAATTTTGGCAGGTTTGTTATATTGTTGCTCGCATCTGTTTAAGATAATAGTAAACATATTAAGCAGACAATAACCTCGTTATCGTGGCGTATCTTGTAACAGCAACAGTAATGGTGTGTCGGCGTCGTTTCATATTTTAAACGATATCGATCTGAACTCGCCGACAGAATAACACGATCGCCTGCCGCCATGGCTTTGTGAACTCGATGGTAAATAATCTACATTAATACCTATACTTCTTGTATATTTTCTCTACCGAACAGTAAACAAAGACTAACTATTTAGTTGATTGTATGAGGTGTTACTTGACGGAACTGAGAGAAACCCACCACGCACCCTCGGATTGACCACCCCAACTATTGCAATAGAAACAATCAAGGCAATACTTACACAATTGAACACCCCAAGAATCAAAGAAACAGAAACAATCAAGAACCAATGTTGTCCTTATACAGTTTCGATTTAAAATGCCTTCATTTTCCGAAAAGATTTTGAGATTTGTAACTACCATGATGCAAAACAATTTTTGGCATGGAACATTAACCAGGCTTTAAAAATCACCCATACAATACAGCCAAAAAATACGTAGTAGAATCCATAACCAAGAGCGTTGCCAGAGCATTATATGGCATTATTCTCGTAGAGTAATCGCGTCTGACCCCGATATATCACAGCGGCATTATAAGAGTCGACATAACAGGAATTAGGACACACTGTAAATGTACGTACATTATAATGTATTAGCATAATTGTATGTTCGTACAAATACGGGCATGTCATTATTATTTTCACTTTTGTCTTTGAGCAATAAAGATGCATAATATTAAAAGATTTGTTTTGATTCTGTAAATAAACATTCTATTGTATTCACTTTATTAACATTAAACCACTGCAGAGGATGAACTGGACATTTTGCGAGCTCTGGCCTTTTTGCCAGCCACTAGCCAATTTGTGACTAAACTCATTAGCCGTCTCTCTTTAGTGTAATTGCAATGGCAAAGGTACCAGTTTTAAATTGTCTAAATTAAGGAGGTCATATCGTGAAATTTCTAAAAGAAGACATTACTTTAGGCGGACGAAATTTAAAAGAAGCGAATAAGTATTCAACATAAACACTTATTATGCCTAGAACTCAGCAATGGATCTCGGGGGTCCAATACTGGTAATTATCCCTCTTATTCTGTACTGCTGAAGTTTTAGTTAAAGTAAATTTTACACTTAGGACAATTACAGAAATAAAATTACCAGTAGATTACAAATATGTATAAGAATTAACAAACCCTTTTCCAAATGACTGAATATTTATTTTTCATATAAAACGGGAATGACGCGGAAAAACAGAGTGATTAATGTTAGGTATGTGGGACACACGGTTAATCTATCATCTACCGCTTACAGAGAGGCTGAAGGAGAGAAAGAGATAGGAGCTACATTGTCTCCCACGCGCTTCGTTATTAAAACATTTTCAGTGTAACAGAAATTAATTTGATGTAAAGCCATTCTAAGGTTTCTGGTGCCGGACGCACCCCGCTACATACTTATTTGCATCCTGAAATAGAGGCTTTGTTTATATGAATATTTTGTGCCGGCTAATTTTAGATGAAATTTACATGAAGGTAAATAACTTGAGCGGTTTTTCTTTGGAACTGTTTGAGCTGACAGTGTCTCTCTGTATATAATTAAAATATTCTGCAAAGTCTGGCTGGGCGGTAGTCTATTTGTTATGATAGTTTACGGAACAAAATAAATTCATACGAATTCACATGATGTACAGACAAAGACTGCGCGAAGACAAAAAAGATAAAAAGTTCGCCGGGCAGCGCATGCAAGGGTTGCTGTAGACTGCTTTTTATAACTCAGAACTTGGCACATTAAGATACGCCTTGCGATATTTCTAATAACTTTCATGCGGCATGCTGTCGAGAATAAATGCGATGGGATATCGGCATACCATTAGTGCGAAGATTGCTTAGTTTTTATTGTTATGTATGCTGATTCAGTCAGTGGCCCATCTGTAGATGAGAATAATCTAGCATCAAAGATCCTCTGGGCTTTACAGCAGCAATGGCAAAAATAACTGTTAACTACACACAGTCGCTGATTTTTGATAATATCACAAATAACAATAAAGAAAATAATCGATTTTAAACTTTCGCGATTTGTATACATCATACAAAATAAATTAGCGGGTCTTAATCGCGTCGCGTGGTCGCGGAGAGACTCTGTTTCTCTGTGTGAGTCTCTCCGCGACCACGCTAGGTGCAAGACGAGCGAAACGTCGGCAAGAAATAGGTATTTATACCTTAAATAAGTTAATTGGACGCGATTAAGACCCGCTAATTTATTTTGTAGAAATAAAGAAAATAGTACTTTAAAGAAGAATAACAATTCTTGGTACTAGTTTTATCAGGCACCAAGATGAAATTAAGTCGTACCATTCATTCCACGTGGCGAAGATTTGCACATTTAACGTTTGTACACCCAATAGTAAAGATGACAAAGGAAATCATATTACGTTCGGATATTAATCCCCACAATAGGGTATTAGTGCCTACGTACTAAATAGGTTGTTGGTATTGCTTTGCACAACAAATTGTATTAATTATAATTAGATTACACGAACAATATTATCCTTAGCTTATGCCTATTGGGAAAATAAAGAAAAGGAAACTTTGTGTTTGAATTAATACTATTTTTAAAGCATGCCGTGCACTGACTGTTTATGTAAGACATAATAAAAATCTGTGGCAAAATTCTAAAGCATTTTGAAAATCGTAGAATACGTCATCATCATCATCAAGTCAGCCTAGAGACGTCCACAGCTGGACATAGGCTTCCCCCAAGGTTCTCAACACAGACCGATCTTGAGCCGCCCGCATCCAACCGCGGATACTATGATATATTTATAATATTAATATTCATGAAATATCAGTGTCCATTTGGATATCGGTGGTAAGGCAGCAGTCATTCTGCGGATAGTTAATGTCAAATCCGGATAGACTCAAAGTAGACCCAGGATCTGGGGAGAAAGTCTTGGATTACTTAGACCATGATGATTACAAAAGGGTTGTTTCCAACTAGTCAAATCAAGCACTTTGAATGAAATGTCAAAAACGACCTTTGCCAAGGGTTTTGTATGAAATATGGCGTAGTGACGTCATAGTGTTTTGCTGTCAAGTAGAATACTTCTTATCAATAAATTGACGATTAAAATGTTATATAAAGTTTTAACATTAATTGATGAATGAAACTACTATTATTTTGACATGTTTCACTAGATAAAAATACTTTAATAATTTACTTCACTTGCAGGAAACTTCCCTATTGAAGTTACAGTGTAGCAAAAAGATGAAAGCCAAGGAAGAAATTACCGCTCCTTAAGAAACTCTATAACCTCTAACTAATATAATATCTACTCACAAAGTAAAACAATACTGCCGTACATATACACATTAAATAACTAATTAAACATATCCGTCGAAGCCATATTTCCCTCGGCGGCGTGATATCCTTAAATTCGGGTATTACGTAAACCGGGGTCAACGCCCTGAGGCCCGGTCGAGCCGCATGGCTACTCGCGAACTAAAGATTATCGTGGACACGTCATGACTGCGAATATTTTTTATGTGTTTGGTATTTTTACGATGATGTTCGTTTAGTTAAAGTACTATGCTCAAGTATTTGGGAAGATTTATAAGTTCTGGATAATAGTGCACCGGCGTGACATATAGCGTATGTTTTCTATTGATAGGAACATTAACTGAAATATTAATTGTTATTAGTCTATCACAAGGCAAACCTGTTAGGTATCACACATCAATCATTATATATAAACATAAACATTGTCATGAGCATATAACAGCAACAAAAATATCTATTTTTTATTAAATTTTCCCTCTAACTATCTCAGTGGGCATTAAGTCTACAAAACAGAAAAGTTCTATGTAATAAGGTTAAGTTTATAAGACAAACAATTAATAAAAACCTTCATTTATATTGTCAGATCTGTCTTATCCACACGAATCTGTACACGTTGCGAAACAGCTGTCACTAAAGGGAAGTTGTAAGCGAACCGCGTGAGGAACTGATCCAATTCTTATACCGTTATAATATAAAACTTTATATAACTTTCATACGTCCAACTTGTACGAGTTTTTTAATATCAATCAATTTTATTTTATGTTATAATCAAGAGAATATACGTATATCTTGGATATTGAGGCAGTGACAGCCTAGCGGAGATACCAACAGTCCAACATCGGTTATCGGGTTTCGGGTTAAAAGGTACGGAAAATATGCCACGATTAACTGCAAGCTGTACAGTAAGTAATAAGAAATGCATATAAAAGCAAAAACTTTTATAGTTCTTTCTCAAAAATCAAACTTTCTTGACGGATTATCTGGAGGTATTTTCCTTACGTATAAAAACATGACCATACAACAACAACATCATCATATTTACTTTGGGAGGCTTACCATATGAACATCATTTACTGCTTGAGTACGATATCAATAGTTACTAAAAAACTAGTAGATGTCCACAATGTGAAACAGTTGCAGCTCCTTACAAAAATAAAATGTACAACCAATAATATTTGTTTGAAAAGAGTGGCCATGAGTTTTATTGCCCGTTCTTTCTCGTGGTTCTACATATTGCATTGCGAACGTGGCAGTAAATGTAAATGAAGGATCATTAAGTAAGTAACTTAAATTTTGACGTTCATAAGCGTCACTTTGTGGCCTAGATGAGTAAATGATTTTGACTTTGACTTTGACATGGACAAAATTTTCCAGGCTAAACTTTGTGATGCAAGTTATTCAAACACAGTTACTTGTAAGTACAATAAATTCGTTTTATTATTCGTCGGAATATCGCTAGTCCTTTGGGTTGCACAGGTTAGACAGACAGTCGCTCTGTGGAAAAGCAGTCAAATCCAGTTAGACTAGAATAGAAAGCAACTTGGATAACGATGACTCTCCATAACGACTGTCTTTATGATAGCCGGGAGCGAAGGCTAAACGTCTTCTCTGAGAGAAGGGGCAGGCGATAAGTGGAAAATATAGTTTAGGTTCCATCAGAAAATGAGCTGGTGGTCCCATAGGCTTCGGTTTAACATCATGCAAACATGCATCACTATACTTTAAAAAGCCGTTTGGTTTATAAACATATTGAGCAAACTGGCGTTCAGCATTAGCAATTAAATGTTTACACACACGTACGATGGGTGCCCTTGAAACGGCAAGGTTCACTAGTAAATCATGACCGTGTGCCGCGCGCTTGTGTACATCGGACGTGTCGTAATATATCTCTAATTAGCTTGCCTTGCTACATGTTTATATGGCGTGCCATTGGAGAGGCCTATATCCAACAGTGGACTAGTTGATGATGATGATCAAGAGATTTGATACAATCAAGCAGTAAAAAGCAAAAACATAACGTAGCAAAGATTATTAGATGGTTAAATTAAGCTAATAACAACATAGAATCATGATAATATAATAGAAGGCATCGAGTTTTGGCACTTGTGAAGTCGCAGAGAAAATTTTACTGTTTTGGAACCCCCTAACGAATTTAATCAGAAGGATATTGGATAAAGATATTGATCCGCTTCCCCCATAAGCAATCCGAGAGATACAAACTACATATTTGTGTATTTATATTTGTTGAATTCGTGCCAATTGACACATACAGATGAATAAGCACTACCCGACCCTAGAGTCAAACCCAGTGTTTTATGACACACCTAATTACCCCTCAGAATAGACCACAACATAACACAACAGAACCAAGACAGTGTGTAATGTACATATGGCAAAACGTCAAGCGAGGCATTTTGACCTTCATACCGTTCTTATGGTGTAGGAAATAAGTGTCAAAATCGTACTGTAACTGTTTATCTTGAGTTAGCGCTGTGTGCACATAAAGTTAATTTAACCAACACAATCCTTCGTGCATTGAATGCCATAAAATAATAGTTTTAAAACGCAGAACGAAATCTCCGTGATTCATAAAATTTAAGAGCCTATAAAATAGGCGGTTCTACTTTATTAACTCCATTGTCGAATATAAAGTTGACAAAGTTGTATCCGAGTAAAAATTTAAATACTATTGCTTTAGGGTTGCGATCGTAAAACCCTGTTCCCGACGGTGTCTCCTAAATACTTAGCGTTCACGTGCAATTTAGCACGTTTACTGCGAACTGTGGAGACAGACCCTGGGTTATTGTGCGGAACCTGATCGTAGGAAATATACGGATAATGTTTCTGGTTATATTATGATTAGTCCGTGTGGTGACGGATTAAGAATACGGAATGTCACCACCCCATATCATCCCATGGATGTCGTAAGAGCCGACAGAGGGAGCATATTATGCAGATAACACCACTGTAAGAGAAGGAAAACTTGATACAAACCCTATACCAACCCGTTTGGCCAGCGTGGTATAGTAGGCCAATTGCTCCTTTCAAAGGAGAGGCCTAGTCCAGCAGTGTACTGTTAAAGGCTGATGATGTGATATTATGAGCAGTAGAGAGATTTTACTGTGAGTTTCGTGTGGTGAAGAATTAAGAATGCAAAATGTCATACCCTATTTGATTCCTATGAAGCGATTAAGTAAAATAGACGTAGCAAATAATATCTTTGAAGGGAGATGGAAACTTGGCATCTAGCCCTATACCAACCATCTAAGGCCAAATCTCTATTGACGCACAGTGATACAGTGAAGCAAATTAAAAGTGTAGCAGTGAACTGTGGCCGGCTGTAAAAGAGATTTTACTTGTATTTATATGACTACGAAGAGGTGGTATAACCGCGATCGGGAAGTGCTACTGCTACGCTATTACAGAATCATCATAATTATTGACATCATCATCATCCAAATAAGTGCCTCAAAGATAGCGAATCAGTTTACCACACAACAACCAAAATACCACAAGCATTTAACTACATTTTCCATCGAGATAACTAATAAAAAAGTTTATAAAATAAACGTTAAATCTACTTTAAAGTTCATTACTGGTTGACGACCTTTGAAGATTACCTAACTCTTCAAAAATTCGTTTGCTTTGGTTTGTGACAAAAAAATGCAATTTCCAACATGGTAGTTTGTATTCGACTTTAATTCGACGTTATAGGTATCAAATTAGGTTGAATCCAAGAAATACATGGGTAATAACCGTCATCGTTTGAATGGGACCAGTTTTTATCAATTTAATGTCTCTACTGTCATCCATTATTACCTCAGATGATCCACTTTTATCATTATTAAGTAATTAGTATTAACTTTGTTATAATACTGCTTATTTTGTTAATAATTGTAAAATGGCTTATTTAGTGGGTATACCTACTTCAATCAAAAGTATACTTTAGAATATACAAATTAGGCATTTTAATATCTTCGTACAATTAAACTGGATGTAAAGTACAGTACCATGCATAGCAAACATGTTCCATGTATGGTCAATATATTTTGAAGAACTACGTCCAATATTTAATTAGTCAATTTGCTTCTCATTTTACTTCTAAAATAGCGGCCGTGTAGCTAAATAGACAATATAATCCTATAATGGAAAAGTCGTGGCCGGTGCATGACTAATGGCGCCGTGATAAAATAGACTTTGTGAGACAAGTAAAGGAAGTGACTCGTGTATAAGGCATCCTAATCGATGGGCCGGCCCTGACAGCACTGTGCTACGGTACATCACTATCTAGGTATAGCTGCTTTCACGTTTCGCAAGTCATTGTCGCAAATGTGTAGGTATTGTTTATTGGCTTTCGCTTTTGGGTCCATTTATCACATCGCAAAATATATCTTTTAAAATATCAATAAAATTATATAAAACTCGTAACTGAGTGACTGAGTGATAGACAGCACACAGACGAAAATATTGAGCGCAAGAACCTGAACAATGAAAGTTCCTTTGGAACTACCTTCCTACTTAAAGGGGTAAAATAAATCTAATTCTGTAGACATAGGAAATCTTAGCGACATAATTCGCGAAATTATTCACGAACTAGGAATAAATCCTGTGTCGCGGGGGACTTTATAAACTAGTACCGCCAGACTCGAAACAACAATTTATTGATCATGCTATCTCGTGCAACTTACACACGCCGCAGTTCAAACATGCAGTCAAATTTCGTGAGTTATTCAGAAATAAATTTGTGAAATGTTTGCATGTACTTTTTTATTTGTTTACATAATTATAAGTGCGTTTGTTCATGTTTGTGAATATTTTCGTGCACTGAATATACGTAAGCTGTTACGAACTTACCGCTTACTGCGTAAGTAATTCAGAGTGGGTCGACGTTTGTAAAACTAGTCAAAAACAAACACATGATTCTTAGGAAGAATTCTTATTTAAACTCCACAATGATTTATCAAGAAACCTGGAGGAACGAATCAAATATATAAATAAAATTGGGCAAGTGCGAGTCGGACTCGCGCACAAAGGGTTCCGTACCATCATCTATAAAAGAAAATCACGTTCGTTGTATGTATACTTAAATACTTTATAAGTTTCTACCTGTTTATTAAGATCGAGTAACAAATTGCTTAAAAATTACGTTTGTTGTATGGGAGCCCCCCTTTATTATTTACTTTTTTTAAATTTAATTATTTATTTTGAAAGGTAATATACAACTACATATTCTGTAAAAATTTAAAGCGTCTACCTGTAACAGTTAGTAATTTTGAGCAAAATATACGAAAAAAAACACGTTTTTTGTATGGGACCACCCCTTAATTTTTTTATTTTTAGTATTTGTTGTTATAGCGGCAACCGAAATACATAATTTGTGAAAATTTCAGCTATCTAGCTATCATGGTTTATGAGATACAGCCTGGTGACAGACAGACAGACAGACAGACAGACAGACAGACAGACAGACAGACAGACGACGGAGGCTTAGTAATAGGGTTCCGTTTTTTACCTTTTAGGTACGGAACCCTAAAAAAGCATCACACCGCTAATTGAAAACAATGATGTATGGTTAGGAAGTAAAATAATACTGCGTAGCTTAAAGGTGCAAGTCCGAGATGGGCTGCAGACCGCAAACTGCAACCGCAAACTGCAAGCGACACCACTTGCTTCACAGATCACCTAGGTGGTCTGTGACTTGTTTCTATGAATCTCTATGAAATTGATTCCGAGCGCGGCAACACTGCGGCCTGCAGTCGCTCAATTCCGAATGTAATGAAGATCTTTGACAGTCGTTATGGGGAGTTAGTACCTCTGAATAAACTGACACTAGTCTAAACCATGCAATATCGCTATCCCTTTGGGTTGCGGAGGCGAAACAGGCAGTCGCTCTGTGGAATAGCTATTATTCAGTCATATCCGTCATGTCTTACAAGCGGATCCCGGGTTACAACTGTGATAACGCTAGGAGGATGATGACTTAAAGTCTCCAGCCACACAGGATTTATTCCTAGTGCGGAAGTAGAAAGACTACTTCCGCAAAGACAGCCTCAATAAAATAAAATAATTCTAGCTAACACTATAGCTCGAGCCGAGCCTCGTAACACGAAACTTCCTGACAGGTTTTGCGCATGTACGTAACACTGCCGGAACAACAAGGCGGATTATGCTCAATATGTAACCTTATTT
This sequence comes from Euclidia mi, assembly GCA_944739405.2. Taxonomy (NCBI): domain Eukaryota; kingdom Metazoa; phylum Arthropoda; class Insecta; order Lepidoptera; family Erebidae; genus Euclidia; species Euclidia mi. Next base: position 8,498,513 of record OX123208.2, read on the forward strand.
TGTCACCTGCCAACTCCCAAGGACTGGCAGTAAGCTTCATAAACAAGGGCGAACTCTTACCAAGTTTTGTGATGGCAGAATTTAATTATCGTAACAATCAGTTATTACTTTAGTTCCTTTTTACTTTTTAAATTCTTCTTGTGCATATGATTTATGTTTATGTATTACCTGGAGTATCTGTGTCTACAGGAAAGGCAGCGATATCCTAGTGGAGATACCAAAGGACTGCCATGCAGAGGTTATCGGGTTCGAATCCACGGCGCGCACCAATTACTTTTCGAAGTTAAGTGCGTATTAAATTGTTAATTATCGCTTGCCCTGTGCCTCGGAGAGCAGGTTAAACCGTCGGTCCCGGCTGTCATGAAGATCTTTGTGACAGTCGGAGAGTCAGTAGGTACCCTCAAATAAACTGATACTGGTCTAAGCCATGGAATACCGCTATCCGTTTGGGTTGCGGAGGTCAGACGGCAGTCGCTTTGTGGAAAAGTTGATATTTTGTCATATCTGGTTAGACCAGTAAGCGGACCCAGGGCTCCAAGGCGTGTAAGTCTTGGATGCAACCGGGACAACAACGCTAGGGCGATGATCTGAGTCTACATGAATAAGAGCATTTATAAAAAAATATCGAGCAATATACATGTACCGCGGATCTTTTCCAATGTAATCAAACGGACACCAAGGACCTCAGAATAATTTGTGCACTGTACGATTACGACTATAGTACCTTATGACGAAATTTCGAAGCAGAGGACTCAACTTAATCATCGCTGATTTATGAAAAACCTCGTAACTTTTATCTTCGAACTTTTAACGCTAACGTTCTTGAAACTGGCAGTATTATTACTTTTTCACAGATTTGGCGACCTGCAGCTATCTTTAAAATTCCCTGCATCCAATACGCTACGCTAGCGTATAAAATAGGTAACATCGAGTTATTCAAGCAGACATTGTATCAAAAACTATTCAGCACCGACCTGCGTCTACATTCAGCGAGCTCGTAAAATTTTACGCGATTTTCAACCTTAATAAAACCGTTTTACTTTCACCAAGTAACAAACACCGTATACAAAATACGATAGAAGCTCCAGAGGTTTGGCCGAACGAATCTAGTTACCTTCGCAACAGGTTATTTTGATATTATTAGCTGAAAATCTGGGCATTACGGAGACGCGACGGAATACATTTAGAATGAATTGAGTTATCATACTTTACGTACAAAAGCTGGTACATTCATTCAAAGACATTGATGCTCATTGTGTTCAAATACAATAGGGAAGCCAATTTAAGTAATTTCTATTGTCACTTTTATCAATGTGGATAGAACAGCCTAATGTATTTTCATGTAGCTTTAATCTCTCGTCAGCATGATAAAAAAGACTCTCAATGCTTTTATAAATACGGAAAGTATATCTAGCTTTTGTTTCGCAATAGTTTCTTAACAAGATATGTGCCAAAAAATGTCTATGCCAAACATTTCTTTTATTGGAGTGTTTCTACTAAGATCTACGAGCTCTATTCTGAAATTTTGGTAGAAACACTTCAATACTACTACTACACTCCAGTTTGCATAGAACACTATTTCTTTAAACTTTTTTATTAATTGCCAAACCATGCCAATTACCGAACAATTGGCCATTTTCAAACTACGCTTAATGATTGACACAAGCTATAGGTATTTATATTTAATAATAATTCTAATATGATCAAACTAATCAGTTTGTGTCTGCAAGTCTAGTCATCTAGTGCACAATCACATCCCAGAATTTCCAGACGTTCTAAATCCATTACTTGCCTGTGAGTAGGATGACACGTAAAGCCTGTGACGTGTGAAGTACTGTGACACGTGTCATACACTTAGGAATATTGCGTTCGGAACAGCACTGGCAAGTTTATGAAATTCTAGCCATTTTAGTAACAATTTCATAGGCTGCTCGCACTGTTGTCGTTGCCTGAAGGAAGTATTTTAGTTATAGTTATGAAGAACTACTTCTCTTCCCTGCATTTTAAATATTGTTAAGAGGAACAAAACATAACTTAATGTTATTTCAAAAATAGATCCGGTTCAACATTATAACAGACATGTAGAATCTGGCACTGGCATTTTCGAACTTACATAATCTATCCACCTATATATAGAGCTGACGGCCGGTTGGCGTAGCGGGAGTGTAAGCGACTGCTACGGCGAAGGTCGCGGGTTCGATTCCCGCTCAAGTCAAACATTTGTGTGCATGAACGTGGATGTTTGTCTTGGTCTGGGTGTTTCTATGTATAATATGTATGTATTTACAAAAAAAAAGTATATATGTATGTTTATCCATTATCTTGTGGTGGTGGAGGTGTTGTGTGAATGTGGTAGAATATTTTTATTATTATTATATCTGGCAAAACTGCAATACATTTATCCATCCAGATTGTGATTGCGTTTGATATAACAATCGGGCATACCGCAATACTGTATCGAATATCCCACCGCCAATATCTGTTAACAGTTTCAATATTTGAAACTAACATGTAATCTATATATCGGTTTTAATAAAAGAGCACATAGGTACGACTTTTTGAAAACGCACCGTCACGGATATAGTATTGATGGGATTTTGTATCTTACCTACAAGACATTGAGGTGAATTTATCAGTAATCGTAGCTAAATAGTTTCGTCAACAACTTGTTCAGACAAAAGCAATCTATCTCTTTTGTGTCTGACTGAGCTTTGTGTGTAACTAAAGCGCGGAGTTTAACGTTTTACGCGTTTTGGCGCCTACTTATAAAAATAGAAAGAGTTTTAAGCATTTCCGTTAGCAAAATAGACGTATATATTTTCTTTACAATAGTTTCTAAAAGCGGATCTTAATGTGTGACTACGTGTGAATCAAAGGTCCTCTTATTAGGCCCCGTTATCTTTGTAACTTAATACGCTATAGTCAACATTTCAACATTTAGACTTCAGTTGACTAGTCACTATTGCACGCATTCTATTCTTTTTCGCATATAGGAAGTCTTTTAATTTAATTCAGAGCTAAGAGCTATGAAGTCACAGGTATAAAATTTGGCACTGAATGACGAAGATAGCTCTTACTCTTACGTAAATCTACGATGTTTGTAGCCGAAAAATATTAGATCCCGAAAGAGAGAAGCTCAAATTGTAATAAAAAGAACGTGGAATTTTTAGCCAAGACTATATTTATATAGGTTCTTTGCTCTCTGCTCTGCGATCCACAAATCTATAAGATGATGTGAGTATTATACAATTACCAGAGGACATTTAATTTAAGCCTTTTTGCCCGATTCCGAGGGCATTTCGGAAAATCCCTTCTTAGTGCACCCCTGCGGTCTCCAAGGTACACACATGCCAATTTTCAGATTCTTGCACCTAATAGTTTTGGCTGTAGCTAGTCCGTCAGTAACGCAAGGATTTTATAAATACAAAAGATTTGAGAGTCACCTATTTGTTTACTGTCCTCAAGAGTTCAATGTATCATAATCATAAAACATGAGTTAGGTACTTGAAGAATGCCAATTCTATTACGTGATCAGCTCAGCACCTTTAACATACATAAAGTACTTACTTTACTGATGCAATACCCAGTTAAAAGCACGTACATAATGTACCTACGTATAAAACAGGCGAAATTATCTACTCATATGAAATACAAATTCGAGCTTAAATTAAATCCAGTTTGCGCCTGGATATTCCATGTAACAAATGCATGTTTCATGTATTGCTGCTATTGCGAATATGATGAATAACGACTACCTACATGTAGGTAATTCGCTGTAGGTACTCTGTATAAAAGCTTGTTTGTATTAAAACAACGAATATGGAATTATAATGTAATCGCCTCGTTGGTCGGTTGTACACGGCACGTACATCATTTGGTACAGTCCAATCTCGTGTTAATACGCAAGAGTATTAATATGTTTTATATTATTTCTTTATTGTTCGTCATTTACACATATAATGTAGTTCATATTCTGTCATATCTGGTTAGACCAGTAAGCGGACCTCGTGCTCCAAGGCGTTTAAGTCACGGATGCAACCGGGATAACGCTAGTAGTACATTCATTTGGTGCTCAAAAAGGGCGTTACCTGGAAAATTTTCCGGGAGTTTTGGAAATTGGTGATTTTATAGATTTCGACGTGCTATTTTCGAATTTTCACTTTGCCACCTCGTATCTTTGCCGCTCGCGCCGCCACGGCGCTCAAATACAGCTTTTTGAGAATAACTCCGTTCCATCTCATTTTACGATAAAAATAATTAGTAATAAATTAAAGTAGCGAAAATTTTCTACAATTTATGTAGTAACTTTTTTTGTAACATCATTAGTTTCAGCGTACGAGAGCCGCAAAGTACACTCCAACACGCGTTTTGGCCAAATAATTCCACACGACCATGAGATAGAGTAGGTAAGCGGCGCGTTTTTTTATGTGGTATCCTCAGTAGGCCTAATCCACTTGTAATGCACAATTACAAAATTTAGCACATTATAATATTCCCTAACAAAATTATCTCGTAAAAACCTTCAACATAAGTTGATCTTTATAACTGCGGGCAATTATAGGATCGAACTCGATTCTAAGAAAGATGGACAATTCTCAGTAGTAACCCTGAGATGGAAATGTACCGAGTGATTGCTTAGAATTAATCTCCTGTGACATAGAATAATAACACGCGGCAGTCAATCAGATTATCCTGCCTTTTAAAGATCAGCGTCAAAGAAGAGGGAAAAATAGGGTTTCAACGCAACCACACAAGACTGTTATAGTAAAAACGTTCATAATTTTTAATAAAAGTCGTATCTACAGAAGATACTCGTAGTGTAGTATAGTGGGACTGTAGTGAACTTCGTAAAGTTTTTTTACATTCAAGACCGCTTTTCAATCCGCCAGAATGCCATAGCCTACCGTTATTCTTACCAGATCGTCGGTTAACCTTTAGCTACCTACATAATTAAATATGACTACATTTCTCCAAATACGCAAGCACAAACGAAACGTAGAGCAACTTTTTGATCGTTAAGTCCATGTTTTGGAAGGCAAGATTAAGGCAGTCTGCCGGGTACAGTTCCAAACACCGAAAAATTAGAATACAGAAGCACTCCAAACAAAATCCAATATAACTTTCTAGAAAACACTGCCCTTATTAAGAAGTAAATGTTGAACAACTACACATACACGTACGTACAAAGGCGAGATAAAAAAAAACTCTTTTTGCATAATGGCATGCCAATTACGGTAATATTCGGGCCAAAATAATGAAAACCTTTTTATAAAGCTCGTTTTTACGTACATAATAAGCAAATTTATACAGTGTGTTGTCAAAAATTCTCCTTTAAAATGGATCCTTTTGCGTCTACCCTTCCATTCGCAGTATTACGTTACGCAATCGTGAGAGGGGATCAAGATTTTCAAGTAGATACATAATGCGAAACCACACTTGAGATTCTCCTAAGGATAAGCAGCCACAATTAATGCTAAGCAACCACTTGAGAACACGTTTACGAAATGTATAAATACAGCAAAAAATCTACCAAACCATATTTGGAGCTCTAGAAGTCAAGTTCGCGTTTAGAAGCAAGTTTAGACATATTAAAAAGTTTTATCGTAATGCAGGAAACCTGTTTAATATCTTAATATATAAAATCCTTGCGTTACTGACTGACAGACACGCTACAGCCGAAACTATTGGGCGCAGGAAGCTGAAATTTGGCATGTATGTTCCTTGGGGACCATAGGAGTGCACTAAGAAGGGATTTCCCGAAAGTCCCACGGGATCGGCTAAAACGGGTAAATTAAAAAAAAATGCAGGCGTAGCTGCGGGCGTCCTCTAGTCCATGTATAATATTATCATAAACATTATGTTAATTATCTAATGTAATATAACGTAACACTATCTAGTTTATTTTAGAAAGAGTTATTTATATTGCGAAAACATTTTCGTTAATAAAAGTGTTCTTTAATAAGCAGAAAACATGACCATAGCCGATTCAGCATGGTTTTTGTTATCTCAATGTTGGTGAACTCTAGGAAATAAGTAGGGTGTTTTATAGCATAGGCGGGGACAGAAAACAGGGAATACCAGATCGATTTCGTGGAACACGCCTGTACGGGATTTCCAAAGGTTTTTATAGTAAGCCGCATCGACTATTGTGCATCGGCAGTTCTTAGAGAATAGAGGGCGGAAAAGTAATGCGATATCAAAGCCAGTGTTCATTTTTCTTTATGTTGTTTTCTCCGCATACATTTCAAGAGCGTCTTCATAAGTATATAAATAGGAAAACAACAAGGATATCGTTTTAACAGGAGCGGGATTCGCACTTTTTATCTTTGTTAGACATGGAATAAAACTTTTTTGTGTAAACCACTAACAGTTCCGAAGGTATTGGCAGTTGTTTATGTAGTAGGTTCCTCCGTTTCCTTGACAATCAATGTTATAAACATGTCTTGTAGTTAGCTCTCATAAACAGGTAAAATATGTGCATTACATTTACATACTGATCAAAATCATAGATACAATTCAATGGCTACATATTTCTATATATCGTTGACGTATTCCCCGATAAAACTTTCGTCATTAACAAGTATCTTATCATTAACTAGATTGACGTTTTATTGATAACTTATCTTTTTTTGGTTAATTGATTTTTAATTACAGTTATGTAATAATTTTATGTGAGTACTAGTAACCTTATTATAACCTTGTTGATTTTATTCGTTTACTTTTACTGTTGTCCATGAGCTCATGGCTCAGTACAGTAGATGTACAACCTACGTCGGGTCTACAGCGGGCAATACCGGCAACTTCAATGTGGCTGTAGGCTGGCACCAAGGGTCGGCTCTTAGCCCTTACCTCTTCCTGCTTATAATGGATGCTCTCACGGCAGACATACAGGAAGAGGCTCCCTGGTCTATGCTGTTCGCCGACGACATTGTGTTGATTGCCGAGAGTGCTCCTGAGGTCCAGGGCAGACTGACAAAGTGGTGGCAAAGGCTGGAGAGTGTTGGCCTGAATGTCAGTATACGCAAAACTGAGTACATGTTTTGCGACTTCGGCGGTCTCTCGAGTCCCGCGCCCATATCCGTTGGTGGAGAGCCCATATCGGTCTGCTCCGACTTCCGGTACCTCGGGTCACTTATTCAAGGGGACAGGGAAATAGACCGCGACGTCACGAACCGGATCAACTCAGGTTGGATGAAATGGCGACAGGTCACAGGAACAACTTGTGACCCACGGATGCCCCTTAGGTTAAAGGGAAAAATCTACAAATCCGTAATAAGGCCTGTCGCACTGTATGGATCGGAATGCTGGGCCTTGAAGAAGACGGATGAAAGAAGATTGCATGTAGCAGAGATGAGGATGTTGAGATGGATGTGTGGGGTGAAAAGGATGGATAAAATTAGAAATTAGTTTATTAGGGGAAGTCTGAAAGTTGCACCGGTGCAAGAAAAGCTGAAAGGAAATCGTCTATCGTGGTATGGGCATGTGATGAGGCGGGATGAAAATCATGTGACTAGAAAGGTGATGAAGATGAGAGTTGAGGGATATAAGGCAAGAGGAAGACCAAAGAAAATATGGATGGATTGTGTGAAGGGTGACATGAATGAAAAGGGAGTGAATGATGAGATGACGTCTGATAGGAGAGAATGGAAGAGAAAGGCATTCTGCGCCGACCCCAAGTAATATGGGAACAGGGCAGGCAGAAGAAGATGAGCTCATGGCTCAAATTCCCCAGAAAAGCATAACGTTTAGTGACTTTAAATCATGAATGGGCTGCTCTCGCGTCTTAGGACTAATGTATATTCTGGCTAGTGGATTTATAGCTTTTCATACCTTTGCGGTTTAGATTGTCTTTCTGGACTTCTATGTACTAATTGCGTGTCTTTGTTTAGAGTGTCCAATATGTCGACAAGTGTGTGCAAGCTGCATAACCGTACAAATGAAACTAATGTCAGTGACCACAAAGGCCGTATTCCGTTTGCAAATCCTAACAAAACATATATGTAAAATTTCGTACCAAACTTTCAAATAAGGCAATAAATCGATGATTGTGCATCATCGTGCATATATGACATATGCACCAAGTTTAAAATGTTTACAAACACGTGATATGATTATAAAAAATATATTGATAACGGATGTTCTTTAATCAGTAGCATTATCCGATAAAACTTTAAGCCGTTGCAAAAAAAGTCCTGCGATAACATTTATCCGAGTTACGCAACTTACCGTACGGTTTTAAAGTTATACTAGAAATTCACTTCAATATGATGATGTGATGAGGAGGGACGAAAAGCATGTGATTAGAAAGGTGATGAGTATGAGAGTTGCGGGATATAAGGCACAAAGAAAAGATGGGTGGATTGTGTGAAGGATGACATGAATGAAAAGGGAGTGAATAACCAGATGACGTCTGAATGGAAGAGGAAGACATTCAGCGCCGACCCCAAGTAATATGGAAACAGGGCAGGTAGAAGACTAGAAATTCACTACAATTTTTATTATACTAAATCTACCTATTCTGGGTAACATAATACTATGTACACTTGTGTTGTCTGCTTATTATTCTCTTATAATATAAAAGATGCCTCTATATACGCCGCACATTTTATTTTAATTTATCCTTTTTGCCCGATCCAGTTGAAATTTTAGGCAATTTTTCTTAGTGTGCACTAAGAAAAACTACCTATTGTCTCCCAAAGAACATACATGCCTTTTTTGCGCCTAATGGTTTTGGCTGTGCGTTGCCTGTCAGTCAGTAATGAAAGAATTATTGTGGAAGAGACGTGGAAGATCGACCTTCAGCCATCAAATAACTTGATGAGACTCTAATTTTCATCAGCTCTTAGCCTATTATATAGGTACATACTAAGTTATTAGGTAGGCTTAATTAGTAGCAGGTGCACCGGATGCTGTCTTGTGAAGCACATTGCCATATCGTGCTACCACGCTTACGTAGCCCGGTTACCAACTTGCCTCGCATTGCTCTTTGAATGGAAACATAGAATCCTTCATAAGCCACCAGGCTGACTGCCGCACGACAGCAGCCACAGACAATCTAATCAAAAAGTCCTTTATTGTTTATTTATTTAGAAGCATCCTGTACGAGAGCACATACCAACGTCGAGCCAAAGCGAACGGGCGGTTAACTGGAGAATGTTTCTATTAAAGAGTAAACGCTTTTTGCATTAAAGCGCCAACGTCCGTCGCAGCTATTCTGAAAATGTTTGCCTTAACTACATGAGCATTCTTCTCTATGTTTCTGTACATATATACATAGACTAACGTCTGTTTCTCGAAGGGGTAGGCAGAGACTACGTTTAAGTACTATATGTATAAATCGGGCTACGATGAAATAATATATTCGAAAACTTATTAATACATATAGCATAACATGCAGTTTAATGCTACTACGTCGCGTTGGACGCACATTTAAAAACATTTAAGGTGTTTGTGCTTCTGTTACGTGTTATCTCTAAAAAGGCCTTAGAGATGAGCAAAAACGACCGGTTGGCGCAGCGGTAGTGTAAGCGAATGCCACGCATCGGTCGCGAAGGTCGAAGGTCGCGGGTTCGATTCCCGCTCAATTCAAACATTTGTGTGCGTGAACATGGATGTTTGTCTTGGTCTGGGTGTTTCTATGTATAATATGTATGTATTTACAAAAAAAAAAACCCGGGTCGGCCAAAGTGTTATTGGGTTTTTCCGTTAGGAAATTCTCAGTAGCAGAACGGAGTCTGGTGATGTGCCCGGTAACGGCAATAGGCTCGCCCTCTATTACGTGGTACTTAAAATTCATGGCGAAATGTGGGTGTAATATTACACCTCTGCCTACCCCTTCGGGGATACAGGCGTGAGTCTATAAAAATATAAAAGTATATGTATATGTATGTTTATCCATTGTCTAGTACCCATAGTACAAGCTCTGCTTAGTTTGGGACTAGATGGTGTTGTGTGCATGTGGAAAAAATAAAATAAATAAAATAACAGCTGAGCCGAATTTGATAAAGCTTTGCAGTAATATAGGCTATACATTACAACAGCACAAGAGTTACCTCTTATCCCCTTGTTCGACCCCCACGCGAGGGAAGTCGCGGTCTCAGCTAGTGTATAATATAACACATTGAATGACCGCGGTTCTTGGCATCCTCGGTATCCGTTACAACGTCGTGCGCGGCTATTAATAGCCGCTACTACATACTACGGGTGCTTACAACCAACATTCACACGTACTATTCATCGACACTGTAATCCTATATGATGGCACAGAACATTACATACCAACGGTGTTTCATTTACACACGCGTTAATTATACACCTAAAACTTCTTTAGGAATCACACATCTATTGGTGAAAATCGTATAAAATTCCGTTGGGTACTTTTCGTTTTACCGCGTCCATACAGCCTCAGGAAAAATTTTACAAAGATGTACGCGTTGCAACTTTGTATAATACTAGGGGACGCCAGCAGCTACGCCTACTTTTTTTTTTAATTTACCCTTTTTGGCCGATTCCGTGGGAATTTCTGGAAATCCCTTCTCAGTACACCCCTACGGTCCCCAAGGAACATACATGCCAAATTTCAGCTTCCTGCGCCCAATAGTTTTGGCTGTAGCTTGTCTGTCAGTCAGTCAGTAACGCAAGGATTTTATATATACAGATATAAAGTAGTCAGACAAGTTTCAGAATTGCAAGCATCAGCAAACTTTGAATGACATGCGTTTCTGCCTATACTTAATATAGATAATAAAATAGAAAAAAAATGGCTTTCTTTCTAAGTAAATTTTAGCAAAATACTGTATACATTTGCATATAAATTTGGTACTAAAAGACATCTTGAAGGCAGTTTCCTACAGTCAAGATGCACGCAATGACAGTACATCCACGGTTTCCATACATGTTTCCATGTACAAACTCTCAACATCAATCATTGCGCCGTGACTAGCTAGATTGTTACGGAGCCTGCATCGCTATGCATTTTACATCTCGACGAAAATTTCTATTGTTGACGTGAACAGATTCCATGGTGGAATGTAGCATTTACTTATACATCTGGATGTCTTTGGGATTAAAATGAACATAACAACAACTTATCTTTACGATAAGGGTCTTTCTTAATCGCGTACATGAAAATAATCATAAAGTACCTCTTATTTTTATATATTATACTAATATAATAAAGCTGAAGAGTTTGTTTGTTTTTTTGAACGCGCTAATCTCAGGAACTACCGGCCCGATTTGAAAAAATCTTTCAGTGTTAGATAGGTTATTTATCGAGAAAGGCTACATAACATCACGCTATGAGTCACCGGAGCGGAGCAGTAGCCTTAAATAACGCAGGTGTAACCGCGGGCATCATCTAGCCTAAGATATGGAGTATCGCCATCCCTCTAAGTTATAAAGGTCAGACGGCAGTCACTATGTGGAAAAGCTAATATTCTGCTGCCGCATCAAGTAAATACCGTGTATCCAGGGCTCAAAGGCGAAAGTTTTGGATGCAAACGTGATAACGCTAGGACGATGATGACCTAATTTAATACTAGCTGTTTCCCGCGGTTTCACCCGCGTCCTGAGGGAACTACTTCGCGTATCCGGTTAATTTATAGCCTAAGTTACTCCTTGGTACATCAGCTATCCGTCAGTGAACGTTCCGTCAAAATCGGCCTAGCCGTTCCAGAGATTAGCGAGAACAAACAAACAACATTTGTAAAAAAAAAAAAACCGTATATGTACCGTGTATCCATCCATATGCATTTAGTAAAAAGCGGTTATTTTAATATTACAAACAGACACTCCAATTTTATTTAGGTATATGTATAGATATGTACCTACATGAATTTTCGGTATGGACTACACCAGCCATGGTCACGGGATGACACGTAGACATAATTATTTATATTGAATATTAGTAAATATAGCACCACCATGAGAAATCGTACAATATTTCTACGAATTCTGTTACGTCGTAACTCCGAATGAAATACAAGGAAAATACGTATCGATACAGGCATTTTTATCATCATGTTATCTGTTGATTTCTTTTTTTTTAAATTTTTGCTTGCCGTATTACTCATCTATATATCTGTCTGACAAGTATAAAATAGCGAGATAAAATTTCCCACGCTCTTGACCGATCAGTATCGCATAAGGTACCTACTTATCTCAAGACATTTATTATAACCGTTGGCTAGTTTGATATGAAGAGTTCGTGATTTCAAGGTTGTAAAAGTAATAAACGACAATCATTAAATAAAATCACAACAATGGGTTCAAATTTTAGACGGGACGACACTTTGAGAGATCTAAGAATTTTCTTTCTTAAGTGTCTAATAAAAATCTTATTTTTGGAAGCGATGTTGAGTATTTCGGTAGGTCGTTCTAAAGGACACGCACTTGACTATTTTTATTCGAAGATTGTTTTTCCACGATTTTTTCATTGGATTGGATGACGAAAAACTGACCAAACAGATATATAAGGCAAGTGTGAAAGGGACAGGACGAAGGGGAAGACCTAGGCGGATGTTCTTTGACCAGATTGGAGACATCCTGAAAAAAGGACAGGTCAGAAGTACCCTTAACAGAAGAGCATGCATGAGAAACTTGATGGGAGTGAATGAAGCAAGAGAGGTATGTCAGGATCGTTGCAAATGGCGTTCCGTAGTCTCTGCCTACCCCTCCGGAAAACAGGCGTGAGTCTATGTATGTATGTTTTTTTCCACAAGGTTCGAGTAGCAGATTTATAACATATTTTTTTAAATAAAGTAGTAGCTTCATACTTTATCCAATCAAATAAATAAAACCGCGTACTAAGTCACAAGCACAAAGTCAACGTCTTAATTAAAGAACAGTACGGCACAAGAGGGGCCATATCCACGCGTATAGATACAATAAGTAAATTGAACGGAAAGGAAAGGGTTAATACATTAGGGACCTTCGGCAACATCGGCCACCTGTCACTTATGAGTAGTTAGTCTTAATTAATCCTGAGTTACTGCCTCCCTAGCCGTAGAGAGTGTTTTAGTGGTGTTATTCAGTACTAAATAATAATCTTAATTCAGTTATGGAAATGTTGACAGTTTTATTACTTAACAAACAGAATCAGTAGCATTTGTCGTATTTATGACGTGCTTAAATAAACCATAGGTTTGTGTATATCATGTTGGTAACAACCATGTGTTTCAATTACAAATTTTCAAACTTTTCGGAAGTAATTTTTTTAATTTAACTCAATAATGAGTCTCAGCAGTTACATATTTATAATATTCAGTCAGTGACATGTAATGATGTAACCTCGTTCATTTGGTTACGATTTCTCCTAGCGATCAATACAGATACAAGTATAAAAAAACTGAAATGACTTCACATTTAACAGTAATCGAACATAGCCCTCGCAGTCTAGGTATAAACCATCCTCTATCATCAACAATTCAGGTACCTACTTTAAGGGAATATTCGCAAAATTCTTATATATTCTGAACGCGCGAACAGGTGGCTTTTATAAAAAAATATAATATCTATAAAGAGAGTTCTTATCTCTGCGTCCTTTATTTTATTACGGTTCTGTGTGTATGTATCTACTCAGTTTGACATAATCGCTGAGTTGACTACCATTCAGACAATTTTATTATTGGTACAAACGAATTATTAGGTATATACTAGAAGCTATAGGTACTTTTGCATCTGAAGACCCATTCTCGTATTTTATCTGATATTCACACTGTATTTTGTTCGAAATACGATTAGATTTTGAATTTATAGTCAATTGAAAAGTTACATTTGGGGTTGCACAAGTTGTATTTGTCAGAGGACGCAATTTTATTTTACAGATGTGTAGGGAGGGCTAGTGTAAAGCTTGATCCAAATTTGTGGGGTAAAACTCTTGTCCCTAGGCCGCCTTGGGCTTAGCCCAAAAAAAAAATTTCAATGGACTACTCATAATAATTGGTATTCTGTTAACTGAATGTCATATAGTCTTATTTAACGCACATAGTTCGACACATTGTTCAATTTACGATCTAGTCGCGATATCATTCAAGTATCAGTTAATTTAGAAGAGTACCATTTATGACATAAGTATGACACTAACACTAGATCAAAACTGCACATTGAACAAATATAATTACGGAATTGGCCCTCTGATTAACGTTTATGTATGTTGCGGCATACGTTTCGTTCGAGGAAAGGTGTGACCCCAGCAATCACTTTTCAGCTCCTTATCCAACCTACCCTCGTCAAGATCGCCACTGGCGTGAATGTATTAGTAACGTATCAGCTTTGTTTTTGTAATCATTACTTTACGGCCAGAAGTATCGCATAAGGCTGTGAGCTGTTTCAGCCACTAAAATAGGAGACTGACCACCCTTTTCGGAATTTGCAAGACGGTAATGAAGATGTTAGAGAACCCCAGTCATTAAACAATCGGTCATTAATGCTGTCATGATCCCCTGAATACCTAATCATATTATCCATTAATGACCCTTGCCTTGCCAAACAAGTGTACAAATAAACAAATATTTGAAGAAGAACGCATTCACAACTCAATACTTTCGTCATCTTCACGTAGCTTATAACATGCGACAATTCGGATAGTTAATAAATACCTTGAGGCCAAATCACTTAAGAATAAATAACGTGACCCGTAGTGCGTGGCCAATAAATCGAGATAAGCTCGCAATTTATCGGACGATTTATAAAACCTGAGGTCGTGTACGATACGACATTTAAGCAATTTGGAAGTAAGCCTAGTTATGTCTAGACCGCTGAACATGACTGGCGTAAAATATTGTGTTATGCGATTCTATCGATTACATACTTTGTAACGCAGAAACATCTTTATAAAAATGTAATTAATAAAGTACACGAACCTTACCGATAAAACGCTACCTCGCCAGTATCTTTAGTAAAAACGTAGAAAATTGAACTCAATTGAATTTCGTAGAATAGGTTAAATATATCATGACCTTATTCTATTTTATAGACTAAGGGTCGGCTTCACCGCTCTCTGATTCTAAGATCCTGTTAAAATAATTTGTCAGACACCTCATATACATATATTCCGTTTTAAATTTGTTTTACCTGAAAGATAAGGTCGATGCACAGCACAGGTGATGACCCGGGAATAAGTACATATCTCTTTTACCTTTAGATAAACATCAAATTCCAGATAATTTAAAAAACATATTATGATTTTTTTAATAACGTCTTCTGAAAATTTAATGCGTACTTCGTGTGGTTGTAACTTACTTATTAACTACGACTAAATATTACGTACCTATGACCACTATAAGAAATTACGATAAGTACACAAATAATGCAAATATACGTCTCAAATATATGCATGCATTTACTGTTAAATATCATGTCAATCGGGTTCGACGGTGTCGATATTATCCCAAATAACACACACAGGTAGTAGAGCCTTGCTGATTTCAGCATGAATGGGCCGGCTCGACCGGGGTAGTACTACCCTCTCACAGAAAATAGACGTAAAGTAACAGTACTTAAACTGTTGCGTTTCGTTCGGTGAGTGAGTGCCGGAGGCCCTATCCGCTATTCCTTCCCTCTTAATCCACTCCTCATCCTATCCCTTTTCCCATCCCCAAAAGGGCAGCCATCGCACTTGTGACTCCTGGGGTATTGCTGTGTCCACGGGCGGCGGTAATGGCTTACCATCAGGCGATCCGTCTGCTCGTTTGCCGCCTATTACTAAAAAAAAACTTCACTAAACCGGCTTTGACGCGCACACGACACAAATTGCCTAAATATTTACGGTAAATATTCCCCATCCAATTTTGATGCATACATCTATCAAAATTTCATTGGCAAATTTGTATTCGGCGTGGCCCCTGTTTATCAACACAGGGGTCACGAGCCCCGGACATGAGGTGAATCACGATTAGACGTAGCTAGATATAAACACGGTACGTAATTATGATTTCAATAAAATTGATAACAGATCGCGGTCGAAAAAACTGAATTTGTTGGGCGGCAGAAAAGTATTGGTGCAGCTGAAGAGGGGGTCTGAGCAAGCGAGTACCATCAACTCCTACGAGATCAACGTAAACTAGCAATATCCGTTTAGTTGCTTTCAGTCGATCAGTGAGCGCAGGACCGCTGTCTTCTCAAGAGGAAAGGAATAAAGAGTTAAGAGAAGAGCAATAGTTATCACCACATTTTTCTCTCTCTTCTGAAACCTGCAAGAGACGTCTGGCTGGTATCTTAATATATTTTACAGTTCGTAAAGATAAATATGGCACTATCTTGTATCGGAAGGTCATGACACATTGAGTCACTGAACCGACAAAATAAATAGATATAATCAAATTGCTATCTTTATTATAAGTTTTTAACGTAATGAGTGTCACTAAACAGCTGGTGTTTACAGAAGCGGGTTCAATAGTTCTTCTTTCACATTGAACGCGACATGTTTTAAGACACTACCGTTACCCTATCGAATGATGAAATGTCATCATACGAATGCCAATAGGCAGTACTCTTACTGACATAAAGATCTAGAGAAGAGAAGACACCTGATGTCTTTTAAAAGGGGTCATCATCAAAAGTGTGAGAATCGACGAAACGTGCAACCGATACGTCGGTATTACCCCGCGTTTTCACCAAGGTATAATACATGTATTTAACAAGTTTTTGACAATGTTTTCTTTTCTCATATACATGTATAAAACATGTCGTATACAAAACTATAGACATGTATAAAACTTGTTGTACCTTATACAAAACTTGTATGCAACTTGTTGTAGACATGTATAGAAAACTTGTATGTAACTTGTTGTAGACATGTATATAAAACTTGTATGAAACTTGTTGGTTGAAAACTTGTAGTTGTCTGCATGTTTATGATCTCATGTTTTTGTCGTAGCTAAACTTGTAGAATTCGAGACAAATTCAAGCAGTAGTTTTATTTTAAAAGAAAGAACCTGACTTCGTTTTTAATTTATTTAGGTACTTCCCTACTAAACTGGTTCTTGAGGTTTGTTATATTTTATCAACATCTTTAACACTGCCTCCGTGGTCCAGTCGATAGCGTATGTGACTGCTAAATAGAGGCCCCGGGTTCGATTCCCGGGTCGGGCAAAAGTATTACCTACTGGGTTTTTCCGAATTCTCAGTGGCAGCACGGAGTCTGGTAACGGTACGGCAATAGGCTCCCCCCCCCTTATTACGTGGCGACCTTAAAATTCATGGCGAAATGTGGGTGTAATAAGTATTACACCTCTGCCTACCCCTTCAGGGATACAGGCGTGAGTCTATAAATAAAAAATAAAAAACATTAATGTACATTTGCGAAGCAATTGCTGCCAATGCGTCTTTTTTCTTCTGACGATCTTTATATATTTTATTTTTCACATTCCTCAGACATTCTTGTACATGCAAAAGCTCAATGAGTTCTAAAGTTTGTTTTTTTGACCACTCCATTCTTATTCTTATTTCGTTTTCACGAAGTAAAAAGCGCGGTTCGTCCGGTATGTTGAAAACTATTTTTTTTTTTTAAATACAACTCCCTCATTAGGACTAAATCTTGTGTCGCGGGCGACTTTACAAACATACAACATACGGGCACAATTTATAGATCACACAAAGTTTTGTCTCGTGTGGGAATCGAACCCACAACGCTCAGCGCAATGTCAAGCGATGAGGCGGCCGCTTAAACCACTATACGTATATCTGTATAATCTATGCACTATACGCCAACCGTGCAGTAAAAAAAAAAACTTTATCCAACAAGCATGGATAAAGTTTAAAACTTGTCTAATACAGAAATTGCAATAAAATAAACAATATATGCAAAATTTTTTTTTTCTTTTTGAATAATAGATGTTGGCCGATTCTCATAGATACCGGATAAGCACAAAAAAATTCATCAAAATCGGTCAAGCCGTTTCGGAGGAGTATGGGAACGAAAACTGTGACACGAGAATTTTATATATTAGATTAGGTAACCAAAAAGAGAATGAAATTATGATAAAAAGTTGTCTGAGGAGCCGGTGCTTTTGTTGTAATGAAACATACAAAATGTTAATGCTGAAATAAAAATTCACAACGAGCGTCTGGTTTTCTAATTAAATTGTTATTAATTTCTGTGTGTCTAATAGTATGATGTAGTGTCCTAGAGTGGAGACCACGCCTCGGCAAGCGTAAGGTAGGGCGGCCCCCGGCTAGGTGGACCGACGACCTGAAAAAGGTGGCTGGGACAGACTGGATGCGGAAGGCTGAGGACCGTGTACTGTGGCGCGTGTTGGGAGAGGCCTATGTCCAGCAGTGGACTGCGATAGGCTGATTGAGAATTGAGAATAATAGTATGAAACATGAATTTATAAAGTGCCGTTATATGTAACCAAAATTGCTTTCAATCAAACTGTAGTGTTAAGCCTAAGATTCAATTAAGTATTTCTTTATGATAGGTTTTACTAGTCGTACGAGTTAAGGGAAGAAAATGTTTGTAAGCTTTCACGAAATTTCAAACCTGGATTCGATAGGATAGCACGTCTTGTATTCGGCGGAAATTGGTTTGCAGTTTCATCTGAAAACCACCTACCTACAAGATTTACTTATTTGTTTTGGATTTTCTCTCCGAAATAGCCGCGATGACATAATCATACACCATATTGGATTTTTGCTATGTTACAACCTATTGATTTGTACGTAGGTACTACTCTACAAAGTAGTGGTAAAAGACTAAAGACATCAAATAGATTTTCTTTTAATTGCAAACTCAAAGAAGACAGAAATACTACTACGATCTTATAATACTACGAAACTTCATCTCCTTTCAGCTTAAAGTAAAGAGTATAGTATCTTTACTGATTAGTATTATAGTATGCCCAAATACGATATAAGCAGCGATAGCCGAGTGGAGAGACCGACAGACTGCTACGCAGAGGGTCTCGGATTCGAATCCACGGCAAGCACCAATGACTTCAAAGTTAAGTGCGTATTAAGTTGTTAATTATCGCTTGCTTAACGGTGAAGGAAAACATCGTGAGGAAAACTGCATGTCTGAGAGTTCTCCATAATGTTCTCAAAAGACATGTGAAGTCTGCAAACCCGGACTTGGCTAGCGTGGTGGACTATGGCCTTAGCCTTCTTATAGTGAGAAGAAGAAGCCCGTGCCCAGCAGTGGGACAGTATAAAGGGCTGATGATGATGCCCAAATAGATATAGGTTTACTTAAACTGACGCAACTTACTCTATATTATAGAATATAATATTATATAACACGTCCTGTCTTACATCATCACCTCCCTACCTCCCCAAAACCGCCGCAGGTATACATTATAAAAGTTGCTACGTATTTTAATTTTATAAGGAGGTTATTTAACTATTAAATGTTATTATGTAACGGTAGGTACAGCCGTGCGATGCCGCAGACGTCTCTCAACTATGTTTGTCATACGTTTAAATTAATTTTACACATTTAAATTGAAATGCACTATATATTTTTACCTAACTTTGCAACGAATATTCCATATTCTACGTAATTGATATCGGTTTAAAATAAGTTGATTGTCTTCAATATGTCACAATAAACAGGTACCTATCAAACGTACTAATGAATTCGTGTAGAACTACGATGTCTTTGATTTGTCCCCTGAAAGCATTTAAGGCCTTATTACAGAATAAAGTCTACCATAACACCAGATGAGAAGTATGTGTGGTGTGTCTTTGACTGACAGAGTAAAGAATTATGTGATAAGAGAGTGTTGTGGGGTAAAAGAAGATGTAGTGACAAGCATCGAGAAAGGTATGCTAAGGTGGTTTGGGCACGTAAAGAGGATGGATGACGAAAGATTGACCAAGCAGATATACAAAGCAAGTGTGAATGGGATAGGACGAAGTGGAAGACCTAGGCGGACGTCCTCTGACAAAATTGGAGACATCCTATAAACAGGACAGGTTAGAAGTACCCTAAACAGAAGAGCATGCATGAGGAATCTGATGGGAGTGAATGAGGCAAGAGAGATATGTCAGGATCGTTGCAAATGGCGTTCCGTAGTCTCTGCCTACCCTCCGGGAAACATGCGTGAGTCTATGTAGGTATGTATAAAACCAGATTTAGGCCCTTACACCTTTTGAAGGGAAATTTTAGAGACTTATATCAATCCGGTATTTGTTCCAAAGACTTTCAGAGGGAAATGGCTCCGGAGATTCGTCATTTGCCTGTAAAAAACCTGTGCCTTTTACTCAGCTAAGTCCAAAACTAAACATTGAACTATATTAAGTACTGGCTTTTATAATAAGAAGCATTGTATATATTGTGTTCATCTTTAGTTCTAGTCTATTTTCTTATTAAACTCTAGCTTCAATTACGACAGTACCTCCAGAGATACAAACCGTAGAAGTCTCTACAATTTAAAATAATACGTAATCCTCAACCAAGAAAACACTACAATGCCTCTTTCTCACAATACCTCTATTTTTTTTTTCAGTGGAACTAACTAGCGGTGACCCGAGAGCCGGTAATGTGACGTCACCAGTGTTAATAGAACGCTGCGTGTCATAAGGTCAATGAAATCTACCTCCAGTGCCCTGGGCTCGTCGCGTCGTGCCGTCGGAAATAATTATTTCTCGTGCAGAACTATACTTATGGCTTACGGTGACCTTACGTAGACTCTGGGATAATCTATTCTATTCTGCCGCATACACGCAACACCCTACAGTCCCCCAAACAAAGGTGAACTTGTAGTTTGGGTATTAGGAAATGGGTAAACATAATAATATATCGATTTAGAAATAAGAATCCAAGATATAGTGGTACCTATTGAAGAAGAAAGTAGTATAAACGTGTGGTTTTCATTTCATTTAATAATAATAATAATATTGTACCACATACACACATCATCTAGTCCCAAGCTAAGCAGAGCTTGTGTTATGGGTACGATGAATACTATATGACGATGAATAACGCCGTTTACGTACAATATACCATACATGATCAACATAAAGTAATTTACACGTGATCATCTAAACTTAAATTTGACTGCACGGTTGGCGTAGTGGTTTAAGCGGTCGCCTCGCCGCTGCGCCGAGTGTTGTGGGTTCGATTCCCACACGAGACAACACTTTGTGTGATCCATAAATTGCTGTTTCGAGTCTGGGTGTTCATTGTGTCCGTTGGTTGTATGTTTGTTAAGTCCCCCGCAACATAGGATTTATTCCTAGTGCGGGAGTTGTAATTAAAAATAAAAAAAATTCAAAGCTGGTACTTTAACCAAGCAGACGACTGAAAAACATCCTTAATTACAAACTAACTTTGGCTTAGCGTCGAGGTAGTATAATGCAGGTAGAAATATTGTAGTGGACGCAATAACATCTACTACTTACTAGGTTACTGAGCACTGGCTTAACATCAAGCAAAATAATCTAAATAGTCATATGATAAGTAGGTCCGCATCCCCATCCCCGATAAGTAGGTAGGTGAATATAACACAAAAAGTATAGATAAATTGTCATAAAGTATTCAAAAAGTTTCATAAAACTCACACATTGCTTCTGAAAATTCAAAAATATTTCTTAATAATGGCGCTTTAACCAACCAATGAGGTTTTTTGTGCAGCATTATTAACTTTTTCATGCTGTAAAAAAGTGTATGCACATCGAGAAAATTAAGACGCTTTTTTTATAATGGACGGTCGCCAACTACGTTAACTACCGTCTAATAAAAACTGTCTTAATTTAAGAGTTTTTAGTAATTTTTATTGGACATTTGATTGCAACTCACAAATCGACTGTCGTAAAATAAAACCACATGAAAGAGTTTCTTAATCATTCGTAAGATTTTAAAAGATTGCCTTTTAAGTAATACGTATGATTCATACGAAAGCAATAAACACTCAATTGTCCAGGACAATTGAGTGTTTATTGCTTTCGTATGAATCATATCAATAATCGACGCTAAGCCAAAGTTAGTTTGTAATCATATAATCGTTGTGTTATATTCACCTACCTACTTATCGGGGATGGGGATGCGGACCTACTTATCATATGACTATTTAGATTATTTTGCTTGATGTTAAGCCAGTGCTCAGTAACCTAGTAAGTAGTAGATGTTATTGCGTCCACTACAATATTTCTACCTGCATTATACTACCTCGACGCTAAGCCAAAGTTAGTTTGTAATTAAGGATGTTTTTCAGTCGTCTGCTTGGTTAAAGTACCAGCTTTGAATTTTTTTTATTTTTAATTACAACTCCCGCACTAGGAATAAATCCTATGTTGCGGGGGACTTAACAAACATACAACCAACGGACACAATGAACACCCAGACTCGAAACAGCAATTTATGGATCACAGAAAGTGTTGTCTCGTGTGGGAATCGAACCCACAACACTCGGCGCAGCGGCGAGGCGACCGCTTAAACCACTACGCCAACCGTGCAGTCAAATTTAAGTTAAGATGATCACGTGTGAATTATTTTTACTTTATGTTGATCATGTATGGTATATTGTACGTAAACGGCGTTATTCATCGTCATATAGTATTCATCGTACCCATAACACAAGCTCTGCTTAGCTTGGGACTAGATGATGTGTGTATGTGGTACAATATTATTATTATTATTAAATGAAAACCAACTAAAACTTTCTACTTCAATAGGTACCACTATATCTTGGATTCTTATTTCTAAATCGATATATTATTATGTTTACCCATTTCCTAATACCCAAACTACAAGTTCACCTATGTTTGGGACTGTAGGGTGTTGCGTGTATGCGGCAGAATAGAATAGATTATCCCAGAGTCTACGTAAGGTCACCGTAAGCCATAAGTATAGTTCTGCACGAGAAATAATTATTTCCGACGGCACGACGCGACGAGCCCAGGGCACTGGAGGTAGATTTCATTGACCTTATGACACGCAGCGTTCTATTAACACTGGTGACGTCACATTACCGGCTCTCGGGTCACCGCTAGTTAGAGTAGTTCCACTGAAAAAAAAAAATTGGTATTGTGAGAAAGAGGCATTGTAGTGTTTTCTTGGTTGAGGATTAAGTACGTATTATTTGAAATTGTAGAGACTTCTACGATTTTTATCTCTGGAGGTACTGTCGTAATTGAAGCTAGAGTTTGATAAGAAAATAGACTAGAACTAAAGATGAACACAATATATACAATGCTTCTTATTATAATAGCCAGGACTTAATATAGTTCTGTGATTAGTTTTAGACTTAGCTGAATAAAAGGTATTTTTTTACAGACAAATGACAAATTTCCTGAGCCAATTCCCTCTGAAAGTCTTTGGAACAAATACCATATTGATATAAGTCTCTAAAATGTCCCTTTAAAAGGTGTAAGGGCCTAAATCCTGTGTAAGGCTGCGGTTCCACTGAGGCGGAGTGGCGCGGTGCGGAGCGGGGCTGAGCTGTGATAAGAGGCAGGTGTTACCACTGAAGCTTAGCGGGGTGAAGCGGAGCGGAGCGGGCTGGAGCGGAGCGGAGCTGAGTAGAGCGAAGCTACTTTGAAAATTCAAAAATATTTCTTAATAATGGCGCTTTAACCAACCAATGAGGTTTTTTGTGCAGCATTATTAACTTTTTCATGCTGTAAAAAAGTGTATGCACATCGAGAAAATTAAGACACTTTTTTTATAATGGACGGTCGCCAACTACGTTAACTACCGTCTAATAAAAACTGTCTTTATTTAAAAGTTTTTTGTAATTTTTATTGGACATTTGATTGCAACTCACAAATCGACTGTCGTAAAATAAATCCACATGAAAGAGTTTCTTAATCATTCGTAAGATTTTAAAAGATTTCCTTTAAAGTAATATGATTCATACGAAAGCAATAAACACTCAATTGTCCAAAAAGGTTCGTTAACATCGTAATATAACATGTCATACCTTGCGAAAATATGCCTTACACATAATTTATGTTTATGCTAATATAAAGACATTTTATTTTTAATTACATAGGAAGACAAACGAGCAAGCGGGTCACCTGATGGTAAGTGATCACCGCCGCCCATAGACACCTGCAATGTCCGAAGGATCGTAAGTGCGTAGCCGGCCTACATGGTGTATTGTTAGTAAACTCAGCTGTAAACTGACAAAAAATATACGACCTATCAACGCCGGCTTATCAGTCTGGGTCATTGTCACCAGTAGCGCAATAAGTCAATCCAAATGAATCGGCATTACATTTGGATTGGCCTTTTGGTCGACTGGAAAACAGCTAGTCTGATAAGTCAGAGTTGGTGTGTTCTTTTTCCACTCAGGGCAAATTTTTGCGTGATGTGTAAGATTACGTATTCTGTGCTTAGGTGTAATGTATATACGTTTATCAAAAGAGTTGCTAGCTTGAGATAGCAGTCTTAGCCTTTAGGCTAAGACTGCTATCTCATGGCTTTCTTCTGTAACGGTCTTTCTACCTTTAGGTAGAAAGACCGTTACAGAAGAATGTGGATTGTCCTAGAATTCATGGTATATTCTCTTCTTCACTTCGCATCTTTCAATTCCGTAAAATAAAAGGAATAAATCGCAAAGAGTGTAGAAAACCGTCGTACATAAATGTCCACGAGGAAACCCGATCAGATAAAAAGTAAAAAGTTGCCAAGCTGTCCGTTTTATCTTAGTTGTACATCTAACAATTAAAAGTATACCTTATCTGAGATATGATGATTAACTGGTAACACTTACCTGAAAAAAAGAGAACAAAATGGTTATTATTTTGTACACATAAACAGGTTACAAAAGAATTCAGAATATAGGTATGCAATAAGACTGTGTTTGTGCAAAAATTGACAATGGATTAAATGCGCCTTTTTTCCAAAATGATCTGCATAGTTATAAAACAAATACATTTAAATGTATGTGGCGAATAACTCATTTTTATGCCCTGTCCTACCACAATAAAATGCCACATTAGACATTAAAATAATTTATTGTTCTTATGGCAAAACAATTTATGTACGGCGCCAGACAATGGGTAATCTAATAACTTAATGAGGTAATGAGAGACAGCCACATAAATTGGCACATAAAATTAAGTTAGCCCAAGATATTTTCTTTTAAAGCACTTCTTATTTTTAAGACCCTTTCGCCGTTAGGAATTAATTCAGTATATCAAAAAAAAACCTATTTAAAAATACACTACATAAAGATTACGAAGACTCTGAAGAACAATATGTAGATCACGCATAGCTGTGTGTCGTATTGATATGGAGATGGAGATGGAACACACTACACTAAACGCCTTATCGTAACCGTGGTCGATCTACTGGCTACTGACCTATTTTCAACCAGACTCTGTATTAACAACGAGTATGTGACAATATGATCCGTCTTTTGAGGCTAAGTGCTGCTTCAACGAAGATCCCGATAGACGGCCATTAACGCTGACGTAACTAGAGCACTGAAGTAACCGTTATGTCGCATCGCAAACATTAATGTCGAACCGTCAAACTAATATATAATAGCGAAAATATTTTCAACACGTCATAGCACTGAAACTTGGCACTATTTCGTCGAAAATGATGTTCACATATTTCAGACTTGCCATTAAAGAAAATTTCAACTACAAAACCTAACAATATGGTCCACAAAAGTTATACCATATAAAACGATTTTGCCCGTGGCTCCGCGCTCTTGAATGATACATCTAGTCTAGACCTTTCTGAGTAATCACAGTATCTATTCGTGACAAGCGTGCAAAAACCCGTTCACTAGTTTTTGAGTTTATAGTGTTCATACAGACAGACAGGACGAAAGGGGCACTTCATTTCCTTGTTTGTACCTATAGATATAGATAATATTCTTACTAAAGCAATAAAGAAAAACAAATTGTGAATTTTAGCTTAACTGTATTGTATGTAAAAGCCAACACATAGAAACCTAAATAAATCACAACTTTTCTTTTCCTTACGAACCTAATAATTTTTGTGAAATGATATACAATGTGTTGATTTGCATTTGCAATATATTTTAGTAATACAATATAGACAGTATACTTATTCTCCCAAAATATTTTAAACAGTGAGCGATGAAATAAAACCCTATTTTCATGAAATGTTACTTAGATAGTAAATCAGAAAAACTCTTAAATCCTGCAAAATAAGATTCTATCGCGCAGTCAATTTAGGTACTTGGGCTTGTGTGTGTTAGGCACCTGCAATGGCGATCAGCTGAGCGGCGGCGGAGGTCAATACACCGAGATAATTTTCAAAGTGCACGATGACGAAATTTTTTTTTTTTTACTTTTAGTGCTTATTTTTTCATGTACTATTTGTATTCAGTTATAGTAGTATATTAACCCCTTAAAATATTTTGCAAATGCAAATCAAATCCCTGTATATATATTACGATATACATCAGTCAAAATCGCCAGCATTCTTTACTTAAGCATTATTTATAGAATATATATAACAACGAAATAAGTACATCACATATCAGGATCGTTGCAAATTGCGGTCCGTAATATCGTTCTAACCCTCCGAGAAACAGACGTAAGTGCATCACAAATTCACAAGTACAGTCACATCATACAAGATTTCAAAGATAACCTCAGTTAATTATAATTAAACGGCATCTTAATAAGGCAACGTAATCGTGTCAGTCCGTGTGGTGACGGATTAAGAATACGGAATGTCACCACCCATATCATCCCATGGGTGTCGTAAGAGCCGGCAGAGGCAGCAAATTATGCAGAGAACAGCACTGTAAAAGAAGGAAAACTTGATACGAACCCTATACCAACCCGTTTGGCCAGCGTGGTATAGTAGGCCAATTCCTCCTTTCAAAGGAGAGGCCTAGCCCAGCAGTGGACTGTTAAAGGCTGATGATGATGATGATGAATCGTGTAATGCAGTAGTTGCAAGTTATTGCAGCGCTGGTACTTATTCTTAAATGAAATACTAGCAATGTTATGAAATGCATTATATGGTTATATAAAAACATGAAGTCTAGAAGAAGTAGTAATAAAATGAAGACTTGCAAGTAATGTCATAATTTTCAGGATTACTACTTATGGGATATAGAAAAATATATAGTGCCACGTATGAGATGCCGTGCAATCAATCTAAATTGTTTTTACCTACATTAAGTAAGTAGTTTTAAAAGTTAAATTTTGCACCAAGATATGGTTCTGATAAAAAATATATTTAGATCATATCGCACAAATTCTAATGTGTCATAAACTCATAACATTCCTATGCCCGCCCCTTACTATAAATTCTCACTTTTGGTATATTATCGAAATAGGATTTACCGATTTACCGCGAAGACATAAAGAATAACATATTATTTAGATCATACGCAATCAAAAAAAGCAAAGCAAATAATCGTAACACACAGAAGATTAAACCATAGAATTTGTATATATGATGCCTCACATCTTTTGCTGTGATATGCAAACTTGGAACTTCTTGGGAGTGCAGAAGTTTCCGTTCCATTTTAAAATAGGCTTGTCATGCCACGATTGCCATGATGGGGATGACTATTACACAGCGTGAAAGCCATTAAACAGAAAAAAACTAAAGCTTCACACCCGTGTTATGCGAGCCTAATGTCGAACAACTTTAATGGTCTATTATTTTATTTTTAGGCACAACAGAACGGACAGGTCCCGAGGGGCCGAGCCGTCCGGTCCACTTGAAAAGCCCATTTTATGTCGAAAAAATAACTAATTCGTAGGGGCATTGAGTGAACTCGATAGCTGAAATTCGATTTGGATGTTTTTCAAAGGTCTGCGAGGTTCAATCACTTTATTTAACTCTTTTTATTGGATTATATTGCATGGCAATTTACTGGTAATATATTTTGTAATAAAAATAAAAAATCGGGCTCAGTGGCGTGCCTTTGGAGAGACCTATATCCAGCAGTGAACTATGGCAGGCTGATGATGATGATTTCTTGTAGCTTGAACTTCTAATACATATTATAAACTTCCCGTGTGCCATACTTTACTATGATATTAATTCAATATAATTTCAATTGGGCATATCCGATACGATTGGATACCGTAAGCAGATGCACTGCTTCTCAAGGCAAAGGGTGATAACACCGCTAGCGTTTTTACTTCGAGCTTCTATTACATTTCCTCTGTTCGGAAAGAACTCGAGACATCACTATATCTACAGTAGCGCTAGGCTAGGTGATAACCTAGACATTCAGACACATACTTTGTAACACTTTATACTGTACCTAACACAGTCGAAGTGGCTTTATTATTACCTGTATTTTAAACCCTCGGGATTGATGTAGCGTCATATAAAAACTAAAGCTACCTACGTATAATATCCACATTGAAAGTCAGTTCATCGGATCCCGGAACGGATCCAAATTATTCTCACAAACGCAAGGGGGAGACAAGATGAGCGATACGTGACGAAATGTTAATACCGACGGCTGTGAACGTACAATTTGAATTGTAATCAGTTTCGCTTGACATTAGGACTACATTGACGTAGTTTCTTAGAATATTCGGGTGCGCAACTTGATTGAATTTTAAAGTCACAAAGGACTTTTAAGCGATGAAATCATCGTTTTATAGTGTGTTTTACGTCTTAGCGGGCAGCTAACTAGAATGTGCGGTATGAAGGTAGTAAGTATATGATCATAGTCACATTTCATCTGGAAATTGCGAGTTTGACTCACACAAGAAAGGTGCCGTACAAAATTATGACAATATTTATTTCATTATTAGACACGTATAGCGACAAAAGGGACATTAGCTCGAAAAAAATCATCTTACCACTTAGGTATATTGATTCATGATAAACAAGGCACCCTTGGACTATGAAACCTAGAAATGGAGGTTGTGTATGAACTGTCCACTCTCCTGCTACATAAAAGATTAATAATTTGATGCAACATTAAATAACAATATTTTTATTTGGCGTTTGATGTTCCTATCTCCTGTCTCACCGCCTCTGACTAGTAATTATTATTGACGTAAATAAAGAGCACATATTTACGATGCTATCACAGTCATTTAGTCAGAACAGAGGGAGACTAGACTGGTCCTGTCGTACCACGACTAATTACGAAACACTACAAAGCATCACTCCCGTGTATCGAAGGAGGATTATAGAGGGTTGCTGCCACGATCATATTTCGGCAGCCGTTTTATAGAGGGTGCTTTATACGGGGGCGAGAATATCACTGTATTGGACAATGTTGCAAGATCAAAGAGATTAAGCTTTTGGTTGTGTTCGAAATTGTATCATAGAGGCATATGATATTGTTGACAGTTCTATTTTTGCATTGAATAGGAGATCTGTGTTAATCTATATCTTGGTGGACTAATTGATCGGAGACCCTGGGCTCGACCCGTTAGCTTGGTAGGTAATCGGGATAGTGCCAGGACGATGATGATGTAGAGACTGACTTTATCAAATAGTATATTCAAATTTAGTAAAAAGTGTTGTGGAATAAAAAAAGAGGGAGAGCTAGAGCTAGACCGCACAGCATTGTCTTTGTCATTGATAAAACAGTGTTGCCTTCATGACTGTATTGCTTAGTCTATTAATTTTAATATGTTTCCCACACAATTATTTTATGATCTAGGCTAGACGTGTATCATGATAACTTTTTTATATCTTTAAACGAGCTTAATACTTCAATCTCTGGTTACAAAAAAAAAGCAATAAACCCAATCACAATCAGTTACACAGTAGATATAGATCTGTATTGAGAGCCTCGGTTTTCACTAAGGCCGATAATACAACTGTATAGTGTACAGCCGCTGAGCTATCAAGGGCTCGATACTCGACAAATGTTACTGTTATGTTCCAACTATTGGAGCCGATCCAGCACCGTTACTGCCATTATTAAAAGGAGGGAATGAGCATTCAGCTGGTCTATTGTAGTTTGACCCTTGCAAAGGACGTAGGTATGTGTTTAAAATATAATGATTTGATCATTGACGGTATTTGTTTTTCAATTGTATAAAAAAGGCTTTAGTTAGAATCAATGCAAGATCAGTTTATTCAAGATTTCTGAATGGAAATCTGTTTATATAAAATTCTTGCATTACTGACTGACTGACAGAGAACTCGTAGCCAAAACTTTTGGGCGCAAGAAGCTGAAATTTGGCATGTATGTTCTTCGGGGACTGGGGTTTCATAAGCATTAGACCTAAAGCTGGAAAAATATCCCATATTCAGAAGATTATACCTAATTATTCGTTGTTCTGTATTTTTTTTATGAGTAGTGTTTCCTTTAATGCAAGACGTGGTACAGAAAACGATAATCCTAATTCTTTAACCAGTCTTGGTTTCTTTACCACAGCAGCATTATACGCAAATGCCAGGGATATCTCTTTCAATAATAACTCAAATGAAAATAAATCAGTTCAAATAATTCAGTACCTAAAATCGGCGTCCAACTCAACGTTAAAAATAAATAAAACGGAATCGGCATCCTATTAAAATAGATTCTATTTTGATTACACAAATTAATTAGTATTATTCTCGTAGAAAATTCACGAGAATGTTTGAGAACCATCCGAATTGATTTAGAGTATGGACAGATGTCATCACTTGGTTATAATGGAACTGCCAACGGAACGCGCCGGGATTAGCTATCAAGCTAAACGACCGACTTAGTTATGAGGGTAGTTAGGATTTGAGAGAAGGGTTGAATGTAGTGATTTTGTAAACCGTAACCGGTAATAAACTAATTTGGGCTGAAAATTATTGTATTTCCTTTTGAGAAGGCATTTTTGTCCAAATTTCAGTCAAGCGCATCTCTCCTTCATGTAAGGATTCTCATTTTTATAGTTGCAATTGCGTTATGTCCTTTGAATACGTCACTTTTACGTTACCAGAAGAATCTGCATAAAATATTCTCAGTTGGAACAAAGGGTTTTATAAGTTTATTCCTATATTCCCAAGAGTAATTACATGTGTGACCAAACATTTATGTTAAAATTAAACATGAGCATCTCATTGATATTTTAGCTTTATATGGACTAAAGAGCTCTGAGGCCCAATTCTCCTAAATAAATTTGTTCAAAATGCAGTTTCGATCTATTACTCAGTGTCATTCTTATTTCACAAATGGTATTCTCCTAAATTAACTGATATTTGAATGATATCGCGACTAGATCGTAAATTGAAAAATCCGTCAAAATATGTGTCAACCACGAACTATTTAAGTCAAATTAGACGATAATGTCATCATGGGCCTCCGCAGACTAACTTCTTTTAGCATCGGCGACCGGCGATTCAGTCGCTTTTTGGCATCCAGATGCAGCGTCCGAATTCTTACACCGCACACTGGAAGATGCCGATCGCGGCGACTTGTCACTTTAAATAATAACGTAGGGGTCGTCCATTAATAACGTGATTTTGTCTTTCCAATTTTAAATTTACTCTGTGATGATGATACCTGGGTAGGTTGGAGGCTTTACCACCTCTCCTGATTCTTTGTCAAAAGTTTTTTTTATACAAAGTACTTAAATAAAAAAAATATTTTATCCAAAAAAGATATTGCGAGCTACTGGTGTCAAAATTGAAGCTAAAATAAAAAATATGACACTCATTATTCTCTTTATCTCTTACCTGACTTCAATTTCTTTAGGTCGGCGCTGTATGGGGACATACATTCTCTTCCATACTTCTCTGTCACCAGTCATCCGATCACTTCCCCCTTTTCTTACATATCTATTCTCACACAGTTATTCCATCTTTTATTTGGTCGCCCTCTCCCTTTTCCTCTCTGCCCTCCTATTTATCACTTGTTTACCTAAATACATAATCATCCACTCTTCTCATTAGATGTTTCTAAAATGCAAATCTTTTCATCCATGGACGCTACTTGCAGACTACTTTGATATTTTCTTTATTTTGGCATGGCAAAAAAAAATAATATATCATGCATAATTACTTTTAAGAACGCTATTTTAAAAGTATACTGGCTCATTGAAGTCTTAACTTGCAATAATTGCAATTCGATCTTGCAAAATATAATAATCTTGCAAAATATAAAAGCATATCAAACATAAAAAAATCCAGAAATGGATCAGAAAATTCAGAGACCGGTGCACCTACATGATAGAATCCAGACCAAACTGAGGACATCCTCCTTTTTGAAGTGGGTTGATTAAAGCATCCTAGAGCATCCAAAAGCAACGAAAGATCTTAATACAGGACTTTTCTGAATCCGTTTGAATTGTTTTAGGATACGTATAGGATAAAAATCTCTGGCTCAATAAAAAAAAGGACACTTGATATCTGTCTACACTTATTTGTCCCTTCCACCTATTAAGACTCACGTGATTAAAGGACGACTCCTTACCATAGGTTGTCACTTATTTGTTAACCCTTAAATAACACTGTGGGGTAATAAAATTCTAACCCCAGGGGCACAACTTGTATTTTTTCTTGCGATGGTAGTGTCATCTCCTAAAGTTGTCAGTCACGTGGCGTTAAAAAGAACTTCCATCTAGTCTGCTTAGCTATGTGAGAAAATTACCCCAGGGTGTCAGTAACGCATGCATTAATTTCTCATTAATTCAGTCAAATGTTTGAAGAACTAAGTTTACAGAGCCCTGCGAAGCTCCTTTTATGGGTGCAGCGTCACAAGAAAACCTAAGATAACCTATTAAGTTTTCTGACTGGATAAGTTTCCGGAGCGGACGAGACTTTTCATATTAAATTATATTTTGTAGAACGATCGTTAATTTGGTGTACAATTAGTAATTTAATGAAATATTAAACTTTTTAACGTAAAGCACTTTAGTGTTATTTAAAATTTTTTATGCTTTGTTAAAAGTATCCCCATGTAAACTACAAAAATAATTTATTTTGTACACTACAACTTTTAATAGCCGTTTGGGGTAATCTTACCCCAAAGTTTTATTTACTATTCTGTAACCGAAAATAAGGATGTTATTATAGGGTTTGACTAGTGACTGGCTTAAACAGAATAAATGTCGATAAAATGATGACAGCGCTTATAATAAATATGTAAGTTTTTATTAAGGCAGTACACTACCTAGGGTAACGTACTAGATTTTGAGGAGGCGACCCTTATCATAGGTTATGATAAAGCTACACTAGCTACTGCTTTCTTTATACCGATGAAAATATTAAGCAAGCTAAAGTCAGTATTTTTACCTACATCCAAAAACCAGTTCTCGTATTACTTTCAGAGAGCATCATCTATCAATTCAAACGTTAATATTAATACGAAGAAATGAGTGCAGTAATGTCCATGCCATCTATTGTTTAGAACATAAAATGTAGAGTATAACTTGCCAGTTTTCGATAGTATAAGTCTATAAATAATAGAACATAATTTAACATCATTGTAACGAACATCATTTAATTATACTGGTATATTTATGTTTTTTGATAGAAACCTATATTACTGATATTGTACAATTATTGTATTACGACGATGAAAAAATAAATCAATTTATCGATAGTCGACTCGGCCGATCACCAACAACACACTACAGCACTACGGTCGCCGCGTCCGAACGCAGAGAGTCGCTAAAACGCGATGCAGCCTCGATACAGTTGCAAAATCGCCGGTCGCCGATGCTAAAAGAAGCTAGTCGGCGGTGGCTCTATGTTAGCAGAATACCAATTGTGAGTCAATTCAAATATAATCTAATTTCGTTCAAAATATAGTTTCGATGTCAGATAAAATACGAGAATAGGCCTTCAGAAATAAATTACGTATAAACGAAAAGTATCACATTTATAAAATACATACTTAAAATAATTTCTAATTAAATTTTATAACACAATACCAAATAATTATCACTACGTAGGCAGAATAAGTCACTGTCGACTGATTTCACAACAGGCGATGAAGAACTTATAACGAACGTACTAATGAATAAATGTATCGGTTTCTTACCACCCAAGCGATATCAATTAACGAAATTAACCTTCTTTTATTTAACAACAGTTGATACGCAAAGGTTGAATAAATGTATCGGTTTCTTACCACCCAAGCGATATCAATTAACGAAATTAACCTTCTTTTATTTAACAACAACAGTTGATACGCAAAGGTCGACGCAAAGGTTGCGAGTTCAACAACGCGGTTGTTGAACCGTTTTGTGATGAAAACGCTTTTATTAAGTTGATTGCAATTTAATTTAATATTGCTATGGATTCTACCGTTTTATATTGCTTCACAAGTTTGTAATTCACGGGTTTGATACAGATTTGTTTGCACATAATAAAGTTTAAAAATAAACGATAAAAAAGTTTTAAAAGGAAGCTTAAATACATGCGCTTAACTTACCTATAGGATCATAGTACACAATACAAATAATAAGAGCCCAAACTCGAAGGGTTCGTAACGTCCATGAAGCCATAAAATAACGATATACACGTGCTTAAAATTTCAGTTCAATAAAAATCCGGTAAATGGATCAAATGTATCTTGCAAAATTTCATTACACACCGGGACGTGGAAGTAAATAAAAGCTTGTAAAAATAATGGTGACGTAAATAATAATTAAAAGCTATTGTTCTATCAGAGTGAACGTAGCTGTTTGTTACTCGATCTGAGAGCGTTATGACGTCAACATAGTATCATACATAGTAGTCTAATTTTTTTTTTTTCAAAAAGTTTATTCTTTACTATAGAATAGACCCATTATTTTGAAACAGGTTTTGTGAAGAATGTGAAAAAAGTGCCGTTTAAATTGATAAATGATCAAATCAATAAAAGTAGCATTATTATTTCTAGTTTTGCTTGGTATACAACGTTTATATTTTAGGAATGAATTTGCTGAAATAATTTTTATTGTTGGAAGTAGCCGTAGCAAGAAATAATATGATAGTGTGCAAAGGGATATGTTTAGTACTGATTCAAACATTAGGCATAAATAGAAAGAAAATACATTTATAATCTAAGTGAAACAACTTACGCTCGAAATGGCCTGCACCAGTACACAACCGAGGTCAATGCGATCAACTGGACCGGAGAATGTATTATGTAATAATGACGTAACGAGCATCTAGCCTTACCCGCCATTCAGCTCTAGTTAAGCGAACCAACCAGTCATTTAGCTCCAAGGGCTCATGCATTGTAGATTTAACGCGATTAGTTGACCACGTCAATTTAATCATCGGATCAGAGGGCCAATTCTAGTAATTATATCTGATTAAAATGCAGTTTCAATCTAGTCTCGGTGTCTTACTTATGTCATAAATGGTATTCTCCTAAATTGACTGATCATCATCATCATCAGCCTTTAACAGTCCACTGGTGGACTAGGCCTCTCCTTTCAAAGGAGGAATTGTCCTACTATACCTCGCTGGCCAAACGGGTTGGCATAGGGTTTGTATCAAGTTTTCCTTCTCTTAAAGTGCTGTTCTCTGCATAATATGCTGCCTCTGTCGGCTCTTACGACACCCATGGGATGATATGGGGTGGTGACATTCCGTATTCTTAATCCGTCACCACACGGACAATTGACTGATACTTGAATGCTATCGCGACTAGATCATATGATGTTGTATGACATGACTGAAGTAAATACACGAAGCAAAAAGTATATTTGGGAAGAGACGAAACTTTCGATATCAACCCCTATTCCAAACCTTCTGGAAAGCATGGTATAGTAGGTCAAATTATGATTTGATTCATCAGCTATTGTGACGCATTTTAAAAAGACATGTCCAGCTGTGGACTGCGAAAGGCTGTATAATGATGATGATATACGACTGAACTTATTCTCCGACTATTGACTGACTGGCCTGTGTCCATAGTTACAAGCTACGGAAACCTTCGCTGTACAGAACATATAATACGTAGTAATAAATCCTCAGTAAAAGATAAACGGCGACAAGCAGCGATAGCCCAGTGGAGAGACCAACGGACTGCTAGGCAGAGGTCTCGGGTTCGAATCCACGGCGCGCACCAATAACTTTTCGAAGTTATGTGCGTATTAAATTGTTAATTATCGCTTGCTAAACGGTGAAGGAAAACGTCGTGAGGAAACCTGCATGTCTGAGAGTTCTCCGTAATGTTTTTGAAAGACATGTGAAGTCTGCCAACCCGTACTTGGTCAACGTGGTGGACTATGGCCTTACCCTTCTCATAGTGACAGTATAAAGGGCTGATGATGAAAAGATAAACACATACAAATCACCCGTACCATTTACACTAGTTTCAGCTTTTATTTAAACCCAGAGCAACAATCAGCTTCATCCATGCTTATAACTTGGTACACGATGATGTTCCGTCGAGAACTCGCCGTAGCTAATATTATTAGCTTAGTTGTAGTGCCGTTCGTTTTATTATCCCAGCGGCCGTAATAAATTAACTTGTGCTGTAAAAGGCACGGCAAATGGGCACATGCTCCTACTAAACTTAAAGACATTTTTAGTGTTTTTGCCCGAGGAGTGTTCTTGCCGAGATGCTGTGACCAGATGTTACTGAAATCAATTTAACCGCACCGCAAATATAAGAAGTTTCACAGATGAATGGATTACGATTTAAAACTCAACCTACTTTCAGAGAGAAAATGATTACTCAATATTTTCTTTTACTAAGATACCAATTATATGATGATTAAAATAAAATATTAAAAAAATTACTAAACTTCGTAAGTACTTATATCGCAGTCGAAGCGATTCGAAGTCCACCGTGCCACCACGAACGTACAATAATAATCGTTTAGCTATAGGGTTAATGATGAACAACAATTTTGCGAACTACCAGCAAAACTTGACATGTCATCGTCATCTGTGCATGCCGTCATTTGAAACACGTTAGTTAGAACGACTATGCAGTATGCGGTAAGTTATGGCGATTGTTTTCAGTAAATGTCAGTTTTGGTAGATTGGACGGGCACACGAAGAAACATTAATCTTTAGAAAGACTGGGTCTGATACCTAAACCATAACTTTTTCTGAGATGATTATTAGACAATAACAAGAAATTTGAAGCTTCTGCACACTACAGTGAGCATTAGTCGATTCTTGATCTATTAGTCTTCTTGCTTGTGCAAAATAAAAATAAATATTTGATTACTTCTGCAGCAACCGCAAATACTCAACAAATATTCATGAAGAACCTCTAGAAATCTGTACACTCCATTGCTACTTATTTCGTAGTACGTAAGAGAACTACGGGCATCGTTCCAGTAGGTCCATTGCAAATCAGTCTCGACGATGCGGAGTTGCGCATTAATATTCAAGCTTACGTCGACGTTGTGCTGAAAACTATGTTTTTCTCTGATGTATTGAAATACAAGCTGTTTTTCGTCTAGACTCGCAACATCTACAAATAACAAACACTGGTAATGCTTTCTACTAGCACAAATTCTAAGAGGGAAAGATACGAAAACGTCTATAATTTTATCTACAAATGGCCGAGAAAATAGGCTGTCTTAAGAACATAAAGTGCGATGAAATACGTTCAAATTCATTCGCGTAAATAAAGAGCTGTAGGTATATCATCAACCTAGCGGTATCCCGGTTGCATTACGCCTTGGAGCGCGAGGCCCGTCCACTAATCTAATTACTTAAATTTGACAGAACAGATAAGTAAGTGGCTAGCGACAATTTACAAATTAAAACTATGATGTAACAGTTTTTCATAATATATTTATTTTATGGGCTACCGAAGACCAGTAATTTGAGCTAAGGAAAGTTATAATTTTATTTCCTCAAATGACAGTTTTATATAAGGCAAAATATGAGTGGCAAACATCATGCATAGGTAAGTTGTCATACAGTGACAAAGTTTTTGTGACGGTAAAAGCATAAACAACTACGTATAATATAATAATACATATGAAACCCCGTTCTCACCATAAATAACAGCGACAACATGTTGAAAACACAAGACGCTTGCACGTCAAAACAACCCCTTATCGGTACCTACCATCAACAACATATTTATCCAAGTTGTCATCTACAAACAGCTTGTCTATTGTAAATCACTTGCAAAAATCTTACTTTCTATAGAAAGTTCTAGACTATAAAAAAATATTTCGCTTATTTGTTGCGTATAATTTCAATGTCAGTCCATCTTTACATAACGTTGCGTAACACACATATACGTCAACATAATAGTAACAAGTAATTATTGTAATCAGTCGTATGACTGCCTCGTTGGTCTCGCGGCATAAATGTGCGAGTGGGATTGGGAGGTCTCGGGTTCGATCCCCGGGTCAGGCAAAGTGTTATTGGGTTTTTCCGTTAACAAATTCTCAGTAGCAGCTCGGAGTTTGGTTATGTGCCCCCCGGTACGGCAATAGGCTCGCCCCCTATTACGTGGGACTAAAATAAATCTGACGTGGGTGTACCAATATACCTCTGCCTACCTCTTCGGGGATATAGGCGTGAGACTATGTATGTAGGTATGTGTTTTTTATTCATGTTGGATTGTATATGTTTTTGTACAAAACACGCACCGTGTTATGTACTCTAGTATAACAATGAAGGAAATATTCTAAGGAAGCAATCTTTTACAGATTACTGTCGTGTGAGCTACGAAACCGTTCCTCTTTAAGCCGGGCTCCGTCTCACCGACCGAGTAATATTCTCTCTAAGGGTATTATAAACACTCACATAGAATTACCGTCTTCTATAGTAGATGATAACTTAGTGGGGTGACTAACAGACTACGCGATGGCCACGCCTTCAAACAAACAGCGCTGACTTTTCGAATTAAGTGCTTATCAAATCGTTGATTACCGCTCGCAAAGTGCATGCCCGAGAGTGCTTCGTAATGTTCTCAAAATACATGTGAAAGCTGTCAACCTGCACTTGGCCAGCGTAGTGAACTATGGCCTAACCCCTCATGGTGAGAAGGCCTGTGCCCAGTGGTGGGACAGATTATGAAACGAGGCTGTTGATAGTAATGCATACAAATATTACAAACGCGAAAGTAAGTTGGTTTGAAGTAATTTCGAAACAAATAACTGAATTGGAAATCAAGTATGACTAGAATTTAGAATGTATGTAAATGTATATTCATAGTACCTACACATAAGAAACCAGCAAAAATGTAGTGTTATTTCATTCAACAAATACTTCCAAAGCCCCGGTTGTATGCGGGCGGCTCAGCATCGGTTTGTGTGGAGAGCCTATGTCCAACAGTGGACGTCTATAGGCTAATATGGTGATGACGATGTACTTTCCCACAACGTGCTTGCCTTCACTGGGCGTATTTTCTTTTATTTTTAGATTACATATAATTGTTTCACCTACTGGAACGAGTTTGCGATGTTCCCTTTAGATACTCAGTGGTATATTTGCATTCTACATTATACCTACAATTAAGCGGCTTTACATGAGTAACTCACTGAAATACTGAGATTCGTGTAGTATGTAGTAGGATACGATTCATATGAATTTATTTCAAGAAAAGTTCGAAGTATTAGTCCTAGCCATATCTGATAAAAAAAGATTGAACGTAGACTAAACTAACGCCACATTTTAGAGATCTTTCTTAAATTACGTTGGATCAAATGCCAAATTGAAATAGATGACGCTTTTCTTTGATAGTTGATCCATAATAATGTAAATCTAGGACAAGTCTGGTGTTAAATTTACTCATTATTTTGAATAAAGCCTTAAAGGCATTATTCATTAACACACGCGAAAGGCATGAAAACGTTTTCACTCAAGTCTAGCTCGACATTATTAGTTTATCAATGAAAACAACGGCGTCATTATTCGACATTAACTAAATAGTGTGAGCCCTTTAAGTACCAAAGAGGCGATGAGCAAACTATGATGCAAACGGATCGGCCCCCCGTCCTACATTCGGCAGAGGTAATGGGTTATATCTGCTTCATACACCGCTTCGCCAGGGCTGGCAAGTCTTGAAAGACAGATCAAGCCGAAACCTCCTATAATCGCCTGATTTTCCTTCTTGGACACAAATATGGATAACATTTAAGCTTACCTACAAAAGTACTTACTTATACTTTATAGGAAGGAAATTAAGCGTTCGAGACCCGTGCCGTTATGGAATATGGGTCACGAACGCGTAATTATTTGAAAATAAAGGTATAATACCATGATTTGCTCGGACATTTCAGCATGGGTTTCACCAGCAAAGTTCACGGGAAGTCTAAATGTAACAACGTTGGAATGAAGCTATTTATCAGAATTAATGGCTTTTGACAGTATAAAGCTGAGTATTGTAGAAATAAACAAACATACAATTTTCTTTCACGGTATTCAACGACTATTTATCCGATATCCTTATCAGGTCCACCACTTCCCACAAATTATTCCTAAGAACAATACTCTGCAAAAAAATCCCAATCCGCTTAATTCCAAAAGTTATACGGGAATCTCCAAAGTTGGAAACCCTGTATACACAAGCAATATTTGGCTTATTTCTTACGCTGGCGACATATTTGGCGTGTTTCTGCGCCACTATTGCCATTGCCACATATCGTAGCTTTTATTTTTCCAAACGAAGTTTATGTTAGCCAAAATATTGTTAAAAATGAGAGGTTGCCAACTATTTTGTGGATTTCTAGTTAAAGAAAATGCAGTCAATACGTATAACTTTTATACAGGCAATATTAAAAGACACTACCATTTTAGCCACAGTACATTAATTTATTTAACTGCGGCACATTCATACTATTCCATTTATATGCGTTACAAAAACGCTTATTTAGTTCTAAAAAGCTTTTATTCTAATAAAAGAGACCTAGTTAACAACTAAGTGTAATTTAAAGCCGTTTATATTCATATTTTCTATCGCAAGTAAGGTACTATTTTTCTATTACAGTAGTTTTCATCTATTCAAATTAAATCAGATTGTTCTAAGGCTTTAGCTTTCACAAGAAATTGTTACCTTCAAAATCCTAGACACTTATAAAATTTTAAAGGATAAGATAGTTGTATTTATATTTACCTTGAAACGTGTTAACAATGTAACACATTTAGCTGACGTGCTGTCATGTCACGAAGGGCTTTATAGTTGCGTGTCATGTTGGCTTAATTCTGTAAAGGTGGTAACCGACTAAAGTATTGAGTTGTACCGTTGGAACGAACTTGTGAATAACGCAGCTTAAAATCATCATCAGTATCATGTTCTGGTTGATACTTACCTTTATCACCAGATTACCAACAACTTTTCGTAAAGTACTGCCTAGTGCTCAAAGTGAATTCACTTTACGCGTTGATAGTGCAAGAGGACGAGACGGGACTTAATTCCTTGATCTCAAATACGAAGCTCTAACCCTAAATCTAAAGTCTGAATCTGAATTATAACATAACTTGAGGTTCGTCTCTTTTTCTATGTAACACGCGCAGACAGAACTGTGTAATTGATTTAGTCTCTTTGTAGCAATACGTTAGAAAGAACAAAGGTCAGTCGCCACCTTAACAGTCGTGTAAAGCCAGCAAACAAACTGTCGTATCATTCGACTCGTAAATACACGCGGTGACGTAATTAGGTGACACGTTATCTTAGACGAGAGAGTGGGTTGCTCTTTCATCATTTATAAAATTATCACTGACATATAATTATAGCTTTCGTATTAATTAACGACGTAATACGTTTGATCTGATCAGATTATGTACATTTTATATTTTCTTAGTATTGAACACAAAATATCGTCAACATGCATAATGGCTAAGGGTATTTGCAATTTCATTACCTACTTGCTATACGAGTGTCGAAATTCGCAAATTGTTCACCCATTAAAACAAAGTGGTCGAGTCGGTCAACAGCTATCCACAAATGCGCAGAAATCCAGATCTATTTAGAAACGATCCCACTTCTGAACGCGGTCATCTTCCCACTTTGAAAGTGAGACTATCATGCTAGCCAAGTACGGGTTCACACACTTCACATGTCGCAGGACCGAACATGCATTAAATTACGAAGTCACATAGTTGTACATAGTTACATACTTTGAAAACAGGCCAAGACCTTTGCGTAGCAGTTAGTTGGTCTCTTCAAACTTCTTAAAATTTTGAACTTTTAAAATAAGCCAACATTTTTAATAACCTACAAGTAAAATGAACGCAAGAACCAGTATCTACCTACGTCACAAATCTACCGAAATGTATGTGGAGCACTTACGTTAAGTTTCTGAATACGGTACGCGAAGCACCCGTCCGAGTTTAGGAGTCCCAATTTTCATCGTGTATCCAGATGCGGGGGCGGACACGTGGCGCTAGCGATTAATCCAATTTACTTAATTGAATCAGATTGTATATAACGCCCGGGCGTATTTATTAACGAACCTCTATCTACTGTTTTATGTATATTAATTATGTTTTTATGTATAAATGATGTTTTCATTCCCCGTTCGCTGATCTCTTCAAATTATAATTTAAAGGTGGCAATACACGTGGGGATTTAACTGAGAGGTTCCATTTTTTTTACTATCGGGCCGGCTAATGTTATTTTGCTGTAATTAAATTGGAATAGCAGATTTTTGGGACTTAATTTTTTGCTCATTGTGCTATAGTATACTAAAGCAGAGGCAACGATGCAATTTAAAGTATTAAATAAATTTAAATGAATCTCAGTTTGTTACCAAGAAGTACTGAAGTAATAATAGTTATCAAGGCTCAACTAGCAAAGTTCCACTTACAGTTTGCAGGCTAACATTGCAAGTGTTCTTGAGAGGTGCTCTTTACAATTAGGTTAGCAGGCGAGATTGTTATTAAATACCTATCTATCTTTGTAATATCCACAAAGTATCAAGTATCAACCGAGCTAGTCGTAGCTATCACCGATGATTACTTGATATCAATATCTAGTTGCATACAATACATGCCAAAGTTGCACATATTTGTGTCTCGGATTCAAATACTACTGAGCACTGACTTTTCGATTCTATGCTTGCCTATGTTTCGCGCCACGGGTTTAACCTGATAACCCTCCACATAGCAAACTGTTCCCATCTCTACGAGACGTATTGGCAGCCAATAAAGAATATAATCATCATCAGCCTTTAACAGTCCACTGCTGGACTAGGCCTCTCCTTTGAAAGGAGGAATTGGCCTACTATACCACGCTGGCCAAACGGGTTGGTATAGGGTTTGTATCAAGTTTTCCTTCTCTTACAGTGCTGTTCTCTGCATAATATGCTCCCTCTGCCGGCTCTTACGACACCCATGGGATGATATGGGGTGGTGACATTCCGTATTCTTAATCCGTCACCACACGGAATAAAGAATATAGTTGGGTATAAAGCATCCATACCAAAGGCATGACCAGCAGTTCACCATAAAGGCTTCATTGATGATCAAATGTTATATAATTATCATTTACTTTTTGGCACTATCTAAAAGTAAATGATAATTATTACGCCGCGTTACCATAAATATACTACGCAGTAGGCGTATCTTTAACATGTCCATATTAGGCATTCGCTATCTGGTTAGTCAAACCCGTTTTCTTTTACAATTCAAATATCTCGACAAGGAATACGTGCGTTCACGGACTGGCTTATCTTTATGTTCAGTAATAATGGATTTACGACTTTCAAATAGTATTTACCGTATTTTTTTATAGTATTTAGTATGATATTGAGCTATTTTGATTATAATCAATTTTAGGTTAAACTTAAAATAAAGAATTCTTTAAAGATTTTCAACGTAAATAGCCTACGTAAATAGTCACTGATCAATACTGGCTTGTAAAATAATATTCTACCACATACACGCATCACCATCTAGTCCCAAACTAAGCAGAGCTTGTACTATGGGTGTACTAGATTATGGATAAACATACATAATTATATACTTTCTTTTTGTAAATACATACATATTATACATAGAAACACCCAGACCAAGACAAACATCCATGTTCACGCACACAAATGTTTGACTTGAGCGGGAATCGAACCCGCGACCTTCGCGTGGCAGTCGCTTACACTCCCGCTGCGCCAACCGGTCGTCAAAATCTCTCATACCACGCTTTCAACGCATGTGATCTTCGTGATAGGTATTATAGACTACATAAGAGATTAGGTCAAAAACACCAAACTGGTTTTAGTATTTTAAACGCCAAGCACATCTTATTACCTACTATTACAAATGTAAAAGATTGTGAGGATAGATAGGTCTATGGATGTCTGTAACTTCTTAACGCAAAAACTTCTGAACAGATTTCGGTAAAATTTTACTTTAGTACAACTTTATACACCATAATATA
This sequence comes from Euclidia mi, assembly GCA_944739405.2. Taxonomy (NCBI): domain Eukaryota; kingdom Metazoa; phylum Arthropoda; class Insecta; order Lepidoptera; family Erebidae; genus Euclidia; species Euclidia mi. Next base: position 8,542,588 of record OX123208.2, read on the forward strand.
ATTGCTCATTAGCAACCTTTTGTCGGCCAATAAGCGGCTCTTAAGCAGACAGAAGCAAATATCTAATAAACGTTTTACCAAAAACTAAGTTAAACGAGTGAGATCTGCTAAATAAACTTGTACAATGTATACAAACCGAGAAAGTTTTAAATGGTTTAAAGATTAGTTATTCTAAATACCTTTGGCAATAAATCTCAATATTGTGAAATATAAGTAGATATAACAGGACAGTATGTATAGTTTGCGGCAAATTATGTTAATCCGTGCCTAATCGGAACGCTAAGCCATTTGTACAGTGTAAGTAAAAACACGCACAGGACAGAAAACAACGTCGCAAGAACAAAGAGGCTGACGTTGAGTAACAGAGTGAATTTAATTCTTGAATAAAAATTAATGTTTCTAGCGAAGATCATTCCTCATTCAGTCTCAATAAATACTAACACTATCTCTTACCGCCGGATTCAATATCCGATCTAACAATGGATTTGGAGATTAGCGATGCATATTTGACATTAGATTTATTCAAAATATATCAAATACTAGCTGTTTCCCGCGGCTACACACGCGTCCTGAGGGAACTACTTCGCGTACCCGGTTATTTATAGCCTAAGTTACTCCTTGGTACATCAGCTATCCGCCAGTGATGTCCCGTCAAAATCGGTCCAGCCGTTCCAGAGATTATCGAGAACAAACAGACAGACAGACAGACACACAAAAATTAATTTATTTAAGACATCTGGTATTTTAATATTACAAACAGACACTCCAATTTTATTTATGTGTAGGTATAGATGTATCTCTAAGTAATCACCAAATCCATGGATAGATCATATATTGGGACCGACCGTTAGTAATATTTATGTAATGAGTCTATGTGCTTGGCCATAGTAGCGCGGGCAGCCCGCGCGCGGGCCGCGCGCGTCGCCGCGCGCTTCTTCATGTGTCCGTTGTGGCGCGTTTGCGGGTGCGGTGTACAGTGTTTGTCAAATTTAGGATCGCGGCTAGATTAATATGAGTTTTCAGTTAGATGACGTTAACACTCACCATAGTAACACTATGTCAATTGTTCACCAAATTCGCAACTAACTGATAACAATGCTGTAGCCGTGCGGATAACACAACCGCCTCACGGTCTGAGGGCGTGGGTTCAAATCAAATTTATAACTGTTATAATAATTTTGGTTTTTATGATATTTGGAATTTTTTTATAAATATTTGGCAAATATTAAAAATAAAAATAATATTTTGAATAAAAAATTTAAAATTCTAGTAACTTCAGGAACGACTGGAAGGGTTAAAAAGAGATATGTGGTAATGTAAATAAATAAAACAAATTAGAATTTTATGTATAGATACTTTGCATTATTAAGTTCATCATTATATAATACTAGCTTTTGCCTGCGGCTTCGCGCGCGTTGAAGTCGGGGTAACATTAATTTACTTTCAGTCTCAAAATGTGTGAGACTCCTGATTAGTCTAAAGAGTTCAGAAATTCTACTCTATAGAGTACAAAGTAATTCGGTCAGTATCCATGACATTATCTACCATTATATATACCGAATATATATCTATAAACTTTTGCATTTACAATATAAGTAGAGTATTTCTGAAGATTGACTGATATGTAAGTAACCTATCTTAAGGGTTTGCTAGCCAAAGGCTAGGAGGCTTAAAACTGAACCCCTGATAGATTCGCCATGACTGTCTATGTATCTATTTTTATGTCACAGCCACTTATGCCGAAACTATTAAGACTACAAATTTCAAAATTGGTAAGTAGTACATCTACTTACCAATTTTGAAATTTGTAGTCTTCTGTGAACGGCTTTATGATTTATATACCAAAAAAAATATCTGTCCTATACTAGCGGGGTGCCTATGGAGATTTTTAAATTTAAATTTTGCTTCCCGAAACCCTTGGTGCTCAATATCAATAAACAATATCGATACACAAACACTACGGAAACCAAAGTTATTTTGCTGGCCAAAATTTGATAGTGATATTTGGCTAGGGGGCTATGTGATGTTTATGTTAAGTGAATCCCTCTACTACGTTAACCTTGATGAGCGAGTTCGACTCGCACTTGATTTCATAATTACTCATAATATTATTGCTCATAAAAGTTTGAATCTGATGGGAGTGAATGAAGCAAGAGAGATATGTCAGGATCGTTGCAAATGGTGCTCCGTAGTCTCTGCCTACCCCTCCGGGAAACAGGCGTGAGTCTATGTATGTATAAAAGTTTGAGATCCGCACGCTTCGCATTGTTTCCCGCTTGCCGCCCGCGCATTCACTACGGGCACTTGTATGAAAGTTCTATGGTTTGAGTTGCCCGCGTGCTCCCCGCACTGCACCGCTCGCCGCCCCGCTCGCCCACTACGGACACTTCTATAGAGTTCCATATGTTTGAGTTGCCCGCGTCGCGCCCGCACCCGCGCCCGCCTTTCACTGTGGCCGAGCACTATGTCGCGTAATTACTGAAAAATGTTGGTAAAATACCTACCTTATATTTCCCTAGACGTTTTCGCATGGCGATATAGACCCCTTACATAAATGACTAAGTATATGTACAATCAAACAAGTCGGCGCTAGACCAGTTTAAAAAAATCCCTTGGCTCGCTCATAGAGTCGAGGCACACTAGAAACTAAAATTTTGTATACGAGTGTCAATGTGCATGTAAAATAGTACTTGAAGCGACGATGTCTTGCTGATCGATTCTCGCCCTTATGGTGGTCTAGCGGGAAGTTGTTCGACTGTACAACTCGCTAAGGTTTAAACCAGGGTTCGAGGATATATATCAATGGATATATATCAAGATATATATCCGATATATATCAACCTTGATTCGTCGATATATATCAAATGTTTTTTGTAATCCATATATTGCAATACAAAAATGGTTTAAAAAGAATATTATTTTTGCGTTTGTTACTGTGTTTCTACTTCCCAAATGTAGATGGCGCGGGAGTAGAGTTAAATCACAATCCCTAATGGTAAGTTCTAATCTAAAAATGGCAACACTTCTGCCGGTATTAATGGCATCAGTCCGTCAGTGGTGTCAGAAAAAACTCAAATTAATAAAACATTAAAAACATTTCAGTTTTTATTCTTTGATCATTTTAGTATGTATATGAAACACATATGCAAATAGTATTCATAAATAATACAATGAAATAATAATATGACTTTCATACAAAATTGATATATATCAAACTTGATATATATCCGATATATATCATAAATATCCGATATTTTGATATTTATAATAAATATCGGATATTTTCGAACCCTGGTTTAAACGTTTTCAACACTATCTCTATTCTAATAGTATGTTGGTTTATTATACCACAAAAGAAGAAGAAACCGGGAGATATATACGGTATATTATCCTAAGATACAGGAATATAATCCTAGTTTAAGAGTCAGAGATCTAATTTGTTGTTTTAAGTTTAAGTCTTACTTACTATTGTAAACAAGAATTCAATGTTCTTTTGTGAATTATTTGTATTCTGTTATGTGGGCTTACAGTGTCAATAAAGATTTTTATTATTATTATTATTATATATGCAATTACGATACCATAGATTTGTAGCTATTAGGACTACCCTCAGTTTAAAGAAGAGTGTTTAATAAAAAAAATGTGAAGACCTGTAAACCTTGAAATAGGTAACCTCGATATTTCTACTAAGAATACATACTGTCTGCAAAACTAATACTTAACGTGATTAGTATTATGTATATTGATTTGTTATTTAATAAGAAAGTACTAAACAAATTTTACACAATACATCCCATTTTGGTTACTATCTATCTTATATATCTAAACGTCACGCCTGTCTCCCATTGGGGTAGGCAGAGACTATGGAACGCCAAATGCTCCGGTTCAAACATACCTCTTTCGCTTCCTCGACATTCATTAAAGCTCGTCATACATGCTCGTCGGTTATGGGTACTTTTGATTTGGTTACATACAATTAAATATGTATACGTGCTAGCGTGCTATATTGTAGGTACATGAATTGATACATACATAATATACGATAGTTGTGCATTATGTTTAATGTAGATGTCTAGTCCCTGTTTCGTGTATCTGACAAATGAAACGGTGTGTTCATGAGTCTGCGGTTTTACTTTGTTTCGCTTGTCCGTCGTCGGGGGGAGGTAGATGCACAGTGCACAGACTATTTACGAGTACATTGCTTTGTAAATGAAGAACATTCATCTGTATACATAATTATATAAACTTCTTGCGTTACTGAATGACTGACAGATAACGCAAAACCGAAACTAATGCACGCACAATGCTGAAATTTGGCATGTATCTACTTATCGGACCGTAGGAGTGCGCTAAGAAGGGATTGGGAGAAGTTTGGGCGGACATCCTCCTGTAATAAGCAAAAATACATGAAGCGCTAAATTGCCTCATTACACCATGATACCTACATATCAATCAAATAGATTCTTTACCTTAGTAGCGAATTGTACTTGATAGAACTTCAGTAAGACAGTGCTTATTGCTACTTTTATTTTGGCTTCTTCCACGCTCTTCTGCGAGACAACGTATCTCTTAAAGCCGTCATAGTACTTATCTCAACTTCCCATACCACTTTAGTATTACTTAAAAATTCATTAGCTACTTACCTACTGTCAATGTTTAGTTAGCCAATTTCTAAGGAAGTCATAATAAAATATATTATCTTGACAACGTCAAAATTCTCTAAAGCCGTTTACCGGCACCTTGCAGCTAGTAAGAATATTTGCGATGTTAACATTGTACTTATAATAATAGCAATTTAATTTGATTAGTCGCGCCGATTGCTAGTCGTACGATACATTGTAGTGATAGTGAAAGCTACTTGGCCCAGCGCCTGCTATGATCTATTATAAGAAATACTATTAACAAATCAAAACAATTCATATGTTATATTGGACAGTCCAAAAATTCTAAGTATTGTTACGTTCTGGGCGAAGTAAGCTACAAACACTGCTTGCTTTAGTTACCTACTATTATTATCATTAAAATAATGAGTATAACGTCCCATTAAGGTTGTTAGCTTCTATCATCTAAGTGATAAGTAGAGACTTAGAACCACGGATAGCATCATAGACTTTAAGAATCGTAAAAAGCAAACTACACCATATTATACATAAAGGCCTTGCCACACGGCACAATTTTACGTCCAACTTGACTAAATCACTTGATGAAATCGTGACGTGTAGACGCCAGTCGTCCAACTCAAGTTCATCGGGTGGGCGGTACCACCATATTTTAACCAAACGGGCGGACGGAATGAAAATCAGTGATTTGATTGTGTCGTGTAGACGGGCAAAGCCAATTCGATTGAAAATTTGATCAGTGGTAAAATTGTGCCGTGTGGCTTGCCACACGGCAAAATTTTGGCCTTGGCCTTAAATCGTCAAATGGGGTACCGAATTAGATGTCTCAAAAAAAAACGGTACAAATTGTACGAAATCGTCGCCTAATCTCGGCATACCTACTAACGATTTTCACGTCAGTCTCGTCATCAACTCGACAACGCCTGCCATCAAATGTTATCAAAACAAATTCTCCCGATCACCGCCGTTGGCAGGGCCCAACATTTTTATGATGCACTGTGACAGCTTTAATGCTTTAAGTGGCCGTGCCTGTCTGCGACAACTTCGATAAAATTCTATAGACGGCAATTTGAGTGTATTCCCAGTTCAGCACTTTCAAACTAATACTGGTCGTTCGAAATTTATTGATGCTTGCTGTGAGGAAATTGGTTGTTTTTTAAAGTCCGTTTTATATGTTTCGAATCAGTTAGCGAGTACGACATGTCCTAACCGACAGTTTCGTCAATGCTGTAAATATGACAAATTATATAAATTGATTATTGGCATCAAGTAAAGAGTTGGAACAGTGCATGTGACCCTAATCGGGTACCCAAACAAATGTTTATCGTTAATGTTGATATTGAGAGGGTTGCGGACTTAACGCTTCCCGTGCAACAAGATGTGATGAGTTTTCTTACTGAGTTACCTTTTCGATTATACTCTGTACTAGATCATAAACGTAGACGAAAGGATGCTATAGATTATACCACGTACTTGAGAACTAACGTTCTCGTTCACCATCCATTCAAGTAAACTATTTTACAGGATTTAATGACTTTACAATTCTTATACAGAGGTATTAACAATATAAGTAATTTATGACAATAATCCAAGCTATAATCTAAACAATATTAGCTACAACTAAAACAATATTAGCCAGTTTTTGCTAACAATTTATTCGGAAACTTCTGTAGCCACAGCCATTTTCAATTTGTGCGGCGTACAGACGATTACAGCAGTCTGAAAACTACGCCTCCACACGAAATCGAGCGGAGCCGCAGACTGGCTAGCGGCCAGAACTTTAATACGTACATAATGATATTTCATAACTGCCCAATGGCATAAATCTGTGTCTGATTTCAGACTCTGTTTTCATGTAATTGCTTCAATGGATTCGTAATTGCTCAATTATTTCTCATTGCTAAAGCAATTTGTAAGAATACTTGAGGATTTGGAATGGAAGAAATGATCAATTTATTTTGGGGCGACTTTGTATACACGGGCGTATTTTTCAAACACGGGTGTTCATAAGTATCTTAAGTGCCGTAAACACCGTGTGAACACCAGTATGTGTGCAAATAAACATTTACTCCGTTAAACATAATTTTCCGATGTCAGTGGCCTGCCGGGTTAAATTAAATACAATCATAGTTATTAAGGTCGAAACACGGTCGAAAAAAGGAACAGTTGCTACACAGAGAATTATATAATAATTCATATTAGCGAATCATTATTCTGGATTTACAGAAGTGATATTTGACGCTGCCAAGATTAAGAAGAACCGTTGGCGCATAATATTATGTCAAAATAACTCATTATCATTACGCACATTAATACGTTAAGCGTAAACTTTGTACCCTGTGTTACAAAGATACATCGTCGAAGGAGTATGAAAGGCACAATTAGAGTGGATATGTAGACGAAGTGCAAAAAGCCAGTATATTTTGTAAAAAAATGCTTCAGATTTTTGTAAATCTTTTAAATAAACCGATCGTGGCGTCTAAACTGAAAATATCAACCACAGTAAATACCTACCTGATGTCTTTTTTAATTTTCGTCGAAACTAACGATACGAAATTTAATAAAGTATTAATGCTGTTAGCAAAGTGGACGAATTTCCGGACCACTAGTTGTACTAAATTTACATATTAGCCAGTGTGCCCTTCAAGAAAAGTAAGGGACACAATAAAATTGCCGATTTTATTTTTTACTGAAAATAATATTTTTGTATTCGAAGCCAAGAAACTGAACACTTTGTATATAAAAAGTTTACACTTTGAACCGTATACATTTCTTTATTGTCAAGTTGCCAAAGAGAAAGATTTTCCTGACAAACGAATTAAAAAACGCCGCTCCAACTCAGACATGTATACATACATACCTACGTCTGTCGTCAATACAAATGAATAAAATGAAAGTTTATCTTTCGTCTAAAATACATAATTACCTCTTCCCTAACTAATATAATACGTTTCTATCCGTTTCTTTTAGGTAATCACCAAAATAACCAGACCAATTTTGAAGAGATTTTCAAGAGCTAGTAATATTCCACGCAGACTGAATCGCCTTCAGCACCTACTCATATAAAAAATATGTTAAACCGAACTTGTTATACCAACAAGCAATAATACCGAGAGTTGTATATTTCACAATAATATTCGGCCGTCCTACGTCAGCAGGGCGTTGTGCGCGACACATGACTGTATCACAGTATAAAGATCATACAGTAGTTTGACGCCTTTGATCTCGAAGAAAAAGCCGACAACGTCTAGACAAGGGTAAGGAGGCTAGGGCTGCCACATGTAAACAATACCTACTTATTCAAATACCGTCTATTTATTATAGAAAAACATAACAATTGCTACGTTACATGAATATTATACCTACTGCTAATCACTTATTTATTATATTACAATAATTAACGATAAATAATTATTATAAAACAGTTAGCATTTTTTCGTGCGGTGACAACTTTGCATACACAGTCAGCACCTATTTCATCCCACAGGTGTCGTGGGAGGCGGTTAATAATATGAAGCATTTTTCATTTGGTCTTTATCATACAAACCAAGTTAAAATAAAGCGATTGACATAGCGGTCGTTTAATGGATGGGTAACCGTTCAGCTTGCAGAGCCTATATCGATATGAAGTATTTTGCAGATTTATTTTCGTGCAAACTACGTCAAGGTAAAGCAATAGATACCACGGTCATTTACTGGATGGGTCTCCGGGCTATGAGGTTACGGAGAACATGTGTGGGGTTTATAAAAGGGGGCCAAAAATATGGTTATTTTTGAGCTAAGCCGCGCCGTTACCAAGATACATAATAATAGGTGATAGGTACTTACCTAATACGAAAATACTAGGTAGGTACTTATTGCAAGAAATTAAAATCACACTCACAATATTTCCTTAAAACGCATATTTTCTTACGTCTGCCTTGTTGTTTACGCACAGTAATTACTACTTTATTCTGTGACTGGGCCAGACATGAGATATCGTAAAATGTCAGTAGATTAGTAGGTACATGCATATTATTTTAAGTGGTTATAGGTAAATACATTTCAAAATATTTTAAATAATTATAATTAATGAAATTTTATTTTTTGGTGTAAGTAAATTGATGAAATCGCAGATTTTTTAAATCCTTATTTCTTTAAATCTTTAAGCAGCATAAAGCATTGCAATGTCTCACAGCACAAGTCGTATGCAGCATCTAAATTAATATTCATAAGCAAATAAATAAGTAACGAACAAAAAACAAGCACGCGCCAGCCCCCAAAAATATGTACCTAGTTGGGAACTAAGGCGACATACGTAAGTAGGTACCGCTCTTCCCGCGTCTCACCTCTTGCCCCCCGCACGATTGACCCGTCTAGACGCGTTCGTCGAACGACTGTATGGATTATTTGACTGTGACTGTATTGTGTTTACCGCCCGGGGCGCAGACGACTCGCCACGTGTTATATCACAGAATGGACTTGCGACAATTTTTATTTGATTCAAAAATGTTTATGTCTGAACATGTTAATGTTTTTTTGGCCTTGTTTTTCATTTGATGCAGATGGAAGAATGGCTTAGTATGTAGATAGCAGAATACAGAAACCTTTTGTTGCAGTATAACATCGGCAATAATACTGCTCGAATTAAGTTTTGATAAACCTTATATAGGTAATTAATCCCCGAAATGTTTGTACGCGCATAATTTCCAAACTGCACAAAATTGGATATTTTTTCTTTTAGGTATGTGTTAGCTAAATTGTCAGAAGGAATATTGAAAAGAAAATTGCAAAATAAAAATGGACTGCAAAAACGAGGTCCACTCAGCATAATGCGCTGAATTTTGGTAGTAACCTCTGATAAGTAGGTATAATGTATTTAAGTGTACTGAACAAAAATATAGTGATAACAATGAAACAATAAGGCGACATGTGTATTTCACAATATTCGGACGGTCCGCGTCAGCGGGGCACTAAGCGGCACGTATTGCGCGCCTAGGGCGATGAGAATTCGCCACATATAATATCACAGAGTGGACTTGCGACAGATTTTAAATAGATTGTTTAAAATGTTGTATGTAGTTTGATTGTTATTGTGTCAAAATTGTATATTTTAAAGGAGGCCGCGCCCTTATAGGAATACTTCTGTGGTACGGAGGACTTAAGGGGCCTACAAGAGCTAAACGCAAGTTTTATAATGCTTTAAAGTATATGATTCAATGCAGTTAACACAATCAGAAAAATATATGATATTCTTTAGGATATAATCTAGTTAAGTACTGTGTTGAAAACATAATACAACTAACTTTATTCGATAGAAAAAAATCACAAAAAATATATTTTAACGAATAAAAACCATATTAAAATACATACAATAATTTTGATTTTTTGACAAATTATTCAACAAGCAACATACTAACGAAATACTGTTTTATTTTTTTAATTTAATCAATACATTTTCTGTAATTAATTTATTTTATGGTTTGTAAAGCGTTCTGAACGTCCCGTCGTCGTCGCGCTTCTCTTTCTTATGTATCCAATCCGACAAGGACAGCGAAGTTAGCTCTTGTAGTCCCCTTAACAAATTAATATGCAACCAACGGACACAAATACTTAACACCTAGACACAAAACAATATTTTTTGTATGAGACACTGTTTTATATTTATCTAATTTAATACCTATTAAATTTGCACATTGTAGGTATAAGTTGTATATATATTTCGAATTAACCTGAATATTGTTTCATTTTCTTTATCTTATCTTTTATTTAACCCACTTTCTGCGGTACTTTGTTTACTTGATTGCTTTTAATACAATCAATGATCGCAAATACGAAATACGTCTACACAGAGAGGACGGGCTTCTTAACTCTTGCAAAAGAAAAATGGAGGATGAGAGATACTAAGGAATACCGAGTCTCAAACAGTATACTGCTGTAAACAAAGTATTAATAATAAAACAATGCCACAGAGAAAAATTTAAAACATGCAGTACATTTAAGATTAATTGATGTTATTCACGAGAATATGAATGGTGCAATAAGCAAGATATGCATACTAATTAGTACATTTAATCACACGCCTCTGATCTTGCGTAAATACAGCATATTATACGCGAATGTAGAAATAAATTAATTAAACATAAAGTTTTATCGACAACGACAGTCGTTATCAGTTACAGCATAATCATTTCATTTCGTGCAAAATATTTAACTTTATTAATTCAGCGATGAGTCAAGTGCCCTTTTGTCGTGTTAACACTATTGAATAAAACCATCATATCAGTAAAAATATGTATATCCCCGATTGATAACATTAATTTACGATGTACAAATTAGACTATGAAAACCAATGATATCGTGAGTAAAAAGGTCATGAAAACTACGAACAAGAAAAACGATTAAAATGAAACTACAGCTTACGGATTTTATAGCGATATACTGGTTTTACTGAGATTTCATTTAAATAACATTTTGAATGATGCTGATGTAGACTAAAACTACCTACATTATTTATTATAATTCGTTGTTTCGATTTCTTTATGGGAATCGTGGTCACTGAAGACTCTCGTGACGTTTGTTAATAAGCCAATTAGCCGAGAATCGAATCGTAAACTTCATGATCGACGCTAACCTAACCTGTCTGTGACATGATAGATAGAGTCCAACCAATTTCTTCTTTTTATGATAAGGCAAATATGTAATAATTTTGTGAAGCCTTTTAACATATATTCAACGGGACACAAATACCACCCAACAAAGAGTTATAATTCCATTTACTTAGTAAGTTAGTCAATAAGAAAAGAAACAGACCAACCTAGACATAGAGCAAGTTCCAAACGTAGGTATTCAACATTTACCAATAAACCGGTTCCTAAATATATATCTGCGTGTCTGCGATAACCTACACGAACCGTCGGCTCTGTAGTTATTAATCGTTGGTTGGTCTCCACGGCGGCCGCCACGTGACCGACTGACTCACGCTCATTCAACGATCAACGTAATGTCAGCTGGTACGGACGTTGAGTACCGCGAGTCTCGCTGTTATCATAAGACACGTTGTGTTCAATATTACAGACGAGTATAGGAAGGTTGTTTGTATAGTGTGTTAGAAAAGTGGTGACATTTAAAAGAGTAAAGATAAAATCCTGTTGTGTAATCTGCGTTTTAAAATTCTGCGTACTTATAAATGGCAATTTCATGTAAAGATTTATCTTTATTTGTAACTAGACGCTGCCCGCGGTTACACCCGCGTTATTTAAGGCTACTGCTCCGCTCCCGTCGCTCATAGTGTGATGTTATAGCCTATAGCCTTCATCGATAAATGGGCTATCTAACACTGAAAGAATTTTTCAAATCGGACCAGTAGTTCCAGAGATTAGCGCGTTCAACCAAAGAAATAAACTCTTCAGCTTTATATAATAGTATAAGATAAGTTAAAACGAAATCAACTGCGGACTGTTAAGCTTTCACGGCGTAACCACTATTTAGTACAACGTAAGTTTGAACTGCGGTTTGAACCCTAAGCCCGTTTAAATTTACCCTTGGAGAGTGAATCGAACTGCACGGGGTAGAAGCTTCGAGAAAAGCCAGCCAGTTATAGCAAGCTGAACAATATCAATAGTGTATAAAGTATAATGTAGCTGTACCAAGTACTGTTTAATAAAGGTGTTGTTTTAAGAATCCTCCTTTTTTACAAGCTACTGGGTAATTAAAAATTCACAAACATCCCTAATGGGGACTCGGGCCAAATTAAGCGAACTCGAAATTAAATTTGTAAGACTCGGTGGCGTTCTTATAAATGTTTACATAAGTATAAAATGAAATTAGTAGTCCAATTAATATTTGAGAAAACATACCTACTTCACGGTACTACTTACAACAAACAATTTCGTTTGGAAATTTTCCGTTACTTTGAAAAATAACAACGTTATTATATATATTATTTTTTATCATCGCTAGCATTTTTGTTTTGGCGATATAGCCATCGCAGGCAGCGATAGCCTAGTGGAGAGACCGACGGACTGCTACGAAGAGGGTCTCAGGTTCGCACCCACGGCGCGCACCAATGATTTTTCGATGTTATGTGCGTAATAAATTGTAAACTTGCTGAACGGTGAAGGAAAGTATTATAAGGAAACCTGCATGTCTGAGAGTTCTCCATAATGTATATTCTACCAGTCTACCTGACTGAGTGGTGCAGAGAGGAAGCAGAGAGACAATTAATTTAGCTAGTAGCCTGCCTATAGACAAAAACAAGGCCTAAAAGATACCTATACGAGCGTGCTGGTGGAAACTTCCACAAACATGATCACAACAAGCACGAATAACAGCCAGACCTACAGTCATTCGTTGGTATAAATAACTTATAAGACTTATATAAGTTTCTCAGTCCCATGTGGGTATTTAAACACCTACAACATTCGACGTATAAGCAGCACTGTCCACCCGCACGATTTCACCATAGTTGCAGTCCATATTTGTTTGATAGAAATACCTAGGCATGGAAAATTTATGAGCTCAGTCCCTTACCGTATAAATATTCATACTAAGTACTTAATTCTATTAGTACCTAAGTACATGTATTGTATGCCTACTAAATTATAACTACGAACGGATGACGTCACTTGTTTGTTGTTTACGAAGAAAAGAAAGCTAAAGTAAACTATTATTAGATTTATTAAGTCCACTTAGCCGGCGGCGTGATGTTGATTGTTGTTGGGTGTTTTAATATCACTTTCATGTGTAATGCAGTGTTTGGTAACATCACTTATAAATAAGTGATTTATTAGTTTAATGGGAAAAGTCTGACGCGTCAGCAGATTTTCTTAGAACAGAAAAGTCACACATAAATCAGAATTTTAAATCTACGACAGTGAAAAGTAGGGAATGCAAATCTCGCGAGATTTGGGCTCAAGCGAGATCTCGCGAGATTATGAAGCCAATCTCGCGAGATCTCGCCAATTTCGAGATCTCGCGAGATTGGCAATATGGATGTTTTTTTTTTTGTAAATAACCGCAATATTTAATTAATTAGGACAGAAATAATAACCATTTTAAGTATTATCTAATAGGAAACATTATTTATTACGAATTTTTCAATAGACTTTTATGCTTCAAACATTGTTTGACGTAGGTAGGTCCTACGTCAAACAATGTTTGAAGTCCCCTATCCTATCTGTCTATACTTTTTTAATAAAGTTTTATGAAGTAAACTTTTACGGACGGATCTGTCAAATAAGAAAGGAAATAAACAATCAGTCTTCGCTTCTAATTTCAAACAAAAATCTTTTAGTAATAAAACATTTCTTTTATAACAAACAAAACAACGAGAGGTCAAAAAAATCTATGTTACTAAACTGAGGTATTATTATCAATTAGGTAAATAAAACTATATCTACTCAGTACACCTTTTAGATATTACAGATTAATTAACAAAATATACCAATTAGACAGACTTTTAAAAATTACAGATCCTAATTAACAAAATATACCAATCAAAGGAAAGATTGGTTCAGTTCAAATCACAAGCCATTATTACGAATTATTTTCAAAGTAGCTCCTTCAGAAGCACAAAATGTCCAAAGAATCGTCTGCTAAACGGCTTCCTTTTCTGTTGGCCAGATAACCAGCCGCTGAGAAGGCCCTTTCGGATTTAACGCTAATTGAAATTCTCGCAGTTCTCAGGCAGACATCCACGAACTGCAAAAGTTTGCCTCTTAACCCCCCGGACTCGTATAAATTCATTTCATTTTATTAATGCCGATACCGACAGATTGCAACTCCGTCCGAGTCAGTTCGCGCTTCTAATAAGACGTTTTTATGCTCGAGTGCAATCTCGTAAATCTCGCGAGATCTCGCCCATTTTTCGACCGAGATTAATCTCGCTAAAAAAGGCCGAGATCTCGCGAGATCGAGATTGCATTCCCTAGTGAAAAGTGTCTTCAGTTTTACCTACTACGTGAAACGTTTTCTTTCTTCGCCGGCGACTTTGAACATAGGTACGGGTGTGAAAATACACTAAGAGTCATCCATACGTTCAAACTAACATTCACTAGAGTAAACATTATTTTCTAAGGGCTATCCTTTGCCGGGCTATAAACATCTCAGCGATCATAGCATGACTTATGAAGATATATAACAATACTGAAAGAGTATGTTTATAGACATTTAAAACAATGTTTACTAGACGAAGCTAGAACAAAAGTTAATATAACAAGTAGCTGGTAAAACTCGAGTGAATGTACCGTGAACAAATCAGTTAGAATAGAAGCAGTTTAATTATTTAATATCTAGTATCTAAGCGGACAAGCGTCAATCTGATAAATATAAATGAACTAAAACTAATGTTTTAGTTCATTTATATTTATTAGACAAGGCATTTCGAATTTTCGTAGCAGATGGAAATGCCTAGTCTTTGTCTAAAGCCTCGGGAATTAAGCCTAGGTATGGAGATGAAATGGCTTATAAAATGTTGAGCAAAATAGGTTTATCGACTCATCCGCATGAGAAATTACAAATGATATGCAGGGAAAATATAATGAGTACATGCTAAGTGGAATAATCACAAAGGATAAACAGTATTGAAGACTTTTTATATAAATGCTCCATTAAAATCGGAGCCATCATAAATACGAAAGTTTGATAAGAATTTATTTATTCTAGGTCGACGTAGCTCATCCAGTTCCATTGACATTTTCTGGGCACGGTTCCAGTTCAATCCCACGCTTGGAGAAATATTCTGATTTATAATAACCTAGTTTATTTGCTGGGTCCCTTTACTTCACATGTTACGACAGTGAGTGAAAGATTTTTTAAATCAATGGGTTAGCTATGTACATTACACAGCTAAATCATTGATTTAAAAAATCTTTTTCTGTTCATGTTTATAAGAAAATATATATTTGTGTCACAAATAATTAGTTTGTACATTTTAGGACATTCTTGTACACTTTAGGACATTCCGACACAGGTAAAAGCACTTTGAAAGACAATATACCTTTCAGCTTCTAAGTTTAATTTAAGAGTCTAAACACACTATGCCGAACTTACGCGACCGAAGTTCCGGGATCGAAGTACCGCGACCCAAGTACCGCGACCGAAATTTCGTTCCGACGTATTCGGCTGATATGACACACCATAAGCGCCGAACTTCGCGACCGAAATTCCATTGCGCAACTTATGTAGATCTTCGTCGACAATCGAACCGAACTTCGGTCGCGTATAATGTGTGCTCTACTACTAGTATCTTTGTCGACAATCGTACCGAACTTCGGTCGCCTGTAATGTGTGCTCTACTACTAGAAAAGTTGCCGCCGAACTTACGCGGTTACGCCCGATCGAAGTTACGCTGTACGCTATAACGCAACGTAAGTTCGGCATAGAGTGTTTAGACACTAAGAGTTTCTTAACATAAAGAATTTAGTTTAAACATAGATGAATTTATATAGAAATATGTGTATATTTATGTATGACAGTCATTAAGGTTACTTTTGTCATTATCGTAAATGTGAAATAAAATAAAAATGTAACTTAATTTTTATAATACTCAGTGGAAATGACATTCAGCATAATGGGGGACGAGCAAAATTGGTTTTGTATGTTTTACCTAGCAAGAAAATTGGCTGAATATATTTTAATTAGTAGAAAACACAACCACACCTGTCCCAATTAACATCGTAAGCAGGAAAATGTAAAGGGTTTATATTCTATCTGTATTTTTGGTTAGTGGTTAAATCTCAATAAAATTATAGCGAGTCCTTTTCACTTGCTACTATGCTACTATCAAAATAATAAATTATTATGTATATTTCCTATGATACACTTTAAGCAGGTCTCTGAAATAAGGCGCCGACAATGTACAAGATAAAAAAATCACAGACATTCGCAGAATAATAAGTATAAAGCGAAAGAAGTGTTGTTGTTTTCGCTATCCAATAAAGTTTTTACGAAGATAATTTTATATTGTTGACGTAAACAAACAACCACAAAGTAGTAGCAAGGTAAAAGGGAAGGCCTACGAGGAGATGGTGGGATGAATTGGACGTTTTTCAAATGGATTCGCTGGTATGTATGTTATCGCGACAGGTGGAAGATAGGAAGGAAGGCCTAAATAAAAATAAATAAACAAAATTAGTCTAATACACTTTTAGACAAAATTCCATATAACATATGCTTGTGTAGGATTATTCATCGCTCAGTAAACCGAGTCAAGACAAATTTGCACAGCAGATTGACCGATAACGGAAAGTAACATTCTCCAATGTCGGCTATAAAGTACGTCATTAATTACTTGCCGAACGCGTAATCAATATAATAACCGTGACTGAACCGAATTAATTACGGGCCACGACAGAACTCATTTATTATGTATGCAACGCGGTGAGATTTCAGATCAGGTGCAAATTAATACGTGAACAGGTAAATACAAATGTTGGACGGTAAATGCCATAATTATAGGAATGACATTGGTTAACATGCAACTCAACAACAAAGCATGAGACCTAAATGTATATTCCGATGGAGTTGCAGTAGTATTCTACCAAATCTGGTTAGATTAGAAAGTAGACCCTGGCCTCCCAGGCGATGGTCGAATGCTACCGGGGTAATGCTTGGACGATGAGAATGATGATGAGACGCCACTTCACTCCACGTGATTTTAAAGTTTACGAGCAGTTGTCGCGCTTCTCTCTCATAAAATTTTAACCCCGTATTTACCCCCTTAAGGCATTTTTTCTTCCTTCAAAGAGCTTTACAAACAAACTTTTACACCCTTAATACACCTTCATTTTACTAATATTTTCAAAAGCGCCCATACAAGTGTACCTTCAATTATTTCCTGCCAGAAGCCGGTAAAAGAAATTGCGTGCCGCTTTGAAAATGACGGACTTCGCTACAAAAGTTTATTACCGAATAGGAGGAAATTTCCAGAAATCCTTTAGTGGATTATTTTAAATTTAATATCGAGTTTGCGGCAAGGGGTCTCCGCCAGGCTTCTAAACCATCCTAAAGTTGAATTTGGATTTCCGAAAGATTTTCGGAATACGCACTAAAACCACCGAGGTTTCCTCGGCTACCCTTAGTAAAGGGTCACGCGAATCTATGTGTAATTTACCATGTGTGGGAACCTGCAACAGGGACTTCCCTATACCAGCTTATAGCCCTGCTCGCGTCATTGAGAATTACATCGCAAACCGGAATAAGTAGTATTAGCAAGTCTTACCAGTGGGTTTATAACATAATAAGCACACACGTGTCATTTCGGACGACCGGTTGGTGTAGCGGGAGTGTAAGCGACTGCTACGCCGAAGGTCGCGGGTTCGATTCCCGCTCAAGTCAAACATTTATGTGCATGAACATGGATGTTTGTCTTGGTCTGGGTGTTTCTATGTATAATATGTATGTATTTACAAAAAAAAAGTATATATGTATGTTTATCCATTATCTAGTACCCATAGTACAAGCTCTGCTTAGTTTGGGACTAGATGGTGTTGTGTGAATGTGGTGGAATATTATTATTATTATTTATAATTCTTACAACAAGCTTGAAGGTATTCTCTAATCAATGACTTTAATAAGATACGTATATGTTTGCTTAACCTTGTTTGTTCGGCCCTGTGCTGTACTCCTATGATTGCCTGACGTCATCAACACACATCATGACTAAACAAATCACGGATACTATGATTAGAAAATAATGAAAGAAGACGAAGAATAATTTAAGCCAGTTTTTCTCACGTGGAAATA
This sequence comes from Euclidia mi, assembly GCA_944739405.2. Lineage (NCBI taxonomy): Eukaryota > Metazoa > Arthropoda > Insecta > Lepidoptera > Erebidae > Euclidia > Euclidia mi. The sequence goes on from OX123208.2 coordinate 8,560,932, forward strand.
ATTACCACGATGTCAGAATTTACAAAGTGTATACACTTACAATGTTAGTGAGGACAATTCAAGTCTTACAGTTTACATAGCTGGTGTGCTATAGCGCCAGTTTAGTTCCATTGAGATTGCTATTTGCTCTGAAAACAAGACTTGAATCAATGTCTGCCTAAGATCAGACAGGAATTGTCCCGCGTGATACATGTTGAAACAAATCTAGCATGATGACATTTTCTACAAGCAGACATTAATGGTGGACGCACACCTATCCGAGCCGAACGCGTCGAACGAATCGAAGTCAAGGAGGCCTCGCACATTAGCAAGAATCGACCGCGCCGAAAGAATCGACCGCGCCGAAAGAATCGAGCGCATCGAACAAATGGTTTCCATTTCCTTTACGCCTGTCGCTCTGTTATTGCATGTGAATTGTGATGGATCTTGACGAGGTTTTTATTTATCAGTGCTTTATTAATGGAAGATGAAGAAACAATGCGGATATAGTACCCGTGCGTTGCTCTGTCATACCCAACTGATAGAATGCGAGCGCATCGGACGAATCGACCGCACTAACCGCGCCGAATCTGATGACGTCATTCGAATTCTTCGAGGATTTCTGAGGTGCTTCCAGATTCGGACGATTCGACGCGGACAAGTGTGCGAGGTTTCATGAGATTTCATATAAAGAATTCTATAATTCGTTTCCTTCGACGCCTTCGACGCGTTCGACGCGTTCGGCTCGGATAAGTGTGCGTTCACCATAAAGCTGTAACACACGCTCGAATTTGGTACGGCGGACCAAATCCGTTCTCGCTACAGACGACCGGATCGGACAGTTGCTTCACGTAAGCCATATCCGATCCGACCGATCTGCAAACTAGCGGACCGAGGCGGACTCAATTAATAATAATTATGTTCGCCAGACTACTCTACAGACGGGCAGATTTGGTCCGGAGGCGAACCAAATCCGTGGTCTGTTCGGACCAAGTTCGAGCGTGTGTTACGGCTATTAGCGCGATTGCTTGGCAACATGTTTATTTATGCATTACTACAATATTCGTATCCAAAACTATAGTGCGACGTGGATACGTTGGCTGCCAAGAATTTATATATTATGTGAGTGGCAGTCTCGTTTCGGGGTGGACAAAGTACACTTTTTTTTACTATCAGACGTGCATAGCTAGGGGAGCTGGTTTCTAAAAACAAGAATCACAGTGTAAATTTTGCAAGCAACAAAGCAAGCACTAGATATAATATATCGTTTGTATAGCAAACACGAAAATACCCTTGTAATAAGAATTTCTGAATCTAATGCGATTTCTTATTTTTGTCTACATGTCTACGTGCATTATCAAGCACAAAAAGCATCCAGAATTGGAATTATGGACCATGATCAAATCTTATACTAATACCTATATAAAGCTGAAGAGTTTGTTTGTTTGAACGCGCTAATCTCAGGAACTACTGCACCGATTTCAAAAATTCTTTCAAAAATTCTTTTCTTTTAAATAGTCCATTTATCGAGGAAGGCTATAGGCTATATAACATAACGCTATGAGCCACGGGAGCGGAGTAGTAGACTTAAATAACGCGAGTGTAACGGGGGGTTCATCTAGTTCAGGCGACATACTGCAAGCTTATCTTTGAAACTGCAACGCTGCTCTTATTACACTGAATAGCTTATATTAGATTCCATCCGCGACTGCCAAATTCTGATAGGTATATGTAAGAAAAACAAAGATCCAATCAGCACTTTTTGCGTGAAGGAGTAACAAACTGCCACCCAACCTAACATCTATCCTCAGAGGTTTTTGTATTTATAATAGTAGTAGGATGAGTTCGAGATGAAGTAGAGCGGTAACACTATCAGAACGATCGCTTGGCTAAAAGCTTTAAGGTCGTCATCTGCCGCAGATAATGACCTGATAAGATGATTTTATATTTATCAGTTGTTTACAAACGTTATCATAATATGATTTGAATATCATAGACTGACACGTAATGGGGACACTTCACACGAACATCTAGAAGAGACGAGATCTAACGCCTAAAGGTAAGTTGCCAAATACAAATGTCGTATTACATACGTAGAATTCATGCTATAAAGCACTGTAGGATTTACAGTTGGCCGCGATAGCTTACACAGACAGCCACGCAGTTGTATGGGGTTCGAATCCACGACGCGCACCAATGACTTTACTAAGTTATGTGCGGATTAAATTGTAAATTATACGCATGAGCTATAATGAATATAATATCTTAGAAGTTATACAACGAAATACATTAAATTAGCGATAAACTCTGCAAGTTGAAAATCCCTAACATAACTTACGATTTTAACTTTCCTGTTTGTTTCCGAAATAAAAAGAGATACTTTTCAAAAGATAAGATAAAAGTTAACCCTTAACGCGGCGTACCGAAAACATCGTATACATATAAGCAAAAATTCGCAGTATACTTTTAAAAACAATGTTGTACAGTGTACTTATATGTAGCAAACTTTTACATAAAACTTAATTACATGCAGGAGATTTGGCTCACCGTAAAAATATGATGTTGCTGCCAAAGTAATAAAAACATTATTTCAAACATCGTAAAATATTTTCTAACGAGCTATATTAGTTTAAATATATAAAATCCTTGCGTTACTGACTGACTGACAGACACGCTACAGCCGAAACTATTGGGCGCAGGAGGCTGAAAATTGGCATGTATGTTCCTTGGGGACCGTAGGTGTGCACTAAGAAGGGATTTCCCGAAATTGCCACGAGATCGGCCAAAACGGATAAATTAAAATGCAGGCGTGGCTGCTGGCGTCCTCTAGTTAGTTTATGAAACTAGTTCGGTTATACCCGGCGCTATCTAACGTAATATCTGATAAGTTTATTGGATACAACATCAAAGTGCGGCGAGGATAAGGTGATGGATATCTTTTTAAGAAATAAAGTATTACAACCTTTATAGAAGCTGTTAAATGGTCGCAATAGTCTGCTGTAATGGTGGGACACGAAAACAAACATATTATCTTTTGCAGAACAGAAGAAGACTTATTGACGGTGTGAAACATAAAAACATTAGGTGCCTACTCACATAGTTTATGTTCATTTATAATACCTTTTTTTTTACTAAGAGTTCGTTCGGTTGGTTGAACGTGCTACTCTCAGGACCTACCGGAACAAATCGAATAATAATTTCTTCGCGAAGGTTGAAATTATTAATTATTTTTTGTTTAAGATTGCCCATTTATGGAGGAATCTGTCAATAACATCACGCTATAATTCACGGGTGCGGAGCAGTAGGCATTAAAAATTATAACGCGGGTGTAAACGCGGGCACAGTTCTGCGAATTGCATAAAGACGACCCAATTCATTTTCATCACTTTTTTAAATTAATACTAGAGGACGCCAGCAGCTACGCCTGCATTTTTTTTTTAAATGTACCCGTTTTGGCCGATCCCGTGGGAATTTCGGGAACTCCCTTCTTAGTGCACCACTACGGTACCCAAGGAACATACATGCCAAATTTCAGCTTCCTGCGCCCAATAATTTCGGCTGTAGCGCGTCTGTCAATCAGTCAGTAACGCAAGGATTTTATATATTAAGATTAAGATTATAAAAGTCCCTGCAGGACTCAAATTCCCACTGACCCGCGCTGACCTGACCTGAATATTGATGTTATATATAACTTATAAATATATCATTTTATTTACGATGGCAGAAATAATTGTTAGAACTTACATCCTTTAACGAACGTTGAATTGTCAGTTGTGTAGCGTATTCATTATGTAATTTTTTTATATTACCGACACCTTTAACAATTAGTTATTAGGTTAGTTGTTACATAAGTTTAGTAGCAGTACGCAGTCTGGATTAACACTTCGGTAATAGACGTATAAGCACTATTCAAGACACTCTTCAATTCAATTATGAAGGTGTTGCGTATTTCGCCCTAGCTATTCTAAATTAAAACGCTAACAAATTAACATAAAAAATATCAATTCTCATTAAAACGATACTCTTCATGGCGACAATTTTGATCAAAATTTTAATATTCGGAAAATAATCTACGACAACAGGAAAACATTTTGTTTTTCACAAGCAGAATCAAACACCAGGACGCGAGAGAAGGAAAATTAGGACAACGATCTGTATTCGCCCCGGATTTTTCCTAGTTAAAAGGAAGCGGGCGTAGCGTTAAGCGTCCAGGCGACAAATAAAGGTAGCTAATTAGGTACGGGATAAGTTAAAAAAAATACGAAAATAAAATAAGTACAAACATGTTAGGAAATAAGGGTGGATGAAAAGAAGGGTGTACAGCGATACATCCCTTTGTTTCAATTTTGTAGTACGCTAGAGCAAAATGAATGTTATGAACTAGATGCTAACAAATAAGCACGACTTAGAAAGAGTAGGAAGATTTGGGAGTTACTTATTCAACAGGCAACCAACATGCAACAAAATACAAAAAATATATGGCGAAGATTTAATAGGCACATGAAATGCAATGAAAACAGAATTTGATTGAGATTGAGAACTTAAATTATGTACTACAGATATTGCAAGAATAAGTTTATGCCCCATTTCTTACAGCTGTTCGTTCGATCCACAGTTCGTAAGAATTTACAGGCTGAACCCTAATAAAAAATTTAAGGTCTGTTTGCAACCCTATCGAGGGGGAACCCTTCAGCGAATGACGTGCCTGACCCTAGGTCATTTTAGTAGCCTACCTAGTTATTATCCTAACCAATACAACCTGTAATAAAGAGGAATTAAAACGGGACATATTAAACTACGTAGATACAAGCGAAGCTTGTCGGATATTTAAAACCGCCCCGGGTGTAGGTACTACGAGGGGTGTTCAATGTATTCTCGGTATCGAGGTGATAAACTAATGATAAGGGTAATTTAATTATCTCATTAGTTAATGACACTCTTTGAGGGTATAAATACAAAATTTCATTTAATTGTCACCATTAGTATTCAAGATATCATTGCGAAAAGACAACTATGATGACTGATTCGACAATGATGAAAAAAATCGAGCATCGTGCAGTGACATAATTCCTCACAAAACAAGGAAAAACTCAAAAAAATATCCATGAAGAAATGGTGGCTGTTTACCAAGATTCTGCGCCTTCATTATCTACAATTCAGAAGTGGTCAAGTGAATTCAAACGGCGTAGAGAGAGCATTGAAGACGACCCCCGCGCTGGTGGGCCAATTTGTGCCGCTACTGAAGAAAACGTCAAATTAGTCGAAAAACTTGTACTTGAAGATGCCCGTGTAAGAGTGAAAACATTAGCAGAAATGACTAAGCTATCCGTGGGTACCATTCACACAATCCTTCATGAGCGCCTGAATTTGTCAAAGGTCAGTGCAAGATGGGTGCCGCGAATGCTCACCGCGCTACAGAAACAAGTGCGAGTTGACTGTTGTAAGGAGTTTTTGGACCTCTGTGGTGAAAATCCGCAAAGTATTTTCGATCGGATTGTTACTGGTGATGAAACGTGGGTTCATCACTATGACCCTGAGAGCAAGCAAGAGTCTATGCAGTGGCACAAAAAAGGATCAGACCCGCCGAAGAAGTTCAAAGTCACTCCGTCCGCAGGAAAGCTCATGGCCACGGTGTTTTGGGATTCTAAGGGAATCGTGCTAATCGAGTACACAAAAAAAGGTCAAAGTATTACTGCTGCATCATACGCAACCACCTTGCGTAATTTAAAGGAGGCAATTAAAGAAAAAAGACGTGGAAAATTAACCGCAGGTGTGTTGCTGCTTCACGACAACGCGTCGGTTCACAAGGCGCGCCTTGCCCAGGCTGCTGTGCGGGAGTACGGATTTGAAGAAATCAATCATCCACCCTACAGTCCGGACCTGGCCCCTAGTGATTATTATCTTATGCCCTAATCTTAAAAAAGACCTTCGTGGAAAGCACTTTTCGGACGATGAAGAGTTGAAGGGAGCAATAAACGAACATTTTTCGGGCCATGAAGAAAAATTTTTTTTAGAAGGAATTGAAAAGTTACTTTCACGAACAAATAAATGTATTGAGATGTTAGGGGAGTATATTGAAAAATAAAATTTATTCAGCATTTTCCGCCTTTTCCTTCATACCTATACGGAGAATACATTGAACTCCCCTCGTAAGGTAAGGTATTAAAATTAGTTTTTTAAACGAAGTAAGTACTTTTTAAGTATCACATTTTTATAAGCAAAAGGTGCCATTATCCAAAGAAGCAGATACATCCAGAGTATTTAAAAAAATACCGTCAACTACATATCTATCAACAATCGTGAGAAGATCTAGGTATCAGATCATTACCCGATAAATTCCTATCTCTTTTGGTCTAGCAACCACCCTCGAGATGGTAAGACATAATTATGACGTAAGTTGCTTACAATACAAGTAGTGGTAAGCGATCATGTTACGGCTTATGGTAGATTGTTTTCTTTTAAACAATAGTAGATAAAGAAGTTGGACTCCTTGAGAGGCTTTACAAGCGGAGATCGACACAAGCAAAATTAAGATTCAACATAATATATGACTTATTTTCTTTACATGACTTGGATTGAGCAATCCAAATCCTTTCCAAATTTCCAATTTGAATTATGCTGTATTACTATTTTTCGCAAGTGGGTTTATGAAAGTTATCCTCGAATTTATTAACAATGGAACATGATATTATATCACTGTTTTACGTCATAAAAATTCTTAGGATATTCCTTAGTGTCCATCGCCATGTTGGTACAATTTGATAGCCCTAAAAATAGAGATTTATCGAAATGTATGCTTGTACATAATATATTACAACAAAGCGTCGCCCCAGGGTATTTTATACAACATCAAGTAAACAGATTGTATATGCAAACAATAAAACCGTTAAACATGTCACATTTGTTTACTCGAATAAACACGACAGGTAAAACAATAAATCATAATTTATATGACAAGCTGACATTACCGAATTTGTACTATTTAAAAAGCCATAATCGGAAGATCTAATTTTCATGACTGTAATATTACTAAAGGTGTCTATTTAGTTCTTTTTAGGTTACCTGGTTACCAGAGGGAAGCCAGACAGCTGTATGTAGAGTCTTAAGCTATGTCCAATAGTGGACATCTTTAAGCTCAGGTGATGATAATGATGAAGAGGTTGACTATACTCTCAAACAGACAAATTCTACACTACTATAATATTTATCTATGCTTTGCATAATAAGAAGACCCTAAAAACATGTTTTGCTGGTGAACAGAACAAAAAATAAAAATGTCCATATTTATACAACTGCAAAAATATTTAAAAGGAAATACAAAAACATGTATAAATAAATTGCGCTGTGTATTTTTGGAAACTTTTTCGATGCACACCGTACTGTCGAAGCGGCAAAAGCTAGATAAACTTTAACACTCATACAATTTCTGAGAATTGAAAATGTAAATATTTAGTTTTATCATGGCGTTATCTAATCGCGTAATAGTAGATGCGTCGTATAAATTTATATTTGCGACCTGGGTTGGGTTTTAATGCTATGTAAATGACGCAATACAAATCTCCTAAGTACTTATTGCCATTTATCATGTAAAATTGGTGCATCGGAATAATTGGGATTTATGAATATAGCGTTAACTGCTATAAGAATGAATACGGTATACGTCTATATGTGGTGATAAATCAAACAAAATAAATATAACTGAGAAGCGGTGATTTATAATAAAACAGTAACAGTAGTCACAAATTATTTACTTATCATTTATTAAAAATGAAGTGTTCATAGATAGAATGATACAGCATATTTTGCAAAGGTTATATAAAGTCACTATAATGCTGCGTGTTATGAAAAAACCTATGTTTATTTATACATGTTTGAATAAGTAATTATTTACTAATATGATGCTTGAATAAATAAACCAAATTGAAAAACTGTATTTATTACATACTAGCGACCCGCCCCGGTATACAAATCATCAATCAATTTATTTATGTTCCAGCAAAGTAACTAAAATGTGACGGTTATTTTCAAACAATTTGTGTAACTCAGCGTGTCTACTTAATATAATATTATACGGTTTATATCATCTATTATCAAAATGCGATTACCGACCGATGTTATTTTATCGCACGTATATAATATTACACCGATAAAATATGTTTGAGAAAGAACCCGAAGCACTTGAGCCCTCAGGGGCGTCGTAAAGGGAGGAATTAGATTAAAGAGAGGGTAGTTGCGTTCATGTCTGCCTGTCGACGTGTCAATTCAGTTAATTATGGCGAGATGCTCTTTAATCCTTTGATAGTAGTATTACGCTGACCTATTTGTAATTTGAAACCTTTTATTGAATATTTTGGTGAATGCTAATGAATGCTCCACATTAAATATTGTACTTATTTTACGCCATTCGTTTATTCACCAAACAATGACACACGGTACAAAAGTGTGGCATCGACTCATTTTTCTTTTAACCCCACCTTCGATTTACCTAGGACATCAGACATCTCTAAAACTTATAATTATACTAAAGCCCGCAGCCCACGGCATCTTTTGAAGATGCACCACAAGCCGGATAACTCCAAAAGTGCTGCGCGCGTCCGTCGCCCAAACCACGCACCGTGGGAAGCGGGTTTCAGACCAACATATATACCGTTAAATCATGACCCTGCATTTGCAACTATGCCTGCCAGCACCAGGGACCTGTTTTTGTCATATGATATACCCTCTACATTATAAAGTAGTAAACAGCGTCGAATATGTGGTCGCAATGCATGTTTGTTAATTAGTAACTAGATTCGTGGAACTATAACAAACTTGTTTGCTAATGGCTACCTGGAACTCATTATGGAAAATTTACCTATAATTGAATATAAATAGAATTGTGCATCGAAATTGAAATATGTATGGGCATTTCTCTGTAAGCTCGTAATTGGCTGTCCCGACCGAATTTTTCTTTAAGTAATTTAATTATTTAAAAAAAGAACACTCCTAATGAAACTTTAATCCCGAAACTTTACGGGCCCATTGTTTTAAGCACCATAACTATTTTAATTTTTTTTCTAAAAGTGTTAAACGTTCTAAAAATACAGTCCCCTGGCTGTCCCCATTATTAAATTACTGTCAAGAAATGAGATTTACGAAAAAGTTATTAAAGCTACATACATTTGGCAGTAATTATCATAAAGAAAAATTTTTAAAATAAATTATTTTTATATAACAAGGTCTAATTACGAATTTTATTATTTAGTAAACACCTGCAAACTTTGTCCCCAGAATTTTCATACAGTCCCCTGCCAAAAATTTTAATACATAATATAATAAAACTGTAATATTTAAAAACATTTTTCTAAGTGAATCGCAACGCATTTGATGTGAAGTTAGCTACGATGCCGCAAGCGGTGACGAGACGCCATCTTGTCTAGTGTCAGAGCGACATTTGTGTGGTCAACAAGCGTTTGGTCCGGTACCACACACAGTCCCCTGGTAAGTGATAATATTATGTTAATTACTTTAATTATTTATTAATATAGTTTATTATTTTAATATTGATGTCTAAATTGATCGATAGGTCCTTAAACAAACTATTATTCATCGGTTTTTAAAATATTGTGACATCTATTCAAAATACACAGTCCCCTGGCAACAGTCCTCTGTCAGAAAATATGACAGGGGACTGTTTTATATAACAGGGGACTGTGTATTTGGCGTATTGGTTATTGATTTTAATGTATTGTTTGTATAAATTTATCCGCTAGTCTGTTTTATCAATAGGAATCATCAAAGTATCATTGCTTTACATTATATTTATTTATAAACTTATATTATTTTACACAGGCCGACCGAAAACACATGATATGGCTCCTAGAAAGAAAAATTTATCCCGAGAGGAATAACAACAGAAGAAGAGAGAAGCAGAACGACTACGATATGAAAAGACAAAAAAATGACCCACAAAAGAGAGAAAAAATGAGAGAAAAGGAAAAGTTGAAGTACGAAAAGAAGAAAGAAAAGGTTTGCGAAAGTTAGTAAAGGATATGACACCTCGAGAGCACAGAGCTGCCTTAAAGAAGTGGAAAGAACATTGTACCATGTACCGAACTATAAAACTAAGACTGAAAAGTGTCACTAATACTTTTATACGAGACAATATGCCACTATCGGATCCAGAAGCAGGTATTCCGCCTACAAAACCCGCCAGTCAGGTCCCAGAGCAATTTTCTTCAGCTCCAAGGCCAGCAGTTTCCAGTGCTAGTCTACAACAAAGAAAAAAGAAACCACAAGGCGATGTTAGAAGTTTAACAGGAAAAGAAATGAAAAAGTTGCACGTTTAGAGAAAAAGCTTGAGAAGTACAAGAAAAGGTTAGCTAGATTTAAAAGTAAAATGAAGAAGAACGTTGAAGATACACTTAAGACAAAGATGTTAAAAATGTTAGAAGAGCCTGATCAAAGAAAATAAGTAGTCAAGAAAGCGTTGTTTGGTGAGGTCATTAGTAAGCAGTTGAAAGAAAATTAGTCTACATTGAAACATACAAAGGAGAGACAAATCTTTAAAAAAGATGTTATTGGTAGTAGTGTTCAAAAGTATAGGCAATGGATACCTAAATAAATTAAACCATTGTCTAGGCCCTGTCTTAATGGCTTATATTATGTACCTATAGGTTTTAAAGGAGAAGTGCTTACAGAGTTTAAAGCCGAAGATCTTGAACCTAAGCCAAGTCTGAATTGACACCTACACCAAACAAATCTCCTTAATTCGGAATTCATTTTACAATACAGGAGAATTTGTTCTTGTGAAATATACAATTAAAAAAATAGAGAATCGTTATGCTGCTGTAATTACTGTGATTGACGATGATGAAAACAACTTACGTGTTACTTTCCTCAAGATCTGTGACGAAAAAGCGCAGCTCTTTAGAATAGATGATAATGACATTTCAGACCTGTCATTTATCAAGTTGTTCTAAAGTTAGATAATCCTGACTTGATTTTAAAGGGAAAAATAATATTTTATCAGTTTCCTACTCAACATTTTAAAAAGTTAGCGCAAGATTTGAATGCATAGCATTTAATAATTAATATTATAATAATAGGAATATGATGATCTTTTTTTTTTTTTTTTTTTGGTGTCGGGTTGGAAAATCCTCATGGAATCCCTCCGCCCCGGGGGAAGGACGAAGGGGACTGTCAGACTCTTACTGACTAAAAACCAACCCGTTTTCCTCATGTACCCGTGTGTCGGAGGGTAGGGATTCGCATAAGCATTCATCGCTACCCCCCGACGGGTTTTGGCCCGCCAGATGGTCATGCGGGCCCCGAACAAAACCCCCTTGGCGGCGGATTAAGGTATTGGGCTCCGCCGCCAAAACACTCAGCGGCCGCAGAGGATAGGGAGGACGGCAACGCAACACCGCATCTCCTCTTCCTCTGCGGCCCCACCGCGACGCATCGAATGGTGCGCCCCCATTTGGTCGCGGGAGATAGGGCGCGCGGCAACGCAACACCGACCCGCCTCTCCTCCCGCGACCGCACCCGACTGCGAGGGACAGACAGAACTGTCCCCCGCACCCGCACCGTTGGACGCATCCTGCGCAGGCCCCTCTAAGCCCACGCGGAGCGTCCCCTCCTGGATCCCTCTTAGCTTCACCGCGGATGCCCAATCCACGGTTACTGAGCCCCCCCACCACGACAAGGTGGAGATCCTACGGGGGGGGAATATGATGATCTGAGTAAGTACAAAATGTTTCTAGCACTTAAGGTTTATTTTTTTATATGGATTTTTAAAGAAAGTTATGTTTTCTTTATTTTTTTATAAAGAAAATAAGATGATTATTGATGCTTAAATATGTCATTAAAATAATAAATTATTGATTAATGTAAAATTACTTTTTTCTTCAAATACAACAGTCCCCTGATACCCGAAACAGTCCCCTGTCATGATTTTTTGAAAAACCGTTAATAACTCGAAAAATACGTATAATTTCAGTGGGCCTCCATATTTTACTAAAATAACAATTTACTTTCTTCAAAATAGAACACATTTTTTTGGCAAATATTGAAAATAAATGCCAGGACATCATCTGTATGGAACCTGTACGAGCTTACAGAGAAATGCCCGTATGTCATCATCATCATCATCATGTCAGCCTAGAGACGTCCACTGCTGGACATAGGCCTCCCCCAAGGTTCTTCACACAGACCGATTTAGATCCGCCCGCATCCAACCGCTTCCCGCGATCTTAACCAGATCTTATTAAATATGTATGTAATTATGAATATTTTATCAATAAAGTATTTAACACGAGAGATTTATAAATACAATCTTAATTTATATAAGTTACTTATGTAAGTAATTTAATTGACATATTTTATTGCCGTCGTGTGCAATTAATTAATTACACCATGATACCTTAGCTTTGAAGATGATAATAATTCCATGCGCTATTCTTGGAATAGAAAAATATTTGCAGTCACTTACAGGTTTTAGCGCACACAAATATTATGTAATATTAAAAACATAATATAAATATATTAAATCTCCTGTTTCCTAAGCCTGAATTTCCTTATAGTTTCAATACTTACGACGAACCCCATTAACGGAACAATAATTTTCTTATGATCAAAACACGAGTGGATGAGATGAAACTCATAAAAATTGTAAAGATCGAACCTTAACTTCATGAACAGAGTTGGATTCGTTCAGTTTAAAATATATTTTCCTGTACACTACTGTAACGTTCGTTTTACCTGTGGTTAACCACAACTACATTTTTAATGAACAAATCAACAGAGGAAAAACAGCGTTGAAATTATGCACGGAAATAACGAGAACTTATATCCAATTTTAATCAGTAATTCGAAGTCATATAGGGGAGTGGGTTTACCATAAATTAAAATGCAATCAAATTAATGCTTGAAAATGATGTGAGTAGCATGTATCACATTTTCAAGTTAAAAGGCATACTTAAATGTTAATATTTCCTGTGTTGGTTATTTTAGTTTTCGACAGCACTAAGCCTATTGCGGCCAGGAAAATTGGCAGATTCCACTATAAACAAAGACACTGAATATTTGCCATAGTACGTGCTTATTTATATTTCGAGAAAAAAATAGTGGCCGCGCAGGGTAGCTATAACCAAGTGCAGGTTACTAAACTCGTGCTAGTAAAGTACTACCACGAGGTTAATAAAACACAGTACCTAGTAGTGTATTTTTATTAAGTCGCCCGTAAATATACATATAAAATGCCAACTCCATCGTGATTTAAACCGGCTCTTAAAGAAACTGTACATTACCTCACGTCTTACATTACTGAGCAAAAAAAGGAGTCCCACAGGAACGCTACACCTCTGAAAGAATGTACAGCCAATCTCTTTCCGAACGAATGGGAAAGGGAGGTACAGTTTCAATTTCATTCTTTCATATTACATGTTAGACCCTAGTAAAGGTCTTTTGAGAGAATTCTTCATACTAAAAACGTTTTTTTATTGTACTGTATGTTTCAATATTACTGCCTATTTTATTATTCCGAACATGTTTCGTATAAAGGGTGCATGAATAAGAAAAATGTTTTTAATAAGAAAGTTAATATCTGTAACACTAGGCACGTATGTATCTCGCTAGAGCTGGGTTTCTTAACCATTTCATATGGGCCACTTGTAAAGCTTAAAACGCCATACGGATCTGAAGAAAGACTTTGATTTCTTTTTCAACCAAGTTCAAAAAGGGGGTTGTTGTTATTATTATATCAAATACAGGAAAAGTGAGTAATGTAGCAAGCAATACTTGTATTTCTTTTTATTGTCCCCGAACAACAGCATCTTCTAAAGTTGTCAAAGAATCTAATCTGTAAGGTTAAGAATCCCATGCTCTAGAATATCGCACAGTTAGTTATTCGATGCATAGGTCGCACTTCACTTCAGATGTGAGATTGCTACAAAGATTATATGAAAAATATACCGACTCTGACCAGTAGATATAATCATATCTACACGATTACTTAGAACGTGGAGGCGTAAATATAAATACACCTATTTGTCCATGACATTACGAAGTTATTTACTCTGTAATTAAGATAATTATGCCCTTTGGCGACGAAAATACATTAATGTGACTGTTGATAAAAGAATTTATATATGAATTGTACGCTGGACGAAGCAGCAGGGGAAGAATTCCCGCAAGGTAGACATAGTTTTCTTTTTTTGGCATCTTGAGAAATACATGACGATAAGTCAGGGTCAATAAAAGGTATTTAACCCTTATTTTCAGATATTTTCGCAATTTAGGCCCGTCACAATTATACTGGTAGGTAAATACATAAAGTTCCACATAAATGAACACGTAACAAGAAGTAAAAAAAGCTTTTATCTAGTAATAGTGTTCCGATAGAAACCAATATAAAGTAAATCAGAATTTCAAAGTCTGTCAAATCGTTCCTTACAAAGACGAAATGGCAAACCGTTAATGAGAAAGTAGGGGTCGGAAACTTTGTATACCCTTTTCCCCCTAACTTAACGAACTATCCAAATATTAATTAATCAAATAGGAGATGTAATGTGAAATTAGACACACAACACTAATTTCGATGGGTACGGTGAAATAAAGAATTTTTATTTTATTACTGTACTATATCCTATCCTATGTGTCCTAAACCTTAAAGATAGATTCACAGTTCTCAGGAAACCAGTACAGGCCAACCGTAGGGCTACCGGAACAGAGACACGCGTGAGACGCTGGAGCATTCTTTCACAGCGACGCGCGACGCGACCACTACGGACCATATGATACAGCTCTTCCGGACAGCTGTGAAACCAGCCTAAGCAAAGATGTATTAACATCGGGTAAAGATGGAATAGATCTGTCTTGAAGACGACAATACTCTGAATTTGTGAGTAGCATATGCCGAAATTTTATCCTGTACCCATCTCTCTAAGGGCCTGTTCACGAGATCGGTCTAAGCGGCGAGCGGCGCGGCAGGGGCGATGTACATGGCGCGTTTATTCTCGCGGCGCGCGGCCGCTACGGAGTAACGCGCGCCATGTACATCGAAAACGCTCGCCGCTGCCGCCCGACGCTGTAGGTCGTGACAGGGCCGTAAAACTACACAGAAAATCAAAGAACGGTCGTTCGTTACGTCGATAAGTATAAATCCTGGCCATTTGTAAAGGAATTACAATAATCAAAAAGCATTCATGAGTCATCGCATATATTCGTTCATTTGCCATTCAAAGCGGTATTCCTACCCACGTCAAACGTTCCAGCGAGCGTCGGCCACGGACATTCGACAAAGTTCAACAATGTTGACATATTGCCCGTTTACCAGGTGTAAAACGGTTATGACTGGCATTGTTCGACTAAAATCTCTTCCGAAACTGTGTACGAGGTTTTAGGGGGTATGTTATGTATATAAACGTCATATTAATGAGCTTGCGTTTAGTATATTACTGAAGTTTATGCCTATTTGATTTAGTTGACCACCTACGCTAAGTTGCACAGTACACTATGCCTCTCAAAGTATAGATATCAATTACAGAATTGGGCTACATAAAAGGAGTAGGTATTAATCTGACTTCATAAAATCGTTTATTCCAACTTATATCCGATAAATGTATAACCAAAACTCTTTAAATCGTATTTGCCATGTAAGCAGTGCAGTAATCACTTTCATCAGATGATGAATCCGATAAGTAAATTGGACTCTCATAAGCATCACATTTATCGCAGAACCGATAACCGTTGGAGTAGTCGTGTTCTACAGTGGAGACCGCGCCTTGGCAAACGTAGTGTAGGACGCCCTCCGGCTAGGTGGAGCGACGATATACGCAAAGTGGCTGGCAGCGGCTGGACACGAAGAGCCGAAAATCGGGTTCAGTGGCGTGCCATTGGAGAGGCTTTTACCCAGCAGTGGACTACAGCAGATGATGATGATAAAGCATCACATTGTGACCTATGTGAAAAAATTATTTGACGTTGAACGTGACAAATCTCTGTAGAAGTTTCAAAGTCACAACTTTGAAACTTCTACCGAGTTTTGTCACGTTGACCGACTCGGTTTCACGTCTGTTCTCGTAAAATAGGTACGTTCACGTGGCGAATAAAGTACTAGTATCATGCTAAAATGGATGGCTAAATACAATGGGCCGGCATTTAAATGTTGGTATTTAAATGGTTTCTTTTTGGAATTGACGATTAACTTTAGTGTCATTAGTAAGGCATTGTTCACACGTAGCGTATTATCTGCAAGTCGTGTGTATCCGTGTTTCGAATGTTTGTATAGATAATAGATGATATGCAACCGATTGTCTGTAAAGCTGA